>CM039724.1:17962544-18625744 GCA_022539455.1 Dendrobium nobile | reverse complement strand
GCATATTCCAATCCTTACTTTATCTCTTGAGTGGAATATTTTGCAACCAAAGATTTAAGAAAGCAGTTTCCTTACGAGAGAATAAATGAAAATACCTCATGATGAAAACTTAACAAAAGAGGAAGAAATTAATAAATAACTAAGCTTTTATTAGACAGAGAATACTTACAGGAGAAATATTTGCAAGAGAAGAGGACTGCAGAGAAACCTTCACACTATGCTCTCATACTAAGCTCATATATTCACACATCCACAAATTATAATAGGCCGGCACTCCTTATTTTTAATAGAATAAAAATCGGAAACCTTGACCTGTATGACTACTGTTTTTAAACAGTAAATATAGTAAAATTCTACAGTAAAAAGTACTACAGTAATAGTAATTCAACAGTAGTTTTTATTACTTCTGGTCTGACTTTGATCGTGCTTATCATCTACGCGTCTATTAGACAAACTAAGCATCTTTACCCCTCCAATGCATTCTCTATTTCATTAATGCTTCATCATCCATCCCATCCATCCAGAGACGGTCTTATTTTCTTATTCCTCTGGAATATTCCGTTCCAGAGTTAACTTCTAGTAATAGTATGTAATCACCTTTAGAAATGATTAGGGGAGAAGCAAATGTTTTTACAAATTCTATCAAATTAATATCTTTGACATAATACTGAAACTTGAATAATGGCCGCTTGATTAATTTGTTATGCATAAAAATCATTGTGTTAATGTCTTGAGAGGCAAGGTTCATTAAAATATTGGTTTTGTAAACCCATTGCCTAATTGTTCATCTAGAGAGCTCTGTAATAATTTAATGATTGATGATATGTCTGGATTTATATTTCTATGAGGTGTTTCATCAAATTGTTGGCCTTAAAACTTTAGGAGTTTTATAAATTTCAATAACATGTTTAGCACTGTCCATTAAATCTTCATAAGATGGCCCCCACGAGTTTATGATTATAGTGATGGAAAAAATTCGGTAGTCTCAAAAAATTTGCCAAATTATCCTCTTCTGTCTTTATGCTCTAGGCATTCAATCTGCTAATATTTTTTTTTTCTCTACTGATTATTAATTTGCTTATAATCTATAATCAAGTAGATTGTGATTGTCCACTTCTAAAAATTTCTAAGGTATGATAGGTTGATGGAGAGATAAACCATAAAAAAGCCTGGTAGACGTATTTACAAGGCACAGACAACTTTCTTGGATGTATAAATTTTTTGTGGGCATAGGAGATTCCATAAAACTACTTCATTAGATAAATAAGCCAAAGTAATTTCCTTGTAAGCTTGCTGCATGTCTTATTTTTTTCTTTGCTGAGTTTTCTTATATATATGTTTCTTTTTATATGTTCAAAATTTACTTTATAACAATTTCCTTCTATAGTAGTTATAAAATTTACTCATCTTTTGCTATATATATTCTTTTCATTTTTATTTTCATAAAAATGAACAATGACTTCACAGTCTATTCTTATAGTGAATTCTTTTTGTAAAAATAATTTGAAACTATGCAGGACATTTATTACTCCTAATATTTCATAATCTAAAGAAGTTAAAGATTTTGGAAGTTGTTTAAAACTTTCTGAAGCATATCAACATAATTTTTCAGTAGACTGAAAGGCTTCCTTGTAGGGTTTAACTTTTAATTCTGCCCCCCAACCGTCTTTGGAAGCATCTACTACAACTATTTTATAATCTGATTCTAAGGGTAAAGTTAATTTTGGTAAATTTTAATTTGAGTTTTTATATCTTCAGAATTAAAATATTTTTGTCCAGTTTTACTAGTCTTTTTATATAATGATTTTCTAGTTTTTCCCAAATCTTTAATATAAGGTCTAGCATAATTTGACAATCCTAAATTTTTTTTTAATTCTTTAGTGTCTTCTATTTTATCAAGAAAATCTAATATTTTTAAAGCTATATGGTCTTGTAATTCGATAGTACCACTACCAATTCATTGTCCTAAGAAATCAATATATTCTTTAGCTACTTCAATTTTAATTTTAGATAGAATAATACCATTAGTATTGTAGAACTGTTTCTATATGCATATAATGCACTTTTAGTTTATGGGATGCTATTAAAATATCTTATATATAAACTAATGCATAGTCTAAATGTCCAAATATTTTATCCTTTCTTCTTTGAAAGATACTAGGAGCATTTTTTTAGTCAGAAAGGCATTATTTCCCAGTCATAATGTCCTATAGGAGTTGTAAAAGCTGTCCAAGGAATGGAATTGAGATGTTATTTTATTTGCCAAAATTGTGATTTAAAATCAAACTTACTAAAGTAATTTTTATCTTGAATTAAATTAATAAGCATATCTTTATCAGGTATTTTATATCCATCATCTTAAGTATTATCATTTAGTCTTTTATAATTAATGACCATTCGTGCTTTGTTTCGTGTTATTTTAGTATGATTTCTTATCATGAAAGCCGTAGATCTATGAGGTTATTTAGATGATTTTATTAATCCTAACTTTTTTAATTCATTTATTTGGATAATAAATTCTTCTTTATCTTGGGAAGTATTCTAATTATTTTGTCAAAATGTAAAGATTTATTTCCTAATAATTGAGAAGAAGTATATGTTTCATGAGTAATGTGGGTGGTTGGGAGAAGATTGGTGGTAATTACAGAAGTAGTACTTCCACTATCAATTAGAGCTTGAATATCAATTGATTTATTATCCTCAAGAATAATTCGAGCTGAAACAGCTAAAAGTGAAGTAAGATTATTTTGAGCAATCATATTATCACTATACGTAGTATTATTAGCCAAATCTTTTTTTTTTTTAATATTTGTTATATTATTATCACTAATTTGAATATCTTCTTCAATTTCGCAATTTTTTGTTGTTTTTAACTTTCTTGTTAGTCTATCTAATTTTTTTGTAATTCAAGTATTGTTGCATAATTTCTTCTTCTATTTTTACTAATTTTTCTTTTACTTGATTTTCTACATATTCTAGCTGCATAAATATTCTTTCTAATGATACAGATATTTTTTCTAGTTGTAATTCTAATTTTTCAAATCTTTTTTCATGGAATTTTACTTTTTTGTAACTCCCTTATGCTCTATGTTATGATGTTTAAGGGCACATAAGTGACAAATTTCTATCATACATTTTTGGCATTGATATCTATGATTATTATAAGGATAATATATACAATATAAACATTCTCTATTCATACTACCTTTTCCTATTTCTAAAATATGATCACAGCTAGTGGTTGGTATATTCAACATTATTGGCTATGGCTATTCCAACGATCAACAGCTTTTATTAATCCATTCATAGCTATTTCTGAAGTTTCTGAAGACTGATCTGAATTATCATCCGTTATGCTATAAATTGTATCTTTAGATTCATTTGAAGACACACTTACAACATCATCTTTTAAATCTTGTTTAAGTAAGGATCTATTTCTATTTGTATGTCTTTTATCACATCTATATAGGCTAAATGATCAGGTGATCCGCATATGTAACAATGACAGTTTCTAGTACTAGGTTTTTTTAACATTTCTACCTTTCTCGGATATTTTCTTTTTGATTCTCTTAATATTTTCTTAATTTCTTCTTTTTTCAGGGAAAGATGGGGATGTATATATATTTCTACAGAAGGCATAAGATTGTTTTTTAACTTGTTTATGTATTTTGTATTCTCCTGTAAGTACTTCTGTTATTTCTTTGTTCAAATGACTGAATAATATATTTTCTACTTCGTTATTTGTATTTCTAAGTTCTGCTATAATATCAGCTTCTACAGGTAATAATCTAAAGATTATTTATTACTTTGGAAGGTATGTCATCGTGAAATGGAAGAACCATTTTTTAAATAAAACTTATTTTTTATATGGAAATTCAATATTTTTAAAACTATTTCTCCCTCAGGTGAAACTGACCTTTCTTAAAAATTTCTTTGATGCCTCATCTTCCATTTAAAAAGAAAATAAAATTTGATTGCTATTAATTGTAATATATGAATTCTTTGTGGCAGGAATGAGAATAAATTGACATACATTGACGCTACAGCTATTTCAATAGTTAAAGAACTTTTTCCTCCAGCCCAAAAATAAATCATCAAAGGTGACTTACGGGGCTAAAACTCTTGAATTTTTGTTCTACTGCACTCGATCATAGAGATCAATAGTTATGTCATTCTTTTCAAAAAGAAACCATATATAACAAATATAGAACTAGATCTTACTTTATCTCTTGAGTGGAATATTTTGCATCCAAAGATTCAAGAAAGCAGTTTCTCCCTTACGGGAGAAATAAATGAAATACTGCACTATTTAAATAAACTAGTCAACCACCCCAAGTGGTATCAGAGCTTTAATTTTAGAAAGATCATGGAGCTGAAAATAGTGCAATATTTATATCTAGAATTACCACATAATATAAAAAATATAGTTAGTATTATAGATTTATTAATTTCTTTATCAGAATCATTTCAATTTCATCAAGAAAAAATTTATAGAATTATTGGAAAAATCACAAATATTATTATTATTAAAAAACAAACTTTAGCAAATTAAGGGCAGAAGTAAATATAGACAATATCTCACTTATTCCAAAAACTCCTAACAATTTACAAAAGGTTGTTATAGCAAATCAAGAGGCTAAAATTAAAGAATTAGAAAAAGGAAGAAATTAATAAATAACTAAGCTTTTATTTGACAGAGAATACTTACAGGAGAAATATTTAATAGGAGAAGAGAAGGACCACAGAGAAAAGCTTCACACTATGCTCTCACACTAAGCTCATATATTCACACATCCACCCCTTATAATATTTGTGATTTTTCCGTTTCACAATGACATACCTCCCAAAGTAAGAAGTAATCTTAGATTTATTAATCTATAGAAGCTGATATTATAGCATAACATAGAAATACAAATGACGAAGTAGATAATATATTATTCAGCCATTTGAATGAAGAAATAGCAGAAGTTGTACAAGCCTTAAAAAGGCGAATAGATAATAATATGAATTTTGAGAAAATGAACTATTTGGATTTCTCTAATATCAAAACTTATTCAGATTTACAAGATGCAGTCTTTTCATTAGATATTCTTTATCAAATTATAGAAGAAAAATACTTCTTGACTTCGGTTGGAGCTTGGCCCAACAATTTTCTCTTAAACTTTGATCTCAAATTTAGAATTGGATGAGGACCATTTTGGTATAAAATATGCAGTATCCTCATAGATCCTAATTTCTTGAATTGAGAATAGTTGCATATCACCCTTAATTACATGTTCAATGCCATCTCATTGGTACTTGACACATTGGTGTAGGATAGATGGAACCATTCTATATTCATGAATCCAAGGCCTACCTAGAAGCACATTAAAGGACATTGTTGAATCAATTAATTATATGAAATTTTGCTTTAGTTTTTAACTCTCTTATTTTTAAAAGTAGGGTGATTTAACCTAAAGCCTTCTCGCCCTTTTTGTTGAACCCGTGAAGCACTAACTTATCAGTTGAGAGCTTGCTAGTATCAACTCTAAGATATGTGAGAGTCTTTATGTTCATTATGTTAATTGATGCACATAGATCAATAAGAACTCTTGATAACTTGAAATTTTCCACATCAACGATAATATGTAACGAGCTATTATGGTGGGTAGTTCCCAGAAGTAGATCTCCATCTAAAAATATTAGCTCAGGGATTTCTTTGAAGTAGAGTGCCTTCGCTCTTGAAGTTGAAGATACTTGAGCTAAGAAAATCTCGAGATTGAGAAGTGCCTTGATTAAGGATTCCCTCATTTCATTGGAGAGGAGGGTGTCATATATGCTTAGTTAGGGTGGCAACTTCCTAAGATGAGTTAAAATATTATAAACAACTATTGCAAATCTGAGTTTATGGATTAGATTTTTGATGATAGAAAACATTCATGATTTTCTACGACCGTCTTACCTACTAACTTTTCAGGTCCACAAGATCGAATGCAACTCAAGCCAGCTCAAGATTGGGTAGATTTAGGTTGAATCAAGTCTGTAATTTTTTCTTTCTTGAGTCAATTATAAAAGCGGTTCCTGATGCTAAGTAACATTGCACACACACACTTGATGGTTTTCTGTTGTTTTCTGTTTTGAGTACATCGGCCTGGACGATGTACATATCGGCCAGGACGATCTAACTAAAAAATAGAAATCCTAATTAGAGCATCTCATTAAGGCAGCCTGTTGACCCCTATACCTTAAACCACGTGAGAAAGGACCCAAATTGGTGAATAAAGCATTACGCACCTTGGCGCCATGCATCACTTGAAGGGTCCAATGACCTACGATTGCCAAACGGACCGCGTCGTTGCGATCAGGACACTAAATTCTGCTGGGTCGAGGCCCCTCACAATTTAATTGGATGAGATCGGTCAAAAGGGAGGACCGACACCCAAAATTAAAGCGTGAGGCTAACCAAACGATGTCCGATTGACAAACGGTCAGCACCATTGCATCCGGAATGTCATCGCCTTTAAGAGTCTACATTTTATTTGATCAAACTGAATGTTTTGGTGTGGTGTCGCAAATTTTAAAGATGATTCAAATATGATGCGAAAACACGCATATTAAGGAAATTTGCCTCTATGGAAATGAAACGACGTCGGATCTACAAACGGACAGCGCCATTGAGTCCGGAATGTTGTTAACCTCTGAAAACTACATTTTTTTATTTAATTTGAAGTATCCATAGCAGTGGCTCGAATCTCGAGGCAAAACACATACCGAGAAAAGAGGTATTGAGGTTGCCCAAATGATGTCCGATCGCAAAACGGACTATGCCATCGCTACCGAAACATCAACAATACCCTAAATGTACTATTAATTTTTCCAATTTTGACTATTCGGCCAATTCGACACGTTAAACAAGATAAATTACACACGAATCGAGAAAACACGCAAATTGGGATGCTTTCGGATTGATTGGAACATGGCTGTCAACGTAATTAATGTTATTACTAATTATGGTAGGGCATCATTAACATTGCCAATTGCCAATTGATCTTACCAAAAATCAGCAAGTTAAAATGAAACCTCAAATCTCATTAATTTAATTACCTCGTCTGTATCGAAACAAAAAAAAAGCTGCGCAAATCCTCTGCTAAATCCCTTGAAACCCGCTGATTTGGCGTATATTCCCGGATTTTATGCTCGTCAACTCGTTAAATGAGCCTTCTCGTCGTTAAAATGACAGGAGAGGTGAAGATGGGGGATTTTGGTTCTACCGTGTTCGCAAACCTCCGGCAACTTCATCCCGTTCTCCCATTACCACTTCTCTACTCCCCTCAGCCGTCCAAGCAATAACAAACAGAGAGCCCGTCCAGGTCTCTCTCTTGCCTACTATCCCACATAATCCAGCAAGCTCCCCGTCCAGACGCAAACAGCTCTCTCCAGAACGTCAACACCTGCATCCTTCCCTTCGTCCCTTCGCCCGTCTCAGCCTCTCGCAAGTAGGGAAAACCCTCTCCACTCTCATTGGATTCCAAGAGGAAGGCAGTAGAATCTACTTTTAAAGTTTTAGCTTTCTTAATCTTTTCAAGTGAAATCTTTTGTCTATCATCCACGCCTCAAGCTCACCCAGGCTGGGCAAGTAGCTGTCCGTCCCCTGTACTGAGCCGAGCCTCAAGTTGTTGCCTCTTCATAATCGCTGAGAGCAAGTAAGATCTATCTCTGCTTCAACAGAAGATGGTGCTGGCGGTAAACAGACATGGGGAGCAGCCCCTATCATTGAGGAGTATTTCACCACAGAAGATGTGGAGCTGGCAGCTCTTGATCTCAGAAATCTTGACTTGGATGAGTGCCATAATTATTTCATTAAGAAACTGATTTCTATGGAAATGGATAGGCAATGTGAAAGAGAAAGAAATGGCATCAGTTTTGCTTTCAGCTTTATATGCTGATGTTATTGGTGCAAGCCAGATTAGCCATGGTTTTATCATACTTCTGGAATCAGCAGAGGATTTAGCAGCTGACATACTTAAGGTAGTTGAAGTCTTGGTTCTTTTTATTGTCCGAGCTGTTGTTGACGATATTACACCTCATGCATTTCTCAATAAAGCGAAGAAAGTGGTTCTTGAAAATTCTAAAAGGGTTCAGGTTATTGAGGCTGCTGAAAAGAGCTATCTTTCTGCTCCTCATCATGTAGAGTTAGTGAAGCACAAATGGGGAGGTAGCACCCACCTCACTATTGGTGAGGTGAAAAGGAAAATATTAGATCTATTGAGAAAATGTTAGATGATAAAAGGACTCTCTCGTCATGCTGAGAGCTTTGATGACTTGACCCTTGATATTCCTTCTGCTAAAGTTATTTTCCAGCAATATGTACCAAAAGGAATTTCTGAAGACGATATACCAGAACTTATTAGAACCTTGAAGATCTTGCTGCTCCACATTACAATCCTATTTTCATCAAGAAACTGATCACACTTGCAATGGACAAGAAGGATAGGGAGAAGGAGATGTCATCTGTTCTACTATCTGCTCTAGAGAGGGAGAAAGCTTTGCCTACCTCAGCCTCCTCTTTACCCGTCGCCAGCACCAGGAGTGGCCTCCGATTCCACTGCCTTGGCCCGACTTGGCCTCCTACCTGATTACCTAGCATGACCCCCTTTGGTTATCATTAAGTAAACATTCAAGTTGTTATATTTTATTGTTAATTATTATTGTATGTTTATCATTGTTTATATACATGTATGTGTGTGCTTGTGAGAGGAAGACAAAAAAAAAAAAAAAAAGAAAGAAAGAAAAAAAGAAAGAGAGAGAGAGGTTTTTGTTCATCTCACCGTCATCGCCAACCATCGCGAAGGTATGAATTTCCAACTCAGATTCTAGTTTCGGCGTTCGCGGCGCACCGAAAAACTTCCCATACACGCCTTTATTGTGCGTGGTGGGATGGGACCCCGGTGCGGCGTCTACGACGAGGCGGACAATCACCTAAACTCCATTTCGATGTTCGGTGCACTGGAAAACCGCCTATACACGCCTTTATTGCGCGTGGTGGGATGGGACCCCGGTGAAGTACCCTTGAGCGAGGGGAAAGCAAACTGTGTTTTTTCTTTACTTTTATTTTTATGCAGGTGCACTCAAAGACCCCATACAAGCCTTTATTGCGCGTGGTGGGAGGAAAGTACATGGCCGCGGTGTCCTCGTCCGAGGGCACCTACCATACAAGCCTTTATTGCACGTGGTGGAAAGGATAGTCTCCCAAAATTTCTCCTAAACGAGGGAGACGCCGGGAGGCTGCCGACATTTTGACTAAAATATGGGACTTGGACAAAATGTGAATGAATTGAATTTGAGCCCATATTTGAATATGAGCAAATAAAAGGACTAATTCAATTTCAAACAATAAGTGAACTTGCAAATCAAATCAAATGAAAATTGGAACAAAGTGCAATACTCAATTTGGGACTGCAGTGAACATGAACTTGAACTCGTACTCAGATTTGAACATAATTTGAACAACATTTGGACAGGAGGGGACATAGAACTTTAGCTTGCTACTTGAACTCAAGCAAGAACTTGATTTTGACAACAAGACTTGGACTCATTGCGGACTTGAATGAATACAAAATGACATAAAAAAAAATATGAATTTGCATTTAACCCAAAATGTTTAAAAAAAGAATGAATGAGTTTGGACTTGAAGAAAATGATAACAAAAATGAGCTTGCAAACAAAACATGAAACAAATATAGAATACATTTACATGTTCATGATTGATTCAATGGGCTATTAAAGGATCATCATTTCATTTGAATGCAAATTTTAACAAGCAAAGGGAAAGAAAATTGCAAGAGTTAATGATTTGATTACAAAGCCATGGTGTGAGCTTTTGGGTCAAACTAATTAACTCATAACATGAGATTTGGTTCATCTTTGAGCAAAGTTCATTGAATTGCAAGATATATGACAAACTATCTCCAAATCATCATGCATGTTGGAAACCATAAGTGGAGACAAGGAGTATAGCTTGCCTACAAGAAAAAAAGTTATACATAAGTAATTTGCAAACTTTGGCATGAAAATAACAATTAAGTTGCAAGGATTGTTGCAATCAAAATGAAATATTGATGAATAAGCTACATTCATCATACAAATTACAATGAACTTTTGAGAACAAGGAAATGATGAATGTAACTTATTTATAAGGAATACAAGATTTTGAAGATATGTTTGATCATAAAGCCATCATATGATGACTTTAGAGCATCATTTGAATGATAATGCAATCCTTCCAATAGAATATTGGACATGTAAGAAATTTGTGAATTAGTGGATTGGCATGGTATCATTTACTCATGACTAATGATAACACAATGTATATGTGTATATCTCCAATGAGACGCACAATTTATTTGCAGATGATAGTGAACAACTAATGGTAGTTATCAAGCAAGCATAAAGATGATGGCAACTATGTTACACAACTGCAAACAAACGCACTATAGTAGAGTGCCCCATGAATGCTATATGAATACATTACCTGCTAAATGAATGTATTAAACTAGTGTGTTGTATATAAAGCAAAGCTTTGCAAAGATTGGAGAATGATGTCTGTGGGAATCTTGCAAATGGTTATTTTAAATGCATGCGACTATTCATTTATGAGTGGGAAATTAATACACTCATCCCTACAAAGTATGATGAACATGAAAGTCAACAATAATTGTCCCCACCATTGGCAATATCACTGTGACAAGTATATATGTCATACGAGAAGAAAATATTGACATGGAAGGCTTAGAAGATGATGAATTTTTGCAGCTCTTCAACAACCATCCATTTGCCAGTCTAAAGAATCATGATGATAGAAGATTAATTCTCCTTGTCAAGAAGGTAATTAAGAAGCTTTCAGAATCTAACCAGAAGAATTAGGCATGCAGCAAAAATGAAGATGTGATACATCCAGATGCTTTCAAGCGAATATCAACACACCATGTATTATGCCCACAAGAGTTAATAAGCAATGTCTGACAAATGTGATGTTAAAGACCAATGCAAATCTAGGCGATCCAAGCTCACAACTATCTATCATTCAAAATGCACAAAGAGAATATACAATGAATGTAGTTCATCTGAAAGTCAACATCAGTGCACATATGGGTACACCAACTCCTTTGCAAGTGATAAAGCCATAAGCAAGTATGCACGTTGCAGCAGAAGACATGTTATGCATCTAATGTACCATCCATAATTAAAATACAAAAGGACTACGATAAATACCAAATCCTAAAAGCTACTAAAGGAGGCCCGTTATACATTCAACTCGATTTCTAAGAGCAAATGTAAAAGATCTACAACACATGCAAGCTCTCTACGAATATAGATGTATGTGCCACATGCCACTGATGGGTAGATGTAGAAAGGCTTCAGTAAGTGCAGTATCCTGAAGTCAATTTCAATCTATATAGTACATCTACCTGCCTATCTATAGTAGTGACATATATACAACATGGGATCAAATACCACAACAAAATGTATGGAGAATACGACAAGTACAAGCTCCTACGACCCAAGGCAGGAGAACAGTTAGTGCACTACGATCTACCTGCAGAAAGCAACGATTAGTGCACGACAGTCTACCTGTACAAAGCAGCGAACAAGTCTATCCAGAAGCTGCTACTTTACGCCACCGGATCCACAACATTCATGCAAGCGGATAGAAGGTATTTATAAATATTATTATAATACCTCCGCACGTGCAACGTAGTTTGTATATACATAGGTAAACTAAAGGGAAAAATATAATCTCAACCCGCATGGGCCCCGGCGAGCGTGTTATTGGTACACACATGACGTCTAGGGATGCTGCATGGGTTGACAAGTGAATTCAGGTTTGAAACTGATCCTTCTATACATGTTAATAGAAGTCGACAGGATTCGAACCAACAAACAAATATACGATTGTGGCGACCGTCATATTTGTCTTAATACATTCATATTAGGCCTTCGAGGCATATAATAATGATAATTCACTATCAAGGGCATAAAGCCTACGAAACCCGATCCTTGATCAATAGCTTGGTCGAGTTGACAGGGTTCAAACAACAAAAGAAAAATGACCCCAAACACCCCGATGATGACCGTGTTGAATGAAAATCTCAACCGGAGGGGTCCATTTCCAAATATTTTCAAATGTATCACAAATATCCAAAGTCCATAGCTTTACTTAAATTACCCATAACTCCACAAAATCCAAAAAAATCTTAAAATCCTAAAATTCCAAAAATATTTAAAAATTGAAATCCAACTATCAAACACTTAAAGCAAAATCCATTCACCCTCCGCAACAGTTTACCGGGGTGGACAAATTAAAATTTACTCTAGCTCACAAAAGAGCTAAACGCCTAGTCGAAAATATCACTAGGATCCATTCTCAAACAATTTCCTGCCTGTAAGGACGTGGTATGTGTCCTCTAACCGGCGGTTTTGCCGCCAAATGGTACTGCAGAATAAACAGTTATGACTTGGGGCTCTCTGAACCGAGTGATTTTGCCGCCAAATGGCACCATGAAATACCAGTTATGGCCAGCGCCAATACGCTCCTTATTGACATCAAATCCTTGAGATATGAATCAATAGGATATGATCGATGGGGCACAAAACCCTCTATTAGCTAAGGTGGATTCAAATTTGTCCCCTTAGATAAACATTCACCCCAGGTCTACAAAGTCCCCTTGGACGAAGCAACCCATGGCTACCGACAAGGATCCTTCTATCAGGTTGGGTCGACGAGGCTCTAACTAAGTAGACCAGGGGCCACGATGGCCCGGGATGATGGAACCATGGGATCTTGATCAGGTCTATCATCCATTCCCCCACCATCCGCTTTAAGTGCAATATGGTGCAATTTCTATTTTAAATATCAATTTTTCTAAATATCAATAATTCAAATTTCAATTTCTAAATCCCAAACTCATGCTGCTACTATATGCCAGATACCACATATTCTATACGTATCTGATCGATGACTAACCATAATCGAAAGTTTTTTTCTCTTGTGATCGGGAGGGATAATTAACTATAGGGGCTTGCGCCTATAGGAAACCAAAACTCAGATCATAGAGTCCTCACAAAATGAGGGCGAAATCTCTAGGTAGTGTCTTATCTACAAACCCATATGCCTTTCAAAATTTACCCCAGAACTTATTCAGTTAGAACTCCCTCGCCGAATAAAAAAAAAAGTGGGAGGAGGCCAGGGCTGAATTTTTGGAGCCAACACAGCCATCATTAAGCTAATCGGCCTGGACGATAATTATAGCGGCCAGGACCATAGGCTCAATTAAGAAAGAATCAGCCGCCATGATCAATTTAGGTATTATTTATTTTAGGACATCGGCCAGGACAATCTCAACACCATCCTAGAAGATGCAGCACAATTATGCCTAAATTAATTTGGTAATTATGGAAAGCAATTAAGGCTGATTGATACAATCACATTGGCTGGGCCAATCGCAGGATCGTCCAGAATGATGTCCTGGATGATTAACATTGGCCAACCTCTATTCAGGGCGATATTTAGGATGATTGTACTCGAATTTAAACTAATCGTCCAGGATGATATTGTATCGGCTTGGATGATGTAACCAATTTTCTTCTGATCGTCCCAAATAATCCTGACTGTTTGAGCTTATTTTGAATTGATCGGCTAGGATAATATTCCTATCGGCCTTGACGATAATGTCGGCAAGTTATAATTAATGAGCTATTCTGAAGCTCTTCTATTTAAGACCTCTTGTTCTTCACTTTGCAAGATCCTTTGCTGCCGTCTTGACCTGAGAAAGCCTAGAGGAGAGGGAGAGGGAGAGAGAGAGGATTTTGTGTGGGGGAGCTTGTGAAGTGGATTCACAAGGGTTGCTCCAAGCATTGTTTCACTTCTTCTTCCACTAGAGTCTCTTGTCCTTGAAAGGGTTGAGAGAGGTGAGCTTTAGCAATCGATCAAGGTTCTTTTCCTGCTTTAGGAGGAAGCTAAAGTAGTTGGGTTCTCTACCTCGCCGGGGTTGGCAGAAAGGAGGTTTTATAAGGGCTTCTTCGCCTTGCTGTTGGAGTAAAAAGCGAGTCACGTTTGTAGTGTAATACCCAGAGGGTGCCTCCGGGGAGTGGCCATAGGTCGAGTTGATCGAAACACTATAAATTCTCTGTGTTCTATTTCTTACTACATTTCTTCATTTATTTTTCTGCACTTTGATTTTTGTGGTGATTTTGGTTTGTGATTATGCCTTGGTTTAAGAAATTTTTTAAAATACCAATTCACCCCCCTCTTGGTTAGCCTCGGGCTAGTTCTGAAGGGCTTAACATCCCTAATAAACTTTCAAGTGGTATCAGAGTGGGAGTCATAAAACTAAGTTTGAAAATATTTTGAATTTTGATGCATGGCTAACAACATAAATCATAAAACTACGGAAGGGTATTCTATTACCCGATCACCTTTGTTTGATAATATCCCATTTGATTTTTAGAAAAGTCGCATATCTACGTTTTTACAATCAATTGATTATCACATGTGGATGCTTGTTAAAGATGGTTATATACCTCAAACTAGATAACTTAATGATGTTACTGTTCCACTTTCTTTTACTGAATGGACTCTCGATGATAGGGATTTAGCATAACTCAATGCAAAATGTTTGAACTGCTTTTTCTGTGCTTTAAAATCAGAAGATTACATGCGTGTTTCTACTTGCACAACTAGTAAAGAAAATATGGATAAATTGTGTATCACCTATGAAGGTACTAAAGAATTTAAGCAATCCCGTTTGAATATTCTCTTGCATGATTACGAACTTTTTCGTATGAAACCTTCTGAATCGATTTTTAAAATGTATACAAGGTTTGCTCAAATTGTTACTTATTTGCATTCCTTAAGAAGATAACTCACTAATTATGAAAAAGTCAACAAAATTTTAAGATGCTTGTCTTTCTCTTTTGATGCTAAAATTACTATAATTACTGAATCTAAAGATTTGAATACCTATTCGATTGACAACTTACTTGGCTCACTCATTGCTTACGAGCAAGGGGTGAATCAAAGAAATCTTGATGCAGGTGAGAAAAGGAAGGAGAAAACTATGGCATTGAAGGCCAACAACACGGACTCTGATTTTTTCAGATCTGAAAGCGATGACATTGCCTTAATTACAAGGCAATTTAAAAGCTTTCTAAGGAAGAAGCAAAAGAACCATCAATAGTGGAATAAAGGTAAGTGAAACAAAAATTTTAAGAGTTCTAATGATATGATTTGTTTTGAATGCAGAAAGCTAGGACATGTTAAAGCTGATTGCCCTACACTTAAATCTCACCCAAGCAAGGAGAAGAGTGAGGAGAAACCCAAGTTCAGGAAGGATAAGAAGAAATTTCAAAAGGCGTTATGGGCAAATTCTGCATCAGATTCATCTGAAACTGAACTTGAAGAGGAGACAACAAACTTGTGCTTAATGGCAGATGATCATCTTGGTCTAGATGACCAAGAAGAGGTATGTGAAGTAACCTATGAGCAACTCCTTGAAATTTCTGAAAAAATACATGTATCATATAGAAAACTTAAGAAAACTCATGCTAGCTTGAAATTGGAATTTTTTAATTTATAAAAAGAGCATGAAATTCTTCTTAAAGATCATTCAACAATTGATTCAAATCACATGGCTTTACTTGATGAGTTTGATGCATTAAAAATAATGCATGCTGAGTTATCTGATTCTCATGATTCTTTAAAATTATCTTATTCTGAGTTAGAAAAAGAAAATTAAAAAATTAGAAAATTTAAAATAAAAAATCTTCATTTCATGCATCATATAAAAAGCATCACCATAGATTAGTGCATCCTTTTACTGGAGTTAGATGTTTTTCAAGTGTCATGTTAGGACACATAACACACACTTACACCATTCACCGTAGTACATATTGGGTGTGGAGACCCAAATTGTGTGATTCACAGCATATCACACATGATTTGTATTATACTTTCCATAAGAAGGAACACAAACATGTTTGGGTTCCTAAATCTGACGTTTGATAATTTTGTAGGAGTGCTCTCACAAAAGGCCTCATGAGAGCACGTGGTACCTGGACAGCGGATACTCTCGACATATAACTAGCGATGCTAATTAATTTATTTTACTGGAGATCAGGACAAGAGGCAAGGTTACTCTTGGAGACAACACCACCAAGAAGGTGGTAGGATCAGGTATAATTAGTAATTCCAAGAACCTTATGATTGAAAATATTTTGCTTGTAGATGGATTAAAATACAACCTGCTCAGCATCAGTCAGCTTTGTGACAAGGGCTTCATCATAATTTTGTTTTGCAAATTTATGCATTATAAGCTTAAATAATAACATTATTTTATAGGAAAAATGGATCAACAATGTTTACATGCTTGATTTAAATAACATTGAATGCACTGCTTCATTTTTCTTAAAAACTGCTGTTGATGATGCTTTGTTGTGGCACAGGAGATTATGTCATGCCAGTATGAAAATCCTTAGGAAAGTGACCTAGAAAGACCTAGTTAGAGGTGTCCCCAAGCTTAAGTTTTCAAAGATCACCTTTGTGATACCTGCCAATTAGGAAAGCAAGTCCACTCCACTTTTTACCCCATTAAGGACATTAGCACCTCTAGACCTTTAGAAGTCCTTCACATGGATTTGTTTGGACCCATTAGCACTGCCAACTTGGGAGGGAAAGTCTTTGGTTTTGTGATTGTTGATGACTACTTAAGGTTCACTTAGATTAGATTTCTGTCACACAAAAATGAGTCTTTTTAGGAGTTTATAGTCTTTTTTACTTGGATTTATAAAAAGCTAGGTTGTGAGATCTTGACCATCCATAGTGACCATGGGGGAGTGTTTGAAAATGAGAGATTTGAAGATTTTTGTGAGGACAAGGGGATTAGCCACAACTTCTCAGCTCTTAGGACCCCTCAATAGAATGGGGTAGTTGAAAGGAAGAACCAGACCTTAGTGGAAGCCGCTAGAGCCATGCTTGCTGAGTATTCACTTCCAAAATACTTTTGGACTGAAGCGGTTAACACAGTTTGTTATGTGTTGAATAGGGTAAATGTTAGAGCCAAATTAGATAAGACACCCTATGAGATCCTTAAGGGTAGAACACCCAATCTTTCCCACCAATTGTAAGGTTTTCATTCAGAACAATGGGAAGTCTCACTTAGGAAAATTTGATCCAAAATCTGATGAAGGAGTGTTCTTAAGATATTCTAGTGTTGGGAAGTCTTTTAGGGTGCTTAACAAGAGAATTTTGGTGGTGGAGAAAATTACTCATGTAGTATTTGATGAGTCTGATCCTAGAAAACCTAGAGTTGAGGATGATGATGATGTTGGAGAAATTACCACTAGAGTAGAGAATTTGGAGAAGAGGGTAGAGCACCAGAACATTGAAGGAGTAAGAGATACCCAAGGAGTAGAAAATGTAGATCTGGAGGAAAGGGTTGAACCTTCACACACTTTGCCTAGAGATTGGAGATACTCTTCGAGTCACCCTAAAGATCTGATCTTAGGAGACCCTTCTGATGGAGTTAGAACTAGACATGGACTTAGGAAGGAAGTGAACCATTCTGCCTTTAGCTCAATGACTGAACCCACCAATATAAATCAAGCCCTTTCTGATGAGTTTTGGACCTTAGCCATGCAGGAGGAGTTGAACCAATTTATTTGGAATGATGTTTGGGAGCTTGTAGAAAGACCTAAGGGACATAGTGTGGTTGGAACCAAGTGGGTATTTAAGAATAAGGTGAATGATTCAGGTGTGGTGGTTAGGAATAATGCAAGATTGGTGGCTAAGGGGTACAACCAAATAGAAGGGATAGATTTGAGGAGACTTTTTCCCCTGTAGCTAGATTGGAAGCCATTAGGGTGCTATTAGCCTTTGCCTATTATAAGGGATTTAAGCTTTTTCAAATGGACGTTAAGAGTACCTTTTTAAATTGGAAAATAAAAGAGGACGTGTTTGTAGAACAACCCCTAGGTTTTGAGAGTTTTAAATTTCTAAATCATATTTTTAAATTAAAACAAGCCTTATATGGATTAAAGCAGGCACCTAGAGCTTGGTATGAGAGGCTTTGCACATTCTTACTAAAAAGGGAGTTTGTTAAGGGGAGCGTAGACACCACCATTTTTCTAAGGAAAGTAGGAGATGATTTACTCATTGTTCAGATCTATGTCGATGATATACTTTTTAGATCTTCTGATAAGAGACTATGTGATGAATTTTCTAAAATAACGAGTAGAGAGTTTGAGATGAGTATAATGGGAGAGTTGTCATACTTTATTGGGTTTAACATAAGACAATTAGATGACGGAACCTTTCTAAATAAATAAAAATACATAAAAGGACATTTTAAAGAAGTATGAGATGGATAAAGCCAAGCCAATTAATACTCCCATGACCTCCAGTGCTAAGTTAGATAATGACCCAAGTGGTAAGTCCGTTGATCAGAAGAAATACAGAGGGATGATTGGATCTTTACTTTACCTGACTGCTAGCCGACCTGATATAATGTTTAGCGTTTGTCTTTGTGCTAGATTTCAAGCTGACCCTAAGGAATCCCACCTGACTGCAGTTAAGAGAATTCTTAGATACCTTTTAGGAATCCAAAACTTAGGAATCTGGTACCCTAGGCATAACACTTCTTTTAAAATTATTGGATATTTTGATTCTGTTTTTGCAGGATGTAAGGTGGATATGAAAAGCACTTCTAGAACTTGCCAATTCATAGGACAATCTCTAGTTTCCTGGTCTAGTAGAAAGCAAAACTTTGTTGCACTTTCCACTGCTGAAGCTGAGTATATTACTTTAAGAAGTTGTATGGCCCAAGTCTTTTGGTTAAAATAACAGGTACTGGATTTAGGATTACCTGTAGGCACCATCTCAATTCTTTGTGACAACACTAGTGCCATATGCATTTATAAGAATCCAATCCAACATTCAAGGACTAAGTACATTAACATTAGGCATCACTTTATTAGAGACCATGTGACTAAGGGAGACATTGAGTTACACAATATGACGACTGAGAATTAACTTGCTGACATATTTACTAAACCAATGGCCTTCGACACTTTCAGCACTTTAAGGACTAGATTGGATGTGATTGACATTAATACATGAACTTGATTTATATTGATTTTTTGATCTGTTATCTGCTGATTACTTTGCTTAATTTTTGTAGTGTTTTAGTTGCTTATTTTTTCTTGTTTTATTATTTTTTCTTTGTTGGTACTTTATTTTTCATATGCCTTAATTTATTTTTCTAAATCATCACTGAATTGATATCTTATGCCTTATTTTTGTTTTTGGAAAATTTGTAGTCGATGTTTTATATCTCTTAATTTGCTAAAGGGTAAAAACACTGTTGATTGTGTCTCTTTCTCTAACCTATTTTGGTGGTGAATTTTTCTTTTCTAAAGAAAAGTCAATATTAAATTATCAACTGGGTTTTGCAATGTAGATTTTTTCTACCTTGCTACAGGAATCTAGCTTATATTTATAATAATCAAAATGTTTATGTTACTTCAAGATTTCTCGTTATCCTGTCAATGCATCTCTCATATGATTCTTTGATTCTATTTTGTGGTTTGTTCTTCCCTATATTAGACAGTGAGTTTTTCTTCTCTAATATCTAGAAGATATACCCACAACTAAGGATATTTAAGAGTTTTTAGAAAAGAATCTAGCTTTAAAAAAAAAAGGGCCAATGATGCTAAAAGCAAAAGATGCACAATGACGCCAAATTAAAAATATATACACAAAGTGTATCAAAAAATCAAAAGATGCGCAAAGTGCACCATTCATTGAACAAGAGGCATAAAATGAGCCCATAAAAAAGATAGCTATCTTCCTTTCTTCTAACTCTTAAAACTTAGAAGATTTCATGTATCACTTGATATTTTCATGGACTTGATTTCAAATTTCGTGATTGTAACAAACTACTTTGATATATTATTCTATAAGATATTTTTTTGAAACCAAGTCTTGATCGGATCTCTTTTTCTTATCCAATTGATTTCTTTGAGTTAGACCTTTTGATTTCAAAAGACGATTTTGCCCTAAAAGAAGTCCGAGGTTAGGTTAACATGATCGAATATTTTACCTTTTTTTGAATTTTTGATGTTGTTAACTCATTAACTTACAAGTTTTTAAAATTAATTACATGGAGACTAGATAATGTTTATGCCTTGATTAAAAAAAAAACTTTGTTTCTTTGCTAGTTTATGAGCCTTTTTTGTGGTTTATCGTTGTTAATTTTTAGTTGATTTTAGTGTTTTTGGGCCTTCTCTGATCATCTCCATCCTTCCTTTGATTTCAAATTTTTATCACATCGTCCTGGACAATATTTATATCATCCTGGATGATGTGCTCATCCTTCTCCAAAAACACCATCTACTGAATATTTTGGCTATTCTGCTCTTCATCATCATGGATGATCCATTATTATCCTGGATGATCTGATAGTCCTCTGCTACAATCATCTTGATCATCCTAGTCAATCCATTTTCATCTTGGACGATGCTTTTATTATAATAGTTCCGTCCGATACACCTGTTCGTCCTTGATGATATACGTGTCAGTACGTTTAAAATCTTTAAACTTGTCCGAGACGATCCATTCTTGGACAATCGTCCTGGAGGATCCTCTGTTCGTCCTGGATGATACACGTGTCACACGATTTAAAACATTTTAAATTTGGCCGGTAAGATCAATTGTTGAGCATCATCCTGGAAGATCCACCTAATCGGCCTGGACGATCTGCTTTTTTAATGGTCATTCGGCTTGACTCCTCGAGACGATCGCCTGTGTCTAATCGGCCTAGCTGATATCTGATCAACCCGGATGATATGACCACCTTTTTGACCAATCAGCCTGGATGCAATTATTGAGCCAGATCCGCCTGGCCGATCCGACAATCAGCCTAGATGATCTGGCCGATCTTTTAAATTCAAAGCCTTCCAACCATTTTTTCTCACTTCAATCTTCGTCTCCTCACTTGTTTGCTTCCTGTTTGCTTACTATGGCTGGAGGAAAGCGCTCCCATCACACATTTAGAAGCTCCTTAATGGCTTCCTATTTAGGGCATAATTTGCTACGTTTTCCACTTACTTCCAGCAGCCACCACCACCACCACCTCCTTCGTCTGATAATTAGGGTCCCTTATTTTGCTAGTTTTAGTTTTTGCTTTCTGTAGTTTATTTATCCTATGGTTGTTTTAATTTATGTTCTATTTTTTTTAGTTAGTTTCTCCTCCTTTTTGTGATGTCAAAGGGGGAGTAGTCTGATGTATCTTGTAATTTGATTCTGGAATTTAGTGAACTTCTTTTTCGACACACTATTTTTTATTAAATTGCCATAACTGTTAGAAAATTTGTGGGTGTGTTTGCCATCATAAAAAAGGGGGAAATTATTATAAATCTGAGTTTATGGATTAGAATTTTGATGATATCAAACATCCATGATTTTCTATGACTGCCTTGCCTACTAACTTTTTAGGTCCACAAGGTTGAATGCAAGTTAAGCCAGCTCAAGATTGGGAAGATTTAGGTTGAGTCAAGTCTATAATTTTTTCTTTCTTGAGTCAATTATAAAAGTGGTTCTTGATGCTAAGTAACCTTGCACACACACACTAAAGGGTTTTTCTGTTGTTTTCTATTTTTAGTACATTGGCCTGGACAATGAACATATTGGCCAGGATGATCCAACTAAAAAATTGAAACCCTAATTAGGGTATCTCAATAAGGCAGCTGTAATTAAGCCGATCGGCCTGAATGATAATTGTATCGGCCAGGATGATAGGCTCAATTAAGAAAGAATCAGTCGCCATGATCAATTTAGGTATTCTTTATTTTAGGACATCGGCTAGGTGTTGACCTCATTTTTGTATGAGGTCACTTAGGCCCTTCCAAACTCCAGATCAATCCTAGATCCTAGGATCCCCTCTAGACTTTAAGATTCTTTCCTAGAGCCAGACCTTAGGGCCTACTCTAGAGTTTAAGATTCTTTCCTAGAACCAGACCTTAGGGCCTACTCTAGAGTTTAAGATTCTTTCCTAGAACCAGACCTTAAGGCCTACTCTAGAGCTTAAGACTCTTTTCTAGATCCAAGACCTTAGGGCCTACTCTAGAGCTTAGGATTCTTCCATATCCCAAATTCTAGAGCCCCTCTAGATCCTAGATCTTAGAATTCTTCTAAACCCTTTGATCAACTCCAACCTCAAATCAATCCCTAACTCCAACCCCTAATCAATCCTTACCTTTGATCAACTCCAACCTCTAATCAATCCCTACCCTTGATCAATTCAAATCTCAAACTCCATTCAATTCAAATCCAAATTAATTCAAGCTTCAAACACATCCAAGCTTTGACCCAATCAACTTTAGAATCCAAACTTTAATTTAGACTTTGATCCTACCTTTGATCTAGCTTTGACCCTATCCATTCATTAACAATCACCACATGATTGTAAATGATTTGGATATTTCAATATTAATCACTCAAACTTGAAATCCATTCCAAATCCAGAAATCCAGACTCAAATTCAAAGTCTTAAGGCCCTGTCCTAAAGACCTTTTTCATGGATTTTTTTCAAACATCTCAAAACCCAGTCAAATAACCTCTGATTCAGGGTCTATCACTTGCAAAGTGATAAGACATGTCTTTAGAGGTTACCCTCCAATTTTGAGCCCATTCTGAGGTCCCTAATCCCAGAATCTGAATTAAAATCCAAAGGCTGTAAAACCTTCAAATATTTACAGCCTATGCCATCGGACCTAACACCTTGAATATTTTGATCTCGGAGCCCTCATCAAAGCCTCCAATCACTTCCAGACCCCTGATTGTAACCCATTGAGCAGTAAACTGTATTTTTTTAGACCCATTTTGGACCCTAGTTGACCAATGGGTCAAAATTGACCAAAATACCCTTATGGGGATTTCAAATGCCCATTTCAATCCAAATTAACTCCAAATTCTTTGAAACCACTTTCAACAAGTTTTAAATACCAAACCCAACTTGTTGAGCTTAAGTCCAAACCTTGGGTCAAC
Source organism: Dendrobium nobile (assembly GCA_022539455.1). Classification (NCBI taxonomy): domain Eukaryota; kingdom Viridiplantae; phylum Streptophyta; class Magnoliopsida; order Asparagales; family Orchidaceae; genus Dendrobium; species Dendrobium nobile. Next base: position 18,602,667 of record CM039724.1, on the reverse strand, counting down.
CTGGTTGACCAAGTCAACCAAGTTTGACCCATACACCCCTTCTCCTTCAAATCCTTGAATCAAGTCCATTCCAAGTTCTTTTGAATGTAAGGGATGACCCCTTGGGTACCCAAGAGACCTCTCTTGGAGGCCCAACCCTTGGGCTCACTTGGGTTAGCCTTATAGCTTGACCCAAGTGACCAAAGAGAGGTCTCCCTTGAGCCATCTCTTAACCTTAATCAAATTGAATCCAAATCAAGGTGTCATTGGGTTCCCATTGACCCAATACACCTTCCTTGACCAGCCCAACCCTTGGGCTCACTTGGGACAAGTGTTAGGCTAACCCAAAGTGCCCAAGATCACTTGGGATTGAGCCAATTCTCAACCTAAGCCCAATTGAACTTGATCAACACCTCCCATAGGTGGCCCTAGGTCCAACACACCTCCTCCAACCAGCCCAAGCTCTGGGCTAACCTGGGTCAGGTTTTAGGCTAACTCAAAGTAGCCAAAAACACATAGACTCGAGCCATCTTCCAACTCAGATCAAATTGGACTCAATTGCCACTTGCATTGGGTCCACTAGACCCAGACCCACTTCCCACCTCAAGTCCAAGGTCTGGCCTGACCTGGGTTGAGCCCAAATAGACCCGAACCGAGCAGATTTGGATCAACCCGAGCCATCTTTTAACCCAGACCAAATTAAATCCAATTGCCGCTTGCATTGGGTGCACCAGACCCAAACCTATCTCCCATACCAAACCCAGGGTCTGACCTGACCTGGATCGAGCTCAATTTGACTCAAACTAAGCAGGTTTGGGTCCAACCCAGTCACCAACTCAATCCAGACGTTCTCAGGCCAAATTGACTCCACCCCTGACTCCAGCATGTCCCCATCGGCCTCCCCCAGTCAACCCGACCCAAACCATGGCCGGCGAAAGTCGGAACCAATGGAAAATGAGTTCCGGTGGTCCCTCCTAGACAACTCCTGGATCAAAGCTGCTGCCCACCGGTTTGATCCCAACGACCTCCCTAGGACGTCTCCATCTTCCACCTGGCAGCAATCCGAGCCCCCTCCAGCTCAATCTCGGCCGTCCAAGCTCGCAAAATGTGGCCGAACAGGCTCGAGCTCCCCAGACCGCCAGAAGCATCCTCAGTCGCTTGAAATTATTTACTAGAGCTCCTGCGACCTCCCAGGCTCTCGCTTCGAGCTCCTAGACCGATCCCTTCACCCGTTCGAGCGAGCACCCGTGAAAGCCTCCGGCATCCCGCTCGGAGTCGCACCTCCAGCCGTCCTCCGATCCCGACATCTGAAGGAGATCAGTTCTCCATCGTCCCCTGAAGCTTCCTGATAGAGAAGCTCATTCATTGAGACTTTCTCTGCGGTAATCCCTTCATCCCGAGCTCCCTAGCTAGGTAGTCCGGTCAAGTGTGAATGAAACCTTCACCCCAACGGATATCCACCATTGGATTGAAGGTTTCCACTGTCCTGATCCTCCCTGTGAAATTTCGTCGGAGTTCACCGACGGGATCGCCCGGATCACGCCGGAGAAGCTTCACGGTCTCGGATACGAGCGGGAGGTTGAAGACGTAATCTCAGCCGTTGATTCCGATCAATGGCTCGGATCAGATCTCGCGGTATCGGAGCGCGTTTAATCCCAGCCATCCGATCCGCCATCCGATGGCTGTGGTTAATCGGACCGTTAATGGTTAGCACCAATGATTGCCTAGCCAATCAGCGCGCGGCGCTTGTAAAGGGCTGCTGACTGTGTAATGGCCGAATTAATAATTCCAGAAATTCAAGGGAACTTCAAAAAATCATAACTCCCTCCACACTTGTCCAAATTAGGTGTTCTTAGGCTCATTGGAAAGGTCTCAGGGAGATCTACAAAAGCTCTATGGTTCCAGGCCTTGGTTAGGTCAGTGTTAGGTTTAATTTCAGTTTGAGCATTTTATCAATTTCTTCAATTATTCTTTAAATACAAGTCCACCAGGACTGGAATTTTGGGAGACTGAAATTGAACATGTTTTTGACATGTCCAAATTTTATCTCCCCATTTTAAGATGTTCATGGTTTGACCCTTATCTTCAAAATGGGGTATAGACCTATCCAATGGGATTTAGGGTGTGATTCTTTGTGTGAAAATGATGTGTAGGGTAAGAAGTGTAGAGCCACTGATTTTGCCCCAATCCAAGCTTAGGATAGATCCCTATAGTGATTTGAAGGTGACTTAGAGCTCACCTTGGGTGGTTTAGTTAACAATCTTAGAGTACTCCATTTGAGCTCAAATTTTGTGGGTTTAGTCCTTAGGGTCAGGTGATCCTATGGTCTAACTTTCATCAAATTTGGAGTTCATTTGGTTCCCCAAGTAGGAGCCTCAAAAATCCCTCTTAGAAGTGGTCTATTAACCCTAATTAATTAATAATGAACTATCTTTAACTCATAAAATCTATTAAAATGTTTATAATTGTTCCTAATTAATCCCTTAATCATTGATAATTGAAACCCTCTTGAATTGGCTTCTAGATTTGGCTTAATTTAGTCTTTAGGTAAGATCAAGGGTTAATCAGTTTTAATTAATTTAAAATTATTAAAAATCCCAAAAAATCTTTAAACACTTGCTGATCTCTCCTTAGATCATTTCTGATCTTTGGAGTTGATTTCAAGAAGTTTAAGACTCATTTGAGTTTCAAATCATTAAAAGAGCCCTTAATTGAAATAATTTAATAATTCCAATAAATACTCAAACTTCCAAAATTCATAATTAATTATAGAAAATCCCAAATCACTAAAACTCAATGGAAAATGTGACTTCAATTAGAATGTAGTATTCTCTAAAAATATTAAACCTCCATAATTTGGTCAAAATCAAGGAGTCAACATTTTAGGTCAACTTTAGGTTAGAATCGGGCCAAAATTTCTAAGAATCATAACTTTTCATAGAGAACTTCAAATTGAATGTACCACCTATCTAACAACTCATAATTAGGTCTAGGGTTTATTAAAAATCTAAAACCTTTAAGATTAACTCTGATTCTAAAAGTCAAATTTTGACCCTTTAGTTAACATATCGAGATGACCTCCAAAATCTGTTAACTCTCCCAAACTCTAGAACTTTCCTAATAGGTTAATAAAATTTCTTAACTAATCCATTAAAATCTGTAACCAACTCCCTTTAATATCAATCCACTCCTTTAATTCCAACTAATTTAAATAACTTAATCAACCCTAATTGCTACTGGGTAACCCAGGCCTACGAGGCTATTAGCTTAGCCCCAAGGAAGGTGAAATAAACTTCACGGCCTCGGTATGAAACAAAGGTAGTAATCAATTAACTTTTAAAATATGTTTAATTAAAAATCTTAATCTATCAATACTTAAATTTTAATCTAAATCCCCTTTTAAGCCTTAACAAATTCAAAACTTTTCTAGACAACTTTAACTAATCGCCCACTTTAGGACCTACCCCAGCCACACGACCTTTTACACACACTTTAGATGATGTGCTAGGACAACCAACTCTAGATCTAGGGTAGGCCGGTGTCTACTTTACTGCTGTGTGCCAGATTTTTCGTAGTTTTCACTGCATGTTGTGGATGAAATTGCTTTGCTGTGTCTGCTTACATTTTTTACACTCTGTGGATGGATTGATGTGTTTGACGACTAGATTACCCTTAGGTTAGGTACGATCTGGATGTTCACACAGTTTTCTGTAGGTGGCCACGCTCATGCAGGGCAATAAAAGGGGGCTAAATCAATAAAAAAATATTAATTGCTATAAATGCTTGCACAGGTGCTTCAGCTGCTAAAGCCCCCAAATAAAAGAAGCGTGGCCAGTGTATTTACTTATTTTTCTACACAAATATAACTGCTTGGGAATAATTGCTTTTCATTTATTAACTGCTTAGGATAACCCTGCAGGTGATTCTAGATTTTATTTTTAAATAAATGTAATTTGTGTAATTGTCAAATGTTGTGAAAGTTAATTTTGAGTTGGGATATATAGGTCCAAAGTTTGGATTCCAAAGAGGAAAGGATGCCCCTTTGGGAAACATTCCTTCTCCATTTGGGAATCCAAATTTGGATCATACCTCTTCTATACCCAAAGAGGAAAGAGTGGCCTTCCCTTTTGAAGGGAAGTGCCCTCTTATCCATTTGGGTAGTTCACCACGAAGAATCCAAGGAGTTTGAAGAAAAGGAGTTCAAAGAAGAACAAGATTGAAGACTTGAAGATTAAGAATATCCCACTCAAAATTACTTGTGTCATTATTAGATTTAGAATCCGGGTTGTTGTCAGTGATGCCCGGCCACTTTACTTTATGCAAAATTCTGGTTTGTAATAAGCAAGGCAACTTTGCCTATGGACATTTATTGATTAATTAATATTTGATGTAATGAATTGATTGCCTCTAGGACTGCATGCTTTTCTTAGTTTTTTGGCGATTGTGTGCCGCTTTTATTTTTGCCTGGATACGTGAGACTCGTAAGGGTGTGAAAGTTTTATAGTCATAACTTTAAAAGTCTAAAATTTTTGTGAGTCTAAACAACATAGAAAGATAACGAATCTAGGGAATTAGCCGGGGAACGACCCCGGGGTCGCATGCATATTTTTGCATTATTCTTTCCTTTCTTTAGACCCTTCCCCGCCCGTGGGTAGAGTCCGGATAGTCTGACCTATGAGGACGAGGTGCCGGACCAGGGGAAGCCCAGTCTTCTAAAAAATTATTTTCTAAGCCTCTTTTAAAATGTCAAGCATATTTGATTTGGAAGTTGTCGACCAGCATGCATTGCATTAGATACAAATTAAAAGAGTCAAAACTTTAATTGCATCAGTATTAGCATTTTAGCACCCAGCATAAGTCGAAGGGGCCAATTAGGAAAATTTCTAGATGTCGGCCCCAACTCTCCAAAACTTTAATTATAACGTCCCTACCACTCTTTCATAAAAAGACTGGACTTATCTCTTTTAAATAGATTAGGTGGTTAGCTGGCTCCCCAATCCAAGCCTGGGTAAGTCCAGGCATTGCATTGCATTAGTTAGGTTCGGATGACTGTGGTCCAGTGTCAAAAATAGATTTAGGATCCGGGGCAGATCTTTGATCATAAGACCCCAAATTTCGGGAATATAATCCCAAATTTCTAATAAGACGCTCAACTTCAATTAAAGTTTCCTTTAAATCCTAAAACATAAAACCCAACACTTAGATTAAATTGGGACACTTCCGGATGGTTCTGGAATCTCAAGGTGTCCCCTACCTCTCTTCCCTCGATTATGTTAATAAATGTTTAATCTTGATCCATTCCCTCTTGATTTTCCAAAAAAAAATTCCATTCGTCTTTGATATCACTCCTAGAAAATCTAACAAAATTTCATTATTATATTAATCGAGAGTTTTCGTAGGGGACTCTATCTCTCTACGATGTAATTAACTACGAGGGCTTGCGCTCGTAGGAGATTTGGAACCACACGCACCTGATTTCAAAATTAATCTTTTTAAAATCTTCTTAGATTTCTTTGGGAAAGGTTAAGGAATGATCGTCGTTATTATATCAGAAGAATTATCATTGAAAGGTGTCATCTCCCTCCTGGGAGGTACATCCTTCTTTGATAAGGCTTCAGATATGAATTCGACGATCATACTTCTTGGATATCATAACTGGATATTTAGTTGAACTTTAACTTGTCCCCTAGGGGCCATATAAAGTTCTCCTTAGAATCTGGTCATGATATTCAAGATGAGTTTCATAATTCTAAGTCTGAATACCGTTATGAAATTTTATTTTCGTCCTTCGGGGTGATATACTTTTTCTACCGAGTTGATTCGACTCTAGAATTGGAATCCAATTTCGATTTTAAAATTCCCAAAGAAAGCTAATATTTTCAAAATTCCACCAACACTAGGATGATCTCAACATCGGCCAGGCCTATTGGACGATGCAGCACAATTATGTCTAAATTAATCTGGTAATTATGAAAAGCAATTAAGGCTGATTAATACAATCACATCGGCCAGGCCTATTATAGGATCGGCAAGAATGCTGTCCTGTACGATTGACACCGGTCAGCCTCTATTCAGGGAGATTTTCAAGATGATTGTACTCGAATTTGAACTAATCGGCCAGGACGATATTGTATCGTCCTGGACGATGTAACCAATTTTTTTCTGATCGTCCTGAGCTTATTTTGTACTGATCGGCCAAGATGATATTCCTATCGTCCTGGACGATAATGTTGGCAAGTTGCAATTAATGAGTTATTCCAAAGCTCTTTTATTTAAGACCTCTTGTTCTTCACTTTGCAAGATCCTTTGCTGCTGTCTTGACCTGAGAAAGCCTAGAGGAGAGGGAGAGAGAGAGGATTTTGTGAGGGGTAGCTTGTGAGGGGGATTCGCAAGGGTTGCTCCAAGCATTGTTCCACTTCTTCTTTTACTAGAGTCTCTTATTCTTCAAAGGGTTGAGAGAGGTGAGCTTTAGCAATAGATCAAGATTCTCTGCCTACTTCAGGAGGAAACAAAAGGAGTTGGGTTCTCTGCCTCGTCGGGGTTGGCAAAAAGGAGGTTTTGTGAGGACTTCCCCGCCTTGCTGTGGGAGCAAAAGGAGAGTCATGTTTATAATGCAATGCCAGGAGGGCGCCTCTGGGGAGTGGACATAGGTCGAGTTGACCGAACTACTATAAATTCTTTGTGTTCTATTTCTTACTACATTTCTGCATTTTATTTTTTGCACTTTGATTTCTGTGGTGATTTTGGTTTGTGATTGTGCCTTGGTTTAAGAAATTTTTTAAAATACTAATTCACCCCCCCTCTTGGTTAGTCTCAGTCTAGTTCTTAAGGGCTTAACATTCATAATGAACTTTCAACAACCTTAGGAACAACAGATTCAAAACCCACCCGAATTAAAGGAAAATCAGATTATTGAAGAGAATTTGGATTTGGATCTTTAGAGACAGATTATTTTCCCTTATCTTGAGGGGGAAACCTTGGGGGTAAAATCTTACCTCCATAAAGTTGTACCTTCTCAATATCTTCAGGATGGAAAACTAAGGCAGTGTCTACACTTATCATAGGCATTGGATCATTATTTCCTCAAAAGGGAGTCAGAATCTAAAAAGTCTATCACGATAGGACTTCTCTAAAAATCAATTTTAGGGAAGTTATATTCTGATAAGGCTTTAAATTTGACATCCGCTTTAAAGGTTGATTCAGGAAGGTTAGATTGTTTAACATTCATATTGATCACATTAGAATTTTTACTTGGAGGAGAAGAATCGTCAACTTACATTTCAGACTCATGGTTAATCATCAAAATAGAGGCATAAGGATGTTTTTTATTATTCTTTAGACCCTTTGCCTTTGATGGGGTAAAGTAAAAGTTAGCTAATAAGATAGGGGAAATGGTTTTTACACCACCATCCGCTACTCAAATTCATCTCTCATATATACAACCCCTCTCTAAAAAAATAACTTTTTTCTTTTTCATGTAGTACAACAGTTCCTATGATTACTAGAGTAGGAAGCGACACAACATCCTTCTGTGAAGCATCCAGGTCAACCTCCCAAATCAGGCACTGGGCTGTAATGGTCAGCTATTGAGAAAAAAGAAAAGACTTGTTAATCAAATTTTTAAATACCCAAGATTAAGCATTATCCCAACCATCTTCAATGGATAAAGAAGTCAAAAGAGTGTTACATGATATTTGATTGAAGCTTATTTCAGATATACCAAATATTCCTTAGGAATGATGATGTTACCTTGCCTAAAGTTCTTCTCTACCCAGTCTTTAAAAATAATGTAGTCTTCGATTGGATGACCCTATATATGTTGATAAGGACAGTACTTGGGGTCATCTTTTTTTTCACCTCTTCTGGACTTCTAGCTTTAGGCTAGGGGTGTCAATATTTGACACGACCCGAAAACCCGACCCGAACCCGACCCGAAAATTTCGGGTTAGGGTTAACCCGAACCTGAAACGGGTCGGGTTCGGGTTTAGCATTTCGACCCGTTTCAAAAATCGGGTCGGGTCCGGGTTAACCCTTTGACCCAAAATTGACTCGAAAACCCGATTTTGACCCGGCAACCCGAGATTGACCTGATTTTGACCCGAAAAGAGGAGATTGACCCATTTTTGACCCAAAAATTTGCCATTTTTTGTTGGAAACGGGTCATTCGGGTCGTGTTGGGTTGACCCGGACCCGAAGCAGGTCAGGTTCGGGTCAGGAAAACTGACCCGTTTTTAAAAATGGGTCGGGTTCGGGTTGACCCGAATAGTGCTGGGTCAGTTTTGGGTTCGACCCGAACCCGCCCTGTGACCCGAAATTGACACCCTTACTTTAGGCAACTGAAAGTCTAGTTTTTCTATAGACTCCTAAAGATCTTCCTTATTGACTCTCTCTCAAAGGGGTATGTTCTAGCCAACCTCTCTCTAATATAGGTTGATTAAGGATCTTTAAGAGGCTGGGAAGTAATCTGGAACGGTTGCTTTTAAATCTATAGTGGTGAAGGACTACTAGGCTGACTAAAAACTGGCCTTTTCCCTTTATCAACTACTAAAATTGTGGCTTTCTTCTCAAAAGATTTTACCAGCTTAGGACCCTTCTTCTCATCTGACCGGTCTTATAAAAATGGCATCCTAGGAGCCTCTTACTATAGATTACTAGCCTTTCTTTGAAGTTTCTCAAAAGTTTTGATCGTGAAACCCTCCAGGAGAAAAGTAATCGGGCCATGAATATTCCTTAGAAAGATCTCTACGACATATTGCTCTTGCAACTAGGGTTCACACTTCATCGAGAGGTTTTTCCACCTTAAGATGTATTTAACCAAAGACTCCCCCATCTTTTGCTTTTAAATGACTAGATCGCTCACTATAGTGCACTGCTGCGCTCCAGAAAATCTCTTTAAGAATAAAATTTCTAGTTCATTAAAGGTTCTCACTAAACTATTGGGCAAATTGGCATACCATTCAATAACAATGCCAGAGAGATTACTAACAAACTTATAAAATAGTAGAGTATCTGACCCTCCCATTGTAATGATTTGCTTGTAAGTGGGCTAGATATTATTTTGGGTTTTCAATACTAGTGAAAATCTTAAAAGATGGTGGCACAAAGCCCTTAAGATAAGGAACCAAATCTTATTCTTTGGGGTAGGGTCTACCCTTCGGAATAAATGTAGTTCCTTACGAATGGACTAAGGCCTCCCTTACCTGATTCTCAATGAGTTGTTAAAGTCTTTGTGGTGTGATGCTGGAGGAATTTTAAGGATTGTATGTTGAACTGGAGATGTCTCTAACAGACAAGGAGGGACTATTGACACTGACTTAGGAGATTTGGAACTAGATTATGCCTTTTTAGCCTTTTTAGTGATTTCTCGAGCATACTGTTGTAGTTTGAGAGAGGCCTCCTGTGACTTATGTAGTTATTCTTTCATTTCTTTAACTTATAACAACATGTTTGCAAATTGTGTCTCTAGGTTCCTTATATGCTGCTCATCTCTGGCTCTTACTGATTCATAAGAATCTGACTCAACTGTTGTTGAACCTTCCTCTTTACTAGATCATAATCTATTTAGTTCAGTTTCCTTATTAGATCCTCTAGTATCAACCAAGCAAATACTGCTAGTGGGTTCACCCTCTTCAATTAATAGATTATTTAAGTCAGGGTCAAAGGTTTTTGTTCCTTATTTCTTTTATAGGATATCCCTGATCTCTTGGACTACCTCATCAATTGGTCTTTACCCTATTAATTCAGGATTGAGAGGTAAGTACCCTTTATAATCCATGATATCAAAAAGTTAATATGACTGTAACTTAGAAATAATAGCCTATAATTTGGGGTTTTCATTCATCCAAGACTCCGAAGCTGATTTATCAACCATCTCTTCATCTAAGTCTATCCCCTCCCCCTCAATTATCCCTAACTAGTAGTCCGAGGGGTGGCATCCTTTATTGGGTGAGAGACACATATCTTAGGAGGCGATGTAGGTAATATCTCCTACGTCGGGTAAGGTAAGTTCCTCAGACCCCCGAATAGGCAGCCTAGGAATGACAAATGGACTTTGAGATAAAATATTTCAAGTATAAAAAGAGTTGGTAAGCAAATATTCTCTCAGGAGACTTGTGCCTCTTACCGTTAACATACACTATTCTTTGAACTTCATAAATTTCTTTAGTTTTCACCACCACTGAGGACAACTTCTGGAATTTTGAGAAGGGACCGGTGGCCTACCAGTAGGATAGTGGCCTTTCTTAGACCCAGTGAGTTTGATAATCTCCATTTGTGTAGATGGAGGGAATGGCACCCAGTTGTAACCATTAACCAATATAGAGGCTATTGAACAAACTTCTTATTTTTCCTGACAGGTTTAGGGGTTAGATTATTGGTTTTAGATGCTTCCTCTTTCATAATTTCCTTTTGGAAGCGATGGGAGATAACTCCCTTTAACTTTCACATATATTCTTCCTTTATTTGTTCAAACTAGGTAGCACAAGTCTGGATTATATTCCTTATTGTTATCATCCTTTGGAGGTGCTTTTCCATATGAGTCCTTTTGGTTGAGTAATCGACTGGGCATGGCGGGGAGCTGGCTATCCTAGCTACCCTCTCCTCCCCTTGAGCAGCGGTGAGGGGGTAAAGATGACTCCCCTTAAGGAGGGGAGAAGAATCACGAATAAGTAACTCCCTAATAACCTCACGCTCTACTTGACCCAGAGTCTTGGTTGCCACAACTTTCCTTGACTTAGAAATTTTCTTTCTCACTCTCCTCAAGTAGTTCTTCCTTTGATTTTGCTAGTAAAAGTGATCCCAGAGCCTGATCCCAAGTGTTTAGAAAAAATTTGGAATTTTTAATAATTTTTAATTATTTAATTAAGGCAAACAGGTGATTTTTTATTAAAGTTATATTAAGATTTAAGTTGAAGTCAAATTAAGGGGAAATAATTATCTGAGGTTAAGCATTAAATTATAAAGAGATTGAGGTATTATGCATAATTATCTAAATTAAAATGGATTTATGATAATTTTCTGAAGTTTTTAGGGCTTAATTAACTTGTCAATTAGGGTTTGTTATTTAAGTGGTTTAAAGGATCCTAAAAATTCCTTAAAAATTATGGGGGGGGTAGGATTTCATTAAGTTTAAATGTTGTCAGTTTCATGTCAATCAGTGGTCTACCCTAGCTCCTAGAATTTTTCTAAGTTTGTTAGATGGGTCATTAATTGTTGTCCTTAGTGTGTCACTACGTTAAATGGGTTTAAAATCAAATTTAATGACTAAACCATAAGATAACATGCAAGGAGTACATAAATAAAGTAAACATACCAATCCTAGGATCTAGGAAAGCCTAAGTTAAGTGCTCGTGCATCCTACATAAGCTAGAGACGATAAAATAGTAATTAAACATGCTTTAAGAAGCGATTAGTGGATGATTGGAACTTAGCCACACACTAATCCCATCTCTTGAGTTTTGAAATAATAATAATAATTTTTATTGATTTTGTGAAAATATTTGAATTTTAAATTAATTATGAATTAAGTAAGTAAAAGTAACTAAAGGGGATTTTAAAATAACTTAAAAAAAATTAAATTAAATTAAATTAAGTATTAAAGTTTCTGGAATTTAAGTAATTTAACGAAAATAATTTTCATAACTTTTTTAAAAATAAATAAATTTTGAATTAATTTATTATTAATTAAATAATCTAAGTATTTAATTAATTATAATGATTTAAAAGGGGAAAAAATTTATTAGTTTAAAATTAAATAAAAAAATTCTCTGATTTAGAAAATAATTTAATAAAATTATTTTTATAAATTTAAGAATTGTTTAAATTTTAAATTAATTAATTATTAATTAAGTAATTTATGTAATTAATAATTAAGAAAAATATTTAAAATAAGAAAAAAACTATTAATTTAAATTTAGATAATATTAATAATAATAATAAAAGAAAACTCTGATATGTTAACATAATCAGGGAAAATAATTTTTTACGAATTTGGAAAATAAATAGATTTGAAATTAATTAATTTTTCACGAGGCAATTTAAGTAATTAATGAATGTAAATAATTCAAAATAGGAAACTATTTAATAATTTAAAATTAAATACTTAAAATAAATTCTCTGATATTTAAAAATATTTTAATAGAAAATAATTTTTATAAATTTGAAAAGTATTTGAATAATTATTAATTAATATGTTAAAAATTTAATTTGTTAACTAGTTAAGAATTTAAATATATAACTTCAAAAAAGATAAAATACTTTAAAAAGTAATTAACCTAATTTAGAATTAAATAATTAGAGACCACTTTTTTTATATTATAAATAAGATAATACATATATGTTTTTAAATTTAAAAAAATTAAAAATAATATATATTAATCAATTGTTTAAGGGTTCAAATAATAAAAATATAAAATATATCTTAAATTGAATCAATTTTTAGTTATTATATTTTAAAATAATTATTTAGTTATTTAAAATAGATTGATATAAATTATTTTTTGGAAAATATTTAATATTAGAATAATTTTAACATCATTTCAATATTTAAAATAAGGTTATTGAAAAAATTTAAAACATATTAGTTTTTTAAAGGTCATTCTAATTTTAAATTGAAGGGAATTAAAATACATGCAATCATTACAAAGGCGACACGCTGATTCCGCGGCTACTTAGCCACTTCAGTGTGTAATTCAAGCTGTATGATTCTCTGCTATTCTGCATGGATGGTCCAAATGGAGTTAGATGATGATGCAATCCAGCGAACACCCGTACACAGCTGTACGTGGGCTCTGCACGATGAATCCTCAGTCATTGATCAAGAGATCAATAGCTCAAGTTTCGTATATCCAAACTGGATAACGAAAATGCCCTAGAGATGTTTTTCGACTCGTTTAGGCGATCGGATCAACCAATCCTAATGAAATTTTAAACCTAAATCCTACTTGTGAACAGAAATCTGGGGGAGTACTTATTTGCCTTGAGAGCGTCTTTTCAAAATGCTTATTAAATCTAAGTGCTCTAGCCTAGGTTAAGGTTTTACCTCAATCCCATGGGTGATATTGGGTTCTTTGAACTTGTAGATTTTCCACAAATAAGTTTGGGAAAGAAACCTTTAGCTTTCAACATCTTGATCGATCACAAATGGCTTTAGAAGATTTGAGGTCTTGGTTGGCCGGAGATCTTGTCACTAGTGGGTGTTTGATGGTGGATCTGAGTGGTGGAAGGTGAAGAGCAATCCGAGGAGCTCACACAAGTAAATGCTTGAGCTTAAGGGCTCTTGGAAGAAAGAAAATAGAAAAAGGTCCAAAATAAACCCTAATTTCTCCTATTTATAGGCTTAGGGATTAGATTTGAATTCTAATTGAGCTCCCTTAGACTAAATGGGTAAACCTAGGTTGACCTAGTCAACCAAGTTGACCTGGTTAACCATGTTAACCCAGGGTAGGGGTTTGGGCCCAATGAGTTGGGTCTGACTCACTGAGTCCAAAGGAGGTTAGAATTTGAGCCGAAGGAGTATAGATTGATTTGAAATAGAGAGTGTATGGGTCAATTTGGGTCAACCTAGGTTGACCTGGTCAATTAGGTTGGCCCAGGGCCTGGGTCAGAGCTCAACAAACTTGGTTTGACTCATTGAATCGAATGAGAGGGGTCTTGGGGCCTAGCTTGGTCAATTTGACCAGGTTAACCTCCTTGACTATGGATCTAGGGAAAAAAACAAGGTCAACAATCCAGAGTACAAAAATGTGAGCTACATTTTCATCTAGACGAACATGTAATTTTTTTAACGAATCATCCGGGACAATTTGTATTTTGTACAAATGATGAACAGAGTACAAAATTGTTGGTAACATTTTCATCCAAATGAATGAGAATTTTTTGACAACTATTCGTACTGTATGATATACATATCGTACGATACGATATGCTTGTACAAAAAACATTTCGTATAGGATCATACCAGATAATTTTGAACTATTCGTTTGGGATGAACATAGATCGTACTGTACAATCGTGTACGCTCAAAATTGAAAATTTTAATTTTTTGGATGATTTTTTGTGTCTTTTATATTAACAGTTCTTAGAAATTGACTAAAAAAATGTTGTTCTTTGTGATTTCCTTGAGAGCAAGTGAGAGAGTGTTTTGGAGAGTATTTGATAGAGAGTTCTTGCAAGTGGAGTGTAAAGGGATCACAAGGCTACTCAATGGTATGAATCTTTTTATTATTATTACTACCCTTCCTTTCTTCTTTCTAGTTGTTCGAGATAAGATCTTTGAAGAGGATCTAGTACTCTGCTGATACTAAAAGGATATGAAAGGATAATAGTACTTTGTCGATACTTCGATGGTGTGAATAGATGATGGTACTTCACTGACACTTGGAGGGTGTGAAAGGATGAAGGTACTCTACCAACACTTGGAGGGTGTGAATAGATGACGGTACTCTTCCGACACTTAGAGGGTGTGAAAGAATGATGATACTCTGTCGCACCGGGGATAGGTGGAAGAGTGAAAAATTATAAAGGCTTCTCCGCCTTGCTGTTGGGGCAAAAGGAGAGTCACTTTTGATAATAGTGAAATACCTGAAGAGGGAGTCTTATTGGAGTGGACGTAGTTCGTGTTGGACCGAACCACTATAAATTGTTGTGTTCATTTTTATTTATACATTTTTTCATCATTTTTATATTTGTAGTTGAAAAAATTTTTTTGCAAAAAATATAAAATTCAATTTTTTCTTAATTACTAAGAGAATTTTTAAATTCTAATTCCCCCCCTCTTAGTTAGCCTAGGGACATTTTCATAGGTTTAACAACCTATACGGACTTTATAGTGGGCTTAATTGTCAACTCAGGTTACTTCTCTTCATCACTGGAAACAGGGAGAGCAGGTCCCGTCCCTATGGTTAGTTCCACTACAGGGGGACTTCCTTAGTAGCATCCAAATCAATTATCTTATGGCCATCAATCGATAGTTCAAGGGTACCGAAACCCATCCAAAACAGTATGTTATTTCCAAAATCAATCACCTTAGAGGTCAGATCTCTATTAAAGGAGAAGTTCAACTTGTCAGCCATTGTCATGAAATTTGAGTTTCAGGAATTGAAGAGAAGGATTGGAATTAAAAATTTTTGAAAGAAAGTTTTCTTTTAAAGAATTAAAAATTATAACAAAATCTCGATTCTATGATATATTCCGAATTGTAAGAACTACAACTTGACATATAATGATAGGATACAAAGATTAGTTATGAGTTCAAGGAGAAGTGAAATCATCACAACAAATACTAGCCCACAAAAAGACATTATGGGATAGCATATGATGGTATATATTTCAAATTAAGATTGAAAAGAATTTTAGGAAGATTTTGATTTTGAAATTAAAAGTGAACTTCTCCTAAATTTTGAAATATAACAGGTCAGAATTTAGTCTCATCCGAAAGCTTACTAAATAGGGAGAAAAATTCATGGAGATTTGTTACCTAACTCTCTCCATTTTCATAAGTTAAATGGAAATGGGAGGTTAAGGCTAAAATATTAAAAAATTGATGATCTTGAGAGCAAGATCAACAAAGATCCTTACAATTTTAAAACTTCATATATTGAGTGAAATTCAATAATACAGGTTCATAAAATTGAGAAGGATATCTTAAAAGTCTAGTTTGACACTATCGCCCCACCAATTGACTTGAGGGGAAGAAGGTCAAAATCTATTTTTTTGATAGATGTTTCACCTCTCTTTTTTTTTGACATATCTTTTCTTTTTTATGTTGTCCACACTCACCCAAGGAAGAAATGGGTAGAGGGACCAATGAATGAAAAGGTAGTTAAGACTATCGATGAAATAAAATTTTTTCATTATTAGAGTTAGAGAGATATTTTGTCCCATCGAGAATGTCATTTTTTGTTGGCGGAGTTTAAAAAAAAGGTTTTAAAAGATCTAATCCTATTTGGGGAATTTTATTTTGAATATACAGTCTCAAAATT
The DNA here is from genome assembly GCA_022539455.1 of Dendrobium nobile. Classification (NCBI taxonomy): domain Eukaryota; kingdom Viridiplantae; phylum Streptophyta; class Magnoliopsida; order Asparagales; family Orchidaceae; genus Dendrobium; species Dendrobium nobile. The sequence continues at coordinate 18,586,708 of CM039724.1, read as the reverse complement.
GAATATCTCGTTATAAACAATATATTGCCCCTTAAGGCAAAGATATTGTTGCTAATGGATTCGTCATTCTGATTGTAGTAGTTGAATTCAAATAAGAATTGCATATTATCTCGAAGGGTCGAAATGAGATTCTATCAATCTCCTCAACCACTATAATCCATATGGAAGATCATCAATTTCATACTCCATGTCATAGTAAAAAATGATGTATCTCTCCAAAGAGAGAAAATATCACTTATTATTGATCGATAGAACATGAAGATAATGATTGCCATTATCTTGATTTTCCCAAAAAAGTTTAATTTTGAGTTTTAAAAATTGATTTTAAAAATGATAGATGTGGGTTCTAAATCTCCTACGAGCACAAACCCTCGTAGTTAATTATATCATAAGAAATTGGAATTTCCTATGAATACTCTCAATTAAAATAATAGTAAAAGTTTGTTAAAAAATCTTCTAGGCGTGATATCAAAGAAGGTGAATTTTGGAATTTCAAGTGGGAATGGGTAAATTTGGAGCACTTATTTTTGGAGTCAAAGGAAGAAGGGTAGGAGACACTATAGGATTCTAAAAATGATTCAGAAGTATCCCAACCTAATCTAAGTGTTGGGCTTTAAGTATTTGATTGAAAGAAGATTTAGTTTGAGTTGAGTGTTTTATTAGAAATTTGGGATCATATTCCTGGAGGTTGGGATCTTATGATGCAAGATCCACCCCAGATCCTAAATCTTAATTAGGCACCACATAATGGTGACCCAAACCTAATAAATATGATACAAAATCTGGGCTTACCTCAGCCTATATTTGAGATCCAACTAACCACCTAGGCGATTTTAAATCCATGAATCCAATCATTTTATGAAGGAGTGATGGGGATGTTTTTATTAACGTTTTGGAGAATTGGGGTTGACATTTAGATATTGTCCTTAGTGGGCCCTTGAATAATATTGGGTGAAAATGCTAAAGATAGATGTAATTAAAATTTATACTATTTTAAATGTGTTACAAATGTAATGGATGCTGGTCAAAATACCTAAATCATGAATGCTTGAAATTTTAAAAAGACTTAAAAAATAATTTTTTTGATAAGATTAGGCTTTCCCAAGTTTAGCATCTCATCCTCATAGGTCGGATTATCTGAACCCTACCTGTAGGTAGGGAAGTGTTATATAATAAGAAAATAGTAATGCATCGATATGCATAAGACCCCGGACGATCTCCAGCTTATTCCCTATATTTTTATCTTTCTATATTATTTAACTCGTAAAATTTTAAATTTTGATTACGAGTAAAAGAATTTTACACCCTCATGAGTCTCACGTATCCAGAATAAATCAAAGTGGCACACAAATGCCAAAAAATTAGGAAAAGTAGGCAAAATCCTAATCATAATTAAATTAACACATCAAATATAATCACATTAATTAATAAATATCTATAAGAAAACTACCATGCTTATTACAATCAAGAAATATAGAAATTAAAAGTGGTCAAGCACCAATAATCACAACCCAGATTCTAATCCTAATACAAACGGAAGTGACTTTGACTGAGATGCTCTTTATCTTCAATTCTTTGATATTCTCTCCTTCATACTCCTTAGATTCTTTGTAGCTCGCTATCCAAATGGAAAATAGAACTCTTCCCTTGAGGGGAAGACTACTCTTTCCAATTTGGGTAAAAAAAAAGAATGAGCCAAATTTGGACTTCCAAATGTAAAAGTACTATCCCTCAAAAGGGTATCCTTTCCTCTTTGAATCCTAGCTTTGGATCCATGTATCTCAACTCAAATGTACACTTTTACAACTCTTAACATTTCAAATGAATTACATTAGTATAAAAATAAAAATTCTATACTCTCCTACATGGTTTTCCTAAGCATTTAATAAATAAAATTTATTCCCAAGCAGTTATACACACACACACACACACACACACACACACACACACACACACACACACACACATATATATATATATATATATATATATATATATATATATATATATATATATATATATATATATATATATATATATATATATATATATATATATATATATATATATATATATATATATGTAAAAAAATGTAAACATACTTGGCCATGCTCTTTTTTATTTGGGGACTAAGAAGTTGAAGCACCTGTAGCAGTTATATTTATTATTTACTTAGCCCCCTTTATTGCCCTGTATGAGCATGACCACCATCAGAAAACTTAGTAAGCATCCAGATCTTTCCTAACCTAAGTGTAATCTAATCGCCAATCATATCATCAATCCACTGAGTGTAGTATAATTAAACATACACAACAAGCAATTTCAATTATAACATGTAATGAAATTTTAAAAACTCAGCACACAAAAAAAAATTAAACACTGGCCTAGCCTAAATCTAGAGTTAGTTGTCCTAGAATACCATTTAAAGTGTGTGTAGAAGGTTTTGTGGCTAGGGTAGATCCTAAACTGGGTTATTAGTTGAGATTATATAATTTTTGAGTTTGTTAAGGCTGAAGGGGAACTTTTTATTTGAGTTAAAATATTAATGTGTTAAAGATTAGTTTAGATGAATTTTAATTATTAAATGATTGCTACCCTTATTGCTCACAGAGGCCATGAAGTTTATTTCACCTTTTTTAGGGCTAAATTAATAGCCTCGTAGGCCTAGATTACTCAGTAGCAATCAAGGTTGATTAAGTTGATTTTATTTATTGAAAATTAAGGGTTGATTAATATTAATTAATTGGATTTATTATTTATTTTAAAAGTTAAATTATTATATATTTTCCATCAACAAATTCTTGGCATTGTTCCACCAGGCTCGAGGAACTAGGCCTCCTGAGGACACCTAGCCTCGCAACCCGGAGTAGACCATCCTAAAAACCTTATTGATGTATTTGGATTAAATATTTTAATTTGGTTCAATAATTAAAAGTAGTTTAGCTTTGATATTTTACAGTTCATTGAAATTATTTGTGGCGTTGTGCTACAAAGCTCGAGGAACCAGGCCTCCTAAGGACACGTAGCCCCGCTGCTCAGAGTAGTCCATCAAATAAACTTCATATTTAGAGTGTTTGTTATATCTTAAAATGTTGTTTAAATAATTTTATTAATCAAATTATAGATTTCTAGAATTTTAATGAATTATTAAATTTTCAAAGATTATTGGAATTATTTCAGAGCATCAATTAAGGGGGTTAAAGTTAACTTTTTAAATTAAAGTTAATTTGAAAAGTTTAAGATTTTTAATAAATATTAGAGCTTATAATGAGTATTTGGACTATTAATATGCTTGATTTGGAGTTTTCTATAAAAAGTTATGAATTTCCAAAGTTTGACTTGATTTTGACTTAGATTTGATCAGATTATTGACCTTTTGTTGACTAAATTTTGAATATTTGACATTTTTGTAAATATTAGATTTAAATTTAAGTTGGGTACTTTTGAGTTTGATTAAATTGAATTTGTCTAAAATTACATATAATTTCTCAAAGTTTCCTCAATTAATTGAATTTTAAAATCACTTAATTAGGAAGATTTTTGTATTTTTAGTCCAAATTAACTCCAAATAGCATGGAATTACCCATAGAAGTTAGGAATGACCCATGGGGGGTATTTTTAAGTGTTTGGAATTTTTTAATTATTTTTAATTAATTATTATATTTAGTTTTTAGGTTTTCTTAAACAACAACAACATCAAGCCTTTATCCCACTACGTGGGGTCGGCTACATGAATCCTTTTTCTCCATTGTGTCCTATTAAAAGTCAAATTCTTATTTAAATCTAATAAAGAAAGGTCATTCCTAATATTTTCTAACCAAGTGTTTTTAGGTCTACCCCTACCTTTCTTAACATAAGTCAAATCTAATACCTCTACTCTCCTAACCGAGTCATCGGAAGGCTGCCATTTTAGGTTTTCTTAAAATTAAATAAAAATGAAATTAAGGATTAAATGATAAGATTTTATTTTTAATTAGGTGAGGGTTCAATTAGGGTCAGTTAGAGCCCTTATATGAAGTTTTTGGGTTTAATATGAATTTTTAGTGAATTATTTAGTGTTTTAAGTCCATTTTAGGGAGGGATTTTGAGACTCCTATTTGGTGTACCAAATGAACACCAAACCTAGTGAAATTTGGAACATGAGATTACCTGACATCATGATCCAAACAAACTAAATTTGAGACCAAATGGAACTCTATAAGGTAGTTAACCAAACCACCTAAGGTGATCTCTAAGTCATATTGGAAAAATCCTAAGGATTTATCCTAAGATATAATTGGGGAAAAATTAGTGGCTCTACACTCCGTATGCTAAGCACTATCATCATACCAAAACACAGATCTTAATTTTGATTAGAGATATCGTAACTCCAATTTGAATTTAAAGGTCAAACCATGACCCATGAACCCAAATTTGCATGAAATTTCCCTTAAATACCTCAAATAGGGAAGGAAAAATTTGGACATGTTAGATACATGTCTAAATTTACTCTCCCAAAGTCCTAGGAAATGTTGACTAAATTCTAACACATAAATGTAATAATAGATAATGTATTTAAACTAAAATTTAGATTAATACAAATGCAATTAAGACCTAGGACTATAGAGCTTTTGAATATCTCACTGAGATCTTTCGATTGAGCCTAAGAACACCTTAAATGGTCAAGTGTAGAGGGAGATATAAATTTTTCAATATCTCAACCTTTTCTTTGAAATTTAAATCTCTAATTACCCAGTCAGCCACATGCTTTCCTCGTGGCACCTTTCAATATGGTAGCCAATCATTAGTGGCTGATTGGGCAATGCGGGATTAACTAGAGCTATTGAATGAAACAACATACGATCAAGATCAAACGGCATCAGAAACCATGGGATATAATCTAAACCGTTGATTTAAATAAACAACTAGGATCATGTCTTCAACCTCCCACATGAAACCAAAGCTATAGATATTCTCCACTGTGATCCGAGTGATCCTACCAGTGAACTCTTATGAAATTTTACAGGAAGGATCAGGATAATCAGAGCTTTTATTCCAACAATGGAAATTCTTTGGATTGAAAATTCTCTTTATACTTGACCACTACTACCTAATTAGGAGATTAGGATAGGTTTTTTACCATGGAGAAAGTCCCAACGTATGGATTTTTCTCTCAAGAGGCATCAAAGGGTGAAGGCGAATAGTTCTCCTTCAGATGCCAAGACCGTAGGATAGCCGGTTGTATGACTTCGAGTAGACCGTGCAAGGAATTCATAAAAGTTTGCTCAAACAAATGGACAAGAGGTGCTGGGAGACTGGGAAATAGGAGAGGAGCACTGAGGAGGCTCTAGAGAGTTATTTTGAGGGATTGAATTTGAATGGGGGAGTCTTGTTGACTACCACCTTATTCAGGTCACTCCTGTGGCCAAAGATGGTTGGGATTAAATGGGAAAGCCATTGGATAGCCTCTAGGTAGAAGGGGATATCCTCTTAGAGTCCAGTTAGCATGAAGCTGGTAAGCCCAGGCTTTAGAAGCCTTTGGATCAGGCCCAAAGTGTGGGGGACCACTGGAGCTCATTCTTCATTGGTTCCAACTGCCTCCGGTTAGGGGTTTGGGTCAGGGTGATCTGGAAAGGGCGATGGGGATATGGTGAGTCTGAATGTGAGCTCAATTGGACCTTGGGGTGTCCAATTCAGCTGGATGGATTAGATTAATCCAAACCTTGTACGATTTAGGTTGGTTTGGGCTTAACCCCTATCAAGTCAGGACATGGCTCGAAAGTGGGAGGTAGGTCAAGCTCTGGTGCACTCAAGGCAAGGGTTAATTGGGTCTGAATTTCCTTGAGGTGGAAGATGGCTGAGGTTAATATAGTTTTGACCACTTTGGGCTAGCCAAGAGGTTGACCTTAGTCAACCCAAAGGCTAGGTTGGCTAGGGTAGGTGTGTTGGAACTAGGGCCATCGTATAGAGGTGTTGTCTAGGTACAATTAGGCTTAATATAGGAGTTGTCTCAATCCCAAGTGGTTTTGGCTGCTTTAGGTTAGACTAACTCCTAGACAAACTTAACCTAATGGCGAGTTGACTAAGAAAGGTGTATTGGGACAAGGGAGACCCAATACAACCATGGTTTTGATCCAATTTGGATTGGAGTAGGAGATGGCTCAAGGGAGACCTCTCTTTGGGTACTTGGGTCAAGCGAAATGGCTATCCCAAGTGGGCCCAAAGCTTGGGTCCTCTAGGAGGGGGGCTCTTGAGGACCCAATGGGTCACCCCATGGGTCTAAATGGGATTGGGAAAGTTTTGGTTAAAAGATTTGTATAAATGGAGTGGTATGGAAAATTTATTCAAACTTGGTTGACTTGGTCAACCAAGTTGACCTAGGGTTAAGAGTTCCGTCCATTTAGTTAAAATTCATCATATGAACTCAATGGGTGTAGTTTCAAGCTAAGAGAAGAGCACTTGATTGGAAATATGTATTTAAACAACTTAAGAGTCACCTTGGTCAACCATGGTTGAATTGGTCAACCAGGTCAAACCTAAATGTTGGTTTGGGTCCAATGTGTTCCTAATGGTGTTTAGGATCCATTGGGATGGTTTTGAAGATTGAAATGGGAAGGTTGAATTGAACTTGGGGGAAAAGACTAAAAAAAGCCCTTTGAAGGGCATTTTGGTCATTTTGACCGCTGGTAAATTTTGGGTCAAATTGGGTTGGAAAAAGCGTGGATTACTAATTAGTGAATCCTAATGGAGGTTATGGGTGTGATAGGGAGGTTTGGAAAGGGTCCCAGGGCCAAGTTCCATTGGATGACAAGTCTAGTGGTATAGGTTGTAAATAACTGAAGGTTTTGCATCCTTTGGGATAAGATTCAGTTTCAAGTGTTATGAATGTTGGATTGAGACCAAATTTGGATGGTTGACCTTAGAGACATGCCTAAATAAAATTCATTGATAGGCTCCAAACCAAAGGTCATTAGGCTGGATCTATGGGTTTTGAAAATTCTCCTAAAAAGGGTTTCAGGATTTTAGTCCTTAGCCCTTAGATTTGGTTTGAAATTTTGGAATTGGGATGGATTTGAGAGTTGAATGGCTGAACTTGGCTTATCCACATCAGTGGAGGTCGATTAGATGATTGAGATTGTCTGGATGTGATTTGGAAGTTGATTGAATGTTGATTGGTAGTTGAACCAGGGATTGAATTGGAGGGTGGAGTTGAGTTTGATTGAGGTTGAATTGGGCCTTATCTAAGACCTATATGATTAGGGAGTAGAGACTTCTGAATCATTGGGTCAGCATATAGAAACACAAGTGTGTCTTAGTGACCTCATACACAAATGAGGTCAACATCAAACCCATTCCTAAATTTTTTACTTCTATTACTATAGCTTGAAGTCCTAAATCTAATGCCATTAATTTTTAGAACGATTACCATTTTATCTTTTTAAGTTTCATTTTTAACAAACTCATTACTAAAATCATCTTGGGTAGATTAGCTCCTCTTTTACCTAAAATTATATCTTTGGATAAAATGGGTTTTGTTAAAGGGTGATCTATTTTTAATATTGTTTTCTTTACTCAAGAGTTAATTCATGATATACATTCTAAAGTTGCTGGTGGAAATATTATTTTTAAAGTTTACATTACCAAAGCATATGAAAATTTAAATAGGGAGTTTCTTTATAATATGTTAAAGCTTTTTTGTTTCAATTTACAATTCATAAATTTGATTAGGAATAGTATTGAGAAATTTTTCTTTTCTATTATGATCAATGGTGAATCTCATGGTTATTTAAAATCTTCTCATGATCTGAGATAGGGTGATCCTCTATCAGTTGCTCCTTTTATTATTGCTGTGGAACTATTATTTTGAGGGCTTAATTATCACTTTTAATTACATCATAATTTGCAATTTAGAACAGCTGGTGGTTTTCCTATTTTGCATTTTAGTTTTGATGACATTTTTGTTATATGTGCCAATTGTTCTATTAAAACGCTTTACATAGTTTTTAAATTCCTTATCAAGTTTCAACTTAGTAGTGGGTTAGTTTTTAATCATTCCAAGAGTTACTTTATACCTGCAAAATTTATATCCGCTAGAAGGATTTCTAGTATTGAAAATATTAGATTTTCCCTAAAATTTATGAATGAAATAACTAGGTATGCCGCTTTATAAGGGTAAGAAAAATTCTCATTTATTTGATGACATTTTTATTTTGATTCATAAGAAGTTTTCTTCTTGGGGTGGAAAACTTGCTCTTATTAAATATTTCTTATGTTCTATTCCTATTTATTTTTTTCATACTTTATGCCCTACTTTAAATGTTTGTCATAGATTGGAGTCTTTGTTTAAGAAAATCTTTTGGGGTGCTAAAGATTGTAAACAAGCCCTTTTGTGGGGGTCTTAGAAAAATTATGCTTAGGTTGTTGAGGAAAGGAGATTAGGATTTAAAACTCTGACAGATATGTCCATAGCCTTCTCTCATAAACTTTGGTTTGCTTTTAGATTTATAAAAAGCTTGTGGGCTAATTTTATGATCTGTAAGTACTGTGTTAGGAAACATCCTCTCAATTATTATTTTAAAAAAGGCGATTCTTTTAACTAGAAATGATTATGTTCTATTAAGTGGGAGGCTGAAAAGTTATCCATTGGGGCATGGGAGCTAGAAACATTTTCTTTTGGCAATACAAATAATTGGGTAATTTTTCTATTAACTACCTTTTGAATACTCAATCCACTTCTACTTGTAAAGTCAAGGATTTTATTAATAAGGGTAGTTGAAATATTGATTTTCTTATTGATTATGTGTCGAATTTTATTATCATAAAATTCTCTATATTCTCATTCATTTGGATATTGAGAATTGCATTTTGTTTAATCTTTCTAATGATGGTAAATTTCTCCTAAGAAGGTTTGTAATTCTATTAGAGAAGTTTATCCAAAAGGTTTGATTTACTCTAGTATCTAGCATGCCAGTATCCCTCCTTATTCACTTCTTGATTGAAGGATTTTGCATAATTACTTACCTTTGGACTCTATCTTATTGAGAAAAGGTATTAATATAGTTTCTAAATGTTAATGTTGTAATCATTTTGAAAATTGTAATTAGTGTTTACTTTTTGTTAATGATATTCTTTTTATTGATAATACTAGAGAGGTAGTTGAAGGTAAACTTTAGTTATGGAAGTCAATCTTAGAGTCTAAAGGATTTCATTTGAGTAGATCTAAAATTGAATATATAGTAATAGGTCTAATGGGGAGGGGGTTGTGACTTTGGGTGATCAAGTCATTAATTAGAGTACACATTTTTTATATCTTGGGTCTATTGTTCAGAGTGATGGTGGATATTATTAGCAAAATTCAAGTTGGATGGTTGAAGTAGAGGAATGCATCAGGAATGTTGTGTGATAGAAAAGTCCCCCTCAACATAAACAAAATTTTTATATAAGGCTGGTGAGACTTGGAATGCTTTATGGTGTAGAATGTTGGCCATTAAAAGAGAAGCATAATATAAATTTAAGTATTAAAGATATGCTGATGCTTAGGTGGATGAGTAGCTTTACTATTAAAGACCAGATATGGAATGCACATAAACAGGAAAAATGTTGGAGTAGCTCCAGTTTAAGATAACATTAGAGAAAGTTGCCTAGATGGTTTCATCATATAAAATGGAGGTCTTCTTATGACCCGATTAAGAGAGTAGATGTATTAGATTTGGCCTATGTTACGAAAGGTAGAGGAAGACCTAGAAAACTCATTTAGAAAATTTTAGAATTGACCTTTGTTTAATTGATTTAAATGATAATTTGACCCTTAACAGTACATAATGGTGAAAAAGGATTCATATAGCTGACCCCATGTAGTTGGATATAGGCTTGACATTGTTTTAGTTGTTGTTTTTTATGGTTTTGAGAATCTTGCAAGGACATTGAATAGTCCTCAATTCATTATTGTGTAACATCATAAAATTGAGGATAAGAAACTTGTCTTGTATTTCAATATATAAGGTGTGTTTGCGGTTTCCACTACAACACGAAACCTTTCATATTGAGCAGGATTGAATCCCCTAAGGCCGTATGCCATGATAAGGGTTAAATTTTATAAATGTTTCTCATGTTGTTATCCCCTTGATGGCCCCCAACACATTTGAGTTTGAGTCATCATCTTTTATTACATTTGAGATGACTAGACCCATAGAAGGAATAAGTGAATGAAAAATTGATTATAATTGTCGTAAGGGAGGTAGGTGAATATAAAATATCTCTTATGTCTCTAAATTTGGGTTGCAGTGGGTTCCGTCCTCTCTCTTTGTTACTTATGGAGAGGGAAGATGGAAAGTTTATTGCTAATTCAAGCCCTCTACTTGATCATCGATGATATTAACTATAGAAGAGAGGAAAGGAAGGATTAGCTCTGCTGAAATGTATAATACAGAAATGCCATTACAATTATGGATAGTCGAAAGAAGACTTTTTGAAGAATGTTGTGGGAAAAATATATTATCACTCAATTTCAAAATTTATACTCCTATTACAAAATATGCAACATAGCAATGTACAATCTCAAAAGACAAAAATAATATTCAGCTATTAGTTTTAGAACATAAATAGAATTATTATTTTCATGATCAATGCAACATAAAAAATATCATACCAGTTGAAAAGATATAAATGAGATTCAAGTATCATTTTGAAAATGAAAATAAGTTTGGGTAAATATCATCTATATCCCCATAGACATTTCCCCTACTTTACAAAACTAAAATAGGAATTATTTTCTTACAAAGGGTGAGCCTCTATTGTTAAATACATTCCACCACAAGAAAACTCTTGAGAAAACTCTTAAGTAAAGTGATGTGTAAATGCTTATTGATATAGAAAAATGTAGGCAAGGATTAAAATTTATAATTTATCAGCAAAGATTGATTCAAAAGTGAACACTTATTTCCTTTATTTTAAGAATGAAAAGGTTGAGAGTACTTATACTTTTGAGATGCTCAGAATCAATCTAACCTATACTATGATTGGGCTTTACTAATTTAGAACCTGATTGAATTTGCATTTGAGTTAATAATTTTTTAGATAAATGAGATTATGCTCCTAGAAGGAAGAAGAAGAATCTAGACTTATGTCTACCTAGAGTGGACAACTAAATACTTAGGTACTTTTAAAAACATGATTTCCCTGAAATTGCAATTATAGTAATGAAATGAAATAAAAGGAATTACAATCAAGTAGTAAATTAAAGAACTAATCCCTATCATTATCATCCCTTAAGACCTTCAAAAGTGATGAAGGGGATATTACAATTATGCACATCTCTCTAAGTAAATCTATGAAAATTAACAAAAGAGATGTATAAAAAACGTAGCCTTATTACAATCCCAATGAGTATAATGAAAATCACTTGAGTAAACTGATTGAGAAATCTCAAATCAATCTGAAAGAGAGAAGTATCCTTGCTCCTTTGATCTCCTAAGGTATCTCTAAGCCAACTGATGATATTCTGGTTGTCACTTTCAATAATTACCATTTTTTTTGTGAGAATGCAAAAATTTGCATTAAAGTGGAAGAAATAAAAACCTAATACAAACTAGGAAGTAAAAACTAATAGATCCTTGATCAAGAGAAAAAGGATCCTTATTGAAAGCATATTTGTTTAAATTTACCATATTATCTTTGAAATGAAACCCACTGTTTCCTATTTTGAAACCGTTGAGATGCGGGGATACAAAGTTTGAAACAACTAAGGTTGGTTAGTATCCCAGAGTTCCATTCGTTAAAGAATGGATCTAGTAACGATCCCATTAGAAATATAATAAGTTTAAAAAATAATAAATTCAAAAGAAAAAAAGGAAGCTATAAAAGATAATCAAATGTAAATTACAAAAAATCCCGGACAAACTCAGAACACCTAAGAGTAACATTCGTAGGTGTTTCAGTTGTCTCGTTAAACTTCCAATGATGTAGTTCGAAGTAAGAGATATGGAAAAATCTTTGAACAGATGCTCCAACCTCTGTTAACTTTCCACTTTGCTGATTGCTTTGATAATACCGGCTATCATATTACTGAGATGTTTGGGAAGAACCTTTGAAGTCATTCTTCATTTTGAGACCAGTAATCCTTCTTCTATTTTTATTTTTCATCGTTCCAAGAGCTTGTAGTTCTTTGAATAACTTGTGTTTAGAACCCGAAGAACCAAGCTCCATAGTAGTGGCCTTTTTATTCATCATTAAGGCAATTTTTTGAATTTTAAACTAATTGTTGAAGTAGGAGAAATAGTTTCAGAAAAATTATCTCTTGTATCATCATTGTTAATAACTATTTTAGAAATCCTTGTGCCTTTGTAGGAGTCAAAACAGAAATCCGCTCCTTCTCAAACTCCTCCTTATCAGCCTCCATAATTTGTGGAAATTCAAATTTAGAGTTTTTAATATCCAAATTTCAGCAGACTTTGATTGATCCACGGGTGTTGGGTTTGTTGGAGAGAAAACAGATATTCCACAACCTCTTTCAAGTAAGAATTGTCAGCATTTAAGTAACATGTGCACCCCAATGTTTTATAAAAATACCCTCGGTCATTATGAGCTATCGAAATTCATTCCAAATCGCAACCACAAGGTTAGCTCTATTGTTCTTAAGGACAAATGTGTCAATGTTAACTTTGATCCATTCATGTTGGTGGGGGGGTTGGTGGCTAGAATTTCGAAAGCATCCCTTCAGGCTAGCTTGGGTCCTTATTCTCCAAAAATGGGTTCAAGTGAGGATATGGTATAGAAGAAAGAACATTAGCAGCCAACGCAATAAGAGTTCCATAGGATTCTCCATATTTCTTAGCATTTTGAGCTCTCTAGGTTGATGCACCACACTAAATATTATCCTTCCCACTACTAGATTAAAGTGCTTTAGTTTATCAAGTAATTTCTTTAAATATTGGAAAATGGGAATAAAAAAAACCCCACCTAATCAACCATTTAAACACTTCTCATACCCGCTTATAGATCACAACAATATGCTCCACACCTTCCTTCTCTCCACATCCTCAATGGCAGGAGCTATCCTCTGCCAAGTATCTATAGTGCAGCTAGCAGTTGGTTAGTAGTGCACTAAAAACATGATTTTAGATATAATATGAAAGGCAGAATCAAAAAGTTATTATTTATTTAGAGGTGAAGGGTTAAAGCTTTAGAATCTAAATTATGGTTCAAAGAAGCTAAGGGTTTAAATAAGCTACAATATAAAATCTCGAGCTTATGATTTTAATGATAACATATATTATTATATTTTTCTTTATTTCTTTTAATACTTTATTGCATGTTTTTTAATTCACACTAACATTTTAGATACATCATCCACCTTGCAACAAAGGATCAAGACTAAAGATTATTTAGAATAGGTTTGATGTTTGCAAGTGTCTATATTTTCATTTATTTATTTTTATATTTCTTGACTCAAAAGTCTTATAAAAGGTGTATGCTAGCTTAACAACTTTACATACACACATGGGGGTAAAAATTAAAAGCTTATGTTTTCTTAAGTTTATATTATAAGATTTAGATTGTATTGTATGATTAATTAATTAGAAAAACAATTTAAATGAATAATTGAGAGGATTAAAAATTTTGAACTAATTATACTATATGAACTAGATTGTACATGATGATCAATTTAAATCCAAATCCCTAGCTACCAATTAGATTTAGACTCTTAATTTGAGTTTTCATTTTGAACTAATTATATAGTTGTATGAAATTTGAAAACATGCATAAATATCCTTGTGATTAGTCAATCAAATTAAGATTTAATTAATGAGTCCTATCATGATTGTAATGGATGATTAGTAGAGATTTTTTTTAACATCCTAGGGATCATTCTGGATGAACCTTGATTGGATTAAATTATTTGCACAATTTGATGTCAATTATACTAGACGATTCACAGACAATTTTTTCATCCCAGATCGTGCTGACCTAATTAGTTAAATGTACTAATCATACTATACAAGGTATAATTTATAGAGTATGACCTAATTGAGTTTTTAAAATATATGGTACTAGGCTCATTTATCATACATAATGAACAAGGATTTTTAAACTAATAGTATTGTACGACCACATATCACACTATATGGATAGAGTCAATTAAATAAAAAAATTAGGGTTTAAGTATTGGGAAATTTTTGAGAGAGTTAAGAGGGATCTTTAGAGATCTTGGAGTTTAGAGAGAAAGGGAGAAAAGTTATGTGTGAGGAAGAGAAGTAGTGTAAGGGAGAAGTAGTGTGAGAGAGTATTTTATGCAGTTGCTCCATGCAAGCTTAAGTTCCTCTATCTATCTTCACTGATCTTGAGGGAAGCATTATGGAGAAAGTCTTCAAGGCAAGATCATCAGTACTCTGCCTTAGAAGAGGGTGAAAGTGATTCAATTTCTCTACCTCACTAGGAGGGTGAAACGGATTTGGGTACTCTGCCACACTGGTAACTCCATGATCTCTCAAGAAGACAAAGCTCTCTCAAAGAATTCTCTCAATAACCAAAAGACTCTTCTAAAGTTTTATGAGAGTTTAAATACAAGGCTCTCAAAAACCCTAATTTTTCAAGTTAGTCAAAAATATTCATATAGTATAATCATGGATCATATAGTGTAATTAGGATAAAATTCCTGTCCATCCTGTACAATGAATAAGCTCCAGTACGATAAGTTCAATAGATCATATAGAATGAAGTATTAATTGTATGATATAATTAGTACATTATGCTTCAGTTCATCTTGAATGATATCAAGGTTGATTGAAAATCACCTATGTCGATCATCTAGTATGATTCATACCATACTTTATGATTAATTCAACAAATCAAGGTTCATCCATGATGATCCCTAATGATAAAAATCATCTTTATCGATCATCCAATATGTTCAAGATTGTACTGTACTATCCCTTCTCTTTAATTAACCTTAATTTTATCACTAATCATAGGGATTAGTTTAGGCTATAATTTATAGATCATACAATATGAATAAGGTTATACAGTATGAGCTTCATTGTATTATATGATTAGGTATTTAGCTTAATTATTTTATTATCCTTTTAATCTTATCTTCTTAATCATAGATCATACAGTACAATCAAGATCATATAGTATGAAATACAAAAAAATCTAAAATTTATGTTTTCACTACCTTGTATGAGTGTACATGGTCACTAACCTAGTATACACATACAATGTTTTGACTCATATATAGATATATATATATATATATATATATATATATATATATATATATATATATATATATATATATATATATATTATATATATATATATATATATTATACTATATATATATATATATATATATATATATATACTCTTATTAACATCACGATATTCTACACTTTCTTGAGTTGATCCTTTATTACACGGTGTACTAAAATGTCAGTATGCATAAATAAGTATACAATAATTATATTAGAAGAAATAAACTAATAATATTTAAAATAATCAAAATCATGATATCGGGCTCCTAGATTGGAATAAATGATAGCTGAATATTCCCTTTCTATATACTTTTTGGGCAGATGTAGTGAATACTATTTGATATATTTTGAATAGGGTGAATATTAGATCCAAATTAAATAAAACACCTTATGAGTTTCTTAAGGGTAGGACACTTAGCCTTTCAAATTTACATGTCTTTTAGTGTAAGTGCTTTGTTCTCATTAATGGTAAATTTCATCTAATAAAGATTGATTTTAAATCTAATGAAGAGATATCATTTTAGGCCATCCTCTTTAGGTAAAGCTTATAGGATCTTTAATAAGATGAACTTAGTTGTAAAGGAATCCACCCATATTGTTTTTTATGAATCAGATAAACTTATTGAGCCTAAGTTGGAAGATGATGAGGAGGTAGAAGTTACCCAAGGAGTGGAGTCTATTGACCTAGGTGATAGAGAATACAGTTAGGAGTAGTTGTTTAGGGAATGGAGATACTTATGAATTCACCTTAAGGAGCTTATACTAGGAGATCCATTAGTATAGATTAGAAGTAGGCAAGGCCTTAGGAAAGAAGTTAATCATACTGCATTTATCTCTATGGTAGAACCAACAAATATAAATCAAGCCTTAACTAATGAATTTTGGATCCTACCTATGTCATAAGAGTTAAATCGATTTGTTAGGAATGATGAATGGGAGTTGGTTAATAGACCCACGAACCAGAGTGTAGTAGATACCTAGTGGATATTTATGATTAAGATGAATGAATCTTGCATAATTGTGAGGACTAAGGATAGGCTAGTGGCTAATGGGTGCAATTAAATTATAGATATTAATTTTTTGGAGTCCTTTGGCCCTTTAGTTAGATTAGAAGTTATTAGAGTACTTTTAGGTTCTATATGCTTTAGAGGATTCAAGCTGTATCCAATGGATATAAGGAGTGAATTTCTTAATAGGCTAATTAAAGAAGATGTTTATGTTGAATAACCACAAAATTTGAAAATTTATAATTTTCTAACCATGTATATAAATTAAGGAAAGCCTTATATGGTATGAAATAAGTACCTAGGGCATGGTATGCGAGGCTTAATACATTTCTCCTAGATAGATCTTTCATTAAGGGTAGCATAGACACCACCCTATTCCTTAAGAAAATAGGAGATGATATTGTCATAGTGTAAATCTTTGTTGATGGCATACTATTTGGATCTCCAAATAAAAACTTATGTCAATAAGCTTCTTATTATATGAGTAAGAAGTTTAAGATGAGCATGATGGGAGAGTTGAGCTACTTCCTTAGATCTAGTATAAAGCGGAAAGAAAATGGTACATTCTTGAGCCAAACTAAGTATATTAAAGAGACATTGAAAAAAATAAAATAGAAGGTTCAAAAAGTATAAATACACCGATGAGCTTGTTGGAATCTAGGAGCCCAATTTTATATTTTGATGATAACAAAAATTATTAGAATGTATTTTCTTTCTCCTATAAATTATTATTGCTTATATTTTTTTGTGATTACTAACATTTCAAGTTAAGCATACACCCAACACTGTAAAAGGATCAAAGTTCAAGACTGAATAATATATGATTGTTATTTTAAAGATTCTATAATTTTATCTTTTCTTGAGTCTTTATTTTTTGTAAATGGTGTTTAGTAGCTTAACAATCATGCACACACACAGGGGGAGTGAAAATTAAAATTATAAATATTTAATTTTTTTCATAACTTCTTTTGTAAGATTAAGATCATATTGTATGCTATGTTGTAATAAAAATTAATTAAAAAATTTTATTTAACTGATAAAATAATTTTTAAATATAATTAATCATGTAGTATAAACACAAGATCGTACTAGATGATCTGCTGTAATCAGAAATCTCAATGCTAATTAAATTAGGTAATAATTTGAAATTTAAATTTTATGCTATTATACGAGATAAACTTGATCATATTATACAATGTGTAAATTATTTCCTAATTTAATCCTCGTGATCAATAAATTAAATCAAGGTTTAATTAGTATGGTAAATCATACAGTATGATGTTGATTGTACTAAACAAATGGTAGATCTAAAATTTCATCATCCTGATGATCATCATGAATGAAACCTTAATTTTTGAACTAATCATACAATATGATATAAATTATACTAGACAAATGGAATAGATGATTTCCTATCATCCTGAAGTTCAACTTATATAATGTGAAGAGCATTAAACTAGTAGTACTGTATGATCCCATGATCATACTGTATGATAGGTATATTTATTGTATTGGAGTCTTTTTTTTATAGAATAAACAAGCTATTTTGTACTAAATATATTGTACTAAATATATTGTACAATCTAGGATCATTCTATACAAACAGTGATGGTGAAATTGAAATTTTAGGATTTTTAAGCCCTTTATTTAAGCTTCATCATTAGACTTTGTAAGATTCTTTTTGATAATCATTAGGTAGTATCTTCTGAAAGGAAGCTTGAAAAGAGATAATAGAGCTTGGGAGAGAAAGGGTAGAGTTTGTGAGAGAGGTACACGATCCATGTGGGATTCAAGGGAGTACGAGAGGGAGTTTCACATGATTACTCTAACAAACTTGGACATGAGTGTGGGTTTCTTCGCCTTACTTTGGGGGCTAAAGGATTGACACTAAAGGTTTAGTGCAATACCCATATCAAGCTTTATTTGTTTGATTATTGTTGGAAAAATAAAATAAAAAATAAAAAATATAATTAAGAAAATATTTTCCATTTTTTTTGTTATAAAAAGTGCAAAATTATATTATTTTTATTAAATTTCTTCCACTTGCATTTGTGATTGGTTAAAATAATTAAAAGCTTTAACTAAGAGAATTTTAAATAACTAATTCAACCTGTCGCCCTCTCCCCTCTAACCTCTTGGTGTGCATAGGGTAGTTCAACAAGGTTTAATAACGTCACTTGAACTTTTAATTGCTATTAGAGCATGCTTCATAATTAGTGATTTAAAAATCCCTGAGAATAGATCAAATGGCACATTTCAAAAATAGGAATACAACAGAGGGTTATTATTGTCCACTATTACTCCATAATGTTTCATTTGTTTTTTGGAAAATACAAATGTTAACCTTTCCACAGTCAAATTATTTTAAAATAGGGCATACGATTCAAATACATTATTTTTACCATCATGTATAGTGAATAGAGAAAAACTTATATTCCTTTTAATGAATGGAGTAATTAGGCTAAAGATCTCACACAACTTATTGCAAAATGCTTAAATTACTTTTTTTGTTCACTAAAAATATAAAGATTATAGGAGAATATCTACATGTACTACTTGTAAGGAGACATGGGATAGACTATGCATAACTTACGAGGGTACAAATGAAGTCGAAAAATATTTTTTAAATATTTTGTTGCATGACTTTGAACTTTTTTTACATGAAATCAAATAAGTCTATCTTAGACAAGTACACTAAGCTTATTCAAATAGTGATAACCCTATATGCTTTAGGTAGAAAACTATCAAACTTTTAGAAAGTTAACAAAATTCTATATTTCCTACCTTATAGATATAATGTTAAAGTTACTCTAAATGCGAATCTAAATATTTGAATGTTTATTCTATTGATAATCTACTTGGCTCATTCATTATCTACGAGCAAATTGTGAGAAAAAAACTATAGGACTGAAAGACAATGACACTAATAACAATGGCTTAGGAGTTGATGGGAGCAAGGAAATAGTTTTAATAAATAGTTAATTAAAAAGCTTCTTGAAGCACAAGCACAAGAGTCACCTCAATAAGAGTATAGGTAAGAATGGAAAAATTAATAAATTAACTTCTGATGTTATTTTCTTTGGATGAAAGAAAATTGGACATATGAACGTCAGATGCCCCAACCTTAAGAACCACCCTAAAAAGGAGAAGAGTTTGGATAAGTTTAATGAAAAAAAATGGGAGTTGAAGAATAAAAAATTGTCCTCGGTAGACTTAGTCTATGACTTTTCAGAATAGGAGCCAAAAGAAGAGGTAAAAAATATATGCTTAATGACGAATGACTTAGTTAGAGACTTTGATCAAGATAAACTATGAGAGCTAACTTATGATGAATTATTTTTTATTTCTTAACAAATTCATATTTCAAATTTGAAAATAAAAAAGTAGCAAACTTATTTAAAAAAGGAATTTGTTGATTAAAAAAGTGAGCCTAATGTTTTGATAAATGAGCATTCTATATTTAAAATTAAACAAATTTCATTAGATAAGGAGTGCACATCATTACTTAATCAATTTGATGCATTGATTATAAATTATATTGAAATTTAAGTCATATAACTCCTTTAAAGATGAGCTTATTGAATTAGTGAAAACATTGAAGGAGCTAGAGACACTTGCATCATAATAAGATAGCAATAAGCTTGCATTATTAGTTAAAGTAGGAGTTGAGAAAAGTGCAAATGAATACATATTAAAGAAAATAAGTGCATTTCAATAAAACACACACGACCTGTGCATATATAGCCATATATTAGGACACAATATGCATCACATATGCCTAGGAAGAGACACACCCCCTATATAGATTAGTGAATCAATTCCTTGGGGTTAGGTGCTATTATTGTGGCATGGTGTTGCAAATATAGACCCAAGTCTTATGATTTTGATGATAACAAATATTTTTGGATTCCTTACTATACTATCTCCTGCTAATTGCTATTATTGCATACTTAATTTTTATGTCTACTAACATTTCAAGTTCACCATTCACTTGCAAGTTTGATTAACTTAAGATTGGGTAGAGAAGGGTTAAGTATGTCATGAAAAATTTGCATTTTCATTTCTTATGTATTTTTACATTTTTTAAGTTAAATCATGTATTTGGTGGATACTAAGCTTGGTAACTTTACGTAAAAACACTTAAGGTATTGAGTTAGTGACAATATAAAAGTTAGATTTTTCTATATGGGAAGATAATTTAATTATTACCAATCATACAGAATGATAATCTAAGTCATTTAAACTAATGGTACTGGACAATGATCTAAATCATCTTGGACAATCAGCTCAATCCCTTAAACTAATCGTGTAACACCTAGCTCTTTATACAATACTATTAGGAGTACTTTTGAAATAATCGTACAGGATAATCCACGATCATACTAGATGTTTAATGTTGCTATAATTGAATTTAAGGATTTTTGTGAGGCCTTGTATTTAATCTCTCTAATTAACTTATTTTAAAGCCTTTTACTGCTAAGTGTTCTTAAGAGGGAGCTTTGAGAAGAAGTTTTAAAAGAGCTTTAGGAAGAAGTGGGAGATCTTGTTTGTGAGGGAGAAGTAGTGTTAGGGGATCACACGGTTGCTCCAAGCAAGTGTCTTTCCTTGTTCCTTCAAGTGCCTGTCTAAGTTTCTTAGGTGGCTCTGGGGAGAAATTCTTCAACTCAAGGATGTAGTTTTTTGCCATCACCAGGAGGATGAGAAAGGGGTTTAAGGTACTCTATCTTCTCCATAAGGGAGAAAAAGATTGAAGGTTCACTGATCTCACCTGGAGGGTGATAAAGCTTCTAGCTCTCAGTCGCATGGGTTTGGTGGAAAATGAAAGTGCTCTGATGGCACTAGAAAGTTCGTTAGGGATGTTAAGCCCTTATGAACTGGCCCAAGGCTAACAAAGAGAGAGAGATGAATCAGTATTTAAAACAAACATAATCTTAAATCCAAAAACAAGATTCACCATAATCAAGACCAACGATGCAGAAATTAAATGCAGAAGCAAATAATAAGAAAGAACACACCATATTTATAGTGGTTCGGTCAAACCTTGGCCTACGTCCACTCCTTGGAGGCACCCTCCAAGTATTGCACTATAACAAGTGTCTCTCCTTTAGCCCCCACAGCTAGGTGGAGAAGCCCTTACAAAATCAATTCCACCTTCCCCGGTGCGGTGGAGTCGCCGGGTCCTTTAACACCAAAGTGAACTTCTTCTTTGGTGAACTTCCCTCAAGACAAGCCTTAAATCTGTCGGTATTAAGATGTAAGCCTGCTGGAGAAACCGTGTGGAATCCCCTCCATACTCCCTTGAGTCTCCCTTCACAGGATCTTCTCCCTCTCAGACTTCACCCGTTCCTCACTCCCTTTCAAGCTCTCTCTTCAAGTCTCCCCCACAAGAACGAAGCTACAATGGCTGCCAAAGACACTTACAAAAGTGTCATGTCAAGCTTAAATAGAAGATCTCAAAATAAGCTCATTAATGCAAGTTGTCGACATTATCATCCAGGACGATATGAATATCATCCTGTATGATCAGTACAAATTCAGCTCAATGGCCTGGGATGATTTGGGACGATCAGAAGAAAATTAGTTATATCGTCTTGGCCGATCTCACGATCACCCTGGATGATTAGTTAAAACTAATTTTAATCATCCTGATCATCGCCCTGATTTGGTTCTGGCTGAAGTCAATCGTCCAGGCCATCGTCCTGGCCGATTCAAGATCGTCCCGGATAATGTGATCGTATCAATCAGCCATTAATGATTTCCAAATACTACCAGATCAATTTAGGTATAATTGAATTAGATCGTCCTGGACGATAGGAATATCGTCCTAGCTGATTTCTTAAAATAAAGAATACCTAAACTGATAATGGCGGCTGATTCTTTTTGAATTGAGAATATCGTCCTGTCCGATACAGGAATCGTCCAGGCCGATCCGTTTATGACGGCTGCCTTAATGAGGATGTCTTAATTAGGGTTTTTATTTTTGGACATATCATCTAGGATGATATAAATTTCATCTTGGCCGATATTACAAAAAATAGAAATCTTATAGGGAACAACAGGAAATCTTTCAAGTTACAAATCAATAGATCCCACACCAAATACAACAGACTTAAGAAAGGAAAAAGATTACAAACTGACTCAGACCTTGTCTACCCAATCTTGAGCTGATTCCAAATTGCAGTTTGATCGTATGGACCTGAAATGTTAGTACATAAGGTAGTTGTAGAGAAAAAAAGAATATTTGTTATCATCAAAATCATAAGCCATATATCCACAACAATCTCCCCTTTTTTGATAATGGCAAACATTTGAATTTGAATTTGCAAAAAGAAACATTTTCTCCTAATCTCCCCTCACTATAATAACACTTTTAAAAATAGGGGAGATAAAAATATTTTTTGTTGTTTTAAAATTTTTGAAAAGAAAGAAAAAAAGATACAAATTCAACAGTACGTTCTCCCCCTTTGACATTATCAAAAAGAGAGAAGGCACAAACAATAACAAAATGAAAAAAGACAAAAATGTTCCCTGATCTAGTAAAAAAAAATCTTATAATGAGAAGGTTACCTCTTGGTTTTAATCAAAAACTTAGTAGAATCAGATTGACAATGCATAGCCCAGAAAAGGTTAGAAACTCAGAATTTGATAATCCAAACTCATTTTCTTTAAAAAGGCTAAAAAACTTTTTAATTCAATATCTAAATCAAGAAATAAATTAGAGAAAGAAACAATCATTTTTCAAAAACTCCTTCCATAAAATATATCTGATAGAAGATCAATGCATGAATTATTGAATCAAGAATCAAGATTTTTAAACTCAAGTATCAAAAGTATCAAGGGTTTTCTTAAGCTTTTAGGAAGTACAAGAATGGTAAGCATTAATTTTGTGGGCTCATTTTATGCCTCTTGATAATTAGTTGGCACACTGCGCATCTTTTGATACACTTTGTGTATTATATATTTTCAATTTGGCATTTTTGCGCATCTTTTATTTTTGGCAGCATTGGCCAATTTTTTGAATATGCTCCCTTTCTTAAATCTTAAAAACAAAGGAAAACTCATCTTAGTGACAAAACGAATTTCTTGATTAAGAAAATTATGAGTTAGATTCAACGACTTGCAAAAGATTCCTATGCGATAAATAAAACGTAGGGAGATAAAAAATTTTGTTTCAAAAACTAATTTAAAAGATGAAAAAGATTTTAAATCAAACGTAGGATAACCTCTTTTAGAAAGCAGAGATTGAGAGTAAAAAAATGAGTTTCCTTCCTTTAACTATTTTTAGAGAAGTCAAACACAACTTACCAAAAATTTCAAGAAAAAATAGGAAGTATATTTTTCATTTTTAGAAAAGTAAATGTGTGTGTTGATGAGAGAAAAAATGTAACAAAAAGAGAAAAAAAAGTAAAAAAGTAAATAAAAAAAACAAAAAAATGAAAAGAAAAAAGAAAGACACAAATAAGGCATTTAACCATTATCTCTTTCCTGGTCCGATGCTTCAGAGACCAGATCTGCCCATGAGATTTTTGCTTTTCATTATTTTCCTAGTTTAAATTTAGCTACGCCTTACCCTTTTTTTTTTACAGGAAGAATTCTTAAATTAGGGCACTCATGTTTCATATGTCCAGGTTTCCTACATCGAAAATAAATAACGTCAGAGGAAATATTAACATCCTTACCATTTTTATCTTTTTTCCACTTTTGCTTATGCTTTAGTGAGCTTTGTGATTTGCTTGACAAGTCATTGATATTTTCACCAACTAAGCTTCCTCTTTTCGTATCTTCAGCTTTTAGAACGATCGTTTCACCTGCATCCAAAAGTCTTTGACCCAAACTTTGCTCGTAGGCAATGACTGAGCCAATCAAATTATCAATTGAATATACATTCAAATTTTTAGATTCACAAATAGTAATAACTTTAGGATCAAATTTATCCAGTAGATATTGAAGAATTTTGTTAACTTTTTCAAAATTTGAAAAAACTTTTCCTAAAGCATGCAATGAGTTTACAATTTGAATGAATCTGGTATACATATCTAAGATCGTTTCAAAAGGTTTCATGGAAAATAATTCAAAATTATGCATTAACAAATTCAACTTGGATTGCTTGATTTCACTAGTGCCTTCATATATGGTGTGTAGTTTATCCCAAACTTCCTTACCAGTAGTGCACGTGGATACTAACATAAAATCTTCAGAATTTAAAGCACAAAAAAATCAATTTAAAGATTTTGCATTTAATTGAGCATTTACTTGTTCTTCCCTATTCCATTGATTAAAAGGAATATCAATTTTAACTCCATTAACAATACGAGACGGTGATGAATAACCAGTTAAAATCATATGCCACATGCGAAAATCAATCGATTGCAAGAAAATAGACATGCGAGTTTTCTAAAAATCAAATGACATATTTTCAAATAAAGGGAGTCTGGTGATTGAATAACCTTCCACAATATTATGATTGGCCATGGATCGAAATTCAAAAGCTTTTAAAAACTTATTTGTTTTGAAAATGGCTCTAATACCACTTGAAATTGCTCTGATGGCACTAGAAAGTTCGTTAGGGATGTTAAGCCCTTATGAACTGGCCCAAGGCTAATAAAGAGAGAGAGAGAAGTGAATTAGTATTTAAAACAAACATAATCTTAAATCCAAAAATAAGATTCACCACAATCAAAACCAACAATGCGGAAATTAAATGCGGAAGCAAATAATAAGAAAGAACACACCAGATTTATAGTGGTTCGGTCAAACCTTGACCTATGTCCACTCCTTGGAGGCACCCTCCAAGTATTGCACTAAAATAAGTGTCTCTCCTTTAGCCCCCACAGCTAGGCGAAGAAGCCCTTACAAAATCACTTCCACCTTCCCCGGTGCGGCGGAGTTGCCGGGTCCTTTGACACCAAAGTGAACTTCTTCTTTGGTGAACTTCCTTCAAGACAAGCCTTGAATCCGTCGGTATTAAGATGCAAGCCTGCCGGAGCAACCGTGTGGAATCCCCTCCACACTCCCTTGAGTCCCCCCTCACAGGATCTTCTCCCTCTCAGACTTCACCCGTTCCTCACTCCCTTTCAAGCTCTCTCTTCAAGTCTCCCCCACAAGAACGAAGCTACAATGTCTGCCAAAGACACTTACAAAAGTGTCATGTCAAGCTTAAATAGAAGATCTCAAAATAAGCTCATTAATACAAGTTGCCGACATTATCGTCCAGGATGATATGAATATCGTCCTGTACGATCAGTATAAATTCAGCTCAACGGCCTAGGATGATTTGGGACGATATGAAGAAAATTGGTTATATTGTTCTGGCCGATCTCATGATCGTCGCGAACGATTAGTTTAAAACCAATTTTAATCGTCCTAATCATCGCCCTGATTTGGTTCTGGCCGAAGTCAATCATCCAGGCCATCGTCCTGGCCAATTCAAGATCATTCCGGACGATGTGATCGTATCAATCAGCCATGAATGATTTCCAAATACTACCAGATCAATTTAGGTATAATTGAATTAGATCGTCCTGGACGATAGGAATATCGTCTTGGCCGATTTCCTAAAATAAAGAATACCTAAACTGATTATGGCGACTGATTCTTTCTGAATTGAGAATATCGTCCTGGCCGATACATGTATCGTCCAGGTCGATCCGTTTATGACGGCTGCCTTAATGAGGATGTCCTTATTAGGGTTTATGTTTTTGGACATATCGTCTAGGATGATATAAATATCGTCCCGGCCCGATATTACCAAAAATAGAATTCTTATAGGGAACAACAGAAAATCTTCCAAGTTATAAATCAACAGATCCCACACCAAATATAATAGACTCAAGAAAGGAAAAAGATTATAAACTGACTCAGACCTAGTCTACCCAATCTTGAGCTAATTACAAATTGCAGTTTGATCGTGTGGACCTGAAATATTAGTACATAAGGTAGTTGTAGAGAAAAAAAGAATGTTTGCTATCATCAAAATCATAAGCCATAGATCCTCAACAGAAAATATTTATGTAAGGGTTTCTTGGCCTTATTATGGGGGCAAAATGAGAGACACTATAGTGGTAATACAATACTTGGAGAGGTGTGAAAGTACGAGATGCGCTAAGAGAGTGGTGAATTAGTATTTTTAAAAAATCAAAGCCTAAATTAGAGTTCTATTTTTATTATAAATTTTAAAAGATGACTTAACTAATTAGAAGTGGAATCTAGTGATTAAGTGATGATTGCAATAATTGTATTGAAATTTTAAACCTCATAACAAAATATTAAAATCAAAATTTTCACCAAGCAGTTATAGCAATGTTAAATGCAAGAAAATAAATGCGGTAAATGAAAAAAGCACACCAGAAATTTTTATATTGGTTCAATCACTTTACCTACTCAAACCCTAGATGACATTTGAGGACTTTGACCTTCAAGGCTTTCTTCCTAGAGAGCTCCCACAAGACTTACCCGGGCCATAAGAGGAGAGCAAGCGTGTAGTAGGCTCAGAGCAACTGTGTGATCCCCTCACACTCCTTCTCCCTCATGTACAAACTCACCTTCTCCTTCCTCTCACAAGCCCTAAATCTTTTCAAGAATATCCCTCTCAAGAGTTCCCTTCCTTTGTCACATTCCTCTCTCTCTCTCTTTCAAAAAGCAAAGGCATTGATTATATATCTAGCTTCAAGAAACCCTAAAAATTCAATTTAGTTATTTCTATTTGTATAGTATGCTTTCAAACTGTATAGTATGATCAGTTAAAAATAACTCTCATCCTCATACAAAGGAGTATGAACAGTTAAGAAATTTTAATATATCGTACAATATGATACAAATATCATCCATTACAATTTTTAATACTTATTCTATTTGTACATGATGAATGCTGGGATGACCAAAATTCATCTCTATTTATTATCAAGTATGATCAAGTTCGTACCATACGATCAGTTAAAATATTCAGGTCGTCATGTACGATGTATACATCGTACAATACAATTAGTTCAAAAATTAAGATTTCATTCGGTACGACCCAAAATTGGCTCAATTCATCGTACGGTACAAATAAGGTCATACAGTATGATTAGAACAAAATCAAAGATTCGTCTGGTACGAATGTCGGTATGACCAAAATTCATCTCAATTCATTGTATAGTACGATCAAGGTCATATAGTATAATCACCAATCATTAATTAAGCCTTGATTTAATTGATTAATCATGGGGGTTTATTTTAGTTAGTATTCAAATATTCATACAATATGATTAGATCATACAGTACGATGTGTTCAAATTTCAATTATTAAAAACTTTCTTAAATTAAGTGGCGACTAGGGTTTCGGGTTAAAAATGAATCGTATAGTATGATCACTATTATACAATATGATTAGTTCATTAAATATAGCCATTGAGCCATAGAGTATTGTACAGTACAATTTTAAATCGTATAGTATAATCTTCATACAAAATAATTTTTCTCTTTAAAAGAACTCTCCCCCTATGTGTGTGTGAATGGTCATACAGTTTACATAATTTGTTTGTGACCATACTCAAGAAATAAAGAAATAAAGAAAATACAAAGTTACAAACTCCTTCACATCCAAATATACTCAGTCTTGAGTCTTCTATTGTCTTGAGCAGTGTGTGATCTCTCTGAAATATTAGTATTCAAAGAAAAGAGTAACATTCAAAATATTTAAAGAAGAATAAGATAATTTAATAAATATTTTTTTTATCATCAAGATCTCAAACTAGAGGTCATGGAATGCAATAATCTCCCCCATTTTCATGATGTTAAATAATTTTAGATGATAGGCAGGATAATTTTTTGTTGGTTGTTTTTCTATATTAACTTAAATAAAAGAACATAAAAGCATGAGCAAAAATATGCATTTCATTTTAAGTCACATAAACTAAAACAAACTTCAAGAAATATGATATGCAATAAAAAAGATATTAATTAAGGATAGATAAACTTCTCCCCCTTTTAGCATCATAAAAAAAAGGAGTATCAAAGAAAAAGTTCATAAAACACATCAGACAGTGACTTAGTCAAATGATGGATCCTGATTAGGTGGTGGTGTTGCTGAAAGAAGTGATGGATGGAGGTAAAATGATGATCGATTGAAGCAAATCTCTCTAAAAACCATCACATGTCCTCCTCGTACTGCTAGTGTGTTTTAGGGATATACTAGTTAATTTAGGTTTCAAGTGGTCGAGTTATTGAATGATGTCATCGTGATGATAGCCAGGTGAAGGTCCTCTTAGTGGAGCTTATCCTCTTGGTGGAGCATGTTCTCCTGTTGGAGCAACCTCCCCTTCCTCATCAAAATTTGGCTCAACATGCTCTTGGCCTCAATGAAATAAGATATGGAAGGAGGCATTCATATAAAAAAAGGGACATTGTCGGGTTCACTAGGATATGTCAATTGGTATTTATGGTGAAGAATGTTTCCTATGAGATGTCCTAGGGCTAGATTGAGTTTCCTACGGGTGCTAGGATGGAAAATTTGGGTCATGTTTTGGATACAGTCAATAATCAAATAGCTTCATCAAATCTAGTATTGGATATGATTAGATAATTGACAATAAACAGGATTGGGGTCATGTGTATCATATCTCTAGTTTTGGGTATTATGGATGTCCAAAGAACGTATTGGATGATACGGGCATTTTATGTTTAGGACTATACAAGGGGTTGGTGTTGGTTCAAAGAAACATATCTAGGAACTAAATTAACATAACTCCAATCAAACTCATTTGGTATGAAGCAGTGGGCTCGAGGTCCTTCAATAGAAAGCTCAATATATTCAGTAAGGTCTACTTTGGTGATTTTGATATTTTGATGGCAGACAAATGAAGTGAGGGTCAAGTTGTTTAGATTTATCCTAAGGTTGGCAAAGAACTCATATAGGAGCTCATAATTAAATGGAAAGGCCAGGGTGAGGAGAAATTGAAGGGTACTGGAAGAAAAGAGGCTCATGACCTCAAAGGTAAGGGATGCTTGATATAGTATGTGAGAATAAGTGATCTTGCATTCTTTGAATTTATGGTAGGCGTCCTCATCATTAACAGAAATAAAATGATCATTAGGGCGATGAAAGGAAGAGGAGCATCTCAAGATTATTCAGCCATGTTTGCTTGAGGTAGCCATTGAGCAGAAATGAGTGAAGAAAAGTGTGGTAAAGAATAGTTGAGTGAAATGAGCTTGTTTACCCTCCTATTTATATAATTTTTGACTGTTCGTACAGTATGATCTAAGATTGTATAGTGCGATTAAGCAAATATTTCATCTGGATGACCAATCAGGAAAAAGGTGGTCAAATTGTATAGTACGATCAGTATCATACTTTATGATATGAAGGAAATACGTTTGTCCTGAGGGGTCAACAGTATGGCCTCTAATAAAAAGTATCAGACAGCACAAATGGGTGTTTGTATAGTATGAAGGACAATAATATCATACTAACTGAATTAAATTTTTCCCAATCCATTTGGCCACATCGATTGTACATTACAAAAGATAGATATCGTATAGTATGAAGGCCAATAATATTATACCAAATGATTTGAATGCATAAATAATTAGTGACACATGTATCATATAATATGACTATTGTATCGTACAATATGATGTACATATTAGAGATCGATTTGGATCATTGATTCAATAGAGGGCTCTGATCTGTGCATTTTGTGATGATTATACAATATAATTTTTATTAGTATAGTATGATATGGATAGAAAATTGGTCATTTTGGGAATTCAGTGAGATAAGTCTGTGGAGATCACAAAACATCTTAGATGATCTTTTTTTATTTATTTTATTTTATTTTTATTTTTTGGTCTTTTTTTTATTAAGCATGAATTTTTATAGCACCTAGTTTTATCCTCAAGATGCTAAAGGTGTCATAGGCTAGTGGTTTCATGAATATATCTTCCAATTGATCTCTTTTAGCTATATGGTGTAATTATATGTCTCCTTTAGCTACATAATCTCTTATGAAGTGATGTCTAATGTCTATATATTTTATTCGAGAGTGTTGAATTGGATTTTTGGATATGCGAGAGTGTTGAATTGGATTTTTGGATATGCAAATTGAACTAGTTTTGTCACACATAATTGGGATGGTTCCTACGGGTAATCTAAGATCTAAAAGTTGTTGTTTCAACCATAAACCTTGTGCAACACAACTCCATTCTGCTATATATTCTACTTCAACCGTGGAAAAGGGCTACTAAATTTTACTTTCTACTGAACCATGAAACTAAGGATTATTTTATGAATTAATAGGTTCCAGAGGTGCTTTCCCTATCCACCCTACATCCTGCAAAATCAAAATCTAAATGTCCTAAGATTTTAAAGGAGGTGCTGTGTCTAGGATACCAAATTCTTAGGTCTGAGGATTCTCTTAACCATAGTCGTGTGAGACTCTTTCAGGTCAACTTGGAATTGATTAAAGAGGCACATACTAAATATTTGATCTAGTCTAGTGGCAGTTAAATAGAGGAGAGATCCAATTAATTCTCAATATTTTTTATGGTCAATTGATTTTCCATTAGGGTCTTTGTCTAGTTGAATCGTAGAACTCATGGGAGTGTTTATGGCCTTAGCAATATCCATTTCATATTTTTTTCAAAATATCATTGATGTATTTTGTTTCGCTAAGGAATGTTCCATCTTTCATCTATTTTACACTAAAATTAAGAAAATAATTTAGCTCTCCCATCATACTCATTTCAAACTCGTTACTCATTATTTTTGAGAATTCATCACATAAGGTTTTATCTGATGATCCAAATAAGATATAATCTAAATAAATTTGAATAATGAGAATTTTATCTTTTGAGGGTGGTACCTACACTACACTTAACAAATCCTCTATCTAGTAAGAATGAGCTAAGTCTTTTATGCCAGGCTCTTGGTGTTTGCTTTAACCTATACAATGCCTTTTTTAATTTAAATACTTGATTTGGGAATTATGAGTTTTAAAATCCGGGGGGGGGGGGGGGGGTTGCTCAACATAAACATCCTCTTTGATTACCCCATTTAGAAAAGAACTCTTGATGTCCATTTGATACAATTTAAAACCCTTGAAGCAAGCAAAGGCTAAGAGCATCCTTATGGATTCTAGTCTAGCTACTAGGACAAAGGTTTCTTCTAAGTTTATGCCCTCGATTTGGTTATAACCCATAGCTACTAGTCTGGCCTTATTTCTTACTATGGTTTCTAAGTCATTCACCTTATTTTTAAAAACCAGCTTTGTTCCCACCACACTCTGCTCTTTAGGTCTCTTGACTAATTCTCATATATTATTCCTGATAAATTAGTTTAACTCTTCTTACATTACTAAGATCCAAAATTCATCCCCTAAAGCTTGATCTATACTCTTGGGTTCTATCATAGAGATAAATGCTGAATGACTAACCTCTTTTCTAATTCTGTGCCTAGTTATCACACCATTCAATGGGTCTCCTAAGATTAATTCTTTAGAATGACTAGAAGAATATCTCTAATCTTTAGGCAATTGCTCCTGAGATTCAATCCTATCTCCTATGGTAATAGTTTCTGCCCGTTGGATGGCCTCTACCTCTTCTTCTTCAAATTTAGGTTTAGAGGTCTTATTTGATTCATTAAATACTATATGGGTAGACTCTTCTACTCCCGCGGTCCTCTTATTGAAGATTCTATAGGCCTTAACTAAAATGAATAATCTATGAAGACACCTTAATCAACCTAGTGATTAAAGTTTTATAAAAGAGATTTTCCATTGATTAAGATAATGCATTTACAACCAAAGACATGAAAGTGGCAATGATTCGATGTTCACCCAGTTTAAAATAGAACAAACAGTGTTCACTTCTTCTGTCTAAAAATATTTAGGAAGAGTGTACTCAACTAGCATTGCCTAGCAGCTTCTACCAAGGTTCTATTCTTTCTCTCAACTATCCCATTTTACTGAGGAGTCCTAGGGGCAGATAAGTTATGTTTTATCCCTATCTCTTAATAAAAAGATTCAAATTTCTCATTTTGAAACTCTCCACAATGATCACTATGGATTATTGAGATTTACATCCTAATTTTCTTTAATTACAAGTGGAGAAAGTTCTAAATTCCACAAATAACTCATTCTTATATGCTAGGAATCTCACCCAAGTGAATCTAGAGAAGTCATCTATAATCAAAAATTCATAATTTTTCCCACCTAGGCTAACTATTGCTAACAGGTCCAAATAGGTCCATGTGAAAGATTTCTAGTGGCCTAGATGTATTCACATCCTTGATTGAATGAAATTATTATTTTACTTATTTTCCTAGTTGGCAGGCATCACATAGATGGTCTTCAGTAAAGTCAAACTTAGGTATGCCTCTAACAAAGTTTTTCTGAGTGATATTCCTAAGTGTTTTCATGCTAGCATGGCATAGTCTCCTATGCCATAGCCAAGTGTCATCCATTATTATTTTTAAACACATTGAATTTGAATTTTTAATACAATTAAGGTCTAATATATAAACATTATTTATCCATTTTCCTTCTAATCCAAGTTTATCATTTAAGCTAATCAAGCATTTGTCATAAAGAAATTTTATGTCAAATTCTTTCTCACATAATTGACTAATACTTAATAGATTGTGCTTTAAACCATTAACCAAGAAAACATTTTCAATTAAAACATTTTTAGAATTTCCAACAATACCTGAGCCTACCACTTTCCTGGTGGTGTTGTCTCCTAAACTCACCTTTCCTCCTATCCTGATTTCCAGTGTAATGAACTTCTTCATGTCTCTAGTCATATGTCTTGAGCAGCCATTATCCAAGTACCACCTGCTCTTACTAAGTCTTTCAAGAGAGCATCCCTATGATATCATTTAAAGGTTAAATTTAAGAACCCAAGTGAGTTTGGGTTTCTTATTATGCTTAAATGAATGATATGTACGCATGCTATATTATGATGAATACAATTTAGGTCTCAACACGACGTGTGTCCTATGGATAATTATAGAAGTGCGGACCATGTGACCTAGCATTCCACAAGAGAAGTACCTAACACCGAGAAGAGGAGGGAAGAAATTTATTTTTTCTCAAGGTGCTAAGGATATGAATATGTTCATGAATAACAATGATTTTCATGAATTTGGGTTTGTTGGACCTAAATTTACTTGGTGCAATAAAAAATCAGAAGGGGCTCGTATTTTGGAAAGACTTGATAGATGTCTAATAAACTCTATAGCTATAAATTCTATTCATTTTGCTATAGTGAAACATTTGTCTTGAGTAGCCTCGGATCATTGTCCCATTATTTTAGAGGTTTTCAAACTGGTATTGTTCCATAATAGAGGAATTCATTTTGAAGATGTTTGGGCATATTATCATGGGGATTATGCAATTGTGGAGAAATCTTGGAAGAGGTTTGGTGGTAATAATCCTACTATTTCATTAAATTTAAAATTTAAAAGGACTTTAAGAGCTTTGTTTTATTGGAGTAAAGCTAATTTTAAAAGTCTTAATTTGTTGAGAGATACTTCGAAGAAGGAAAATTTTGAGCTTCAAATGGAAGAGGCGGAAGGCATGTTTTATGAAGATAGGCTGCTGCAGTTAAAAGTAAAGATTAATAAGCTTAACATTACTCTTGCTTGGCTCAACATTTGGTGGAAACAAAGGGCAAAAGCTAAGTGGAAGGAAGAGGAAGATTCAAATTCTTCCCTTTTTCATGTGTTTGCAAATGAGAGGAGCTCTAATTGGATAAACCACATTAAGGATGATAATGGCATAGTGAGAGATAATCAGTGAGAGGTGCAAGAAATCTTTACAGAATTGTTTAAATATAAATAGATGTATAGAAACTGCATGCTTCATAGCTGGCCGTGACCTTTTTCTGTTATTGATGATAGTGACCATGTCAAACTAGATGCTGAATTTACTAAGGAGGAACTCCAAGTAGTAGTGGATAATTTGGGGAATAATATCTCAAATAGTATAGATGGTATTACATTTTCATTTATTAAAGGCTTTTGGAAAGTCATTCAACATGATGTATGGAGTGTTGTAAATCATTTTCTCACAACAAGAAGTATGCATCAATCCTGGAAGAAAATTCTTATTATGTCAATACCCAACATTCAAAATTTAATGGTTCCCTCTAACTTTTGTCCCAGTAGTCTCTGCATGACTATTTATAAATTAGTTGCCAAGATGCTTTTGAACAGATTGGAGGTTGTTATTCACAAAATCATTTCTGTTGATCAAGCTGTCTTTATAAAAGGTTAATCTTTATCTGAGCATGTCTTGTTGGTTCAAGAAGTGTTCAATTAATTCTGGTATTCCAAAGCAAAGGAGGGGCTTGTGGCTATTAAAATTGATATCGAGCAGGCATATGACAGTATGGGATGGCAGGCTCTAAGGTAAGTTCTAAACCACTTTAATTTTCCTAACAAATTTTCTGATTTATTATTGCAATGTGTTATGGATCCAAAATTTTGCATTTTGATCAAAGGGGCGAAATTTGATTGGATTGAAGCTAAGAGTAGATTTAGACAAGGGTGTCCATTATCCCCTTATCTTTTTATTATGTGTTCTCAAATTTTGTCTGATGCCTTTCACCAAATTGGCAGAAAAATGGGGATTCAAGTTGCTCCTAACACTCCTAGAATATCTCATTTACTTTATGCTGATGATATTCTAATCTTCTCAGAAGCTAACATAAGAAAAGTAAAAATGGTGAAGAATATTTTGAGTAAATATTGCAAGTGGTCTGGTCAAAATGTGAATGATAATAAGTCAGTGATTTTATTTGGAAAACTGGTCAAGCAAAAAAGGAAGAATGATATTACTAAAGTATTGTGGTTTAATACTATAAATGAAATGTGTTATCTTGGTGTAAAGATAACGTTAAGGAGAATGGTTGGTTCTGATTTTCAAAAGCCGGTGGAAGTTGCTTTAAAATGGGGTAAGAATTTTATTTCTTTGGAAGGAAAAATAGTGTTGGTAAAATCAGCTTTTTTATTTCTACCTTATGTTTTGACTTCTCTTTCTTTGGTTCCGACGAGGACCTTAAAAGATTTTGACAAAACGTGTAGAGGGTTCTTGTGGAGTAAAAAAAATTGAAATGTGTGTATGCATTATGCTTCTTGGAAATTGTTATGCAAACCAAAAGAAAAAGGTAGTCGGGGTCTTTTCTCAACTGTTTCTAAAGTGGGACCTCTTCGTGCTAAATTTTCTTGGAATTTTATCATGAAGCCTGATTCTTTGATTAACTGTACCTTAAGAGCTAAATATGGAACTGATATATGGAATATTATGGTAAAGAAAGGGAGTTCTACAACTTGGAGAATCTTCTGCAATGGTGCAACCTATCTTAGAAATATTGTAAGATGGAGAGTTTCTAATGAAGGTTCCATTAATTGCTTATATGATACGTGGATATTGAATAAAAACATTTCTAAATGACCTACTTTCGTTACTGATTTCAAAATCATAAATTACGATCTAGGCTACTTTATCTCTAATGGAACTTAGAATGAAAATCGCTATCAAATGTTTTTTAGCAAGCATCTGGTGGAGCTTATCTTACAAACTCCAATTTATTCAGATCAAGGGATGGATCAAATTGAACTGAAGTTAAAAACTAAATGTAAATCTATTGCTGCAATGTTTCAGGAAGTTGTTATGGATTATGGTCCATATTTTGATATGTGGAAATGGATGAAAAAAATTAAGTTGAGACCACGTGTAGAGCTGTTTTAGTGGAGAATGTACAATGAAGCAATTCCGTCCAACTCCTTCTTGATGTATAGAAGAATAGTTAATTATTGTGGATGTCTGAGAGGTTTTGAGGAGGCTAAAGACAACAATCATATTGCTGGGAAGTGTGGGAAACCTAAGAATGTAATTATTATTTTAAATAAATGGGGATTTCAAGTACCACTACTCATAAATTTGTTGATTGTATAACCGGATTAGAAAAAATTACATGTACCAACTCACTCATTGCTAACATTTATTGTGCAGCTATTTTTCTCGTTTGGAAGAGTAAAAACAAATTGGTTCGTGGAGAAAAGGAAGATACTGACGTATTTATTGTGGCTAACACAATTTCACTGGTTCCTGTTATTCCGACTATTAATATTTATTCAGACAACTGGGATGTCAACCAGTATAAGTTATTTTCTTCTTGGCATCCTCCTCCACTCAGATTGATAAAGATTAATATTGATGCTTCTCTAACAGTAATAATAAGGAAGACATCGATGGAGTCTTGAAAGATGATAAAGGCATGTTCTTACTTGCTTTTGGTGTTCAATACTTGCATTGGGATGTAGCATAGTTGGAACTTCTGGCTATTTGTACATTGAAAAATGTCATTCAGTGCTGGATGTTGGAAGCACAGGGTGTTATTATAGAAGGGGATAATTTCAATATTATCAAAATTCTTCAACAATCTTTGAAGAAATTGAAGAATAAAGAAAAGATTGATGAGAATTTGGCATTCATCAAAGATTTCAATTTAGTTTTAATTTTTATACTAGATGTTGTAATAAATTAGCAGATTGTTGTGCTAATTTTGCTTTGGGTAAAAGTTTTATTTGGAATGATCTTAGTGATGTGGATATTCCTCCTTTCTTGTTTATTTTGAGGAGGAATTTGAAGCTTTAGTTTTACTTTGAGTAGTTTTTAATAAGTTCTTATTCTAATGCAAAGGTGCATTTTCTAAAAAAAAAAAAAAAAAGACTTTGAGCATTGTGATTGTAGTACACTCATACATAGGGGGAGAGAGAAATAATTTAAATTGATTTTTTTATGACTAATGGTAATGTACGACTCCTTGATGTATAAAAAAAGGACATGATGGTATGCTACCATAACTTGGATAATGTAAAAGACGATGGTTCTCTGCCACACTAGGTTGCTAGAAGAGAGTTCGTCGGGGTATCTCTACCTTGTTATGTGAGAAAAAGGAGAGTCACTATTGTTTAATGTAATACCTAGAGAAAGAGCCTCTAGGGAGTGGATGTAGGTTAAGTTGGACCGAATCAGTATAAAATTTGGTGTTCTTTTGTTATTTTTAATTTTTTCATACAATTTTATTTTTTATATTTAAAATTTTGTGGTTGTAAAATCCTTTATGATCATTTCTATAAATAAATGCATGTTTTATAATTAGTAATTCTATTTTCTAAAAAGATCTAAAAAGGTTTTCTTAAATTCATGATTTTTTTAATAACCAATTCATGCCCTCTTGGTTAGCCTTGGGATAGTTCTGTAAGGTCTAACAACCTACACAAACTTTTAAGTAGTATCAGAGCATATTTCAAAAATTAAGGTTTAGGCTACTTTTTGAGAAAAGATCATGACTAATCTTGGAAACCATAATACTGTTGAAGGATATTCGATCACTAAACCTCCTTTATTTAATAACAATCATTTTGATTTTTGGAAAATTCACATATCTGCTTTTCTATAATTAGTTAACAAAAAAACATGTGGATATTAATACAGGAAGGTTATACTAGACCTACTAGAATTGTTGATGATATTAGAATCAAAACACCATT
This sequence comes from Dendrobium nobile, assembly GCA_022539455.1. NCBI lineage: Eukaryota > Viridiplantae > Streptophyta > Magnoliopsida > Asparagales > Orchidaceae > Dendrobium > Dendrobium nobile. Next base: position 18,548,936 of record CM039724.1, on the reverse strand, counting down.
TACTCAATGGACTTTGGAAGATAGAGAATTAGCACAATTAAATGCAAAATTTTTAAACAATTTTTTTCTGTGATTTGAAATCTGAAGATTATATGTGTATTTCTACTTACAAAATTAGAAAGAAATTTGAGATAGACTTTGCATAACTTATGAAGAACAAAATAAGGTAAAATAATATAGGTTGAATATTTTATTACAAGACTATGAACTATTGTGCATGAAATCAAATGAGTTCATTTATGATATGTATACAAGGTTTACTTAGATTATTACCTCTATACATGCGTTAGGTAGAGAACTTTAAAAAAAAAAAAAAATTTGTTAATAAAATTTTTTTTGTTTACCTATTGCTTACTGAGTCTAAAGATAACTTGTATAACTAAGACTAAATATCTGAATGTTTATTCTATTGACAATCTGCTTGGATCACTTATTACTTACGAGCAAGAAGTAAATCAAAGACAAATCGATGCAGGTGACAAAAGGAAAGAGAGAAATATAGCTTCGAAGGTTGATGATTAAGCGAGTGATCAATCAATGCCAAAGGATGAAAAAGATATTGCACTTATGACTAAGCAGTTCAAAAATTTTCTAAAGAGAAAGCAATGATAATGTTAGCATTACAACAAAGGTATGTTCAATAAGAATCCAAAAGTTTCTAATAAAGATATTTGTTATGAATGCAAAAAAGCTTGGACAAATAAATCGTGAATGCCCAAATCTCAAAGCTAATCCTAGCAAGGAGATAGTTGAGGAGAAAACTAATGTTAGGAAGGGAAAGAAAAGAATGTAAAGAGCTTTTTGGGCTGACTCTACTTCAGATTCTTTAGAAGTAGAAGCAAAAGAGGAGGTTAAAAATTTGTTCATAGTGAAAGATAAACTTGATCATTCAGATTAAGAGGATGTATGTGACCTATCCTATGATGAATTATTTGAAGTTTATGAGAAAAATCATAATGCCTAAAGGAAACTTAAAAAATTGCATGTTAATATTAATATCGAGTATTTGAATTAATAAAAGAGCAAAAAAATCTTAGGAATGATCACACAGACATAAATAGTAATCACATGGCTTTGCTAGATGATTTTGATGATTTGAATAAGAAGCATGAACTATTGAAAACTTCTTATACTAAGCTTGAAAATTATTTTAAAGAATATATGGGTGAATCTGATTAAAGGGAACATGATTCGAAGATTAAAATTTTTATTTTATAAAATGAAAACTCATATCTTCAAATAAAATTGAAAGCTTTTAAGGAAAATAAGTCAACTCCCACACATGAATAATTTTACAATCCTAACTAAAAGCATATAAGTTCAAAACCTACGAAAAGATATTATACCTCATATATATTAGTAAATCATATTCCTAGTGTTAACTATTTTTCATGTGAAATGTTGGGGCATATTTCCCATACTTGCATGATTCATAGCAGAACACATTTAGTGTGGAGACCTAAGATGCATTAATCATAACATATAAAACATGCATCTAGAATATCATTGTCAATAGATGAACCCAAATTTATTTGGATTCTCAAGCCTGATATTTGGTATTTTTGTAGAAACACTCTCATATAAGCCCTCGTGAGAGTATTTAGTACATGGACAATGAATGTTCAAAGCATATGACTATAGTTACAAGTCAATTTACATTGCTGGAGATCAGGACTGGAAGATATGTGACACTTGGAGATAACACCACTAGGAGAGTTGAAGGCTCAAGTATGATTGGTAACATGAAGAATTTTCTAGTTGAAAATGTTTTATTGGTAGAAGGCTTAAAACATAACTTGCTAAGTATTAGTCAGCTTCTAATAAGGGTTTTAATATAAAAATTTGCTTACAAACATCACTATAAGCCAAAATGGAGTTGATGTATTGCATGGAGATAAGGTGAACAATATTTACATGCTTGATTTAAATTGTATTAAATCTTCTACTACCTTTTTTCTAAAAATTATTACTAATGAATCTTGGTTATTACATAGAAGACTTTGTCATACAAGCATAAAAAATCTTAGGAAAATTATCCAAAAAGAATTGGTAAGAGGCACACCCAAACTAGACTTTACTAAAGAAAACCTGTGTAATATATGTCAATTAGGAAAATAAGTCAAGTCCTCCTTTCATTTAATTAAAATCTTATAACTAGTAAACCTTAGAAGTCCTTCACAAAGATCTTTTTGGACTGGTTAGCATGTAATTCTAGGAGGGAAAGTTTTTGGTTATGTAATTATTGATGATTATTTAAGGTTCACTTGGATTAGATTCTTATCACATAAGAGTGAATCATTTGATGAATTTAAAAAAAATTTCTACTTTAATTCAGATGAAGCTAGGTTGTGAAATTCTTACAATTCATAATGACCACAATGGAGAATTTAAAAATAAAAAATTTGAAGTTTTTAGTAAATAGCAAGGGACAGATCACGACTTTTCAGCTCCTATGACTCCTCAACAGAATGAAGTTATTGAAATAAAGAACAGAACTTTGATAGAAATTGCTAGAGCCATGTTGGTTGAATATTCACTTCTTAAATACTTTTGGGCTGAAGAAATTAATATATTATGTAATATTCGGAATAGGGTGAAATTAGATCTAAGTTGAATAAGACACCCTATAAAGTTTTTAAGGATATGACACCTAACCTCTCACATCTACATGTGTTTGGATATAAAGTGTTCATTCATAATAATGGTAAAACTCTTTTAGGAAAATTTGATCTTAAATCTTATTGCAAACCTATATTTAAGGATTATAATTTTGATGATAGCAAGAATTTTTGGCATTTTTGTTCCTCTACTATTGCCCTTCCTGCTAACGTATCAGGTCCATAATATCAATTGCAAATCAAGTCAGCTTAAGATTGGGTAGATTAAGACTGAGTCAATTTGTAAGTGTAACTCCAATACTTTTACTTTTTCTTGAGTCAAATGTCATAATGTGGATCCTGATACTAAGTAACCTTGCACACACACTCAGGGGGAGAAATTCTATATGTTTTAGAGTTTTCTATTTTTGATCATATCATCCAAGACGATCCGAAATCATCCTGGATGATCACTTAAAAACAAAATCCCTAATTAGAGCTACTGTATTAAGAAAACTGAATTAAGCAAATCTTCTGGGATTATATTTACATCATCCTGGATGATAGACTCAAATCAGAATTCAAGCACCAAACTCTTTTAGGTATGATATTATTTTTGCAATCATACATCGCGATCCCATATCATCCTAGATGATTCATTATAATCATACTTAAATTAGTCAGGTGATTAAGGAAAGCATTTAAGGTTTGATAGATAGATCATATTATCTTGGACGATCACAGGATCATTCTGAACGATTAGTTAGAAAAACCTTAGTCTTCTCCTAGATCATCTGGACGACCAGAATGATATGTTGGATGATTAGTTAAAATTCTCCATCATCCAGGTGTATCACCTGGATGACTAGAATGATGTGCTATACAAAAATCTTTGATTTTGAACTAATTGTACGAGATGATTCAAGAATCATCCTGGATGATATATTATATTTCTTCATCATCCAACATATATCCTCTAGACGACCAGAATGATGTGTTAGATGATATGTATAGTTTTGAACTAATCATACAGGATGATGTCCACATCATCCTTAATGATCAGAATAAATAAGGCTTCTAATCATCCAACCCTCCCAGATCGTCCTGGCCAAATGGGCTGAAAATACACTGATCATATAGGATGATTTGTTGATCATCCTAGATGATCTTTGACAACAAGTTTTAAATTATGACAAAATTTTAAGCTCTTGTTTATAAGATCTCTTATTTATTTAAGGTGAGATCTTTTGCTACTGTCCTTACCTGAGAGAGCTAAGAGAAGGAGAGGGATAGCTTGGGAGAGAGAGTGTGTATGTGTGGATCTTGTGAGCGAGAGTTTGTGAGGAGTTCACAAAGGTTGCTCCAAGAAAGAATCCGAGTCATCTTTTCTAGTTGTCATCCCTAGTTCCATGTAGGCTCTAGGGAGGTCATCCTTAGCAATCGATCAAGGTTCTCTGTCTACTTCAGGAGGAAGCAAAAGGAGTTTGGGTTCTCTGCTTGCTTCAGGGAGGAAAAGAAAGGAGTCAGGTTCTCTGCCTCATCGGGGTCGGTGGAAAGGAGTTTGTAAAGGCTTCTTCGCCTTTCTATGGGAGCAAAAAAAGAGCCACTATATTCTAGTGAAATACTTGAAGGAGAGGCTCCGCGAAGTGGACGTAGGTCAAGTTGATCGAACCACTATAAAATTTGGTGTGCACTTTCTTATTAAATTTCCACATTTTAATTTCCATACTTCTTTTTCTAGTGGGTGATCATATGATTTAATGTTTTAAAATATCTCAAAAAATTATACTTTTAATTAAAGAATTTTTAAAAATCCATTAACCCCCCTCCCCCTCTTGGTTAGCCTCAGGCTAGTTCATAAGGGCTTAACAACCCTAATAAACTTTCAAGTGGTATCAAAGATGGATTTATAAAATCAAGTTTTAAAAAACTTTTGAATTTCGATCCATGGCTAACTTAGGTAACAAAAATATTGTGGAAGGATATTCCATTACTTGACCACCTTTATTTTATAATATACCTTTTGATTTTTGGAAAACTCGCATGTCCATGTTTTTACAATCTATAGATTATCGCATGAAGATACTTGTTAAAGAAGGTTATTATATACCATAACGTGAAGTTAATGGCATCAAAACTGAACTTTTGTTTACTGAATGGACTCTTACTGATACGGATTTAGCACAACTTAATGCAAAATGTTTAAACTATTTTTTCTGTGCACTGAAATCTGAAGATTACATTTATGTTTCAACTTGTACAACTGGTAAAGAAATATGGGATAAATTATGTATTACTTATGAAGGCACAACTTAGAATAAGAAATCTAGATTGAATATCTTGCTTCACGACTACAAACTCTTTCACATGAAATGTAGTGAGTCAATATCTAAAATGTATACTAAGTTTACACAAATTATTACCTCCCTGCATGCCTTAAGAAGAGAACTCAGTAACTATGAGAAAGTTAACAAAATCTTGAGAAGATAACCCTCTTCCTATGATGCTAAGATAATTACAATCACTGAATCCAAGTATTTAAACTTATTCTACTGATAACTTACTTGGATCACTCATTACTTATGAGCAATGAGTGAAGCGAAGACAACTTGATACGGGTGAGAAAAAGAAGGAGAAAACTATGGAACTGAAGGCTAATGATATAGATACGAATTCTTCTAAGTCTAAAAGTGATGATGTTTCCTTAATCACTAGACAATTCAAAAGCTTTTTAAGGAAGAAACAAAAGCACCATAAATAATTGAATAAAGGTAAGAGTAGCAAAAATTCTAAAGGTTCTTCTGATATGGTTTTCTTTGAATGTAGGAAGCCAAGACATGTAAGAGCTGATTGTCATGTACTTAAGGCTCACCAAAGCAAGGAGAAGGGTAAGGAGAAACCCAAGTTCAGGAAGGTCAAGAAGCAAATTCAAAAGACTTTCTTGGTGGATTCTGCATCTGACTCCTCTAAAACTGAAGCTGAGGAGGAGACAATAAACTTATGTTTGATGGCAGATAATCATCTTAGTCAGTCTGACGAAGAAGAAGTATGTGAACTAACATATGATTAATTGCTTAAAGTTTCTGAGAAAATTCATTCATCATATAGGAAACTTAAGAAAGTTCATGCTAGCTTGAAATTAAAATTTTTAAACTTGTAAAAAAAACATGAAGTTTTGCTTCAAGATCATTCTACACTTGATAACAATCACATGTCATTACTTGATGAATTTGATGAGTTAAATTAAAAGCATTTTGATTTAATCATTGAACATGATTCATTGAAAGCATCCCACAATGAATTTGGAAATTATTTTAAAATATTTATTGATGAATCTGAGAGTAGAATGATCCTTAGGAAAGTAACCCAAAAGGACCTAGTTAGAGGTGTCCCCAAGCTTAAGTTCACTAAGGACTACCTGAGTCATTCCTATTAACTAGGGAAACAAGTCCAATCCTCTTTCCATTCTATTAAGGACATTAGCACCACAAGATCTTTAGAAGTTCTTCACATAGGTTTGTTTGGACCAATTAGCACTACCAGCTTAGGGGAAAAATTCTAGTGATTTTTTTATTGTCGATGACTACTCGAGGTTCACTTTTTATTTTTTGAAGAAGTGCAAAATTGTATTAAGAACTAAAAAGAGAAGCTATTACAAAGTAATCAAGAAGTGCAAATCTCATATTCCTTCTTCAACAAGTTGGACAAGGAAGAAGGAATATCATGAGAAGTAAAAGAATCAAAACAAAAATTATTATCCAGAGCAAGAGTAGCACACAAGTCATCAACCTTGTTACAATTCCTAGAGATATGGGGAAATGCACCTGGTGCACGAGCTGAAAGGCTCTCATACTGTTTGGAGGGATTAAAATCACGAAGGAATGAAATCTTCTCGAAAATCTGGTTATTGACCTTAGATTTTGTCATGGAATCATGGAGAAATTTGATGGCATTGTTGTTATCTTCCTTGATTATTAAACCTTTGCTTTCAAACATCGAATCTTTGATGAATTCTTTCAAAGAAAAAATAGCATCCAACTCAAGTTGGTTAATATCCCAGTGAAGTTTATGCTTACCGAAGGCAAGGAGCAATCTTCCCTTGGAGTCTCTAACAACACCCCCAATGCTGGCTAAATTTGAGTCCAGTAAGGATGCATCAACGTTAATTTTTATCCAATCCGGTGGTGGTGGGTGCCATGAAGTATCAGACTCCCTAAGGAGAGAGGCATCCGAGTTAACTAGCATTGGATTCTTATTAGTAGCAGTGAATAGAACATTGGCAGCAATCACTGAAATGGGTAGTGTGGAGTTTCCATTCTTTACATCATTTTTGCAATTCCAGGAGAAAAAAATAGATGTGCAGTAAATCTTGATGATGTCCAAACTAGCATTAGAAAGATATCTTAGACGGTGAAGACAAAAATCTAACGAGCTGAAAAGGGGGATGTTGAAGCCCCAAGATCTCAACATATAAATAATGTCATTGAGGAATTTACAATGGACCGCAACATGAGCACAATTTTCCACTTCAGGACGACCTCTAGCACAAAGGTCACTATTACCAAGTCTTCTATATTTCAAAAACTCATTAGTAGGAATGGCAAACCTACCCATCCTCCACCAAAAAAGCTTCATTCTTGGTTTAAGTTTTAACTTTCAAAGCCAATTAACATATCCAAACTCATCAATAGAATTGAGGGATTTGATGGTTTCAGCATAAGCCTTGGATGAAATAGATTTCCCGGAATGTTGGTAGAGAAGTTCCATATGATCATCATCACCATCATGGATAACACTATGTTGTACTATGAGATTAACCATGTTAATGTTGAAAAAGCGGTTGAGGTCCAGCAGATCCCAATTGCCATCGCCGAGGATGAAGTTCTTTAGCTTCATATTTTCTAGTCCAATGAAATCAACAAGCATTGGACATTTGTTGAAGCATTTATCTAGTAACCAATTGTCATTCATGACATTAATGCTGGTACCATTCACAATTTTCCACTTAACTATAGGTTTTAGGAAAGATGTTCCATCCAAAATGATGGACCGAGCAGCTAATTGTCCACATTTGTACTCGACGTTCACTTAGATTAGATTTCTATCACATAAAAGTGAGTCTTTTGATGAATTTAAATCCTTCTCCACTTGGATTCTAAAAAATTTAGGTTGTGAGATCTTGACCATTTATAGTAATTATGGTGGAGAGTTTGAAAATGTGAGATTTGGAACTTTCTATAAGGATCAAGGGATTAGTCACAACTTCTTAGCTCCTAGGTCCCCTCAGTAGAACGTAGTAGTTAAAAGGAAGAATAGGACCTTAGTTGAAGCCGCTAAAGCCTTACTTTCTGAGTATTCACTTCTAAAATACTTTTGGGCTAAAGTAGTAAACACAGCTTATTATGTGTTAAATAGGGTGAATGTTGGATCCAAACTGAACATGACACCCTATGAGATCATTAAGGGTAGGACACCCACCCTTTCACACCTCCATATCTTTGGCATTAAGGTTTTCATTCCTAATAATGGGAAATCACTCTCAGGAAAATTTGACCTAAAATCTGATGGAGTGTTCTTAGGATATTTAAGTGTTGGGAAATCTTTTAGAGTGTTTAATAGGAGGACATTGGTGGTAGAGGAGACTACTCATGTAGTGTTTGATGAATCTGATCCTAATAAGTCTAGAGTTAAGGAAGAAGATAAAGTTGGAGAGATTACCCAAGGAGTAGAATCTATAAATTTGGAAAAAAATGGTAGAGCCACAAAATATTGATGGAGTAGGTGAGATTACTTAAGGAGTAGAAACTACAAATATGGAGTAAAGGGTAGAACCTAGACACACTTTGCCTAGAGTTTGGAGTTATTCTTTGATTCATCCTAAAGAATTGATCTTAGGAGGCCCTTCTAAAGGTGTTAGAACTAGGCATGGACTTAGGAAGGAAGTAAATCAATCTGTCTTTATCTCAATGACTAAACCCACCAACATCAATCAAGCCCTTTCTGATAAATTTTGGATCTTATCTATACAATAAGAACATAACCAATTTATGAGGAATGATATTTGTAAGTTGTCAAAAAGACCTAAGAATCAAAGTGTAGTCGAAACCAAATGGGTCTTTAAGAATAAAATTATTACTCTGGTGTGGTGGTTAGGAATAAGGTAAGATTGGTGGCTAACGGGTACAACCAAATAGAAGGGATTAACTTTAAGGAGACCTTTGCCCCTGTAGCTAAATTGGAAGCCATTAGAGTGCTACCAGCATTTACCTGTTATAAGAGATTTAAGCTTTTCCAAATAAATGTCAAGAGTGCCTTTTTAAATGGGGTAGTAAAAAAAGATATGTTTGTAGAGAAACCTCAAGGTTTTGAGATTTTTCAATTTCTAAATTATGTTTATAAATTAAAAAAGGCCTTATATGGATTAAAATAGGCACCTAGAGCATGGTATGAGAGGCTTAGTACATTCTTACTAGAGAGTGAGTTTGTTAAGGGGAGCGTAGACACCACCCTTTTTATGAGAAAAGTAGGAGATAAGTTACTCCATGTTCATATCTTTGCTGATGATATACTTATTGGATCTTCTGATAAAAATTTATGTGATGATATTTTTAAAATAATGATTAAGGAATTTGAGATGAGTATGATGGGAGAATTATCCTACATTTTGGGCTTTAACACAAGTTAAATGGATGATGAAACCTTTCTTAATCAATAAAAGTATATTAAGGACATCTTGAAGAAATATAAAATGGATAAAACCAAGCCAATAAACACTCCCATGAGTTCCAGTGTTCAGTTAGATTAGGATTCAAATGGAAAATCTATTGATCAAAAGAAGTACATAGGAATAATTGGATCACTACTTTACTTAATTGCTAGCAAACCTGATATAGTGTTTAGTATTTGTCTTTATTCTAAGTTTCAAGCTAATCTTAAAGAATCCCATTTGACTACAATTAAGATAATCCTTAGATGTCTCTTAGGGATCTAAAACTTAGGAATCTGGTATCCTAGGCACATCACTTCTTTTGAAATTATTGGATATTCTTATTCTGATTTTGCAAGGTGGAGGATGGATAGAAAGAGCACTTCTGGAACTTTCCAATTCATAGGACAATCCTTAGTCTCCTAGTCTAATAAAAAATAAAATTCAGTTGCACTTTCCACTACTAAAGCTGAGTACATTGCCTTAAAAATTTGTGGCCTTAGTTATTTAGTTGAACCAACAAATTCTAGGTTTAGGATTACATGTATGCACAATTTCAATTCTATGTGATAACACTAATGCCATCTGCATCTCTAAAAATTCTATCCAACATTCAAGGACCAAACACATTGACATAAGGCATCACTTTATTAGGGACCATGTTACCAAATGAGACATTGAGTTACACAATGTAGCAATTGAAAACCAGTTGGTTGACATCTTTACTAAACCACTAGCATTTGATACATTTAGTATTTTAAGGACCAAATTGGGTGTATTTGACATAAATGCATGAACTTAATGATTTATAAACTCTAAACTTTATATTTTCTGATCTTTCTCTTATTTAATTTTATGAATTTTCTTTTATTTCTGGCCTTTCCTTTTTTAATTTTTGATTGTTTGATCCTATTTATTTACTGGTGGATTTTTGTATTTTTATGTTTATATTTTCTTTGCTTCTTTCAGTTTTTTTTAGTCACTACTGAAATGATATTTTATGCCTTATTTTTATTACTTTTAATTTGTAATTGATGATTAACATCCCTTAATCAATTAAAAAGAGAAACATCATTGATTTTTTCTCTTCCTCTAACTCCTTTTAACAGTATAATTTTCTTTTCTAAATAAAAGTCTATCTTAAATTAACAACTGAACTTTGCAATTGAGATCTTTTCTACCCTCTTAGAGTAATCTATCTTAATGAATAATGTTCAAAGTTATTAAATCACTTTCAAGCTTTCTTAATTATGGTGTTACATTTATCATATGAATTTGATTCTGCTTTATGACTTATTCCTCCTTATATTAGATAGTGAGTTTTTATTCTCTAATATCTAGAATATATTCTCACAACTGGGAGTATTTAAAAATTTCAAAAGGGAGCTAACTTGTAAAAATGACAAGAGGCATAAAATGAGCCCAAAAAGAAAAAAACTAAAATGATGCACAATGATCAGCAAAAAAAATGGAAAGATATACAAAGTGTATCAAAAATCAAAAAGATGTGCAAAGTGTGCCAACCAATTGATAAAAGGCACAAAATGAGCCCACAAGAAAGCAAGCTTCATTCTCTTTCAAACCTTCAAATCTTAGAAGAATTCATGTACTTGATATTTTTAAAAACTTAATTTCAAAATTCATGATTGTGACTAATTACTTTGCTATATTATTCTATAGGATATTTTTCTGGAATGAAGTTTTGAACGAATAACTTTTTCTTACCAAATTATTTTTTCTGAGTTAGATCTTTAGTTTAAAAGATGGTTTGTCATGTAAGAAGTCTAAGCAGGGGATAACATGATCAATTTTTCTATTATTTTTTAGATTTCAGCAATGTTAACTCGTTTCTTACAAATTTTAATTCAATCACATGAAAACATTATCATATTATTACTTTGATAAAAAAAACTTTAATTTTCATTCATTTTGTTGTTTTTATTGCCTTTCATTGTTTTAAATTTGATTTTTACTATTTTTTGGTTTTAGGACTCTCGTACTTGTAGTATTTTTTGATGTATTTTTTTGTGATGCTTTCTTGTGCTACTATTAGTTCTGCTTTGTATTTTGTTTTTATTTCCTCCTCCTTTTTGTGATGTCAAAAGGGGGAGTGGTGATAGTGTTAGTGTGTTAGTGATATTTCATTATATTATTGTTTTTTGTACTACAGTTGTTTATTTTTTGCACCACAAGCTTATTTTTTAATAAAATTTGCGTAGCTTGGTTCATATTGTTCCCCTTTACTTTATCTTTCATTAATCTGCTTGAGTTAAATTTCCTAATAAATATTTTCCATCATCAAAAAGGGGGAGATTGTTGCAAACTTAGATTCAAAAATTATAATTTTGATGATAGTAAGCATTTCTATTTATCTGCTATTGCCCTGCCTATTAACGTTTCAGGTCCACAAGGTCAATTGCAAATCAAGCCAACTTAAGATTCGATAGATTAGGACAGAATCAATTTATAAGTGTAACTTCAGTGCTTTTACCTTTTCTTGAGTCAAATGTAATAATATGGATCCTGATGCTAAGTAACCTTGCACACTTACACTCAGGGGGAGAAATTCTGTATGTTTAAGAGTTTTATGTTTTTGATCATATTATCCGAGATGGTCCAAAATGTTCTTGGATGATCAATTAAAAATAAAAACTCTAATTAGAGCTCATGTGTTAAGACAGCTGAATTAAGTAAATTATCCTGAACAATATTTACATTGTCCTAGATGATAGGCTCAAATAAAAAAGAATCAGCTGTCAAAATCTTTTAGGTATGATATTATTTTTGGCAATCATACAGGATGATCTCATATCATTCTGGATGATTCATTATAATCATGCATATTCAAGTGATTAAGGAAAGTAATTAATGTTTGATTGATCGATCATATCATCCTGGATGATCGCAGGATCATCCTGGATGATTAGTTAGAAAAACCTTAGTCTTCTCTTAAATCTCCTAGATGACTAGAATGTTATACTGGATGATTAGTTGAAATTCTCCATCATCTAGGTGTATCACCTGGATGACCAGAACGATGTGCTGCAGGAAAATCCCTAATTTTGAACTAGTTATATGGGATTATTCAAGAATCATCTTGGATGATATGTTATATTTCTTCATCGTCCAATATATATCCTCTAGATGACCTGAATGATGTGCTAGATGATATGTAACTAATCGTATAGGATGATGTCCACATCATCCTGGATGATCAAAATAAATAAGGCTTCTAATCATCCATCCATCCTAGATCGTCTTGGCCTAATGAGATAAAAATACATTAATCGTACAAGAAGATCTATCAATCTTCTTGGACGATCTTTAATGGCAAGTTGCGAATTAGGAAAAATTTTAAGCCCTTCTTTATAAGATTTATTATTTATTCAAGGTGAGATCTTTTGCTATTGTCCTAACCTGGGAGAGCCAAGAGAAGGAGAGGGAGATCTTGGGGGAGAGAGACGATCTTGTGAGGGGGAGTTTATGAGGGGTTCACAAAGGTTTCTCCAAGCAAGGATCAGAGTCATCTTCTCCAGTCATCATCCATGGTTCATTGGAGGCTCTAGGGAGGTTTTCTTCAGTAATTGATAAAGGTTCTCTACTTAATTAAGGAGGAAGCAAAAGGAGTCTGGGTTCTTTGCCTGCTTCAGGAGGAAGCGAAAGGAGTGAGGTTCTCTGCCTCACTGGGGTCAGTGGAAAGGAGATTGTAAAGGCTTCTCTGTCGTAATGTAGGAGAAAAAGGAGAGTCACTATATTTTAGTGCAATACCCGGAGGAGAGGCTCTGAGGAGTAGACGTAGGTCAAGTTGATCGAACCACTATAAAATCTGGTATGCTCTTTCTTATTATGTTTTCACATTTTAATTTCCACACTTTATTTTTTGTGAGTGATCATATGATTTAATGTTTTAAAATATCTTAAAAAATTATTATTTTTATTTAAAATTTTTTAAAACTAACAATTCACCCCCCCTCCCCCCTCTTGGTTAGCCTCAAGCTAGTCATTAGGGCTTAAAAACCCTAACAAACTTTCAAATCTGATGAGAAAAATTTTCTAGGATATTCAAGTGTTGGAAAATCCTATAGAGTTTTTAACAAAAGAACACTAATAGTTGAGGAGACCACTCAAGTAGTTTTTGATGGATCTAATATTTTTGGAGGGTCTAGGTTGGAAGAAGAAAATGTTGAAAAATTTACCCAAGAAATAAAAAATACAAATCTTGAAGAAAGGGTTGGAACATTAAATACATTGCCTAGAGAATGGAAATAGTTTAGAATTCATCCTAAAGAACTAGTTTTAAGAAACCCGAGTGAAGGTGTTAGAACTAAACATGGACTTTACAAAGAAGTAAACCACTCAGCCTTTATTTCAATAATTGAATCCACTAATATAAATCAAGCACTTTCTGATGAATTTTAGATTCTAACTATGCAAGAAGAGTTGAATTAATTTGTTAGAAATGATATTTGGGAGTTAGTATAAAAGCCTAAGAATTAAATCGTTATTTGAACTAAGGGGGTTTTCAAAAATAAGATGAATGATTTAGGTGTAGTGGTTAGAAATAAGGCAAGATTGGTAGCCAAGGTGTATAATCAAATAGAAGGAAATGATTTTGAGAAAACTTTTGCCCCTGTAGCCAGACTTGAAGCTATAAGGGTGCTTCTAGCCTTTATCTGTTTTAAAGGAATTAATTTATATCAAATATATTTTAAAAGTGCCTTTCTTAATGGGTTGATAAAAGAAGGTGTTTATGTTGAGCAACCTCCAGGTTTTGAAAATTCATATTATCCTAATTATGTGTTTAAATTGAAGAAGACATTATATGAATTAAAATAAGCACCTAGCTAAGGTATGAAAGGCTAAGCATATTCTTACTAGAAAGCTCTTTTGTTAGAAGGGAGTGTGGACACCACTCTCTTCATAAAAAGAGTAGGAGATGACATTCTCATTATTCAAATTTATATTGATGATATCTTATTTGGAACCTCTAATAAAAATCTTTATGATGACTTTTCAAAATAATGAGTATGGAATTTATAATGAGTTTGATGGGAGATTTGAGTTACTTTCTTGGTTTTAGCATAAAGGAGAAAGAGAATGTAACCTTTCTTAGTTAGTCAAAATACATTAAGGACATCATTAAGAAGATTGAGATGGATAAAGATAAACTAATAAGTACTCCCATGAGTTCCACAGTTCAGTTAGATAAGGACTCTAAAGGCAAATCTGTTGATAAAAAAAATTTAGAAGAATAATTGGATCATTACATAATTTAATTGCTAGCAAACCTGATATCATGTTTAATGTTTATCATTGTATTAGATTTCAAGCTGATCTAGAAGAATCCCATTTGACTGTTGTTAAAAGAATTTTGATATACTTTGAGGAACACAAAACTTAGGGATTTGATATCCTAGGCACAATACTTCTTTTGAAATCATTAGATATTCTAATTCAAATTTTGTAGGACTTAGGGTTGATAGAAAAAGTACTTTTGAAACTTACCAATTCATTGAAAACTCTTTAGTTTCTTGGTCTAGTAGAAAAAATAATTTAGTAGCCCTTTATATTAGTGAAGCAAAATATATAACTTTAGGAAGTTATGTGGCGCAAGTTCTTTGGTTAAACAATAACTTATGGATTTAGGTTATTCAATTAGTACTATTCCAATTTTCTATGATAATACAAGTGACATTTGTATTTCAAAAAATTCAATCCAACACTCCAGTACTAAGCATGTAGACATAAGGCATCACTTCATTATGGATCATGACACTAAAGGAGAAAGTGAACTACATCATGTAGCTACTAAAAATAAACTTGTAGATATTTTCACATAACCACTATTTTTTAAACTTCTAGTACCTTAAGAACCCGATTGTGAGTTATTAATATTCATTCTTGAAAAATTATAAGTCTACAAAATGCTATTATGTATATTTTTTGTTTATGATTGTATCTTTTTTTTTATTTGACTTGTTTGGTACTTCTTTATTTTATCTTTGATCTATCCTTATATTATTTTTTGTTTTATGTTAAACGGGCTTGTTTAATGGGTCTTATTTGGTTTATTTTATAAGAAGGTCTTGTTCATCATGTGCAAATCCAAAATTTAATTTCCATTCATACTGTACGAACCACTTTCATACTGTATGAATTCTCCAAACTTTCATGATCTCTTTTCTGAGTTGGGCATATGAGTTCTTTATACCTTTTCATAATAATCGTACAGTATGAACACCTCATTATCTGTACAAATAATAAAATTTTTGTTTGTACAAAGCATGGTAAAATGCTTCAGAATGATTTATTTAGGGTTTAGGTCAGCTACTATTTGATAATCATCCTGCACGAACACTTGTTCGTCTATACGATCCACTTATTAGTTTGCATGTGGATGAATTCAATCAAGAGATATGATCATTATTCATAAATCATCCATGACAAACGCATGTTCGTCTGTACGATCAATTTTAGTCAAAGGTCGTACAAAATGACTCATCAAGAAGATAATTATATGAAAAATCATTTCACTGCAATAACTATTCTTGACGGTTTATATTTGTATGTATGAACCCAATTTCATACTGTACGAAGTTCACAGTTGTACACAAAATCATATGATTTTTATAAATTGGAAGTTAATCTTTGAATATGTTCAAAATCTCTTTCACATTCAGATTCTCTTGTGTTCAATCCTTTTCAAATGGCAAGTGGCAGCAAATGGGCACGTCACTCCAAAGGAAGTTCATCTCGTACTGAATGAGATGATAATTTTGTTTTAAGAGAGAACGAAAAATCCTATGATTATTTTGTTCAAGCTAAGATTACTCTGTCATGTGTTCTTATTCAAGAACACATCAATTTTTTAATTATGCATCTGTTTGACTCCACTCAGTTTTCTTTCATTCTCACATTGATCTACACATTCTACTTTAACATTTTTTTTATTATTTTCTTTCCAATATGAAAAATGAGCGAGAACAACACCATAACATCCTCACATGTCTTCGACCAATATTTGGGCACATTTTTACATCTTAAAACTGAAGGAGTAAGGGCACATTCTATGATTTCAACAAGTGATTTTGAATGATCTACTGTAAATCAAACTCTCAGGGTTATACCTTCAATCCAATGCCTAAACCCAATGCTTATCACTTCAAAACAAAATGCCAGAATCATCCAGCATATTCTAAGAACCTCCATTATTCTGAAAGTTAGTGATTGAATCAATATCACTCCTTTTCTTACTATCATAACATACTACATATTATCAAAAACTCTAATTAATGAAGCCTAGTTGACTCTAGACTACATCAATAATCTTACTGACATCAGACCCCCTATCACTAGAAGGAAGAAGATGTGGCCTTAGTATACTTGATTGCCTACATCCTTGAGAAGAAATATAATCGTATTCATCCCAATCCCCCAAATAATCTGCCTATCTATTTTACGGATGCTTCATTTTGCAATCTTTTCCACCAGGATTAAGGGGATGAAGAAGATGAGTTTCGTGAAGAAGAGGGACCTGCTCTAGCACCTGCTCCTATTCTTGAACCTGAGCTTCAATTCTACCAAGATTTAATCCAGAGATTCGATCACCTCGAGTCTTATATAGATTAAGATTTGATAATGTTGAGACTCATTTGGACCATAAGGCCTATAGATATAACGAGGATATGGGCTAGGTTAGAGGACAGTTTGATTCTCTTAATACTTAAGTAGCTACCATCAACAACTACTTTACCGATTTTAGTCCTCCACAGCCTCCTCCAGATCAAGATCCCCCAGATTTTTAGTTATGTTGATGTAAATGTATGTTTTAATATTTTACTTTTTATGATGTTGAATTTAGATGCTTTTATTTTGGGTTAGTTGTATTTGCTTTATGTTTAAGAATGTGTTATTTAAAAAAAATTAAAAAAATGGTTGTTGTTATTTTTTTTAAATCCTCTCAAATTATCTAAGAGTTATTATTGAATAATCTCTTTTTTTTCTTTTTTGAATAAATGCATATGGTAATTTACTAAAGGAAAAGATACAGCCAACTAAGTGATTGATCCCCAATCACAATCCTCCTTTAACAAAGAAACAAACCAAGGAGGAATATTATTACAACTAATATCATCCCAAAAAAAAATCTTAAGAAAGAGCATAACTAGCACAAAAATTAGCTAACTTATTACAATCCATTTTTGCAAAATGTAATAACTCTTGGTTAAAATCTTTAAGAAAAGATAAATCTTCCGACTTTAAGATGTCCTTCTTGACAACTTTCTTATTCAACATACTTTGAATATACTTGGTAACATTATAGTTATCACCTTCTATAATGATTCCTTTAGCTTCAAACATCCACTCTTGAAGAACTTTCCTCAAAGACAAAATTGATAACTCCAATTGCAAAAAATCCCAGTACAGACTACTGAAACTAAAAGCACACAAAAAACTTCATCTATGATCACTGAACATGCCACCTATACCAGCTTTATAGGTATTCACTAAAGAAGCATCAATATTGAACTTAATCCATTCGAGAGGAGGAGGATGTCAAGAAGAAGACATCTACAATAGTTGGTTGGTATCCCAGTTTTCTGAAATCAGATTAAAGAAAAAATAAGCGGTAGGGAAGCTAACAGAATTTGCTACTATAACTGCCACACTTTCCTCTATTTCACCATGCTTGATCTTATTTATACTTTTCCATGAGAAACAAATAGCAAAACAATACAAGTTCCCCAATAACATATTAGATTTTTCTAAAGCTTCCAAGACTATATAGCATTCCTCAAGAGAAGTGAAAATCAAAACATTAAATCCCCATTTATTGAGAAAAAAAAAAGACATGAGAGAAATTCACACATTTGACTGCAATATGTTCAGAATTTTCAGCGGATTTACAACCTCTAGGACTTCCATTGAAGTCTAATAACCTCCTATACATTAAAAAGTCATTTGAGGGGATTGCATTGATGTTTAACACCATCGAAACAACTCAACATTCATCTCTAATGTTTGTCTTCAGTGCCACTTCCACACAATTTCTCTAAAACTAGTGCAAAAATTGATTTCCCTAAACACTTAGATACCGGCTCCAATTAATCTTTTTGCAATTTTGAATGGATAATAACAAACATGATTACCTCAACTAAATGTTGTCCAAAGAAACTGATTCAAATGGGACTCACCCCATTCACCATCCCGTATAAAACCCATAAGAAATTTAGTATCTTCACTCATTTCTGCAACAAGCGTAGGCCACTTATCGATACTCTTATAAAAAAAATCTACACATCTTCTTAGTATTGATATCACAACCAGTAAAAACCTTCTATCCAACTATTAGGTGAAGAAATTTAGCTCCATTCAAAATGATTCTTCTAAGTATGAGAGAAATAGCTCTCTATTCCATAATTCCAAATATCATTTCCATACTTAAACATCAATGTCCTCTTAAGAAGAGAAAAAGGCTTTGTAATCAAGTTCCAAGAAAATTTAGCCCTTAAATGACCAACTTTCACAATAGCAGATTGTAAACCTTGACCACCCATTTTTTTTTATTTACATAACACATCCCACACAATATAATGGAGCCATATACTTCCTTCGTTCTTGTGCCACAGAAAATCCCTTCACATTTTATCCAAATAATTCAATACTCCCATTGGGACAAATGAGTAGATAAAAGGTAGGAAGAGAAAAAAAGTTGATTTAACAAGAAGAAACTTTCCTGTAAGAGAAATAAACTGGTTACCCCATGCATTCAATCTATTTAATGCTTTCTCCAATAGGTTTTGGAAATCTGAGAAAATCAATCTCCTTAATGCAATCTTGACACCAAGATGAATCACTTCTTTAATATCTTTGAATCCCAAGAGTCCCGAAAGAACATTAATTCTTCTCCTTTTAACACATTTTCCAAAAATAATAGATCATTTTTAAATATTAACCTTCTGACCAGACCATTTTCTAAAGTCTCTCGGAATCTTTCTCACTTTCTTCACGCACCTATGCTTGGCCTCTGAAAAAATAATAATATCATTTGCATTCTGTAAGTGGGAAATTTTTTCTACATTTGGAGCCACTTTAATACCAATACTTCTCCCTCTTTGAGCAAAGGCATTAGATAGTAATTGAGAGCACAATATAAAAAAGATAAGGAGATAAGGGACAACCTTGCCTAAAACCAATTTTAGCCTTAATCCATTTAGAGTTGTTGCCATTTATCATAATAGAAAATTTTGGATCTACTGCACACTAAAGTAATAGATTAGAGAATTTTACTCGAAAACCAAAATTATCTAAAACTTGCTTTAAAGTAGACCAACCCATACTATCATAAGCCTATTCCATATCAATTTTGATTGCCATCAGCCCTTTCTTAGATTTAGAATACCTGAACTTATTAAATAACTCTATGGCAAAAAAAAATTCTCGAATAAAGAACAAACTTTAACAAAAGCAGACTAATCTTCTAAAATAATTTTAGGAATGAAAAAATTCAATCTATTTAACAACAACCTTGCCCTATCTTGTAAATAGACAAATAATGGCTAATTGGTCTATAAATGGAAGGAGTCACATGATTTTTTACCTTAGGGATCAGCACCACAATAGTTTCCTTCCACTCAGTTTACCATAAGTGAAAAATGAATTTATTACCTTCCAAACGTCTTCTTTAATGATAAATCAATAAGATCTAATAAAAGAGTAATAAACTCCATCAATACCTAATGAAATATTAGCTTCCAACTGACCAACAACTTGTTCCAGATCATCTTTAGTGAGATATGTTATCAAAAACTTTTAGTCAACATCATCCAGTACATGAGAAGGGGACGACAAGCTCCATAATACACTTCATTTCCTGCCACTTGCCTCTAAGGAAATCACAGAAAATTTCTTCCACCTAATTTTGTTCTTCAACCAACAATCCATTATTATATTTAACTTAATTAATCCAGCTTTCATTATGTCTAGCCGATGCATAAGCATGGAAAAATTTTGAGTTGGTGTCTCCTTCTATCCACTTCACTTTCACCCTTTTCCTCCACCAAGTATTAAGTCGTCAACGAGTACTGTTGAGCTCATGCACCTTTGATTTAAGCAAAAAAAAGTTTATCTTCATAAAGACCACCACAATCAGCTTCGTCTACTTGAAATTCCAAATTTCTTTTTTTAGACGGTCCTTCAAAACATTAAGGTTTATATGTTTATATTTACTCCCAAAATATAAGGCCTTCAATGCTCTTTTAAATTTCAGATTTAAAGACTGAACAACATCTTCTCGAACATTTTTCTCCCACATCTTGGACACAATTGTTGAAGAAGCTGGATAAGATGCCCAAACATCTTCAAACCTCAATTGTCTGCTTTTCAAAACCTGAAGAGAAGATTTTAATTAAGATATGACAGTGATATGATGACACTGTAGCAAGATTTTGAACAGCTGCCGATTGGATAGCTTATAAAGCAGGATAATTCAAAAGGCATCTGTCCAAACTTTCTAGAATACGAGCTCCACCTCTTTTATTGTTACACCAAGTAAATTTGGAACCAATCACCCCAACATCATGGAAAACAAAATTTTTTGTGAACATATTCATATCCTGAGGTCCTGGAGAGAGGAAAAACTTTTTCCCTCCTCTTTTCTCTTCTTGAGACAAAATATAATTAAAGTTCACCCCACAATATAAGGAACCCTTCTACTCGAATGCATTTCCAAACTATTCCACAAGATTCTCCTCTTGTAAATATCTTTACTACCATAAACCATAGAAACCAACCACACACCTTTATTAAGAATACTAATCTCTCCGGCAACTACTTGAGAAGAAGCTTCTAAAATAGAGAAAGAAGCAATATCGGTCCTCCAGTAAACAATAATACCACATGATAAACCATCCACAGGAAAAAGGAAGAAGTCCCAACTACTACCAATAAATATATTGAACTAAAATCTATCAATAGAAGAAATCTTAGTTTCAACAAGCCCATTAAAGAATGTATCAAAATCTTCCACAAACTCCTTCAAATATTAAGAGGCTTCACCTCTTCCTAGCCCCCCCTACAATTCCAAAAAGCTATTAATGACATTAAAGATTAGAATTGGGATTACTCCCACCCCTACCTATATTCAACATATCACCTTATCTATTGCATTAAAGAATATTAACTTTGCCCAATGATTTGAGTTATTTCTGAAGTTTAAATTTCACCACTCCAGTACTCTCATCAACCAAACGTGTACCTGTTTTTGTAATCTTCTTGTCTTCATAAACAAATTCTCCATCTTTATATCGTCAACCATCGACTCAGCTAAGTTTGAATTACCCTTAGCCTTCTCTTCATCACAACATGATTCAAGGATTTTGAACATATTAAGATACTTAGGTAATTCATAATTAATAGAATTAGTAACCATACCAGCCACTGTAATATTTGAAATAGTCTTCATTGAAGGGATGCTCGAATCAGGAACATCCTCCTTTAGCTTATGTTCTGCATTACCAACCAAATCTTCAGAATCAACAATACCTTGTTCTTCTTCAGTTATTATAGCCAGACCTAGATTAGCTTATTCAACAATTTTTGAATTGGCTTTATCATTACCCTCAAATTCAGAGGCCTGTGATAATTTATTTACTAGTTGAAATTTTTTGACATAAAAAGGTTCAGCTTTCAACTAATTTGCATATCCTCCTTCTCCTATTATAAACATGAACCCAGGGACTATAAGAAGACCCATTGCTCACATCATCCGGCATTGACTTATCAGCAAATCAAACTTTTTCATCAGACCTGACAGCACGCTCCTCACATGAAACATTTTCCTTTAGACTACATTCATTAATAAGATGTCCAATTTTTCCACATTTTAAACAAAATGTAGAAAATTTTTTGTATTCAACTTTTTGAAAAAATCATCCATCTGATCCTTCCACCCAAACACCCATAGGGAATTATTTATCTAGTGCCATGTGAACACAAACTCTTGCATACTCGCTTTTGCCCCATTGGAACATATTACCCTCAATCCATAAAGGAGTTCTTATCATTGAAGCAATTCTTACCACATTAACTTCATCCCAACAAAGCAGTGTTAGATGAGGCATCCTAACCCAAATAGGAGAAGTTAATCCTTTTAAACAAGTAGGTCAAAATTATGGAGTCCACTTATCAAGTCATACTATATGACCATTCACATACCACAGACCTCCTCCTAAAACATTCTCTACAGCTTCCATAGAGGAAAACGAGCATAGAACCCAACCTAAACTAAGGATAGTTAGGTGAAATTTACCAAATTGCAACCATTATCGACATAATTCATTAGCAATCATCTGGATTGGAACATCCTTCCCAAAAACTTTAACCACTATAGAAAACTGAAGCTTTTCGTAATTAGCCTTTACACTTGACTCATGCAACTTGACAGCAACTTCGTCTTCAGAAAGAATAGATTCTTCTCTAGAAAAATTAATCCTAATATTTGGACGTCTAGGCCACAGATTAATAATAGCTTTAGCAGGTAGAACACCCAATTCCACTAGAACTTTTGCTGACAAATTATCATCATGTTTTTTTCCTTAAGCATTTAAACAAACAACAGAAGACTTATTCAAAACCAAATTCTTAGACAAATCTTCCTTCACAGGAGAACAAGGCTTAGCATTGAAATTACCAAACCTGTTTATAAAGAGCTTCACTTGAGGAAGAAGATGCTTTAAAATCATTCGAACTATTAAATTTTAAAAACTGTTAGAAGACTGAGGTGTATTAACCACCAATCCATTATCAATTCTATTGCCTTTCCCAAGACAAGGGAAGTCTTCTTAACTAGAATAAATAAAGATTCTTTAATTACCAATGGAGCATCCTTGACAATTCTACTATGATCATCAGAAAAACCTAGGGAATGGGATAATAAGGCAGAACTCTCGAAAGAATTCTGGTAACCAGCGGTGGTCGCCGCCGCCTCTATCGTCATAAGCAAAAATTATGCCAAAAGCGTATAACAAGGAAAATTTAAAAAAAGGAGTTTCTCTCTCTAAAAAAATGAGAGTTTTATTATTGACTAATACAGAAGCTAAGATAAATGCCACCCGGTTGCAATAGTATTAACCAAATTACCCCTAAAACACGATGGCTATCACTTTTAGTTTAGAAGGTTTTTCATCATTTCTTGAGTTTTCATAGTTATACCCTTTAGCCTTTATCTTAATTCATCAAACATATGAGTTGATTAAGCATCAGAAGTTAATATTACACTCATTATAGTAGCCATAAGCTTCAGAAAACAAAACATAGAAAATAGTATTTAACCCCAATATGTGAGAGGCCAACAAGTTTATAGAATCCATACACATATATGCTTCAGAAAATAGAAAATCTCTAGCACTCCATCACCCAACAAGGGCACCATCTTTGGAAAAAAATAAATAGCATAACCCAACAAGAATTTTTTTTTGTTATAGTGTTAGTAGAAAAATCATAGAGAAGCTCATCCAGAAAACCCTAAAGCAGTATGTAAATAATAACGCCAAAAATAATTACATCAAATCACTACAGTCTATAGCGCCAAAAAACTCAGAAGCAGCATGTAAATAACAGCAAAAATAGACACAAAAAGGTACAAAATAGAGAAAGAATTTCACATCAGTA
Source organism: Dendrobium nobile (assembly GCA_022539455.1). Taxonomy (NCBI): domain Eukaryota; kingdom Viridiplantae; phylum Streptophyta; class Magnoliopsida; order Asparagales; family Orchidaceae; genus Dendrobium; species Dendrobium nobile. The sequence continues at coordinate 18,524,963 of CM039724.1, read as the reverse complement.
ACAACAATATTTCTATAATAGCAAAGACTGAAGCAGCAACCAGTAACCATCAGAACAACATAGATGACCATTTAAAAACTCAACAAGATTAATAGAATTAAGAAAATATAATAAAACTTCCTCCCCAACACCAACTAGTCAACTCTGTTAGCTTAACCTTTGGCATCTTTACTGTTAATTTCTGAAATACCAAAGTTCATGATGTCCTCAGTTACACCCTCAAGTTCTGGATCATTTATAAATACAAAAAAATGTATTACTATAAACTTATGAGAGAAAACTAGTAAGATGTAATATCAAATAAATTGAACAATTATCATTATCTCCATATAACCAATCTTTACTACACATTAAGGCTTCAACAATGTCAGTCTTTAAAGCACTTCTATATTGATCCAATACTCTATCACTGTTACTGAATGCACTTTCTGAAGCTACTGTGGAAATGAGAATGTATAAAACATCTCGAGCCATAGAGCCCACTTCAGGATACTTGTATTGGTTACTTTTTCAAAAATGTAATATGTCTAAGTTAACCTTCCTATCAATTTTTTTTTTCTTCAAGATACATTTCAAGTTGTGACTTCCTAGGCATAGTAATTTCCTCTTCGAATGAGTGATAATCCTAATAATGAATGCCACCATACATTGGCAAAGTTAGTAAATGAAAAATTATAAATGTTTTTTAAATGAATGGCAAAGAATAATACCTAAAGAAACAATTTTATAATTGTTGGAGGGAAAGTCATTGAGCTATCAACATGAGAGCTAACTAAGGGTAATGAGCTACTCATAGTTTGTAAATAATGCAAAGAGCTTGTCCCTAACCTTCTTAGTTCCAGTTATGTAATCACATCCATATAACTTTATATAACACCACTCAACAAATGTAATCTTGTACCTAGGATCCAAGATAACCGCTATTGCCAAGATATCACAGAAATCAAACCAGTACTTCTCAAATTTTACTAACATCCTCATTATAATATTTTTGATGTACTCAATACCATAAGACTTTTTATCCTAAGTGATGCATAAGTCATAGAAACATAAGGGAAGAACATATTTGAAGTGGGGCATTTTCGGCATGAAAATGCATAAGTAATCTCATAAAAAGGAGCTAGGAGCATTCAAATACTCCCCAACCTATCCTATTCAATATTATTGAGGCAAGATTTAAAGTCAGAGTCAAGTAGTTACAAATGTTGGAAGGCACTTTTGTAGTAAATAGTAGAATCAGGCATGATGAATATTGAATTCCACCTCACAGGAACATCTTGCTTAATCCCTTATTAGATTCAAGATAGCTTTTCTTTACACATTAAAAAAATTTTGCTTTCTAGCATGTGAACCTTTCACATATTTAATACTTTCTCTAATATTAATAGTAGAGAGATCAACCTCCTTCAATCCCTATTGTACGATAAGATTCACAACATGAGCACAACATCTTATGTGAAAAAAATCACCCTTACATAACAGCGCACCATAAAAATGAAATTGGTTTCGTAAGAATTCAACAGAAACATTGTTAGCTGAAGCATTGTCTAGAGTAATACTAAATATTATATTTTGAATTTTCCATTTAATCAAAAAATAGTGAATCCTCTCACGCAAAGAAATACCATCATGTGGTGGTGGCATGAAACCAAAATTATCTTTTTTTTTTTGCAAAAACCAGTTGTTATCAATAAAATGGGCAGTCAAGAAAATGAACTCATTAGTATTAATTGATGTCCTTATAGTAGAAGTCAATAAAACTCTACTGGTATGTTTTAAAATCTCTTATTAAAGAATGCATTTCTCTTTCATAAACATTTTCTTGCAATCACTTCTAACAGTGTTTCTAGACACTATTTGCAGATCACGATGGACATAATGCAACAATGAACAAAGACCAACTCATTCAACGCACTAAAAAGGAAGTCCATGCATGATTATGCATGTAGTGAATAACTCACAAAACTCATGCATATCAAACCTAAATTCAGATATAGAGATGGTTGAAGTAGCATTTGACTATATAATAAGTTGCCCAATGTCATGAGTGTCTCTATTTTTATAATTTTGTAAATTACGACTTAAATTTCTAGTGCCATACTTATTGTCACACTGATATATTGCCCCACATTTTTTACATTTACATCTCTTCTTTCCATCACTAGGAAGGGGTAACATCTCATAAAAACTCCAAACTGTTGATTACATTCGTCTTCTTTTCTTCGTGGTAGATGGGTCATCTACATCTTTTTCATCAATATTACATGAATCATCATCATCATTTTCAATGTCAACTAAAATAGGAGCATTTCCTACTTGCACATTCTCATTGAATGGAGTACTTTCAACAACTGTGTTAGAATCCTCCATCTAACAAAGCCCATTTAAAAATATTTATTAAAGTTAATACAAATATAAACTATTAAATTATGCATGTACTTTAGACAATAATCAATGATTCTAACAATATTGAAAACAATATTCAATCACAAAAAAATGCATGGCTCTAGCATTGTTATGATGCTATGATAATAACAATAGTAAATAACATGTAAATTACTAATAAAATCTAATCCCTTTGCTTTGAGCATATAAAATATAAATAGCATGTAAATATTTAAAAGACCATCATTTCATCATTGCTAATCATGTAAATAGCCAAATAGGTAAAAGAGTAAAAGACCACAGGTCCACAACAAATTATAAATGCATGGCTAAAAGCATAAAATCTAAAGCAATCAGTCAATCAAATCCCTCAATCCTCATCATATAAATAGGTATATCCGTATAAGATCCCAAAATCCAAACTGACATAACGACGAACAACGAAGGACGAACATAACAAAGGGATTTCGGTTAAGATCTAAATCATGTAAATAAAAAACTTTAAAATCAATAAAGAATAAAAAATAGTATTAAATTATCTCTAGGGTTTGTTAATCATGCACGTAGCACTTAGGGTTTTGGTTTGAGAAGCTCAAAAATCAAAATAAAACTTTGCAAAAACTAAAAACTTATAATAAAGACTCTACAAATCTTGCCAAGTAATCATCCTATCACCACATTATCTCCAAAAGGGTTATCGGTTGTCAATATATGCTGACTAAATCTGAAGCTTGCGAGCAAATATCGAACTATGAGGGGAAAGAATGAGACTTGAATTCATCACCTGTGATTCTTTAGAAATCGAGCCTACAATAACCACTCAATCATGATGAACACAAATAGAAGCTAGAGCAAGGGACAAGGCATGCAACGGAGTAGAGAAGCAAACTTGAAAATTGAAAGAGTAAAGACATAAGTTGAAACATGCAAAATAAATCAAATAATGAAGCTACCAAACCGGCTAATCTAGGCCCCGAACTTAATGGGTTGAAATTGGGTCAAAAAAGGGTTTCCAGGTTAACCCAAACACGACTCGAAACTCGAATTGGGTCAGATTCTTTAGCTTGAACTCGACTCGTTTGCTAACTAAGTTAACTTGAACCCGAATTTTTTTGGGTTGTGTCCAGGTCAGGTTTCAAGTCGTGTCCAATATTGACAGCCCTATAATTGTAGATTGTTGAAGACTTCAAGATATGGTATAATAGAATTTCATGTAATATAGTTTGTATATACGTATTTATTTTCTTGAGTATGAGGATGTATGATTGTAATTAGGTAACTGTGTACACACACACAAGGGGAGCAAGATATAATTTAAATTGAATTTTTTAAGACTAATTGTATCGTATAATATCTAATTATACTATACAATTTGACAGTTTTCCTCCAGAATAAAGTTAATCAAATCATGGCTTGAATTTTTTTTTAACTTTTCGTACTGTACAATGTCAAGTCATACGGATGATTGATAGAGTATGAAATTAGGTTCATACCAGATTGTACTAAACAAACACCTTTATTTTTTAAACTATTCAAACAGTACGATATGCATTCATATAGATGATTGAAAGAGAATAAAATTAGGTTTGTATCAGATCATACCGAACGAACACTTTTTTTTTTGAACAATTCATATAATATGACTTGCATTCATACAGACCACTGATAGAGTATAAAATTAGGTTTGTATCAGATCGTATCAAATGAACATATTTTTTTGAACTATTTGTACAATATGATCTTTATTAGTACAAATGATTGACAGTGTAAGAAATTGGGTTCATCCAAGTTCATACCAAACAAAGCCTTGATTTTTTGAACTGTTCATACAAGAAGATCCATGATCGTACAGTATGAATGTTAGATGGTTTTCTTAAAAAATTAGTTTTTGGATAGTCTTTTATGTCTTGTCTATATAAAAAGTCCTAAAACCTGTCTCTTGATTCTTTTGATACAAATTTCTCTTTAGAGTGACCATTAAGAGTGTGTTTAGGAGAAATTTTAAGAGTTAAGAGTTAGAGATCTAGTGAAGGGGAGTTGCGAGGGATTAACAAAGGTTGCCCAAAGTGAGGATCTCTTTATCTTCTTCGAGTTTTTGCCAAACTTCTTTGGAGGCTCTTGGGAGAAGAACTTCAACATTAGATCTAGGTACTCTACCTTCATGAGGAGGGTGAAAAAGGACATAACAGTATGCTACCATCACATAGAGAGTGTAAAAAGTGATAATTCTCTATCGTACTGGGTTGGTGGAAGAGAGTTTGTAAGGGCTTCTCCGCCTTACTGTGGGAGCAAAAGGAGAATCATTATTATTTAATGTAATACCTAGAGGAGTCTCCAGGGAGTAGATGTAGGTCAAGTTGGACCGAACTACTATAAAATTTAGTGTTCTTTTGTTGTTTTTAATTTTTTTCTGTATTTTTATTTTTTGTATTTAAAATTTTGTGGTTGCAAAATCCTCTATGGATAATCATTTTTATTAACAACTACATGTTTTAGAATAGTGATTTAATTTTTTAAGAAGATCTAAAAAGGTTTTTGAAAATCCAATAATTTTTTTTAATAACTAATTCAACACCCCCCCCCCCCCCCCCCCCCCTCCCGGTTAGCATTGAGACAATTCTATATGGTCTAACAACTTACACAAACTTTTAGTTAACATAGATATAGCCTTGGACTTCAAGCCTTTTAAACTAACCTTGGGGCCTTCCTAAGCTTGACCCAACCCATGATTAACTTCTTTTTCCATGGTTAAACCTAATATTATCTAAAAATAGTAAACTTAACCAAATTACTTTCCCTAGCTAAAACTAATCGTTGCCCCCTCAAGGTTATTTCTTAAGACCTTTAAATCCTTCTTTGAACATAACCAAACCTTCTCCAATCCTTGGTGAGCCATGTTTGACAATTCAACCATGATTAGCAAATTGAAACCCTATACATGCCTTTATGAACTGAGTCCTAGTACCTATTTCCCATGATTTTAGCTATTGACCTTAAACTACTAGAATATTATACTTACTAATTTAACCTGCATAGCCCATGACTAAATCTGGGTCAACCAATTAGGCAAACCCAAAGTGAACTGAACTAAGCCAAAATAAAATTCATGCCAACCTAATATAGCCCAGTTAACTATTTCCTACTAAAAGATCCTTGAATCTTCCAGATCCTTTAATTAGCTAAGTGGACACCTAATGCCCCTTAGGTAACCAGAAAATCTCCTACCAGAGTAACCATGTGCAATTAAACCTTATGAACAAACTCCCTAGTATACCCTAAGACTCTTACAAATTTTAGCTAACAGAAAGACACTCATTTGAACCTAGACAAACAACCCATAATCACCTTGATTGGCCCAGATTTAGTATATGTACATCCTAAATTTTTATGATATCCCCTAAAATGGCTTAGCTCTGGTAGAAAATTGATTCATTGAACCTCCCCATAGCAAGAACATCTAGGTGCACTAATTCTCCAACCATCTAGAGTCATATGTGAGTGAATTTGAGCAAGCTCCAATGACCTCTTCGTGGCTTAATGGGTCTCCAATTTTGCTTATAGATTTTTAAAGATACCCCACAGCTCTTTGAATTTTCTCAAAATCATAAACCCTAAAATAGGTAGACTGAAGTACTTATAAGTTTCTTAGAATCTAAGTGCTTGTTACTCTTCATCCTTTGACTTAGGCCTCCTTCGGGATGGATTTTTCCCTGTTATGTGTCACCCAACGTAATCAAGAGGTCATTTAGGGTCAAGCGTTGGTGCTCCATTTTTAAAATTTCTACGTCATGCGGTTGCTTTTCCCATCAAAAAGAAAATCCCTTCTTCCTGCTGTTCAGAAGTACGTCAATGCCCTTATAGTTATATGCCCCGTCTTCCTCATCCTGGCGAACTTCTGCGACCATTTCTTCCTCGTTGTAGCACGACGCTCAATCCTTTGGTACATTGGAATCGTTCAGGTATTTCTCCAAATTTTTAGTTGTAAAAACTCAATGAGAGTGAAACAGAGCTTCACTGACAATACTTGACGAAGCTTTCTATAGGATTATTCGCATACCCAGCCCCTTGAACAATTATTACGTCCTCTGACCGGACGTAGAGCTACCTTCGGCCGCCAATAACATGTCGCCACGTGCTCTTACTCTTTACCACGCGGCCCGATGACTTGACCCGTAGCGAAACCCGAAAGTTCGCGATTTTCTCGGTATTGATCAGTATTTGGTAGGTATTGCTTTGCAAAAACAAAAAATACCGCTATGTGGAGATCAAAACCATGCAAATACGTAGTTGTACCGAGTTTTTCTACAACTCGGTATTTGCTCAGGATTTGCTCGGTATTGCTAGAAAAAACTCGGTACTCGGTACTCGGTACTCGGTACAACTCAGTATTTGTTCAGGATTTGCTCGGTATTGCTAGAAAAAACTCGGTACTCGGTATTGCTAGAAAAACTCGGTACTCGGTATTGAAAGAAAAAACTCGGTACTCGATACTCGGTACAACTCAGTATTTGGTTAGCGGCTCGTAAAGGATTTAAAAAAATGCGCGTGCGAGAACCCAAAAAACAGCGGGTCGGGTCGACGACTTTTCTTGATGCTACGTGGCGCTAAAACATTGGTGGCCGAACGTAGAGGAGCGTACGTTCACCGGACCAAATAAAAGTTCTTGACTTAGGCCTCCTTCGGGATGGATTTTTCCCTGTTATGCGTCACCCAACGTAATCAAGTGGTCATTTAGGGTCAAGCGTTGGTGCGCCATTTTTAAAATTTCTACGTCATGTGGTTGCTTTTCCCATCAAAAAGAAAATCCCTTCTTCCTGCTGTTCAGAAGTACGTCAATACCCTTATAGTTATATGCCCCGTCTTCCTCATCCTGGCAAACTTCTGCGACCATTTCTTCCTCGTTGTAGCACGACGCTCAATCCTTTGGTACATTGGAATCGTTCAGGTATTTCTCCAAATTTTTAGTTGTAAAAACTCAATGAGAATGAAACAGAGCTTCACTGAGACGAAGCTTTCTATAGGATTATTCGCATACCCAGCCCCTATTTCTAATTCTCGGGTTCTCCGCCCGCTTCCATCTCCTTCTCCTAAGCAGATAGCTTGAAGAGCTAAAGGTCCATCCCATCTCCTCGACCTTCATCGCTGTCCGATCCAGCCCAGACAAACGACCTGAAGCCTTGATCTCCCTCTGCCGATCGCATTCCATAGTTAGCCGCGACTTCCCGTTCTGCCTCGCCTCCACTCGACCTCCTGCCCTACCGTAAGCCACTGGCTCCCGTCCCCTTTTTGATCTGGGTCGAACAAGAGCTTCTAAACCTTGTTTCTCCTCTTGACAAGATTACTGGTTTTACCAGTAGATTCTAAGGGTTTTGTAGGTATTGGCTTTACTTTTTTTTTTTTAAGCTTGAATTAGATTTTTGAAACATAGGGACATCCTTTGTAAAGAGTAATAGGGTTCTGAGATCGAAAAGAAACAAGGTTTTTAACGAAGGATGCCAAGCATTTTTTTTGTGTCCCATTTTTCTCCTGTTTACTTTTACATATGTTGTTCGTTTGATTATTGAGAAAAGGAATGCATGTTTTTAGAATAGAGACTTTATACAAGAAACCAACCCCTATAGAATCATTTGTCAATCTAATGATCTTATTGTTTTTCTTTAATGGAGCTGTGTTGATGGCATTATGCAAATATTTTCATTTTGCAATTAATCCTATGTTGTTTAATAAGCCTGGTGTTAGTTTTGTTAGGGTTTAGCAGTATAGGATGACGTTTTCAACAGAATATCCCTTTCCTACTATTACTGCCAAGTTTGGTCCATTTATTTCAAGTATTAATTTGTCATTAGAAGATCCTCACTAGCCTATTTTTAAATGTTTGATTTCAGGCTGAAACTTGGAATTTTTCAAGATTCTGATTCCTGGTACATGATTTACTTGATATGATTTTTTTAACTTGCATTACCTGAAGTCATAATAATTAACCTTTTCTCTATTTTGTATTTTCCAACAAGGCAGGAATAATGTGGGATCTTCGTACTTGTTATAATATGTTAGGTTGTAGGATATAGAAAACTTTTTGTTTTCTATATTAATCATTTATGTAAATCTGGATTTAGTAAATCATAGTTAAAGCCTAACAATTGTTTGTCATGATAGATGTTAAATCTAATTAATGTTATTGAAATTTATAAAACTGAAGATGAACTTATATATTTAAAGATTGTTGTTGATGTTAAGATTATTAATATTATAAATGCTTATGATTGTTGTTGATGTAACCAGTAATCTTGTCAGAAAGTAGGAAGAAGAAGAATTGGTTTTCATTCATTCATTGCATTTACTGTTCACTGCTTATTACATTCCCTAGTCGCTCATATTGTTATGTATGATTAGCTTTCTAAGATATATAAAAAATCAACTAAAACATTTGCTTATTAACTTACTAAGCAACTTTCAAATGTTTAATTATTATGCATTTTTATGATAGAAAAATTGGAAGTAAAAATGCCATACATTTTATTTACTGAATGCCATTTCCTTTTCAACTACATACCTGCTTTTTGAAGAATTGTCTAAAACATGGAAGTATTAACAGGCAAATGCTACACAAAATTTATGCTATTATAGTTGGTCTTCATTTACTGAATTGAATTTACATCTACACAAAATTTATGCTATTATACCTTGCTGTAGGGGCTTTGTGAAATGGAAAGTATTGAGGCTGCTAATGAGGTACTGGATGAATTGGTAAAGCAAGGCCATGAGCCAAACTCAGCTATTTATACAATGTTTATATGTTCGTTCTACTGCCTGGGAGTATCAACAAAACTATTCATTTTATTAGATCACATGGCTAAACGATCTCCAGTCCCATTACAATCCTGCAGCTAAAGGAGCTAAGACCTACAGTCCCCTGAGTTTTGCTACAGTCTCAGTCTCCCCTGAGTCAGCTAGACATCATTTTCCATTTCAGTTAACTTGTTTGAATTTATTTTCATCTAATGCTTATTCATTTGAGTTTTAAAGGTTATCTAACCAGCTAATCAACTTCTGTTGCAAAGTTATTTTTAATGCTTTTTTCAAAATTAAGGAAGTGAATTTCTAATTAGCTGTTGATGCTTCCTATGATTGGGTAAGTAAGTTTCTAGCTTTCATTGATCGCTACAACCACCTGAATTTTTTTTCCTGAACAAATATGTTACAGCATCTAGCAATGCATACACGTTATATATATATATATATATATATATATATATATATATATATATATATATATATATAATATATATATTGCAGATTTTAGTTTCTATATGCAGGAATGGAATGTAATGGAAATTTAAGTGAGTCAGCCGATATTGCAAATATAAAGAATATTATACTTGCGGCAATATGTGTTATAAATGAGTATTATGAAACATATATTTGCAAGACACCGTGTATGACATCGTCGTCTAGAGGAGACAAATGGATTGGAGAGCTACTACAAGGTCATCCAACAAGGTTTCATAATATGTTTCAAACAATTTTTTTAGATCTATTGTATGAATTGGAATGTGTTCATCATCTCCATGGATCATCAAGGACAACAAGCAGAGAAGTACTTACAATGACTTTATATATTTTATCGCATAATTAATCAATAAGGGCCACATGTGAGCGATTTCAACACTCTACTGAGACAATCAGTAGGTATTTCTTTATTGGATTGGAGGCTTTGGTGAAATTTTCATGTTCTATGATCAAGCCTATCGATCCAGAATTTGGTGATATACCAAGGAATATTTTGTATGATAATCGATATATGTCATATTTCAAGGTAAATTTTTTAATTATCATATTATAAGAATGTTTAAATAAATATAATATCTAATCATCGCTTCTTAAATAGGATTGTATAGGAGCAATCGATGGAACACATGTGGATGTTCGTGTTTCGAATGCTGAGAAAGCTCCTTATATAGGAAGATGTGGGTCAACGACGCAAAATTTTATGGTTGTATGTGACTTCAACATGTGTTTCACTTTTATCAGAGCAGGGTAGGAAGGAATAGCACATGACAGCCGCATTTTTAAATTTGCAACTCGTAATAGGCGGAATAACTTTCCCATGCCTCCTGGTACGTTCTATATAGTTGTAACGTTAGTAATAGTAGAACTTATTCTAAAGTACATGTACTTTATAATAGGAAAATATTATGTTGTCGATGCTGGTTATTCGATGCAACGGAGATTTTTGAAGCCATTTCTAGATACCAAATTTTATATACCTTATTTTGAAAGAGGAAGCCAATTAGTACGTGGGAGGCAAGAACTTTCAACAAGTGACACTCTTCCTTAGGAGGTGTAATTGAGAGATCATTTGGTATTTGTAAGAAGAAGTGGGTCATACTACGAGATATGCCTACATATTCATTTAAAAAACAAATAAAAATAATGATAGCAACAATGGTATTGCATAATTACATACGTCGACATCCCAGTCGGGAAGATCCTGATTTTAATATATGTGATGCGGATAGAACATATATACCAGAGGAGGCATATGAGTATAGAATTGGGCAATCAGTAGTAGAGACTGAAGGGAATGGTTTTAATTAGGAGGTACGAGATGGTGAATGAGCTGAGGAGATGATCCATTTACAAGAGAAAATCACAGATGCATTGATGGATGAGATGAATTAGAAAGTTTTTTATGTTTGAAAGTATGCTATGTTTTATTTGATTAACTTTGTAAATCTTTTGTTGATTTTTTTGTATTTTTTTCACTTTAGGTGTCTTAAGAATCTGTTGCAGAGTCACTTTCTATGAAAAGTAAGAAAGGGAAAAAGTATTACAATTTATTGACTTTGTTGGAGGGCTTACATTTCACTCATTAAATAAAGAATTATTTGATTTTTCTAGCAATAACAAATGATAAAGGGACATGAAATGAACTTTTTTATTTCTAAAACTGATCATCTGAATATCCTGTAGAGCAAAGAAATTTGTTGAGTTGTAAGTTTATTTGATACAGAAGAGTATTTAGCTTAGCATAATTGTTTGCATAATTGTTTGCAAATATTTTCTTGATTGTTCTTATCATTTCTGATATTGAGATCTGTTATATTTCTGGAATAAACTAAAAATTGTCTCTTCAAAGAATTTGTTGATATAATTTTTCTAAAAATATAAATCAGAACATGTTTGTATTATGACTAGAGAATTTTTAGTATAAAGTAATATTAGATAGTCTAAAATTTTAAAAAATTATTTTGAAGTATAATAAGAACAATGTCAATAAAAATTTATTTTATTTTTATATATAAACTTATAAAATATTTGATATATAAACTTATAAAATAGTTGATAAAATAATTTGATTTTAATTCAGAAGTGTTAGTTTGTTAACATTAAATTTTGAAAAGAAATTATATTTGAATAAAATTTATTCATCTTAATACATATGAGATTATTTATTTAATTTATTTATATATAACCGTAGCATAGCAACTTGAGAGTTATGCTGCCCAAACAAAATGCACTGCTTTATGTACAACAACTTCAAAAAGCAGCTTTCTATACAACAATTTTATAACATGTTTTACCGACAACTACAGTCATCCCAAATGCACCCTTATAGAAAGAATTATTCAACTTTGAATTAGTCTTTTTGGATAAATCTAAAATTCTTCTACTTGTCATTTTTTTTAAACCCCGTGGCAGGGGCCTACTCGTTAATAATAAAACAGAAATACAAGTCCTTAAGGAATTCAAGCCCTCTAAAAGTACAACACTTGAAAGAAAACCTATGGGCCATGAAAACCAAAACTAAGTTACAAAAAGTACCCACACAAAAGCTCAAAGTAAACAATCAAAAACAGGGACCAAAAGTCACAAAAACACGAGCTGACCATAACAGAGAGCTGAAAAGAATCGAGCAATACCATCAACAGCAACTGGAACCTGCAAGGACAAATAAAATAAACAAGCAAAGAACGAAAACTTGCAAATGCAGCCACCAACCATGCAAACAGTCCACCCATCATCAAAGCAAGATGAAAAGATAAAAATTATCTTCTAGATTTCCTCCTACCACGTTTACTTCCACGTGAAAAAGCTTTTTCAGAAACCTTGCAAACATCTAATCCATACACTTCCTGAATAGAGTCAATTTCCTCAACGTTCAAGTCCTCACACCCCTCACCAGAGGAAGAAAGATACCCATCATGCCAAAAGGATTGCTCAGAACATGTAGTTCCCAAATTTGAAACAAAAAGAGAGTTTAAACCTTTGGAAGACATAACAGTAAGTGGCACATCAAAAAATGGCCAACCACCTCAGCATTATTATGGCCCGAACCAACAGCAACCTCCTCACCAGTCTCCTCCACCACATTATCAGTTAAAGCCAAAACAGGCCCAACCTCCTCCATCATAATATTATCATAAAGCTTCCCCCCAGCCACCAAAGTGTGATTCGGAGTAACAAAGCCACCGCCACTTAAAAAAACAAACTCATTATGTTCCTCAACTAAATTACAAACAGGAGACAAAGCACCCTGCTCACAAGTTAATACAACATCTTTATCAATGTTACAATTAATCAATAGAGGGTCCACTCTACTAATAGAGGGAACAGAAGCCACAGCCTCAGGCATTTTAACAAATTCCTTGCCAACTAAAGGGGAAACAACATCCCCACATTCAGCCATCGGAAGACTCAAGGCCTGAGAAATCACAGCACAATCATCGATAATAACAAGATTTCCACCCGAAATAATAGGCTCCACACAAATTCCATTATCCACACCCTCATTCACCTCTAAACCAACAACATTAGAGTCAATAGTTAATGAAGGGTTTAAAATGTGGCATTCAGCTTTAGAATGACCAAGAAGTTTACAGTGATTATAGTAAGGAGGAAATTCCTTCAATTCAACACGTTGAATGAATCCCATAAATTCCGAGCCAATGTCAACAAAAATTTTGAAGTATAATAAGAACAATGTCAATAAAAATTTATAGTATTTTTATATATAAACTTATAAAATATTTGATATATAAACTTATAAAATATTTAATAAAATAATTTGATTTTAATTCAGAAGTGTTAGTTTGTTAACATTAAATTTTGAAAAGAAATTATATTTGAATAAAATTTATTCATCTTAATACATATGAGGGTATTTATGTAATTTATTTATATATAACTGCAGCACAGCAACTTAAGAGTTATACTGCCCAAACAAAATGCACTGCTTTATGTACAACAATTTCAAAAAATAGCTTTCTATACAACAATTTCATAACCTGATTTACCGACAACTACAGTCATCCCAAACACACCCTTATAGAAAGAATTACTCAACTTTGAATTAGTCTTTTTTGATAAATCTAAAATTCTTTTACTTGTCATAAACTTTAATATCCTAAAAAAATATTTCATAATTTTGCAATCTTAGCATGAATGATAATTAGGTTATTGTTTAAAAAATAATAAAATATAAAATAAAAATATTTTGAATTAAAATGTATTTCAAACCAATTATTTAGTGAGAAAATTTAATAAAAATTCAATTTCTTTAAATTAATGAGAAATTGAATTTTGTGAATGTAAAGCGTTTATTTTGTTATTAGAATTCAACAAGAAAATTTATATTTAAAAACTTATTTCTTCATATAATTCTAAATTAATTCAATTTCACTCATTAAACAAGAAAAAAACTAACAAAATAAAATCCATTTTATTTCTCCATACAGCCAAAAGTTGCAGATTTTAATAGATCAAAAGATATAGGGCACAACCGCTTTCCTTGATCTGGGATAGTCCTCCCCAAACTTATCAAGATACCATTTATGATGCGACCAAGCCCTCGGCACTAAATTCGCCGCTGTGAAGAGCGCAAAACCAAACGCCGCAGGCGACCACGCTACGAGCGCCCAGCCCACCCACTCCGCCACCTCCCCCATATAATTAGGGCAACTCACCAGCTCGAACCACCCGCCCCTTGGGATCTTGTACGCGCCGCTGCCCTTCGCCTTGAGCCTCAACAGCGATAGATCTGACCGAACGTTCACCGCCATCCCCCCAAAAAAGATCCCGAGCCCGATCGCTACTCTCGCCGCCGTCCAAATCCCGCATGTCCATGCCCGGCCACCGTATTCGGTGTAGTGGGTGATGGATCGGATCTGAATGTATGCGTTGAAGAGGTTAAAGCCAAAGGCCATTGCGACGATGGAGATGGGGAGGCCACTGCGGCCGCCGGAGATTCCGAAGCGGCTGAGCCGGAGGGGGTAGATTAGTGTGCGATTGATGTAGTGGAGGAAGAAGAGGGAGAGGATGGAAAGGGCAATCGGGTTGTAGCGATGTTTGCCGAAGGAGAGGACGAGGAGGGAGAGCCAAAGGGTTGGGCTCTCCATTAAGAACCATGAGATTGGCGACGGAATAGAAGGGCCCCATCCAGCGCGGTAGTGCTTGCCATAGGGGACGGTGACGAAGAGAAGCGAGAAGACGCTTAAGGGGGAGAAGAGGTAGATCGCAAGAACGGCGCCGTAGAAGAGGGACTCGTCTGCTAATGAGACCGGCGGTGCCATTTTTTTTTTTCTGCTGTTTGGAATGAGGCGCGGAAAATGTCCAAAATAGGCTGGAACGACCAAAAGACTGGATGTAGATGGGTAGCCGGCCAAGAGGGAGTTTTTTTAAGGACAAATTTTTGAACTCAGCATAATTTAAAAAGTTAATTAAGGGACTAAGCAGTATATTTAAAATATTTAAAATTTGCTGAAGCCGAAAAAGCGTTTCGAGAGCTCTGCTAGGGTTTTCTCCCTGCGCCGCTCTCCTCTGCTGATCGCTCTTTTTCCTCCTCCTCCTTCGGCTACGCCGGAGGACTTCTTCTCTTTCTCATGGCTGAACCACCTTCCACCTCTGACTTTCCTCCTCTTGGATCGTTGTCTGGTGGAAAATCCCCTCCTTTGGCGAGAAGCTAGAACAAAGTTTTTGCTCCTGATCTTACAGCTCCCAAAGCTTTTCAATTTACTCATCACCCGGATGAGCCAGAGGTCATCCCTTTTTCGGGCGAAAACTTAAGCAAGGGCGGCGAAGCCTGGAACCTTTGCCTCGTTGGCTACTCAATAGGTCGAAGACCTTACTATGAAGCATTGTTGGGGGCAATAAACAAGACCTGGAGTCTAAAGGGCTCGTTGCAGTTATTATCCCTAAACGAAGGCTTCTTTCTTCTACGGTTCTCTTGTCAAGAAGATTTTGATATGGCGTGGTCGAGAGGTGTCTGGTTCCTGCTCGGCAAGCCTTTTGTGCTTCAAAAGTGGCATCCAAAGTTCAAACCCATCAAGGAGGAATTTTCATCTGTACCAATCTGGGTGAAAATACACGACCTCCCGCTTGCATGTTGGAATTCGGAGGGGATATCACGTATTGCGAGTAAAATTGGGATCCCGGTAGCTGCGGACAAGTTGACGGAGCAAATGACGAGGCTTACATATGCACGTATATGTGTTCTGGTAGACAATCTTGCTACATACCCAGAAGAAATTCAGGTATCCCTTGATGGTGATGTGGTAACCTTGAGAGTTCAATATGAATGGCGTCCTAAACCCTGCGATCACTGTAAGTCGCTTATGCATTTTTCCTCTTCATGTCCTACTTTTCCTAAAGTAAATTCTGAAGAGCGTCCGAAGGAATCGGCTGATGTTAGAGGGAGGAGTTTCAGCCGGAAGCCGCATAAAAGGCCTAACTCTAAAAATAGGAATTTTTCCAGACCTCCCCCCTCCAATGCTTCACAAATAGAGCAAAATCCTATTAGCAAAAATGTCCAACCTTCCCCTGTCACAATAATATCCAACCCTCTGCAGCAGAATACTATAATCAACAATGTATTAGGGCAGGTTTTGACATACCAACCGCATTCCCCTACCGCAAAAAATAATCCCCCTTTGAATGTCATGTCCGCTGGGTTAGTGCTGCCTTTGGAGGATGCTATTGTCTCTGGTATCCCGAATCTAAACTCCCCTCATGAAACTATCTCATCATCCTCCACATCTCAAAATTTCAATCCACCCAAAGATATAATATCGCCAAATAAGTTTGACGCTCTTAACAGCTTTGATGAGCAAAATCAACTGAATGAGGATACACAGTGTTCTGTAGAGAACTTGGATTCCACTTCTAGTGGAAAATCAAAGGTTTTGGAGAAGGGTAAGCAGCCACAAAATAGTGTGGCGTCAAAAAAGCCTGCAAGGGGGAAGCAGGGCAAAAAACCTCAACAACAATCTCATTATTAATGTCTTTTCCACCCATGGCGGCGTGGAATATCAGGGGTTTCAATCACCCTGATAAAGTTATGTCCTGTAAGCGACTTATCAAGTCTTTCAACTTGAATTTGATCTGCATCCTTGAAACTAGGATCAACACCAATTCACTTCTAGACCCTTTCTTCGAAACCTCGCATTCACTGTTTTCGAATGAAGAAAGCTGCCACAATTTTGCTCTATCCGCTTCGGGTAGAATTTGGATTAAGTGGGATTCTTCCAAACTTAGTTTCAAAACTAACTACATTTCGGATCAAGTGATATCTGGCATTATTTGGGTTGCTAATCTCCCTTTGCTTCAGCTCTCTGCAATATATGCTTCAAACAACTCTTTTGATCGTAAGAAGTTATGAGATTCTCTGGATCAACTTGCTCCTTCTAATGACTTCCCTTGGGCTGTAATGGGTGATTTCAATTGTTGCAGGTTTGCCTTTGAAAAATCAGGAGGTACACCCTTAAATCATGCTGCACTGGTAGATTTCAACAACATGATATTTCGTAATAGATTAGTAGACTTAAACTCTGTTGGTTTTAAGTATACATGGTATAATCAGCGCACGATTAATCCTATACACATTAAGCTTGACCGTGTTCTAGTGAATGAGGCATGGGTGGATACCTACTATGATTCCTTTTGCAAATTTCATAACCCCTCCTGCTCGGACCACTGTCCAATTATTCTGAATAATGGCATGAAGGTGCAAGTTCATCATCGTTTTCTATTTAAAAACTTCTGGACTCACTTTGATAAATTCTAGATGATCATTTTGGAGGTTTTTTCCAAACCTTGCCTAGGGAACCCTATTTCTCATTTCACCAACAATTTGAAACAAATAAAAATAGGGGTGAAGAAGGAGGTCTGGTCATCTTCTTCTTGCATTTCTAGGCATTTGGATGTTTTGAATGCTAAGCAAGCTGAAATCTTAGATAAGTTGCAGGGTGATCCTAACAATCTGGAGATTAATCACAACTACAAGGTAAGCACGTTAGAACTATCAAGGTTCAACAATATGCTTGCTTCTTGGATCATACAGAGGGCAAAAGTAAAGTGGCTAAGACATGGTGAAGATGATTTAAAGTTTTTATTTGCAAAGATTAGAATTAGAAGAGGTGGTGCAAATTCTGTTGGTAATTTACTTGCTAATCCTTCGGCTTCCTCTAGAGTTGATGTGATTAATTCTTTAATTCAGTATTATCAAGGTTTGTACAACCCGACAGCTCCCCCATGCCACAATTTTAGTGATATACCTACTGGGTCTTTGCTTCCTCATTCACTTGCTGTCGGTATTATATCCCCTGTGTTGGATGAAGAGGTGAAAAAGATTGTTTTTTCGGGTAATTCAAATTCTGCACCAGGACCTGATGGATTCAACTTCTTTTTCTACAAATCTACTTGGCATATCATTGGCTCTTGGGTTTGCAAGGCTGTTTCCTCATTTTTTAATAAATGCTACATGCCTAATGGTGTTAAAGCCACTGCCTTGGCTATTATACCTAAGCATAAAAATGCTGCTGATATTTCTGATTACAGACCTATAGCCCTTTGCAATGTTCTTTACAAAATAATGGCTAAGGTTTTAGCTGAAAGAATGAAACCTTTCATGAATCTGATAGTTTTGGATAATCAAGCTGGTTTTGTAAAAAAGCGAGTATCTACTGACAATATTCTACTTGCTAATGATATATTATCATATGCTGCTAAGAAAAGTGCTTGCAACTATTTTTGTGCTAAACTGGACATCAAAAAGGCATTTGACTCGGTTAGCCGGAATTCTTGCTTAGCAGGTTGCATCAAAAAGGTTTCCCTCCCCTTTTCGTAAATTGGATTAAAGTTTGTATAACTGATGTCAATTTTTCTATTCTGCTAAATGGAGCCCTAGAAGGGTATTTCTCATCTACTGCAGGTCTTAGACAGGGGTGCCCTTTAAGCCCCTACCTTTTTTGTATTGTGATGGATGCTTTCTCTAATCTTTTGGAGTGTAGGGGCTTTAGAGGCATTTCTTTTGACAGCCAATCCTTGTCTCATCTGTTATATGCAGATGACGTTTTAATATTCGGAGAGGCCACAAGGGAGAATTGCAACAAGCTGAAAAATATTTTGAGGGAATTTGCTGATAACACAGGGCTTCATGTGAATTACGATAAGTGTGCTATCATGTTCCCTAAAAATCAAAGGAACCAGCAGGATATATGCCAAATTCTATTTATTAACAATGTGGTAAACAAAATCATGTACCTTGGCATTCCCTTATCATTTTATAAGCTAAAGATAGAAGACTATTTGCCTCTAATGGATAGTGTTAACAAAAAAATGAACGGCTGGAAAGCTAACTTGCTGTCCTTTACGGGTAGGCTCCAATACCTTAAATTCACTATCCAAAACACGATTGCGTATTGGATTAGAGGTTCCATTTTACCAAAAACAGTTCATAAGTTTATCAAAAGAGCTAGTTCTAGATTCTTGTTTTTTGGGGATTCCTTGAACGCTAAAAAACTTCATATGGTGTATTGGGATAAGGTATGCAGACCAAAAAATAAAGGTGGTTTGGGAATCCCTTCTATTTCTGCTCTTCAATTTGCTTACAATTGTTCTGTGATTTTAAGGATGTATAATGTTGTGTCTCCTCTTTCCAAATGGTTCCTCTGTATTTATAAGACCCCGTGGAAACCTCCACCTGCTTTTGCTTCAAATGTATGGAAAACTATATGCAAAACTGCTATGGAGGGAAAACATTGCTTTAACTTTAGCATAACTCAAAATGCTCCTATTTCCTTGAAATGGGATCACTGGTGCCACAATCACACAATTGCGGAGTATCTGGGGGGAGAGTATATGGGCTACTGTCCCGACTATACTATTAAAAGCTTCATTTCTGGCTCTCAGTGGGTCTTTCCTGAGAATATTTCTCCTAATTTGAAAACACTGCTTGCTGGTTTCAATATTGTGGAAGGTGAGATATGTCTGAAATGGAATAACAGTAGTACATATAAATTCAAAAACTACATTGAGGAGTATTACTCTGATTTACAAACCTGCACATGGTATAAATCGGTCTGGGCAAATAAAAATATATTAAAGCATTCTGTTTATGTATGGATGTCTTTGGTCGGTGGGCTCAAGACTGCGGATGCTCTTATTTCTCGCAACATTTTGGTTCCTGCTGCTTGCAGTCTATGCCATGATTTAAATGAAACGGTCTCTCACATTTTTTTTGAATGTGATTATGCTTTTCACGTCCTTACAGGGACTATATCTGGTATGAAAACTTTTCTTTTTAGGCCCACCATTTTGCAGGTTTTTGAATGGATTAAGGGCAACTTCAAGGGGAAAAAGAAAGTTAAAAACTTCCATTTTATTCTCATTGGCTGCATTATATACCACATATGGAAGGAGAGAAATGGTAGGAGATTTGGGCACATATTTAATTGTCATAATTCCCTGATCCTCAAGGTTAAGAGGAACATTTCAGAAAGAATTGCTAAATGGGAAAACTCTATGGATTATTTGGAAATTCTGTAATATGGAATGCGGATATCAAGCTGGCAACGTCCCTTTTATCATCAAGTCGCTGCGAGCATTTTTTTGAAGTCTTACCTGGACAATGATGAAGCTCCCGCTCTGGATCCCTTGGATGGTCTACGGGCAACCAGGGATTTCAGGATTTTAATGTGCCGAAATATGTATAATCTGAGTCCAGGTTTTGGAAGGCTTGGGAGCTCTGTTTTTGTTGGCGGGATTCATTCTGCAGGCTTAATATTGGATTTATTTTGGTATACATGTTTACTGGTATACTTGTATTGGGGTTCAAATTTTGTTTTTGTTATAATTCTGCAACAAAGCTGATAGGGTGATCAATGTAATAGGTTTTTCCTTTTGGTTTGGTGCTGGTTTTGCTTAGGCAGTTCTGTTAAATTAGATTGCTACTGGGTTGTTGTGGTAGCAATCTAATTTTTTTTTTTTCTTATTTGTATTATTTCTTTTCATGAATGAAATGGGCTTAGGCCCCAATTTTCCCAAAAAAAAAAAGATGATATGGCATTGTGATGTGGCTTGGTGACATGACATAAGTCGTCCGTTAGAATGGTGACTTATAAGTCGCTCGTTTTTCGGGCGACTTTGACTTAATTAAAAAACTGCATTTTCCTTCTAGATCAACTTTTGCACCTTCCGTCTCACGTCGCAGGCATCCGCTATTCTTGTCGTCTTCGCCGGCAGAAGATATAAGGTTAGCGTTTTTTTTATATTTTCTTGTTTAATTAAGTTAAATACATGTTGTTAAATATTTATTTTGCTTAGAGAATTATAGATTTACTATTTATGATTTTTTTCTCTAATCTTTTGTGTCGAATCCGGTCACAAAGCTGTGTTCGGTTGCCAATAAAATCATTACGCGTGGTGTGCTTACTTGGAAAGTTAGGATATTCATTTGACCCGACCCGTTTGTCTTTTCGGACCGACTGCAGACGAAGAGACACCCACCCGCCCAACAGTAAAGATAAAAAGATGAAAAAGGCGGAAAATTTTCACATTTCAAGCACTTATCGAAACGTTTCCGCCATTCGGTCCAGTTCACCAAGGTTCCTGCAAAAAAATCTTCTAAAAATATTCAGCAATCTCTTCTGCTCAAATGGAGAAGAGAAATGATTCACCTGCAAAGAAAAAGGTATGTTAATGCTTACATTGTACTCCGTATTTCTTTGGTATCTGCGTATTTGCTGAAGAAACTAAAAAAAAATAAAAACATTTCGATAACGATAAAAGATTATATTTATCTCACATTTTACATTCTTTCTGCGTATATTCTTTATATATTATGTGTATATTCTGCATATATTTTGCTTATTTTCTGTGTATATGTTGAAGACTCAAGACCTAAAATTTTATAATAAATCCTTTTGATCTTAAATCATAAAAAAAATTCCAATAAAGAAAAATGATTAGTGTAAATAATTCTTGATTTCTGCTGATATTTTTCGTATTTTTTGCATATCATATGCGTATATTATGCGTATAATATATGTATACTTTGTGTATTTAATGCGTATAATATGCGTATATATTGCGTATCTATTTCGTTTTCCATGTATAATTAATGCGTATCACCTGCTTATCTAAATTAATTTTATTTTCTTAATTTACACAGATTTACGTCCGTCATATATCTTATCGCTGCTAAGTTTCCACATTTAGAACAATATGTGATACTTTTTCCAAGATAATTCCTCTTGAAATTGAAGAAAAATTGAAGAACCTAAATATCTACCAATTTTTTCAATTTCCTGGATTTGAGCATGACGCCCCACTGATTTACTAGCTGATGACAATATGGAATATACGAAAGCAAAGTTTTATTATAGAGGATCATGTTATACCTTTCACAGCCGATAAAGTGACCCTCCTTACTGATTTTCCAAACAAATATGAAGAGATTATCTCGCTTACCTTGCCCACTGCAACCATGACTTAGGGATTTTGAACTTGCTTTGTTGGAAAAATAAATTTGAACATAAATACATAATAAATATTTTCAACATAGTATTTGGGGGGCTTTCTCTTCAAATTTATTTTAAAAACAATATCAAATAATGTTGATGATTTTTTATCAATTAACTGGGCATGGTCGATTTGGGAATGTCTGGTTGAAGAGTTTAATAATGTATCCATGAAGATCTCAAAGAACAAGTCAGCAGATTACGTCAATAGTTTTGTGCCTTTGCTAATTGTGAGTGCTAAAACAATTCTAATTTAACATTTAATTTGACTGATTGATTTGCTAAAATTTACTTTTATTCTATGTAGGTTTGGTTCTTGGAGCACACTTTCATTCATTATCCTAAGTACCCTGAGAAAAGACCCCATTTCCTTCGATGGGCTAATGACATTGTATATAATACTGAGAAGACAACTAAATTATTTATTAATTTAAAGAGAAGACAGGTATATATTGTGAATATATTGCTTATTTATTACGTATGTCTTACGTATATATTGCGTATTGATTGCGTTTATATTGCGTATAAATGGGGTATATAGTACGTATAGATACGCAATAATGAAATTATTTGATGACAAATTTGGTAACAAATTAATTTTTCATAGATTTTTATTGACCTCCAAGGAGTTACCCCTAAAGAAGCTAATCTTCTGAGCATCTAGAACTATACATCAAGTCCTCATTCTCCAATTCAAACCAACACACCTGAACATCATCTCCCCCCCAATCTCCCCAGCAACCCGAAGCCAAATCTACCCTACAACCACTACCCCAATCATTCGATGTTTTGGAAGAGAAAATAATGAAAATAATCCATGATACCTACAAAAATCTCTTCCAAGAATTTAAAGTTAGGCTAAGCAGGAATTTTGAGCAAATTGTGAAAAGAGTGGATTTAATTGATAAAAAGCTCCAAAATTATATTATTCAAGGCAATCTTAATTCTGATCAGCAACCTGCTCCCTCTTCATCATCATGCAATCACCACCCGATGAAGAATATTGGGATATCTTTTGAACACACAAAGATCCAAGCCCTAGAGAAGTCCAATGTCCCGGAGAAGTCCAATGTCTTAGAGCACCACAATGTCCCAGAGATGACTAAGGCTGGTGACTTAGAAGAGGATGTCAGTTTATTAAAAATTGAAAGGGTGTTCAAGAAGCAGAAATTAGATTTGCCCTCCCAAATAGAACTTGCCCAAAAAGAACTATCCTAAAAAGTTCCATCCCCCAAAGAACCTCCCCAAAAAGAATCATCCTAACAAGTTCCATCCCTAAAAGAACATCCCCAAAAAGAACCATCCCAAATTATTCCATCCCTAAAAGAACCACAAAAAAAAAAAACCATCCCAAATTATTTCATCCCCAAAAGAACATCCCCAAAAAGAAACATCCCAAATTGTTCTATCCCCAATAATCTCCCTAAAAAGAACCACCCCAAAAAATTCCATCCCTAAATGAACCTACCCAAAAAGAATCATCCCAAAAAGTTCTATCCCCAAAAAAACTAATCAACGTTGATAATGTTATAGTAAAATCATAACCTGCAAGTCATACAGTAAACTACATTGGCTTAGAAATGTTGAGTCTGGTCAAGGAACTTTTTATAAGGGAAAACATAAAGAATTATCTTGACATATATTTTATATGCGTAACTTGTGCGTCTTTAATGCGTAACTTATGCGTATGGTATGCGTAACTTGTGCTTATTGTTTGCGTAACTACTATGTTTTATATGCGTACCTAATGCGTATTTTATGCTTAATGTTTTCAGTAGCAATCCAATATTTCAAGCTGGGAATATTATAAGTTTGAGATGTGGGATGGACGAAATATTATCCGATAGTTACCTTGACAATAATCATGTAGATTCCTTCGCCATTTTATTAAATGAGAAGTATAAATTTTTCCTATACAAGTACCATAAATTTCTATATATCTCGTCAATGTATTAGGTTAGTATACTTGTTTATTTTATATATAATTTTATATTTCAAATATATTATTCTTATATTTAATTCTTGCAGCATTACAAGTTGAAGGATCCAAGTTTAAAATTGTTCATCGAATACATAAGCTACAATTCTGTTCATTCAAGCAACCTTAACTTAATCCAATTATTGACGGTTCACACTAGACCCTTCTGGTTGGGTACCAAAATCAGAAAAAGTGAGAATTTTACGATTATGTTCCCAACCATATGCATAGAAGTATTACAACAAAGATAGTAAGTTTCAGATCATTTGTTAAAAAATTTCAAAATTAATTTATAGTGATCTAAATTATGTTCTATATATTGTTCAGATTAGAAGCTTATATAGGGATTGCAAAGAATCTTTTGATGATGATATCAACAAATAGAGTTTCAAGACAATCAAGAAGGCACCAACTCAGACAAACAATACAGAATAAGGAATGTTTGTTTGCAAATACATGGAAAATATTATTTGACAAAACAACACCAAGTGGAGAGAGAGTAAAGATTGGCAGGCTAAAATGCCAAAATATATGGTAGAATTCTTATATGCATTGTTATGTATGAAATGAACTTTTCATATAGTATTTTTGTGTAAATAATTAATATAGGTAAATTATTTTTATAAATTTATATGCATATTATTTTTCTTTGCAAAATGTGCACTATTTATTGTCGTGAATCCTTATATAAATGAATCATGAAGTGTGAAAATTTGGATTTTCTTTGGCTTGAGAAAATACGCACACGCTATACTTTATATATGCATTCCAGACGCATTGAATACGCAGTATGTACGCAAAACATGCCTTGATTTTTCTTGTGTATAATCAAAGTTGTTTGGAATTATTCGTCTCGTGTAGAAAAGAATCATGAAGCGTTGAATATTGGGTTTCTCACCACTGATCCTTGTGATTAAAAAGGGTTTTCTTTGGCTTGGGAAAATATGCACCCTATACGCTTCTTATACACATTCAAGACGCATGTCATACGCAGTCCGTACGCAAATCAAAGGCCTCAATTTTTCTAAAAAAAAATTATTTAATTAGAGGTTAATTATTTCAATGCATTCTTTCAATATGAATCATCTAAATAGTCATTTTAAGATAATAGAAATCATTATAAAAAGTTTCCCAATGATACAAGGTATATGCGTACACCTTATCCTACATAAGTGAAAGTTCTAAAGAGTAGGGGTTATGCTTCATTGGTTTAGCATTCATAGAGATACATGGAGAATCAAAGGTGTTTGGAACGCCTCGTCTCGTTTAGAAAAGAATCAATAAGCGTTGAATATTGGGTTTCTCACCAATTGATCCTTGATTCCTTGTGATTAAAAAGGGTTTTCTTTATCTTAGGAAAATACGCACCCTAGACGCTTCTTATACACATTCAAGATGCATGTCATACGTAGTCTGTACGCAAATCAAAGGCCTCGATTTTTCTAAAAAAAATTATTTAATTACAGGTTAATTATTTCAATGCATTCCTTCAATATGAATCATCTAAATAGTCATTTTAGGATCATAGGAATCATTATAAAAATTTTCTCAAGGATACAAGGTATATGTGTACACCCTTATCCTACATAAGTGATAGTTCTAGAGAGTAGAGGTTATGCTTCATTAGTTTAGCATTTAATAGAGATACAAGGAGAATAAAAGGTATTTGGAATGCTTCGCCTTATGAAGAAAAGAATCAGTAAGCGTTGAATATTAGGTTTCTCACCATTGATCATTGATTCCTTGTGATTAAAAAAGGTTTTCTTTGGCTTGGGAAAATACGCACCCTATATGCTTCTTATACGCATTCAAGATGCATGTCATACGCAGTCCGTACACAAATCAAAGGCCTCAGTTTTTCTAAAAAAAAATTATTTAATTAGAGGTTAATTGTTTCAATGTATTCTTTCAATATGAATCATCTAAACAGTAATTTTAGGATCATAGGTATCATTATAAAAAATTTTCCAATGATACAAGGTATATGTGTACAACCTTATCCTATATAAGTGATAATTCTAGAGAGTAGGGGTTATGCTTCATTGGTTTAGCATCCAATAGAGACACATGGAGTATTAAAGGTGTTTGGAATGCTTTGTCTCATGTAGAAAATAATCAGTAAGCATTGAATATTGGATTTCTCACCATTAATCCTTGATTCCTTGTGATTAAAAAGTGTTTTCTTTGGATTGGGAAAATATGCACACAGAACGCTCTGTATAAGCATTCGAGACTCATGTCATACGCAGTCTGTACACAAATCAAAGGGCTCAATTTTTCTAAAAAAAATTATTTAATTAGAGGTTAATTGTTTCAATGCATTCCTTCAATATGAATCATCTAAATAATCATTTTAGGATCATAGGAATCATTATAAAAATTTTCTCAAGGATACAAGGTATATGTGTACACCCTTATCCTACATAAGTGATAGTTCTAAATAGTAGGGATTATGCTTCATTCGTTTAACATTCAATAGAGATGCATGGAGAATCAAAGGTGTTTGTAATGCTTCGTCTCGTGTAGAAAATAATCAGTAAGCGTTGAATATTGGGTTTCTCACCATTGATCCTTGATTCCTTGTGATTAAAAAGGGTTTTCTTTGGCTTGGAAAAATATGCACACGGTACGCTCTGTATACGCATTAAAGACGCATGCCATACGCAGTCCGTATGTAAATCAAAGGGCATTATTTTGCTTAAAAAAATTATTTAATTAGAGGTTAATTGTTTCAATGTATTCTTATAAGATGAATTATCTAAATAGTCATTTTAGGATCATAGGAATAATTATAAAATTTTTCTCAAGGATACAAGGTATATGTGTACACCCTTATCCTACATAAGTGTTAGTTCTAGAGAATAGGGGTTATGTTTCATTGTTTTAGCATTCAATAGAGATACATGGAGAATCAAAGGTGTTTGGAATGCTTCGTCTCGTGTAGAAAAGAATCAGTAAGCGTTGAATATTGGGTTTCTCACCCTTGATCCTTGATTCCTTGTGATAAAAAAGGTTTTTCTTTGGCTTGGGAAAATACGCATACGGTACGCTCTGTATACGCATTCAAGACACGTGTTATACGCAGTCCGTACGCAAATCAAAGGCTTCGATTTTTCTAAAAAAAAATTATTGAAATTGAGCACAGGATACGCATAAAATGCGCAAATGATACATAAAAAATAAGCAGTAAATACGCAACAACTGCTTGAAAGAGCTAAAAAATAAATCAAGAAATAAAAACCTATTTGTCGAGGGTCCTTTCTTCTAAACAAACCCATAATGGCAATTATTGTGTTGTTTTTTAGAAAAATATTAACTGTATATTTGCATGCCGCCTCTTCATGTCAATCCCTGTGCTGAAGGTTTAGGCAATCATTTCTGCTAAAATTTTAGCACAGGGATTGCATGAAGATGTGGCAATGCAAAAACCCAGTTGAAATTTTTTTTAAAAACTCACACAACATTTCACGGAAGAGGTAAACTTCTTATATAAAGAAGATGGTCAAACCAATTTAGAGAGCAATAAATTAGGACAAAATTTATAATGAATACCATCAATACGAGTAGATATCAAAGCGGCCACGTCAACCCACCTCATCTAACTGAAACAAATGCCTAACAAACAACAGTAAAGGAATAGGTAACAACATAATGAATGCAATAATGGAGTTCATAAATTCATATATGGAGAATCAAAGGAGTTTGAAAATTCATAGGTATACACATTACAGAGATAAAAATTATTTTTTTTAACTACAAAAAATACGTATTACATACGCTCTCTATACAAATCTTGGACGCATGGTATACATAGCACATCCGCAACTCAAAATTCACAGGTAACAACAAATATTCTTATTAAAAGAAATATCTCTAAATATAATAATACAAATTCATCATACAATACACATATCCAAGTTTCTAAGTTAACTATCAGCTCACAAATATTCTTATTACATTTAATTTTCTGATTTAATGATATCCATCATCAACTTCAGATACATTGCTTATAGCTTTTTTGAATGTACACCTTTTATGTGTTCCTCGGTGAAGCATTTGGGTATGCTTGTGAAATTAGAATGTTTTGCTCACTTTACTGATGGCTGACTGGACAATTCCCCAGCTATGAATTCCTCGGTCAAGCACTCGGGTATGCTTGTGAACTACTGTACAGATGCCTGAATAGACGGTATGCTGGATATGAAGTCATTGGTGAAGCACTTAGGCATGCTTATGAAATTACACTACTTAGTTGATGGCTGACTGGACTGTATGGAATTTATGAAGTCCTCAGTGAAGCATTCGAGCATGCTTGTGAAATTACACTACTGAGTTGATGGTTGACTGGAGTGTACAAAATTTATGAAATCCTCTGTTAAGCATTCGGGCATGCTTATGAAATTACATTGATTTGAAGGAGTAGAAATTTTTGTTGTATTTTTCTTTATTGGTGGTTTCCCTGTTAAAAAATTTAATAACAATATGTCAAGTAGACAATAAATAAATTAGTCAGAAAATAAAATCATACTCTTTGGCTTCTTTCAGCCTAGCTTTGGATATGCCTTTAGGCCTACGCTTTGTAGGATCTTTCAGTTTTGCACTGCCACCCTGTGTAAACTTGTTGTGCTTTCTCTTCCTATAAACAATCAAATCGAGTTTTTCAGATGTATCCTTCATCGAAGCCAATAAGAATTGTTCACCCTCCTTATTTAGCTTCGCTCGTGTGCTCAGTTCATATGTAAACCTGCTGATATAATTTCTGAATATGAATCCACTACTATCTTTAGAGTTATTCTAGAAGATCCTTTCAAATTTTAACCAGAATATATATCTTTTCGAGCTCGTGCTGACCATCACAACAGTAGGTACTTCTCAGGGATTTTCCAAAAAGCCATCTGCCTTAAAACTATTATGTAGTGAGAACACAATAAACTCATTGTTTCAAACTTTCTACAGAAGCATTGGATGTTACCATTTTATGCATCAAAATCAACAACCCAGGGTTTAGAATGATCCTTTTTCTCTGTGCAATAGATAAAAAATTTAGAAGAATCACAGGACTTAAGCTCTACACTCATTACACCCACACCTTATAAAAATTCTTGTTCAAAAAATGAATATAATTTCTTTGAATAAAATTGAGCAGCTTGCTTTAATATTAAGCAGTTTTTTATTACAGGTTCTATTTCGGACTGGCTGCTTCTATAATCCTCATCCTGTTCATTCTTGCGCCAATTCATCATCACCTTCTCTAAACCCAGAAAGCAATCAGTTATAGAGCTTGTGGGCTTAAAAATACCAAGACACAAATTATTAGTAGACTCGCTACACTGTGTGGATAGAATGTCCATGCTAAAACAATTCGTATTGAAGGTTGTAGACCACTTATTCCTTATCCTATGAAGATCCTGTAACTAAACATGATCTTGGAGGTACCCTTGTATGATTAATTCAGCCCATGTATTCTCAAACTCCTCCTCTAAGTCATATTTGCTCAAACACTTATGGAAGAGGCCTTTGACTTTGTTGTTTATATTATAGAATGATACTTTTAATGGAGCCTTTTTACAGATATTCCATTGGCACAGTCTATGACGATTATGAGGTAGTGCAACTTCTATGGCTCTAGTCATTACCTGGTCTTGATCTGTATATATTGTTTTTGGATATTTATCACTCATCATTCACACAAAAGTTATAAACAGCCACGTAAATGATTCAATTGTCTCTTCAGATAGGAAGGCCACC
The DNA here is from genome assembly GCA_022539455.1 of Dendrobium nobile. Taxonomy (NCBI): domain Eukaryota; kingdom Viridiplantae; phylum Streptophyta; class Magnoliopsida; order Asparagales; family Orchidaceae; genus Dendrobium; species Dendrobium nobile. The sequence goes on along the minus strand of CM039724.1, from coordinate 18,495,056 downwards.
CCAAGCAAAATGTTTTGTCAATGATTATTAACCCCGACAAATGGTGCCCATACCAAATTATACTTATTAAGCTTATAACTTGTATCAAAAATGACCACATCACCTAAGCAGTCATAATCTATCCTACTAATTCCATCAATCCAAAAAAAAAATTAACAATCTATCAAATTCATCCTTTTGGACATCCCAAGAGAACATGTTATCATTAAGTTGACGTTCTTTAAATAACTCAATCAAAGTATTAGTGTTCCCAAATTTAATCTTTGCTCTTTTTATTTTTTAAATAAAGTTGTACGCATCCCTCCTTGTGAATCCAATATTTTCGACACCTCCAACTTCATTAGTAAGGAAGGAAAATGCATCAATGGTTCTTATCCTGGCTTCTGTCATTGATTTAAGAACATAAGCTTTTTCATCATACACATTCCTACATGTTCTAAGTATATATCGGTATTCTGCCCTAGGAAAATCATGATTGTGATTTTCAATAAATTTTTTCACCTTTCAATATCCAGCTTCATCCACCATAAACTTAATCATAGCTAGACAACCAGTTTTGGTGTCTAATTTTTAATATTTCTTTTGGATATTAAGATCAGGCAACTTCTTGAAACCAGCTTTTGAACAAACAAAGTCCTTGGATTTTAATTTTCTGGAATTTGGCCAGTAACTATGATAATCCTTATGAACAATAAAACCAAGATTTTGGCCATAATTATAATAAGCCTCGTATGCCTCTTTCTCATTACCATAAATATCTTGATAAAAACGCAATAAATAGATAGTAATTAAGAAATACATACACAATAAATAAGCAGTAATTAAGAAGAAACATGCTCAATAAATACGTAACACATACCAAACTAATACGCAATAAATAAGAAATCAATACGCACAATATACGCAATGAATACGTAACAAAATCATAGCAATGCGTAAATAATTCTACACATTCCTTAATGTACCCTAGCTCAATACTACTTTAAACGAAGGGACCATCGACTCTTCTTTTAAAGTCAATTACAATTTAACATTATGTTCATTGTTGATAAAAGTATGCTTCTTTGTTAAACATAATAAATACATCAAAAAAATGTCATGATTTGTAAATTTAATGGCAACGTTACTGTAAAGAAACTTGGAAGGAGGCGAACTTTACCGATAAGCTAAACTTTCACTCAAGTCGCACTAGTTTTAATTGTTCTTCTTCTTATGAGCTTGTTTCTTGGACGTCTGCATTCATGTTATCAGCTTCCTCTGAGCCCTATGAGAATATTGTCTACTCATAAAAACAAACATCCTCCTCCAGATCCAGATCAATAGTCATCTTCATCAGCATTTTGTCTGCAAAATTATTGGCTGAAAGCGTTATATATTGCGGTTATTCACGCCTTAAATCCTGAAAACAAGAATCGTGAACCCTAAATTTAATGTTAGGCCCGAGTAGGGCTGCAAGACAAATGATTTTGACTGGGTCGGGTATCGTCTGGTTGATGCAAATAAAAGAAATATCACGGAATTTTCACTTTCCACATAAGCATCTGAACATAGCTCTATATTCGGATTCCACACAAAATAATTTCTTGTAGAAGAGGAACTCGGCTGCTAATGAGACCGGCGGTGTCATTTTTTTCTGTTGTCTGGAATGAGGCGCGGAAAATGTCTAAAATAGGACCGACAGACTGGATGTAGTTGGGATGCCGACCTAGTGAGAGTTTTTTTAAGACAAATTTTTGATCTAAGCATAATTTAAAAAGTTAATTAAAGGACTAAGCACGATATTAAAATTATTTAAAAATTGACAAATTAGTCTATTTAAAAGGAGGTTTATGTCTTATCAGAACAACGTGGCAAAATGATGTGGCATCATGACGTGGCTTGGTGATATGGCATAAGTTGCCTGAAAGTGCTCTGATACCACTTGAAAGTGCTTTGATGGCACTAGAATGTTCGTTAGGGATATTAGGCCCTATGAACTGGCCCAAGGCTAATTAAGAGAGAGAAGTAAATCAGTATTTAAAACAAACACAATCTTAAAACAAAGATCAAGATTCACCATAATGAAAACCAAAGTGCGGAAGTAATAATGGAAAGAACACACCAGATTTATAGTGGTTCGTTCAAACCTTGACCTACGTCCACTCCCCGGAGGCACCCTCCGGGTATTGTACTAAACTAAGTGTCTCTCATTTAGCCCCCACAGCTAGGCAGAGAACCCCTTACAAAATCACTTCCACCTTCCCCGGTGCGGTGGAGTAGCCGGGTCCCTTGATACCAAAGAGATCTTCTTCTTTGGTGAACTTCCCTCAAGAGAAGCCTTGAATCCGACAGTATTAAGGTGCAAGCCTGCCAGAGTAACTGTGTGGAATCCCCCTCCATACTCCTTTGAGTCCCCCCTCATAGGATCTTCTCCCTCTCTCAGACTTCACCTGTTCCTCACTCTCTTTCAAGCTCTCTCTTCAAGTTCCCCAAGAAAGAATGAAGCTATAATGGCTGCCAAAGACACTTACCAAGTGTCTTGTCAAAGCTTAAATAGAAGATCTCAAAATGAGCTCATTAATATAACTTGCCTACTTTATCGTCCAGGCCGATAGGAATATCGTCTTGGCCGATCAGTACAAATTAAGCTTAATTAGCCTAGGATAATTTGGGACGATTAGAAAAAAATTGGTTACATCGTCTAGGCTGATACAATATTGTCCTGGCTGATTAGTTTAAAATCGAGTACAATCATCCTTATCATCGCCCAAAATCAAAGTTGGCCGATGCCAATCGTCCACGACATCGTCCCGACCGATTCTACGATCAGCCCGGCCGATGTGATCAAATCAATCAGCATTTAATGCTTTCCAAAGATACCAGATTAATTTAGGCATAATTGAGTTAGATCGTCTAAGATGATGTGGATATCATCCTGGCCGCTACAAGTATCGTCCAGGCTGATCGGCTTAATGACAGCTGCTTTAATGAGGATGTCCTAATTAGGGTTTCTGCTTTTGAACCGATCATCCAGGTCGATATAAATGTCATCCCCGATGATGTTATCAAAATCAATAAACTCTAGGGAACATTCAAAAAATCTTCTAAGGTGTGTGTGTGCAAAGTTACATGGCACAGGAGCCACAACAATTACAATAGACTCAAGAAAGGAAAAAGGGTATAAACTGACTCAGATCTAGTCTACCCAATCTTGAGCTAGTTTCAAATTGCAGTCTGATATTGTGGACCTAAAATGTTAGTAGATAAGGCAGTCATAGAGAAATAAGAGTGTTTGCTATCATCAAAATCATAAACCATGAAATTAGATCCACAACAATCTCCTCATTTTTTATGATGGCAAATATTACTATTTGAATTTGCAAAGAAGAAAATATTTTCTCCTAATCTCCCCCTCACTAGAATAAAACTTTTAAAAATAGGAGAGATAAAAAATTTTTAGTTGTTTTTAAAATTTTTGAAAAAGATACAAATTCAACAGTATGTTATTTAGCAGTACGTTCTCCCCCTTTGACATTATCAAAAAGAGAAGGGGTACAAACAATAAGAACAAAATGATTAAAAGTAAAAAATAATCCTTGATCTAGTGAACAAAACAAATATTCTTAAATAAGAAAGTTATCTCTTAGTTTTAATCAAAAACTTAGTAGAATTGTATTGACAATGCAAAGCCTAGAAAAGATTAGAAATTCAAAATTTGATACTCCAAATTCTAGTTCTTTTAAATGCTCAAAAATGTTTTAATTCAAAATCTAAATCAAAGAATAAATTAGAGAAATAAATAGTCATTTTTCAAAACTCCTTCCAAAAAATATATCTAATAGAAGATTAATGCATGAATTGTTGAATTAGGAATCAAGATTTTCAAACTCAAGATTCGAAAGTATCAAGGGTTTTTTTAAGCTTTAAGAAGTACAAGAATGGTAAGCATTAAATTTTGTGAGCTCATTTTATGCCTCTTGACAATTGGTTGGCGCACTACGCATCTTTTGATTTTTGATACACTTTGTGTATTCTTTTTTTTTCCATTTAGCGTATTTGCGCATCTTTTATTTTTTACATCATTGGCCAGTTTTTTTGAATATGCTATATTTCTGAAATCTTAAAAATAAAAGTAAACCCATCCTATTGACAAAATGAATTTCTTGATTAAGAAAATTATGAGTTAGATTTAATAACTTGCAAAAGATTCTTATGCGATAAATAAAATGCAAGGAGATACAAAATTTTAGTTTCAAAAACTAATTTAAAATATAAAAAAGATTTTAAATCAAAAATAGAATAACCTCTTTTAGGAAATAGTGATTGAGAGTCAAAAACATAAGTTTTCTTTCTTTGACTATTTTTAGAGAAATCAAACATAATTTTCATAAGATTTAAAAAAAAATAGGAGTTAGGTTTTTCATTTTTAGAAAGGTGAACATATGTGTTGATCAAAGAAAACACATAAAAAGGAAAATTAAAGACAAAGATTAAAAAATCTAACGAAAAAGGAAAGAAAGAAAAAATAATAAATAAAAAAATCACAAAACCAAAAAAAGAACAAACAAAACATACAAACATAAAAAGTACACACAAAATAATTTAAGCATCATCTTGCTCCTAATCAGATGATTCAGAAGTAAGATCTGTCCAAGAAATTTTTTTTTTCATTATTTCCCCAGTTTATAATTTGTTTTGTTTTAACCTTTTTTTTGCAGGAAGAATTTTTAAATTATGACACTGATTTTTTATATGTTCAGGCCTCTTATATCCAAAGCAAATAACGTTAGAAGAAATATTAAACATTCTTACCATTTTTACCTTTATTCCACTTTTATTGATGCTTATGTTTTGGTAAGCTTTTTGATTTGCTTGTCTAGTCATTGCTTTCATCACCAACTAAGCTACCTTTTTCGATATCTTTAGCTTTTAGCACTATTGTTTCATCTGCATCCAAAAGTCTTTGACCCAAATTTTGCTCGTAGGCAATGAGTGAGCCAATCAAATTATTAATAGAATATTCATTCAAATTTTTTGTTTCACAAATAGCAACAAGTTTAGTATCAAACTTATCTAGTAGACAACGAAGAATTTTATTAACTTTTTCAAAAATTAAAAATTCTTTACCTAAATCATACAATGATGTCACAATTTGAATAAACCTAGTATACATGTCTAAGATCATTTCATAAGGTTTCATGAAAAATATTTCATAACCATGCATTAACATATTCAACTTGGATTGCTTGATTTCACTAGTGCCTTCGTATATGGTGTGTAGTTTATCCCAAATTTTCTTACTAGTAGTACACGTGGATAGTAATCTAAAATCTTCAGAATTTAAAGCACAGAAAAAGTAATTTAAAGATTTTTCATTCAATTGAGCATTGATTTATTCTTCCATAATCCATTGATTAGAAGAAATGTTAGTTTTAACTCCATCTAAAACCCGTGACGGTAATGAATAACCAGTTAAAATCATACGCCACTTACGAAAATCAATCGATTGCAAGAAAGTAGACATGCAAATTTTTTAAAAATTAAATATAATATTTTTAAATAAAGGTGGTTTGGTGATTAAATAATCTTCTGCAATATTATGATTACCAAAATTAGCAATGGATCAAAATTAAAAAAGTTTTCAAACTTTGTTTTTATGAATTCTGCTCTGATGCCACTTTAAAAGTGCTCTGATATCACTGGAAAGTGATTTGATGGCACTAGAAAGTTTGTTAGGGATGTTAGGCTCTATGAACTGGCCCAAGGCTAATTAAGATATAGAGGTGAATCTGTGTTTCAAACAAACACAAATCTTAAAACAAAGATCAAGATTCACCATAATGAAAACCAAAGTACGAAAATTAAATACAGAAGTAATAAAGAAAAAAACACACTAGATTCATAGTGATTCAGTTAAACCTTGACCTACGTCCACTCCCCGGAGGCGCCCTCCGGGTATTGCACTAAACTAAGTGTCTCTCCTTTAGCCCCAATAGTTAGGCGGAGAAGCCCTTACAAAATCACTTCCACCTTCCCCGGTGTGGAGGAGTAGCCGGGTCCTTTGACACCAAAGAGATCTTTTTCTTTGGTGAACTTCCCTCAAGATAAGCCTTGAATTTGATGGTATTAAGGTGCAAGCTTGCCGAAGCAACTATGTGGAATCCCCCTCCACACTCCCTTGAGTCCCCCCTCACAGGATCTTCTCCCTCTCTCAGACTTCACCTGTTCCTCACTCACTTTCAAGCTCTCTCTTCAAGTTCTCCCAAAAAGAATGAAGCTACAATGGCTTCCAATGACACTTACTAAGTGTCTTGTCAAAGCCTAAATAGAAGATCTAAAAAACAAGCTCATTAATGCAACTTGCTGACTTTCTCGTCGAGGTCGATAGGAATATCGTCATGGCCTATCAGTACAAATTAAGCTCAATCAGCCCAGGACTATTTTGGACGATCAGAAAAAAATTGGTTACATCGTCCAGGTCAAGGCAATATCGTCCTAGCCGATTAGTTTAAAACCAAGTACAATTTTCCTGATCATAGCCCTAAATCGAAGCTGGCCGATGTCAATCGTACATGATATCGTCCTAGCCGATCCTGCGATCGGCCTGACCGATGTGATCGAATCAATCAGCCTTTAATGCTTTATAAAGATACCATATTAATTTAGGCTTAATTGAGTTAGATCGTCCAAGACAATGTGGATATCGTCCTGGCCGATTTACTAAAATAAAGAATATTTAAATTGATCATGGCTGCAGATGCTTTCTAAATTGAGCCTATCATCCTGGCCGATACTGAAAGTTCGTTGGGGATGTTAAGTCCTATGAACTTAGTCCCAAGCTAACCAAGAGGGGGGTGAATTGGTATTTAAAAAAAATTCTTTACATAAAGAACGAAAAACACATAAACCAAAATCACACCACGAGGAAAAATAAATGCGGAAATTTAAATGTGCGGAAGCAAGAAATAAGAACACAAAAATTTATAGTGGTTCGGTCAACTCGACCTACGTCCACTCCCTAGAGGAACCCTCCGAGAATTGCACTACCAACGTGACTCTACTTTAGCCCCCACAGCTAGGCGAAGAAGCCTTTACAACGAACCTCCTTTTTGCCTCCCCGACAAGGCAGAGAACCTATCTCTTTTTGCTTCCTCCTGAAGCTGGCAGAGAACCACAACCAAACGCTGACTCCTTACCTCTACCGACTCTTCCACAGACGAGAAACTCTGGATGAAGAAGAAGTAGAGCGATCCTTGAAGCAACCCTTGTGAATCCCCTCACAAGCTCCCCCTCACAAGATCTTCTCTCTCTTCCTCTCTCTCTTCCTCTCTCTCTTTCTCTCCTCAAGGCCTTCTCAGGTCAAGGCAATAGCACAAAGGTTGTTTAAAATATTGAACAAGAGCTCTTAAATAGAAGAGCTTCAAAGGAGCTCATTAATTGCAAGTTGCCAACAATATCGTCTAGGACGATATGTATATCGTCCTGGCCGATCAGTACAAATTCTAGAAGATCGGCCTGGGCATCGCCCTGTTTTGGGTGCTGGACGATTGAAATTTGACTTGATCGTCCTGGCCGATCTCACGATCGTCCAGGCTGATTAGTTCAATTCAGAAGAAAATCGTCCTGAGCATCGCCCTGTTTTCATGCTGGCCGATCCCGATCTTCCAGGAGTAACCAAGGATATTGAATATATCGTCCTAGCCGATCCTGCGATCGTCCCGGACGATGTGATCGTATCAATCATTCTTAATTACTTCCCTGATTTGTCTGTTCAATTAAGGCATAATTGTGAATATCATCCAGGCCGATCAATGATCGTCCGGGTCAATAATTTAAAAATACAGTATACCTTATCTGTCTATGGCGGTAACTTGTTTCTATTTTGAGCTTATCGTCCTGGCCGATACACGTATCATCCATGCCGATATGTTAATGCTGGCTGCCTTAATTAAGAATCCTTAATTAGACTTTCTGTTTTAAGCCTAATCGTCCAGGACGATGTAAATATCGTCCTGACCGATATGAGTAAAAATAAAAATTCTAAGTCTCTCAAGTGTGTGTGTGTAGGGTTACTTAGCATCAGTCTCTTTGACCATTACAAATAGACTCAAGAAGAGAAAAGGTAAAGTACAGACTGACTCGACCCTAAACCTACGCAATCCTAAACTGGCTTTGTCTGTACGTCCGATCTTCGATTCCTGAAAAGTTAGAAGAAACAAGTAGTCCAAGAAGATCAATAGTGTTTGTCAATCATCAAAACATAAGTCATGAAAATAGATTTGCAACAATCTCCCCCTTTTTGATGATGGCAAAATACTACGAAAATAATTAGTAGTAAAAGTACGGGATCGACAAGTAAAAGAGCATCATAAACTTCTCCCCCTTTTGACATATCAAAAAGGAGAAGGGAACACAAAAGAACAATAGCAAAAAAAATTTTTTTTATCAAGGCTTGAAAATGATATAGTATTCCATGTGATTGATTTAAAAACTTATGAGTTAATGAGTTAACAATCTCAACAATCCATAGAATAGTAGAATATCCGATCATGGTTACCCTTAGCTCAGACGTTTTCTTAGGGTAGAATCGTCTTTTGAAATCAATGACCTAACTCAAAGAATTAATTGGATATGAAAAAAAAAATCCATCCATCATTTGACTCAAGAAAAAACTATTTTTTATAAAATAATGACCCAAAGTAAATTTGTCACGATCGCAAAACAATCGAAATCAAGCCTTTAAGAACCAAAACTTCTAAGTTCTAAGAGTTTTAAAAGGAGAGAATAGCTTGCTTTTGAGTGGGCTCATTTTATGCCTCTTGTCAATTTGAATGGCGCTTTGCGCATCTTTTTTTTTATAGATTTTTAATTTTGGCGTCTTTGCGCTTCTTTTGTTGGAATCATTGGCCAAATTTTTTATTTTTGCAAGCTACATTCTCTTTTACAACCTCTTAAAAAAAATCTTAGTTGTGAGTATATCTTCTTAGATATTAGAGAATAGGAGCTCTCTCTCTAACATAGAGAAGAATTACCACAAACAGAATTAATAATCAAAGACAAGAGTAACGAGGGGTCTTGATGTGACAAAAAGACTTTTAAACATTATAAATACAAGATAGATTTGCTCAAGCAATCTTAAGAAAAGATTTTAATTTCATACACAATCTTTAATTTGAGATAGATTTTTGATTAGAAAAGAAAACTATGCCACTAAAATAGGTTAGAGAAAGAGACACAATTTCAAAATATTTTTACCATCTAAGAGATTAGGAGATGAAAACCACATTGACTAAAAATTTTCAAAAGCTAGGACAAGGAATATACTACCATTTTAGCGATGATTTTGAAGATTAAGTAAAAAAGAAACAAAAGAGAAAAAAAACACACCAAAAATTAAATAAAAAAGAAAAAGCAAAAGAAAGTAACTAAAAGATCAAGTTTCATGCATTTATGTCAATCACACCCAATTTGGTCCTTAAGGAGCTGAAAGTGTCAAAGGCCAGTGGTTTAGTAAAGATGTCAGCCAATTAATTTTCAGTTGTCACATGGTGTAACTCAATTTCTCCCTTAGTTACATGATTTCTAATGAAGTGATGCCTAATGTCAATGTGCTTAGTCCTTGAATGTTGGATAGGATTCTTAGAGATGCATATGACACTAGTGTTGTCACAAAAGATTGAGATGGTGCATACAAGTAATCCTAAATCCAATACCTATTGTTTCAACCAAATGACTTGGGCCACACAACTTCCAAGAGAGATGTACTCAGCTTCAGCAGTGGAAAGAGCAACAAAGTTTTGCTTTCTACTAGACCAAGAGACCAAAGACTGTCCAATGAATTGACATGTTCCTGAAATGCTCTTTCTATCCACCTTGCATCCTGCAAAATCAGAGTCAGAAAAACCAATAATCTCAAAAGAAGTGTTGTGTCTAGGGTACCAAATCCCTAAGCCTTGTATCCTCAAAAGGCATCTAAAAATTCTCTTAACTGCAGTCAAATGGGACTCCTTAGGGTCAGCTTAAAATCTAGCACAAAGGCAAACACTAAACATAATGTCAGGTCGGCTCGCAGTCAAGTAAAGTAAAGATCCAATCATGCCTCTATACTTCTTCTGATCAACAGACTTACCACTTGGGTCCTTGTCCAATGGAGCACTAGAAGTCATGGGAGTGTTAATTGGCTTAGCTTTGTCCATCTCATGTTTCTTCAAAATGTCTTTTATGTATTTTGTTTGATTTAAAAAGGTTTCATCCTCCAATTATTTTATGTTAAATCCTAAAAAGTAGGATAATTCTCCCATCAAACTCATCTCAAACTCTCTACTCATTCTTTTAGAAAATTCTTCACATAATTTTTTATTAGAAGATCCAAAGAGTATGTCATCCACATAGATCTGAACAATGAGTAAATCATCTCCAACTTTCCTGAGAAAAAGGGTGGTGTCTACGCTTCCCTTGATAAACTCTCTCTCTAGTAAGAATGTGCTAAGCCTCTCATACCAAGCTCTTGGTGCCTGCTTTAAATCATACAAAGCCTTTTTTAATTTAAACACATGATTTGGAAATTGGGAGCTCTCAAATCCTGGGGGTTGTTCTACAAAAATATCTTCTTTTATTTCCCCATTTAAAAAGGCACTCTTGACATCCATTTGAAAAAGCTTAAATCCTTTATAACATGCAAAGGCTAATAGCACTCTAATGGCTTCCAATCTAGCCACAGGGGCAAAAGTCTCCTCAAAGTCTATCCCTTCTATTTGATTGTACACCTTAGCCATCAATCTTGCTTTATTCCTTACCACCACTCCTGAATCATTCACCTTGTTCTTAAAGACCCACTTTGTCCCAACTACACTTTGTCCCTTAGGTCTTTCTACAAGCTCCCAAACATCATTCCTAACAAATTGATTCAATTCTTCTTGCATTGCAAAAATCCAAAACTCATCAGTAAGGGCTTTAGGTGGTGGGTTCAGTCATTGAGATAAAGGCAGAGTGGTTCACCTCCTTCCTAAGTCCATGTCTAATCTTAACTCCACTAGAAGGGTCTCCTAAGATCAAATCCTTGGGGTGATTTGTAGAGTATCTCCAATCTCTAGGCAAAGTGTGTGAGGGTTCACCCCTTTCATCAAAAATTTCTACTCCTTCATTACTTTGGTGCTCTCTCCCCTTCCCCAAATTTTCTACTCCACTTGTAATCTCTTCAACATCATCATCTTCCACTCCATGTTTCTTAGGATCAGACTCATCAAAAACTACATGGGTTGTTTCTTCCACCATCAAAGTTCTTTTGTTAAACACCCTAAAAGACTTCCCAACACTAGAATACCCCAAGATTACTCCTTCATCAGATTTAGGATCAAATTTTCCCAAGTGAGACTTCCCATTGCTGTGAATGAAAATCTTACAACCAAAGACATGAAGGTGGGAAAGATTGGGTGTCCTACCCTTAAGGATCTCATAGGGTGTCTTCTCTAACTTGGCTCTAACATTCACCCTATTCAACACATAACAAGATGTGTTAACCGCTTCAGCCCAAAAGTATTTTGGAAGTGAATACTCAGCAAGAATGGCTCTAGCTGCTTCCACTAAGGTCCGGTTCTTCCTTTCAGCTACCCCGTTATGCTGAGGGGTCCTAGGAGATGAAAAATTGTGGCTAATCCCCTTGTCCTCACAAAAATCTCCAAATCTTTCATTCTCAAACTCTCCCCCATGATCACTATGGATGGTCAAAATCTCACAACCTAACTTTTTCTGAATCCAAGTAGAAAATATTTTAAACTCCTCAAAAGACTCATTTTTATGTGAAAGAAATCTAGTCCAAGTGAACCTTGAGTAGTCATCAATAATCACAAAATCATAGACTTTCCCTCCCAGGCTAGCAGTGCTAATGGGTCCAAACAAATCTATGTGAAGGACTTCTAAAGGTCTAGAGGTGCTAATGTCTTTAATGGGGTGAAAGGTGGAGTGGACTTGTTTTCCTAGTTGACAGGCATCACAAAGGTGGTCTTTTGAAAACTTAAGTTTGGGGATACCTCTAACTAGGTCCTTTTGGGTCACTTTCCTAAGGGTTTTCATACTTGCATGACAAAGTCTCCGGTGCCACAATCAAGAATCATCAATTACAGTTTTTAAGCAAAATGAAGCAGCACATTCAATGTTACTTAAATCAAGCATGTAGACGTTGTTGATCCTCTTTCCCTGCAAAATAGTGTTGTTACTTAAACTTACAATACATGAATTTGCAAAGAATTACACGATGAAGCCTTTGTCACAGAATTGACTGATGCTGAGCAAGTTGTGCTTCAATCCATCTACAAGCAAAATATTTTCAATCATAAGGTTCTTGGAATTACCAATTATACCTGCGCCTACCACCTTCTTGGTGGTGTTGTCTCCAAGAGTAACCTTGCCTTCAGTCATGGACTCTAGTACAACAAACTGGTTGGCATCACCAGTCATATGTCGAGAGCATCCACTGTCCAGGTACCACATACTCTCACGAGGCCTTTTGTGAGAGTCATCCTGCAAAATTATCACATGTTAGATTTAGGAACCCAAGCAGGTTTGGGTTCCTTCTTATGAAGAGAAGAATGCAATGCATGTGTGGTATTCTGTGGATAATGCACCTTAGGTCTCCACACCCAATGTGTACTATGGTGAATTGTGCAAGTATATGAGATGTGTCCTAGCATGCCACATGAAAAACATCTAACTCCAAGAAAGGGATTTCTTAAGTGGTTTGAGTTATAATGCCTCTTCATAGATGTTGGAAATTGATCAAAAGTAGGTGTCATCCTAGTTTTCTTACATGCTTCTAATTCTTTTCAAATCTTCAAATTTGTGCTTTTTAAGATTTCATTTTCAATCCTCAAATTTTTCTCCATCTCACTAGATTTCACAACATTAGATTCAAGTGATGTGTGTGAAACTTTTAATGCATTATGCTTTTCAACTAATTCACAATGATGTTTATTTAACTCATCAAATTCATCAAGTAAAGTCATATGATTTGAATCAATCGTTTGATGGTCTTTAATCAAAATTTCATGCTCTTTTTGTAGTTTTAAAAATTCTAATTTCAAGCTAGCATGTGTTTTCTTTAATTTCCTATATGATGCATGAATTTTTTTTGAAACTTCAAGAAGTTGATCGTAGGAAAGTTCACATACCTCTTCTTGATCAGGATTGTCGTCTGCCATCAAGCATAATTTTGATATCTCATCTTCTGGTTCCGTCTCCGATGAGTCCGATGCCGAATCCGCCCAAAATACTTTTTGTACTCTCATCTTGTCCTTCCTTTGCTTAGGTTTCTCCTCACATTTTTCTTTACTTGAGTGGTCTTTAAGTGTAGGGCAATCAGTTCTTACGTGTCCTGGTTTCCTGCAATTATAGTAAACAACATCAGAAGATTCTTTAATATGTTTATGATCCTTACCTTTTCTCCAATTTTGATGATGCATTTGTTTCTTCCTTAGAAAGCTTTTGAATTGCCTTGTGATGAAGGCAACTTCATCGCTTTCAGACCCGGAAGATTCAGAATCTGATTTGTGCGCCTTCAATGCAATTATTTTCTCTTTCTTCTTCTCACCTGCATCAAGATTTCTTTGATTCACCCCTTGCTCGTAAGCAATGAGTGAGCCAAGTAAGTTATCAATAGAGTAAGTGTTCAAATTCTTAGATTCAGTGATTGCAGTGATTTTAGCATCGTACGAAGAAGACAAGTATCTCAAAATTTTGTTCACTTTTTCATAGTTCAAAAGCTCTTTTCCTAAAGCATGCAGTGAAGTAGCAATTTGTGTAAATCTAGTGTACATATCAGAAATAGATTCATGAGATTTCATAAGAAAAAGTTCATAGTCATGCAAGAGAATATTCAATCTAGATTGTTTTACTTCATTGGTTACTTCATAAGTTATACATAGTTTATCCCAAATCTCCTTACCTGTTGAACAAGTAGAAACATACATGTAGTCCTCAGATTTCAAAGCACAGAAAAAATAGTTCAAACATTTTGCATTTAATTGAGCTAAATCTCGTTCATCAAAAGTCCATTCAGTAAAAGCAACTTCAGTTTTAATGCCATTAATTTCACAAGAAGGTGGAGAATAACTTTCTTTGATAAGCATCCACATGCGATAATCAGTAGATTGCAAAAAAGTAGATATGCGGGTTTTCCAGAAATCAAAAGGCAAGTTGTCAAACAAGGGAGGTCGTGTAATTGAATAACCTTCCGTAGTGTTACGATTCCCAAGGTTAGCCATTGATAAAAAATTCAAAAGCTTTTAAAAACTTATTTTATGAAAACTGCTCTGATACAACTTAAAAGTTTGTTGGGGATGTTAAGCCCTATGAACTTAGTCCCAAGCTAACCAAGAGGGGGGGTGAATTAGTATTTAAAAAAAAATTCTTTTCACAAAGAACGAAAAACACATAAACCAAAATCACATCACGAGGAAAAATAAATATGGAAATTTAAATGTGCGGAAGCAAGAAATAAGAACACAGAAATTTATAGTGGTTCGATCAACTCGACCTATGTCCACTCTCCGGAGGCGCACTCTGAGAATTGCACTACCAACGTGACTCTCCTTTAGCCCCCACAGCTAGGCGGAGAAGCCTTTACAACGAACCTCCTTTTTGCCTCCCCGGCAAGGCAGAGAACCTATCTGCTTTTGCTTCCTCCTGAAGCTGACAGATAACCACAATCAAACGCTGACTCCTTACCTCTACCGACCCTTCCAAGGATGAGAAACTCTGGACGAAGAAGAAGTAGAGCAATCCTTGAAGCAACCCTTGTGAATCCCCTCACAAGCTCCCCCTCACAAGATCCTCTCTCTCTTCCTCTCTCTCTTTCTCTCCTCAAGGCCTTCTCAGGTCAAGACAGCATCACAAAGGTTGTTCAAAACGTTGAACAAGAGCTCTTAAATAGAAGAGCTTCAAAGGAGCTCATTAATTTCAAGTTGCCGACAATATCGTCCAGGCCGATATGTACATCGTCCTGGCCGATCAGTACAAATTCCAGAAGATCGGCCTGGGCATCGCCCTGTTTTGGGTGCTGGACGATTGATATTTGACTTGACCGTCCTGGCTGATCTCACGATCGTCCAGGCCGATTAGTTCAATTCAGAAGAAAATCGTCCTGAGCATCGCCCTGTTTTCATGCTGGCCGATCCCGATCGTCCAAGAGTAAACAAGGATATTGAATATATCGTCCTAGCCGATCCTGCAATCGTCCCGGACGATGTGATCGTATCAATCATCCTTAATTACTTCCCTGATTTGTCTGTTCAATTAAGGCATAATTGTGAATATCGTCCGGGCCGATAATTTAAAATACAATATACCTTATCTGTCTATGGTGGCAACTTCTTTCTATTTTGAGCTTATCATCCTGGCCGATACACGTATCGTCCAGGCCGATATGTTAATATCGGCTGCCTTAATTAAGAATTCTTAATTAGACTTTCTGTTTTAAGCCTGATCGTCCAGGATGATGTAAATATCGTCCTGGCCGATATGAGTAAAAATAGAAATTCTAAGTCTCTCAAGTGTGTGTGTGTAGGGTTACTTAGCATCAGTCTCTTTGACCATTACAAATAGACTCAAGAAGAGAAAAAAGTAAAGTACAGACTGACTCAACCCTAAACCTACGCAATCCTGAACTGGCTTTGTCTGTACGTCTGATCTTCAATTCCTGAAAAGTTAGAAGAAACAAGTAGTCCAAGAAGATCAATAGTGTTTGTCAATCATCAAAACATAAGTCATGAAAATAGATTTGTAACAGATACAAGTATCGTCCAGGCCATTCGGCTTAATAACGGCTGCCTTAATGAGGATGACCTAATTAGGATTTCTGCTTTTGAATCGATCGTCCAGACCGATATAAATATCATCCCGGATGATGTTACCAAAATCAGTAAACTCTAGGGAACAGTCAGAAAAACTTCTAAGGTGTGTGTGTGTAAAGTTACATAGCACAGGAGCCACAACAATTATAATAGACTCAAGAAAGAAAAAAAGGGTACAAACTGACTCAGACCTAGTATACCCAATCTTGAGCTGGTTCCAAATTGCAGTTTGATCTTATGGACCTGAAATGTTAGTAGATAAGGCAGTCGTAGAGAAATAAGAGTGTTTGCTATCATCAAAATCATAAACCATGAAAATAAATCTGCAACATTGCTCGGTATAATGGTGACTTATAAGTCGCCAGTTTATCGGGAGACTTTGGCTTGATTAAAAAATTGCATTTTCCTTCAAGATCTACTTTCCACCTTTCGTCTCCTGTTGCAAGCGTCCGCTAATCTGGTTGTCTTCACCGGTTGAAGACATAAAGTTAGTATTTTTTTATATTTTCTTGTTTAATTAAGTTAAATACATGTTGTTAAACGTTTATTTTGCTTAGACAATTATAGATTTACTATTTATGATTTGTTTCTCTAATCTTTTGTGTAAATCTCTTTGTTTCTTGAATTAATTTCAAAATTTGTTTGGGATAAGTAAAGATTTAAGCATTTAGGATATGAATGTTGCAAATCTTTTGTAGATCAAGTGATCTAGTTTACCTAGAAATTTAAAGTGGCATTTAGGATGTGAATGTTTACAAATATTTTTTTGTATTTTTTGGGTTTTTTTAGTATGGAGATAATGAAGCTTGGATACATAATTTTTTTAATATATTCACCTTTTATTTATTAGGTAATGTTGGTTATATGAGTTATAATAAGTTAATATATGTTGAAGTAACTATTTTGGGTAAATTTTACATGTGTTTGGAAAGAGGTAATTTTTTAAAAATTTATTTTAATTTGTTAAATTATTATTTCTTTTATTTTTATTCTTATTTCGAAGTTATATGCACATTACTTTGAATGTATTCTTACATTTTTTTATTATCATACATAGCCCCAATTGAAGTTGTGACTGAGTTGGGCAGCATTTGAAGTTGTTCTCAAACTCTTGCTAAATATACTAATAATCTACTACATTCAAGAATTCCTTAACTCCTGACAGGAGAACTACCATCAGGGTTCGATGGGACTCTAACAAGAATTAATCCTCTCGATAACGCCATGTGTGATAAAGAATACAATGATCAAGATCGAGCATTAATTTCAATAATCTCCTTTACATAACCTTCCTTGCATGTTTAATCTCACGAATCCGACACTTGAGGAATTAAAACGGTACTCAATGTTGAGTGTCCTCCTCGAACCTCTATTATACATATCTCTAGCCCACATCTCTAAGATAATTATCGGCTATGTACAACATAACTTTCATAACTTTATCATGTACATGCCACAATGCGCTATCTTCATCTTCGCTCAAAAAATACATGCAACATAAAAATATTCATTTACTTCTGCCTTTGCTTCAAGAATTTCTTCAATGGGTAGCTCCAAACTTTCTTTCAAACGAATACAACCCTCTTGAATCATCTGCATTGTTGTAGTGCTCTAAATCAAATACATAACCGGTGAATATATGATGATTTGTTCAATAAGAATATGCAAATTAGTTAACTCTAGGTATTCCACTACACTACTTGTTTATACCCTCATGCATGATTAGGGGAACCAAGATCACCAAATTTCTTTAAAAACTGATATGACAACACATACTGAGTTGTCACTATAAAGTAATTTGACAACACATAATGATTTGTCAATATAAAGTGATTTGACAAAACAATTTCGTAAATTTGAATTGACAACCCAAATAAAAAAATGCATTGAATAATACAATCCAATTTAAAAATTTTATTATACAAGCTAGAAAATTGATTACATAAAGTTTATGTATGACTCATCATCTTTTTGCACCACTTATAGACTTTTTTTTTTAATTTAAACTTTTAAATAATACTCATAGTATTTTGCTTTTTTTTTTTAATTAACAAGGTTAGGTCGATTATTAAATGAGTGACTTATTGGTGAGTCGCCCGTCTAACGGTCGACTTATAGTTAATTACCTTTTTTTCATTCTTTGTCTACTTAGCATAACGACTATCTGACTCAGCTTATCATAGCAAGCATAAGTCTCCCATTTAATGGGCAATTTTGCCTATTTTTAAATTTTTATAAGACTGTACTTAAGCACTAAATACAATTTATAATTAGGCTTAGTCTTAAAAGTTGCCCCTTTTTTTAGTCGTGTCAAAATGAGTTATGGATGGAGTTCCGATTCAATTTGAAATTGACCTGTCTTCTATCCCTTGTTCAAATTAGAACCTATTTGTAAAATGGGTCAGATTATTAAACCCGAATTTGACCCAGGTCTAATCAGAGTCAACTTGACCCAGCAGGCTAACCCGTAAGGAAACGAGGTATGGATTGCGTGTCCAAGCGCAAGCGCGTGTGTGAGAAGGGGGCGAGAGATAATGCGGGTAGGCTATCAAACTAGCAACTAATTTATAGCTCTCTTAAATAATGGGGGCATTAACTTATAAATATCTATAAATGCTTGTCATCTTCAGTCTCCTTGTTCCCTATCAGTCTACTTTGTGTATCTCATGTCAATTATGCTATCAAACTAGCAAACCATATCATGCTGTAGATTAGGATACTTTTCATTAACAAATGTTCATCACTCCATGTCTATTATATGCATGTTATATAGTGTATATGCATATGCATATATATATATATATATATATATATATATATATATATATATATATACATATATATATATATCGTGTCTTATATCCAATGCCAATGTAGTATATCTTGTATATTATATAATTCATATATATCATTTAGTTATATATATGTAAATAATTTAATTCATAACATGTGATTCATATGCCTATATATCAATCTTAACAGTCTTAACATATACATGTATTAAACATATCTTATATCATGTATAAATCATGTCATGTCATATTATTTATTCAATTTATCATATATGCTTCTATCGTATGCATTTGCAAGTAATATAAGCAAGATAGGACATTTGGCTACATGTATTATTTTTTTTTTGTATCTAGTCATGTAGACCAATCTTATAAGAATTATTCTCAATCATATAAGTCATTTATCTAAGAATTAGTCTCATATCATATATCATAAGTCAGGTAGCTTTCATATAAGATGTTGTGACATTCTACCCATTGATGTATCATGTTGCATCAATCTATCTCCTTATGTCATCCTTTTTAAATTATTTAGGATTGCACAATAAATCTTATTTGAAAGAAAACTCGTCGATCCACCATCTTGTATAAGATAACATATCTCCTACCAACCTGAATCAGTCAATTATTTCTAGTCAATTGTTCTTACATTTACACACATTTCACAAGTATCATAATAAATATAATATACACCTAATACAATTATTAGTATACTCGTCATTATGTCTATAATATGCTTAAAAGCATGTTGACCTAAACAAACAATAAATATGTGCATATCATGTATTCTATATCTAAATGCAAACATTAATTTCTGATCATTTTACATATAATATTATACTACTCATTTCAATTAAAATGACATATAGAAGAAACCACCTTATGAAATTTCAATATTAATTAGTCAAAATACTCATGATGATGATATCTATCACATATCAAAAGTTACATAGTGAAAAATTATTAAAATGAGAGATATTATATTTAAATTAATTTTAGAAGATATAAAATTCAAGAAATTTAAAATAATTGAAAATAGAAATAAATCAATGATACATATCATAATAAGAATATTTTTTTCCCAACTAGAATGATAGGAAAAAAAAAACTTGAAATAAACTTTTACTTCCAACCCCCCACCCCCCCCCCCCCCCCTCCCCTGTTCTATCCCCTTTTTGTCCTCTTTTCTCTCGGCCAAGAAAAGGGGAATGGGGATGGCTAAAGTGACGAGGTTAAGGAAATTGATTTTGATATATGTATAAAGAAAAGTTTTAGACCTAACACCACAGTGCCCAAAACCTTAGCGTCGATGCACTCAATTATTTTCCCCAAAACATGAGAGCTCAATGGTGGGGTGTCACCCAACTAGGCGTTACATTGCCATAGACCTTTTTTTGAAAATTTATAGAGATAAAATTTGATCAATACATAAGAAGCCAAGTCAAAAGAGTAAGAGCTCAAGAATTGCAGAACTGAGAAAAAAAATTAAAATTTGTAATAAGAAGTTTTTTTTTTGTTAAGTCTTTATGTTGTTAAGATATGTGGGCAAGACAACTGAACACGCACTCAGGAGTGGAGATGAAAATTGAACAATTGATTTATCTATTAATACATACTATACATTTTTTTTGTATTGTACGCTTAGTTATTTCAACAAAATAAATTTTCTAATAACTAATTGTATTGTACAATTTTGATAATTTAGGATGATCAGTTCTTTGGATACATACCTACTCAAAATTCTAGATATTAAAAAAGAACAATCTAAAAAATTGAAATAATTATAGTGTACGATCTTGATCATATTGAATGAATATTAAAGAAATTTGCATATCTTGATCTAAAAATCAAGCAACCGAAATAGGATCAAATCGTTATTAGTCTTTGTAATGTCAATATAAATCATACAGTGCGAATGAATAGAATATTTGTTGGATCAACCATTGTTTGTCCAGGATGATCCTTGAGCTGATTCAACTAATTGTATTGTACAATCCATACCATACAGCATGAGTAAGCATAACTCAAATTATGTGTACAAAGGTGAGTAAATTTGGACAATAATAACCACTATTTGTCTTTTATAATAAGTATACTAAAAATTAAATTTATGGTTTACTTTAAATAGCTAATTTTGATTCTTTTAACCCCAAGTGTGTATGGCATAAGAGATTCATCAGAGACATTTGACTTGAGAGAGTCCTTGGAGAAAGGGAGGGTGTTCTCTTTCTTTGTGAGAGATTGCATGAACTACTTAGAAAAAGGGTGTAGTTTTTTTTTTAAGAAGCAATAACTGCATTGATAACTAAAATGGAAAGATCAACCTACAAAGTACTTCCTAATTATTCCTCCTTTAGCAATTAAAAAAAGGAAGGAGGAACCTTATTCGAACCTATATCATCCCAAACAAAAGAAGAAAAAATAGCATATTTTGCACATAAATCAGCTAACTTATTACAACTCCTCTCTATACAATTAAAAACAACATAATCAAAATCTTTAATAAAAGAAATGTCTTCTACTCCTTTTCCACCTCTTCTAATTTCATTTTGTATGAACTTGATTATGTTGGCATTATCACCTTCAATAATGATACCCTTACACTCAAGCATCCAATATCTAATCATCTATTTAATGGCTTTTATATCTAGAAGCTCCAAATGAGATATATTCCAATGAACACAAGTTTTTCCAAAAGCCAAAAGAATCATGCCTTTATGATCTTAGAATACCCCACCTATCCCACCTTTGTAAGATGGTTACAAGGATGCATCTACATTCATTTTGATCCATTCGGGTAGAGGAGAATGCCAAATGTTTTCCAACAGCAAAAGCAGATTGGCAGCCAACCGGCTCGAATTATACCAATTAAAAGCATTAGCAGCTGTTGCATGACTAACCAAATCAACTGCTATAAACAACAAAGTCCTCTTAGATTTTCCATGAACCAATTCATCTCTCTCCTTCCATGTAAAGTACACAGCATTGCAAAACAATTTTACCAAAAAGGAATTCTGAATAGACATCCACGTACAACTATCTTCAAAATATTGAAAAAGTGGAACTCCAAAGACCATTTTTTTAAATGGTGAAGAACCTCTTTAAGCTTCTTACAATTGACGGTCACATGCTTTATATCTTCAACTTCATTACAACCTCTTGGGCATACATTGCTCCTTTACAATCTCATGTATGATACAAAATTAAAGGTAAGTATGGCATCATTAAATATCCTCCATCAAAAGTTCTCTACCCGAGTATTGAGCTTTGCCTTCTTCATTCATTTCCAATATTTACAATCAGAAAGAATTTACTCCCTAGTTACAGCAGCCAAAGCTAAATTGGACTTCCCAGAATTCTCCTGAATAAGTTCAAGCTTGTCTTCTTGAAGATTTGAGTAGATCTCAATGTTACTAATCACTTCCATAAGATTGTTGAAACTTGTTAATTATGAATTAGGTTGTTAGACCTAAGCTTATGTCCCAAAAGGCTAACCAAGAGGGGGTGAATTGGTAATTTAAAAATTATTCTCTTAAACCGATTTAAATTTAGTTAATTTTTAGAATTAGTTTTTCATCCACAGATATGCACAAACAGAAATTAAAAAGCAGTGGAAAATAAAAAGACACAAGATTTATAGTGGTTCGGTTAAATAAGACCTACATCCACTTCCTGAAGTTCCCACTTCAGGTATTGCACTATTACCACAAGTGTCTCTCCTTTTGCCCCCACAGCAAGGTGGAGAAGCCTTCACAAAAACTCTCTTCTACCACTACCCGATGCGGCAGAGAACCGTCATCCTTTTACACCCTCCAAGTGTCAGCAGAGAACCATCGGCTATTCACACTCTCCAAATGTAAATGGAGAACCCTTCGTCCTTTCACACTCTCCAAGTGTAGGTAGAGAACCTTTTGGCCTCGAGTGTCGGCAGAGAATCGGATCTCCTTGAAAGATCTTTTCACAAGAAATCTAGAAGGACAAGAGAAAAGAGTGAAGTAATCATTAATTATAAATACAGATTCTTACCTTTGAGTAATCAAGTGAACCCTTCACGCTCCAATAGTAAGAACTCTCCTTCAAACACTCTCTCTCACTTTCTCCTTCAATCTCCCTTCAGTATTCACAAATACCAAATGATAAAAATCTTTTAAGACAGTCAAAATTGGACCTTTTATAGAAAAGACACAAAAAATCATCCAAAAACTGCAAATTTTAATTTCTGACCGTCCACGATCATCCCGTACGATCCAATTTCATACGTACGAACAGTGTAAAAGTTGTTGCGTACGAACAATATATGAATCAGTACGAGCTACCTTCATGCTCGATAATCATCCCGGATGAACTAAGTTAGTCCGGTACGAACAGTTATTCCCAATGTTCGTTGGTATGAAAATGCAGGATGAATTTCAAGTCTCCAGAACAGAGAAGATCATCCTAGGACGAACCATAAATATCGTCTGGATGAATAGTTCATTTTAGCAAATCTAGAGCCCATCATCCTGGGATGAGCTATAAATATCGTATAGACAAACTCATCCATAGAGCTTCGTCCTGGAACATACGATAAATATTGTTTGAACGAACGCGTCCAGAGCCCATCGTCCTGGGATGAATTAAAAACCTCATCTGGATGAGTAGTTCATTTTTACAAAAATAGAGCCCTTCGTCCTGGGATGGACCATAAATTTCATCCGAACGAACGCATCTAGAGAGCATCGTTCTAAAATGAATAAGAATTATCATTTGAACGAATGCGTCCAGAGCCCATCGTCCTGGGATGAACAAAAAACATCATCTGGATGAATAGTACTTAGAAAAATTTTGGCCCTCTCTATTCATTCTTTTGCTCATTCGGGAGTTTTAACTGACCAGATCATCTCGTACGAACATTGTTCGTACTGTATGATCAGTTTAAAAAATTGTGAATTTTAAACCTCTCCCCGTGTGTGTGTGCTAAGCCGAACTTGATTTGAAGTCTTCAATAATCTGGAGTATAATTTTCCTGAAATGTTATTATACACAAAAGCAAAAACAGTTCTTCCAAAATGTGTTAGGAGAAAATAATAATTAAAATAATAATATTTGGAATCATCTAATCATACAAGTTGCAAGAATATAAAACATACAAATCTAAGTAGCAACTCTCTCAACAAAGATCACTTCCAAAATTCTTCTTCAATTCAGCAATATTATAACGTCCTTCCGAAATAAGAGAGTTTAATGTTCCTGTCTCCAAATTGATTTCTTTAGGATCCGCAAACATTGGACACATGTTATACTTTTATCCATGATCCAGATATCTTTAAGAATATCCATTGAGTCATCATTTGCTATATACCACCTCACAATTGGTTTAAGAAACTTGCCTCCATCCTTGATTAATTTCCAAACCGGCAAACTAGCCTTCTTTCCAGCACTATAATCCCAAAGTGAACCATATTTCGGGTATAAGGCCTTATGCAACAATGATTCTTTGTCATGAGTATACTTCCACTCAAGTTTAGCTCTTAATGGGCCAACCTTGCTTGAACATGAATGCAAACCGTGGCCACCATTCTCCATAGGAGCACACATAGTATTCCAACTCATATAATGGAGGCCTAAACCTCCATTCATTTTATTCCAAATAAACTTCTACATAACTTGTCAATCTCAATTAAAATACACTTTAGGATCATTGAAAGTGTGGAATGAAAAGTCGGATAGGAGAGCAATACCGTTTTAACAAGGGTAATTCTCCCTGCTAATGAAATAAATTTGCCTCCCCAAGTGTTCAACTTATTTAAAACTTTATCAATGATGAATTGAAAGACCGTCTTCACTAGACTTCTCAAAAAAAAATTGACTCCGTGATAATTGAACTCTTTACTGATTTGAATCCTATGATATGAGTTATAGCTTTCTTCCTCCTTCTAATAGAATTTCCAAATAATATTCCTGATTTGTTATTATTAACCTTTTGTCCAGTCCATCCACAAAATTCTTTCAATATACATTTAATCTTCTTCACAGTGTTCAACTTAGCATAAGAGAATATTATAATTTCATCTGCATAAAGCAAATGCAAGATCTTTGGGCTATTTGGACTAACCTGAATATCAATTGAATCATTTCAAAAAAAAAAAAAAAAAAAACATTTGACATGAGCTAAGAATAAAGGATAAAAAGAAAAGGCGACAAAGGATATCCCTGCTGAATCCACTTCTAGCATTAATCCAATTAGACTGATTTCCATTAATCAACAATAAGAAGGAAGGATATTGAACACAATCCATGCTTAATTTGGAAAAGAAAGAAGGGAATCCAAAATACTCTAAAGCTTTACTCAGAGTCACCTACCCAATGGAATCATAAGCCTGCTCCATATCTATTTTGAACGAGACTAAACCTTTAGAGGATTTAGAGTATCTGAACTTATGAAATATCTCTTGAGCTATGAGTACAGGATCAGAAAGAGATCTCCCTTTTAGGAAAGCCACTTGCTCATTAGATAATAATTTTGGAATAATGCAAGATAGTCTGTTCAATAAAACTTTGGCCGCTACTTTGTAAACAAATTTGCATAAGCTGACCGGTCTGTAATTGGATGGGGTCATAGAATTACTTACTTTAGGGATCAACACAATAAGAGTTTCTTTCCAACTATCACACATTTCAGCCGTATAAAGGAAATGGTACAAAGCCTTCCATAAATCATTCTTTTTAATGGACCAATAGCTTTTAATAAAGGAATAAGATATGCCATCATTCCCTGGTGCAATGTATCCCTCGGATTGCTTGATTACATTCTCACTTCATCTAGTGAGAATTCTTTGTTTAGTAATTTGATATCCTCCTCATCAAGACGTCTCCACGGTATGGGCCATCCGTCCAAGGAACAAATCCTTTCATGCCATTTTCCTTTGAAAAATATGAGCAGAATTTCTTCAATCTGATGTTGGTCCTCCACTAGACATCCATCTTCATCTTTTATGCTAAAAATAAAGAAAATAAAGTTTGAGTTTCTCCTTGCACTAGCAAAAGACTGAAAAAATCTGGAATTACAATCACCCTCTAACATCCATTTAACCTTCGCATGTTGCCTCCACCTAGTGTTTAGGCGAACCAAAGTAGAATTTAGCTCATTTATTTTAGATTTAAGGAACCAAATCTCTTCACTTGAAAGAAATCCATCATCTACTTCTTTTAATTGAAGTTCCAATATCTCTTGCTTTAATATCTCCTTTTGCTGATTTAAACACTTCAATTTGGCTCTACTCCAATAAAATAAGGATTTCAAAGCTCTTTTCAACTTGTGGTTAAGAATTTGAGAGAAGCTCCCAACGGTTTTCATATTACAAGCCTTCCTTACCACAACAATAGAGGCCCGATAAGAGGCCCATATATCTTCAAATTTGATAGATCTTTCGTCAAAGGGAAAACTCCAAAAAGATTTAACAAAATGAGGAATGATCCTATGCCTCTCTTGGAAGGAGCCTAATCACCAAACGATGAGATGAACTTAAAGCTGGAGAGTTCACAAAGCATATGTCCAACCTTTCAAGAATCCGATCAGCACTCGATTTATTATTACACCATGTAATTTTTGGCCCAACACAACCAACCTCATGAAGGTCATTGGAAGTTAAGAATGATTTCATTTCTTTAGGACCCAAGGAGAAAGTAAACATTCTTCCACCCCTCTTATCTTCCTTAGAAAGTAGACAATTGAAATCACCGCCTACCACCATAGGAAAATCAATACTAGAATATGATTCCAAGTTCTCCCAAAGGATCTTTCTTCTATAAACATCTTTACTACCATAAATGGTAGCTACCCTCCATCTACCTTTGTTAGTAACATTCAATTCACAATAACAAATTGTGAAGAATATTCCAACACACTGAAAAAAAAAATAAAGCAACTTTCTTGAAAGGTTGAGTGAAGGTCCTAAAGCAACTTTCTGCTTAAAATTTTCAAGTTCAAAAAATTTTTATGCTAAAAGCTAATTTATAAATTACACGAAGTATAAAAAATTTACTGTTTTAAGAAGCATTAAGAAAACCGCCCCAAACGAAGCTTAAGTCTCACTTCTAAGATATGAAGGGACATTAAGACTTGGGTACTATTTAAGTCTTAAAATTGCCAGATGATAGTGTAACTTACAAGTTTTTTTTCTTTTTTTTATTTATTTATATGTGCATATTATATCTAGTGTACTAGTTGAATATCTATTTTTTTAATATGATCATTACTTTCATTAAAGCCTTCATCAATGGAATTTTTTAATTTTAAACATGATAAATTAGTAGAATATCATAATAATGAAGAAGATGTGAATTAAAGGATTGTTCTTAATGTTGAAAAATCATTAATTTATAAAATAAGAATACTCAATCTTAGCGGTAAAGTATAAATCAAATCTGTTGAAGAATCCATTACTATTGAAAGCATTGAAAAATCTGTGCCACCACTATCTAAAGAAGATTTGCACAAATATATGAACGAATATAAACTGGTTCAATATATTATTAGTCCATTTAGTTTTTAAATTGCGAACTCTTGAAGGATTAAATGCATTCCTAATGGGTGCTATAAAAACTAGCCATTATTATGGGCTTGATATATCATCAAAAAGATATCTTGATCGGACATGAATCTCGATACAAATGGGAGGAAGTGACTTTAAAAATTAAAATTGGGATCATCCAAACTCTAGTTTCAACAAACTTATAGTCAAATTGATCGTCTCAAAAAGACGAACCTAATGACACCAAGTTCAGTCCATTCCGAGCTCGAATGAGCCTAAATCGAAGCATCAAAACCTGCTAAAAGTTTCAGAGCATTAATGGGATAAACAAATGACATATGAATGAGATGTGCTTATAGTCGAATCTAGTGGCTCAACGTGATGAATCCAACGAGCCTTAGATCGCTGAATTCTAACATCGTTAAGGCACTTAAATGCTCGATAAAATATCCATATTCTTGGGAGTTTATATAGGCTATCCATTTAACAGTGCCAACTTGCCCTTGATCTTCTCCATATTTATGAGATATGTCACTCCAAAAAAATTATAAATAGACCCCTCATTCATTATCTTAATTGACATTAATTTATTAACTTTTAATATAGCTACTAATAGATTAAAAGGAATGGAGTTAGTTTTATAAATTCATGGATCCTAACTTTAGCCTTCATCCCAAAACTAATTTTTAATAATTATATTACTTAAAACATTTAGTCTGCTTATGTAGCTAAAGAGGTAAGATTAAATCCTTGTTAATCTAACTTAACAAAAAAAATTTCTTCCCTTTGTCTCCTTTAGTGCTCGATCATCAACACATGAAATTACCCAATAATTAAATCCTTCTATTTACATAATTAACATCCAAATCTTTTATCTTTGTTGCGTGCTAGAATATAAGCGGCGGTAGAGTTTGTAAATTCGCGTCCGAGCGTTATACGAGTATTCAGCACACAAACAGAAAAGAAAATGAACACCAGAATTTTTACGTGGAAAACCCAGAAGAGGGAAAAAACCACGGGGTCACGCCCAGCTGAAAAGTTCCACTAGTGTTTTGTAAATTACAAGAAATTGATTCGACCCACAAATCGGGACGATCAAATTACAACTTGAAACAAATTTACCAAGTTTTGCAGAATCTCGTCGTTTCCCGAAAATCCGGAAGAGTTCCGGTGTATTCAGGCGGCGGGAAAAGCTCCGGCGGTGGTCGAGGAGGAGAGGATTCTCCTTTTCTTCTTTCTCTTCTTCTTCTCTTCTTCTCTCTCTTCACTTGAGTCCCCTTTGTGAAGAATGAGGGCTCAATTTATAGTTTTTCTGGAGTGGCATGGCTTGTAAATATGTGTGAGATCAGGGGCGAATAGGGAGTGGTTTGAATGGACGGCCGATATTGACCCCTTCGATCGTGCACCGTTCGTTGGACATTTGGAGGCCTTAATGATGTCGGAATTCGGCGATCTTGGACTCGTTGGATTCGTCTCGTCAAGCCGCTCGATTCGAGTATAAGCTCGTTAAAATCGGAACCGTTTGATAAATCAAATTGCGGTTTGAATCTTCCAACAGCGCTTCGGGTCCTTGATTCAGACTCATTTGGCCTCGGATTGGGTCGAATTTGGTGTCGTTGGGTTCGTATTTCTGAGACGCTCAGTTTAACTATAAGCTCGCTGAAATTGGAGTTCATGTGCTCCCGGATTTAATTTTTGAAGTTTCCAGGTAGATTTTTGCCTCGAGATTCGTGCCCAATCAAGGTAATTTTTTAAGAATATATCAATCTTGTTATTGACAATTAAGGTAGCAATAATCTCTCTCCTACGCCTTTTTAGGTAAATTTTAGTCTCCATGACTTATGAGATTGGCTGTAAAACTCTAGAGATGTAATCTTTCGTTTTCTCTCTCCAAAATAGGAAAAATTTGAGAAATTAGTATTAAAAAAATATTTTAGACAAAGAGTGGATTAAATATTTGATAATTATTTTTATGATCATCAAACTTAATAGGCAGGGGAAGGCAAATATTCATTTTGCTCTATGGTTTATACATAATTATATTAAAATTATAAAAATAATTATGTTAAGTAAAGAATGGTAATTAAATGAGGGTGAAATTGTAGAATCTTTTTACTAACCTTCTATGAAAAATATAATTAATGATATACACATGGCTACATTTAGAAAATTATCAAATTGGAATCAAATAGTAAAAAACTTCATTATTATTATAAAATAATTAAATTATAGCAATAGTTCTTTTTTTTACAAATCATATTATCTGATCGCCTTTTTTAAATTGAAAAAAAAAAATGAAATGAAAAATAGAGAAAATTACATAACCCTCTAAGCATACCATAGTGCATAAACTAGTCTAAAAATTTTTAAAAATCTTTCAATCAAAATGTGTCCACAATTTTATTTTAATCTTGGACCTATTCAAAATGATGACTGAAATATTCAACAAATAAAATCCTCTCACATTAATGTGCTAGATGAAACTGACTCTCAGACTTTTAGAGAAAAAGAATATATTATAGTTAAGAATTCATTCTTAAAAATTGATGTTGAAAATATTCAAAATTCATTTGATAACCTTTGATTTTCCAACTTAATATATAAACAAATTAAATACCCAAAAATAGAAAATGGCAAAATTTTAAACGCTCAACCGATTCTTATGAATATCTTGCAAGAATCATCTTGTTTTGCTGGCTTCTCCTTTCGCAGGTTTATTAGTGCTCTTTAATTTTTTTGCATATTTGCATTTTTTGCAAGTTGATAATGCTGAATGATTCGCAGTAGATCTCCATTTTTTTGGTACTAGCTTCAAGTAGGGGTGTAAACAAGTCGAATAGAGTTTTAGCACTATCGAGCTTGGCTAGTCAATCAGAAAGCGAGCTCGAACTCGAGCTCACTCGAGCTCATCCCATTATAAACGAGCTTGAACGAGCTCGCAAGCCCTCTATTTCGTGCCAGGTTTCGCATTTGCCCCATTTTTCCCGCCCAATTCTCATTTTTCCACTTGTGTCCGTCCCATATTTCAAAATTAGTACAGCTTGCATTAATAAAAATATAATAAATAATTAGTCACAAGTAAAAACAATAGGTTTTTATTTTTGGGAAAATAACTAGTAGTTTTTTATTCTACTTTTTGAAAACTTCTCTCATATATTAATGAAGAGCTGCCAAGCCTTTCATATTATTAATGAAGAGCCGAAACAAGCATATTTTTTTATTCTTCTTTTTTTTAGAACTTGTCATATAGGCTGCCATATCATTAATTATGAAGAGTAGAAACTTTTTTTTTTAATAAAAATTTGTTTGCTGATTAATTTAATTAAAATAATTTAATTAATAAAATAATTTCAAGCTAGCTCACGAGCAGAGCCTCAACCAGCTCGAACTCGAGCTCGAGCTCGAGCTCATGTCTTGATAAGCTCGGCTTGTGAGCTCATTATAGAGTCGAGCTCAAGCCGGCTTGCGAGCCAGTTTGGCTCACTTACACCCCTAGCTCCTAGCCACGCTAGATTTTTCTTAAGTTTTTTGTTTTCTTGTACTTTTTTTGGGGACATTTAGGTCATTTAAGGCAAACTCACACACACAATACATACACATGGACTCGAACTCAAGACCACTTAATTGGAAACCTAAGCTCTCAACCAGCAAGCCAACATGAACTGTGTGTTTTCTTGTACTTAAATATGATCTTTGGCTCTTAGGTTTTCTTTTTCTTTTTGATGTAGCTCTTTTGAGCATTAGTGAGCTATTGATCCCTTTTAAGGACTTATAATTTTAACCTTAATTAATGTGTATGGCTGTTAATGAGTTCTAACAAAAAAAAAGATACCAAAGTTTACTATAACTTATATGAGCCTATCAAAATCATATAATGGAATATTGATGGTGTTCTTAACAATGCAATGTATGTAGACTTAGCTATAACTATTCAAACCCTTAATTACACTACTCCTTAATTAGCTAAGATTATTGTTAAAAGTGTTACTGAAATATAAGAGCTTGTTGGGATATTTTTCTCTCTGCAAGATAGCCTCAGTTTCTTTTTAATGACCTTTAATTAGAAGATAACCTTTAAAGAAATGATGAGGTTGTTTATATATTAATTCATAATATTCTTCAATATTTTATAGGACACATTTCAGATAATTGTTAATCAATTAAATCTCTCTTATTGAAATTATTGTGTCTAACATTAACTCATTTCAAATGATATAAAAATAATTTTCTTAGTAGAGTAATGAATATTCTAGATACCAACAATAATTACTAAAAGCAAAAAATTTATAAAATGACTCCCAGTGACATTTGTGGAAAAGCTTAAATGAAATCTTAGAAATACTTATGGAAATAATTGATATCAATTTTTAACTTATGGGTACATTATCAATAGTTATATCAAAAACAAAAAATGGTCGCTCCAATGTTTTGCGCTGCTCGCCGCTCCCGCTAGGGCTTCAGGCCGGCGACGGCTGGGCTTCACAGATCCTGCTGGGGCTTCTCGCCCGCGAAGGCTGGGAGTCGCCGTTCCTGCTTGGGCTGCTCGTCCGTGACGGTTCGCAGCTCGCGACGGCTGGTCTTCGCGACGCCGCCTGGTCTCTCGCGACGGCTGGTTTTCGTCGCCGATTGGTCTGCCGCCGCCTGGGCCTTTCTTCTGGTTGCTGTTCAGGGAAGTTTGCCCTCTCATTTCGCTGCCTTTTACTTTCATTATGGTGGTTAGTCGTGTTTGTGATCCCGGTTTCTTGGATGGGTCCTTTAAATCGCGCTCTTTTGTGGAAGCTTTATCTGGTTCTTCGAGTTCAGTTGATTTTCCTGAGTTAAGAAAGGATTTTTGTCGTGGTTTACCCTCGTTATGGATATCGGAGGAAGAAATTTTAGCTCTGTCTGTTCCTTTTCAATTTGCTCTGGTTGGTTTCTTTCCTACGCGGCGCCCTTCAATAGATGCTATCCGAAAATTTTTTTTCAGCTTGAAACTAAATGCTGAATTCTCTGTAACTGTTCTGGATCAATCTCATATTCTTATTAAGCTTTCTAATGATTTGGATTATAGTAGAGTGTTCAACCATAGATCTTATATGGTTAATAACTGCTATTTGAAACTTACTAAATGGTCGCCAGATCTTGATGTCGGGGTTGAGTCT
This sequence comes from Dendrobium nobile, assembly GCA_022539455.1. Lineage (NCBI taxonomy): Eukaryota > Viridiplantae > Streptophyta > Magnoliopsida > Asparagales > Orchidaceae > Dendrobium > Dendrobium nobile. The sequence continues at coordinate 18,462,786 of CM039724.1, read as the reverse complement.
CCAGTTATTCCTATTTGGGTTGCCTTTCCCAGTCTGCGACCACACCTTTTTGCCCCTCGTATCCTTCATGCTTTGGCTTCGATGTTTGGCCGTCCTTTAAAAGTTGATAATTCTACATCTGTCGGATCTAGAACTTCTCTGGCAAGGGTCCTGGTGGAGATTGACATTACTAAGGACCTTCCTGATAAAATTTGACTTGGTTCGGAGAACTCTGGGTATGTTCAACGAGTTTGCTTCGAGGAGGTGCCTGCTTATTGTGTTGTGTGTAAACGGCTTGGTCATTTCAAGGGGGATTGTGATAACTTTTCTGCTTCTTTGAATGTGAATAAATCTCGCGAGAATGTGGTGATGCCTGTTGATGTGGCGCAGGTTGCGAGCGATCTTCCCGATCTTGGGGATCGGACGTTGCCTGTGTGCGGAAATTCGGAGATTTTGGAGTCTTTGGTCACTTCTAACCCATCCGTTTTGAATGTGGTTGATGTGGTTAATGCTGTGAATGATGTGCCTAGTAATCGTGTTGATAACTGTTCTGTCTTATCCCCCGATGCAGCTCCGTTTGTACCTCCGGTTGTAACTGATGTTAGTGTTCATGGTTCTCCAGTGGTGGTGCCGGAGGTGGCTTTTGATGCAATGAATGTGGTGTTTTCTGATGGCTCGCCAGTTATGGGTGTTGTGAATTCTAATGGGGGTGTTCAAGGTTCAAAAGATGCAGATGGTGGTTCTGATAGTGTTTTTCCTGTTGCGGTGGTGCCGGCTGAAATTGAGAAGGGAAGAGAGGAAGTTAATTTGATTACCAACAGTTTAGTTGTGGTCCCTGTGAGCGTGGTTGATTTCCAAGTGATGGCCAATTGTGTGGGTAATTCTTCTGGTTTGGATAGTAGGAATCAGAATAATTGTTTGGTTGATTCGTCGGATGTGGAGTCGGATTCGCAGTCTGTTGAGTCCGACAATGATGTTACTCTTGTGCGTAATTCAAAGGTTGGCTCTCGCGGAAAATTTTGGGGGAAAGGTCGACGCAGGAGATGATTTCTCGTTTCGTATGTTTGTTGATTCTGGCTGCTTCTTCTCGGGATTTGGCGGAGTTACTGTTTGTTCTGCTGCTACGTGAGGCTTTAGGTTATGATGTGCTTGGGGTTCAAGTCATGGTTCTTCTTTGCTGGTGGTATTTGCTTTCTGGAGGTTCCGTTCGGGTCTCACTGGACGCTGATAGCTTTGTCTTTGGTCTGAGCTCGCTTTTAGTTTCTAATTCTCTCTGTTGTTTTTTTATCTGCTAGATTTTCTTTTTATGCTGATGTAACCTTTATTTTTGTGTTATTAATATATTTCCTTAAAAAAAAAAAAAAAAAGCACACAAGGAGTATATTTTAACATTAAAAAAAAAAAAATCAATAGTTATATCAAAATGGGAGTAAATCTCCAATATTTAAATAAACTAGCAAATGAAAAAGAATTTTTTTTTTTAAAGAATGAGATATTATAAGAAAAATGATAAAGAATTACATAATATAAGAAATTGTGATATAATTTTTAAATATTAATTTTAACAACATTGTATTTAAAATCTTGAATTTTAATATATTTAATATTAATATTTTTTAAACGAGGCGGGTCACGAGCTTACGAGTAGTCAGAGTTAGCTCAAGCTTGGCTCGTTAGCTCATCGAGCTCAGCTCACGAGCCATTATCGGACCGAGCCCGAGCCGACTCACAATTAGGTTTGACTCACTTACACCCCTAACCTCATATATATATATATATATAGTCTATATGAGATCTAAAACAATAATTGAATAAACTTAACGAATAAATAAAAATTTTGAAAGAAACTCATGAAGAAATTGATAATAGACTCACTAACTTTGAACTAAATGAGCCTTACGAATCTTATGAGTCTTTCCCTCTAAATTATTAAGTAACTTATTTTGAATTAAAAAAAAACCCTGAAGTCACTGTTTAAGAACCCATCATAAGGAAATTATGCATAAATAATCTATAAACATCTGATTAATTATTACCTAAACTCATATTATATCAAATTTAATTATTATTGCTGATAGTGGCTTTGATATGAAAGATTATATCTATGGAGATAATGCAATTAGTTTTTAGAATCAAGAAAACTCTTTATGTTTCTTTACCTTACATCAGTAGATTTAATAAAAATAATATCCCTACTAAAGCTAGGCCTTCTTAAATGAATAATGAATATATTGATCCTTGGAAAAAAAGAAATCAATGACATTTTACAAAAAGGAATTAATCAAAGATTGATTTCTACTTAGAGTTGCAAAACATTTTATGTTATGATTGCTATAGGAAAAATAGAGAGAAAAGCTTATTTAGTTATTAATTATAAACAATTAAATAAGGTTTTAAAATGGATTTGCTATCCAATCCCTAATTAAACTGATTATTAAATATTTGATATCACTCTATTATATTTTCAGAATATGGTTCAAAATAAAGATTTTGGCATGTACAAATTCATTAAAAAGATCATTATAAAATGTCTTTTACTATCCCATTAAGATATTTTTGAATGGAATGTTATGCCGTTTGGACTTTAAATTATCCCTTCCAATTTTCAAAAAATTTTGATAGAAACTTTTTAATCCATACTTAAAATATATTTTTGAATAAATTGATGATGGTTTAGTCTTTTCTAAAAATATTGATGACCATTTAAGCATTTAAGAGAATTTAAATGATTGGCTCATAAGGATGTATTGATGTTTTTTAAGTCTAAAATAAAACTTTTTCAAACAAAAATTAGATGTCCAGGACACTATTTCAAGCACTTCCATTGTACTGAATTTGCCGATATAATTACTTTAAAAAATCAACTAAAATGCTTTTTAGGTGCTCTAAATTATATTTCTATTTTTTATGAAAATCTAGTTATAAATGTAATATTTCTCTATGATAGATGGATTAAAAATCATGCAATATTTCTAGAATTAACTATAGTGCATCAAAGAATATTTTACAAAATGACATTAAAAACATGGTCGCCAAACATATTTTTGTTACTTGTCATAACCATTTTTCTTTGTTTATTTTGACATTGAATTTATCAAAGTATAATTTAAATTTTGATCAAATTTTCTTACCTGTGTATATCTACAACAAAAAATAAGGGTAGATAATAAGGGGGCTGATGACTCCTATATCAACAATCAAATATGGTTTCCCATCAAGTGCCCATCGAAGAGGAGAAGCCTATTCCTCTTAATTCAAAATGATTGATCTGAACACCTATATTTATGGGCCAACTAAGCCTAATATAAATAATTGTGAGAGAGAGAAGCTGTGAGAATTTCTAGAGAGAGAAAGTTAGAATTTTCAAATAATTTGCTCCTGCGGTTTGTTGCGGATTACCGGGTTCATGCCGGTGGCTTCATCGGCGGTCACTAATGACTGTCGGAAGTCATTATGTTCATCTCGACAAGATAATCGAAGCAATCAACTGAGATCTTCATCTCAAATTCTGATCCAAAAAGTTCGGTCGCCTGGTCCGTTAGTGATCAAAGAACCTGAAGAAAATTCTTTGAAGAAATCATCTCCTGTAGCTAGTAGAGGAAAGGAAATTCTGGATGATGTGCAATTTAAAATTCCAAAGCTGATTCAGAATGTTAATGTGGCAAGAAGATCTAATGACTTTGAAGCCTCTCGTCTTCAAAAATGAATCTTTTTGTTAATGGTTTTGGAAATGTCAATAACAGAGATTGTTCTGTTCTGGTGAATGTGAATAACGAAATACATGCTGATTGTAGAAATGCTAAAGAAGAAACATTGAATGTCTTTAAAGCGAAGGAAGCGAATCCCTGGGAGAAGCATCCAAATATCAAAGTTAATTTTATTAGAGACAATTCTATCCTATCAGAAGATGGGCAGGCTGTTAAGTTTTTTCAGCCTTCTATTAAGATAAATTCAGAGAAGCTTCATAACTCAATTATGGTAAAAGTGTTTGGAAGCAACTGCCCTATGTATGTTATTGCTGACGAGCTTCGCTGGCAATGGTCTCATTTTGGAAAATATCACTTAACCAGTCTTGGTCTAGGCTGGGTGTTATGTTCTTTTTCCTCTATGGAAGCTATAGAAGGTGTATTATCAGGTGGTCCTTGGTATGTTCATGGACATATTGTTGGGCTAGATAAGTGGACTGCTGATTTCTCACCTACTTTGCTAAAAGGCATGTCATCGCTAATATGGGTAAGAATGCCCCACTTACCTCTTTATTGTTGGGATGACATTAACATAACTCGTATTGCTTCTATGGTTGGTACTCCCTTATTTTTGGATGGCAATTTGTTCCAATGGAGCAAAAGGGAATTTGCTAGAGTTTGTATTTGTGTAGCCCTTGACAAGCAACTCCCATTGGGAATTTGGGTAGAAGGAATGGAAGGACGTTTCTTTCAAAAACTAGAATATGAAAAAATTTCTAGTTTTTGTTTTAAATGTGGAAAGATTGGACACTTATTTGAAGATTGTGTTCAAGAAAGAAAGGTGGTTAATCCAATTAGTTCTGATTGTGAGAAGCAAAGCAAATACAATAATGGCAATTTGGATAGGCTGATTGAAGAAAAAGTGGTGTCTTATGGCCCGTGGATTCATGTCAAATATGGGAAGAAGAAGGTTGCTCTAGCTCCTTATAGAGGAATTCATGGAATTCCTACTAAATCTGCTGCAGTCTATGTAGTTAAAAAATAGCAAGTCATGGAAAATATAACCAAGTCATTTGTGGATTCTGTTCCAGATATAACTTCAGCAAGGAAAACTGCAAATAAGGTGGCAACAATAGAAATTGGCAACTCGGGTTTGACTGAAGATATTGATCTGGAGCATAGCAATGGAGTGCTGCTAAATGTAGACAAGGAGATCAGTTCATGGAGCATGAATTGTGATAAACCATTAGAAATGTTGGGGAATTCCACTACAGATCTAATCATAGTCCATGTAAATCAGTTTAGTGCTTTAGATGCTGAATGTGAAGATGTAAATCAATTGCCTATTGAAGAGATTGCAGACAAAATTGAAATAGAAGAAGGTGAAATTGTTGAAGGAAATTAAGAAGATCCATTGGCTTCAACTTTCAAAGATCAAAATGATCCTGAGAAGTTTACAAAAGAATCTTCTACTGCTGGATCAATTAAAATCAAGCTTCAAAAAGAACTTCATTCACTTGGTAAGAATAATCTTCAGCCAAGAAGTAGAAGAACATATTTTGAAAAAAGAAAATGTTAATGGGAGTAATCCCATTAACATACATAAATGGCATCTGTTATTTTTTAGAACTGTAGAGAGGCGAGAAAAGTGGAAGCCTCTTGATATCTAAAGGAAATTGTGAAAGATAATGATGCTTTGTTTGTTGGTTTGGTAGAAACAAAAAATTCAGACATGGATTCTCATGAATTTAAATTGTTTTTGGGAGATATATGGGATTACTTTCTGTTTCCAGCAGAAGGGCTTTCAGGTGGTCTTATGGCTTGTTGGAGAAGTGATGTGGCTTCCTTCATTGTCAAAGAAGCTAACTCTCAAGTGGTGATTGGTGAGTTCAATATAGCTAACAGAGGCATATGGAATATAACTATAGTTTATGGGAATAAAAATTGTTCCATTAGAAGGAATTTGTGGAGTTTCTTGGAGACAATATCAAATTTCAAAGAACCGGCCATTATAGGTGGAGACTTCAATTGCTTAATATCACAAGAAGATAAAAAGGGAGGCAAAAAATTTATATTTTCCACTAGCCCGCAAGACATGTACTCATTTATGAGTAATTGTGACTACAATGAGGTAAACATAGTAGGCCCAAAATACACTTGGTGTAACAATAAGGATGGCAAAGCTCATATCTTGGAGAGAATAAATTGGTGCATTATCAATTCTGTAGCTTTGAAGACCATTAAGGTAGCGGCTGTTAAGCTTTTAGCGAGACTAGCCTCTAACCATTGCCCCATTATGCTGAAGATCTTCTCCTTGGGTTTTGGAAGAAACTGAGCTATCATGTTTGAAGAAGTATGGGCTACCTACCCTGCATCCTATGCTATTGTCTCAAGCTCTTGGAAGAAGCAAATGAGAGGTAACAATGTGGAAGTTCTAAATGCTAAATTCAAGAGATCTTTAAAAGCTCTAATTTTTTGGAGTAGAGCCAAGCACAAGAGCTTAGAAGAATTGAAGAAAAGTCTTAAGGATGAAATCCTTGAATTGCAAATTGAAGAATCTATAGAAGGTGGGCTTTCAGACATTAAGCTACAAATTTTAAAATCTAAAGTCTGTCAGCTCAATTCAACAATTGGTAGGCTTTGTACTTGGTGGAAGCAAAGAGCAAAGATTCAATGGATAAAAGAAGGTGATTCAAACTCTAAATTCTTCCATGCTTATGCCTCGGCGAGGAAGAATTCTAACTGGATCAAGCAAATCAAAAACGATGGTGGTGAGATCTTTGAAGATTAGATGCAAATTGAGGATTATCTGTGTTGCTACTTCAACTCTAAATAGAGGAAACGTCATTGCAGGTTGAGCGGGTGGCCAAACTCATCAAATCCCTTGGATGACTTGGACAAGAAAATGCTTGAAAAGGAGTTCTCCTTTGAAGAGTTGGAGGAAGTTATCAAGAATTTGGAGTTTAGCGAATCTCCAGGTAAGGATGGTATCTCTCACTCTTTCATAAAATCCTATTAGAAGTTTATTAAATATGATGTTTGGATGGTTATAAACTTCTTCTTCACCATTGGGGTTCTTTGTCCTGAATGGAAACAAACTGATGTGATCTTGATTCCAAAGATGGATAACCCTTTGGCTGCTTCTAACTATCGTCCTATCAACCTTTGTAAATTTGTTTACAAAATTGTGGCTAAAATGTTATTAAATAGGATAACTATGTTAATCCCTAGAATTATTTTCGAGTATCAGTATGCTTATGTTCGAGGGAGATCAATTTCAGATCAAATTTTGCTTGCTCAGGAGCTCTTCAACAAATTTAAATATTCCAAATCTAAGCAGGGAATGATGGCTATTAAAATTGATATTGAGCAAGCTTATGATAGTATGAGCTTGTCCACATTAGCATAAGTTCTTGAAGGCTTTGGGTTTCCAAAATCTTTTTCTAAGTTAATTTTTGAATGCATAAGGGAACTGAAATTTGCTATCATGTTCAATGGTAGGCATTCAAATTGGATTGAAGTAAGAAGTGGATTTAGGCAGGGGTGTCCTTTGTCTCTCTATTTGTTTATAATGTGTTCACAATTATTAACAGATGCCTTTGCTCAAAGGGGTAGAAATATTGGAATAAAGGTTTCACCTAATGCTCCTTTAATCTCACATATAATGTATGCAGATGATATTATCTATTTTTCTGAAGCAAATGGAAAAAGCATGAAGAAAATTAAAAAAATCATTGATGGCTATTGCAATTAGACAGGCCAGAGGATCAATTGTATTAAAAGTTCAATTATTTTTGGGAAATCGATGAAAAGAAGAATAAGAAGATCCCTTGTAAAAATTTTTAGATTTAAAGTTGTGGAACAAATAGAGTATTTGGGCATCAAAAATGCATTTAGAAGATTGGTTTTTGCATGTTTTCAGCATCTATTAATTAGAGCAGCCAAAAGATTGAGCTCTTGGGGAAATAAACTTCTGTCAATAACAGGGAAAGTGTCTCTTATTAATTCAACATGTCTTACACTTCCAATTTTCTTGGTATCTCACTCACTAGTTCCAATGGGTGTTTTATATGAATTTGAGAAGATGTGCAGAAATTTCATATGGAACAAGAATGATACCAACAAAGGACTTCATTATGTTGCTTAGGAGGTCCTTTGTAATTCTAAAAAAGCTGGAGGTTGGGGAGTTCAATCTATAGTGAAAAAATCTAGACCTCTAAGAGCCAAATTTGCTTGGAATCTCATAGATAGACCAAACTCACTGTTGAATATGGCGTTGATAGCAAGATACAGACAAAATATCTGGAGCCCAGTTCACCATAGCAATTCTTCATCTTCATGGAGAATTATTCTGAACGGACCAAAATATCTTCATTCAATTGTAAGATTGAGAGTATCAAATGGCAAGGAAATTAATACTATCAATGATACTTGGATTTTAAACAGGTGTATCAGCAAATGGCCGAAATTTGCGAAAGATATGGATGAAGACACTGAAATGGTTGCAGGATTCATGTTGAATGGAAAGTGGAATGAAGAGAAGTTAAAAGAATTTTTTGGAGCTGAGCTGGTAAATGTCATATTATTTGTGCCAATTCATTCAAACCAGCTGACAAATTTGAGCTTGTATATAAGTATTCAGGAAACACTATTTCAGCATTAGCTACTGCTATTTTTGAATTTGATGAAGAGAAAGATGAAGACTGGTGCTGGATGAAGAAAGCTAGATTGAAGCCTGGAATTGCTTTGTTTTGGTGGAGTCTTAAGAGAATTGTGATTCCTAGTAATCACTTTTTGAATTATAGAAGACTAATTGATGTTGATAGTTGCCCGATAGGTTGTCCTGGAGCTAAAAACCAAGAGCATATTGATGTTTTCTGCAGTAAGCTGCATCAAATATTCCAGTTTCTGAATCAATGGGGTTTTAATACTCCATCATTTGATTCCTTGGAAGAATGTTATTAAGGACTGAAACATCTTACAAATTTGAATCTGTTCCAATGTAATATGTTTTATACTATGATTTTTTTATGTTGGAAGTGCAAAAATAAATTAATTCATAATGAGAATGAAGACAGCTCTTCGTTTATAGCCGTAAACTCTATTTGCAATTCCACTAGATCTTTTAAGAGGGATCTCATTTGGGAGAACTGGGATGTCAATCAGCTCTTTGAGCTGTCTTTACCAGCTTAGCATCCTCCACCTCCTAAATGGATAAAAATTAATATAGATGCAGCATTATGTCATACTAACAATGCTTGAATGGGAGGAGTTGTTAGAGATTGCAAAGGAAGATTCTTATGTGCATTTGGATCAAATTGCATTCATTGGGATATTTCACAACTTGAGATGCAAGCTATTCTTTATATTAAAAGATTTGTTCAAGATTGGATGTTTGAAGCAAAAGGTATATTAATAGAAGGAGATAACATAAATGTTATCAAATTCTTCAAGGAGGTTCTTAATAAAGTGGTTACAAATGACATCATCGTGGATCCAGGTGACTTAGATTTTCTTTTTCATTTCAAGCAAATAGTTTTTCTTCATTCTAATAGAAATTGTAACAAGTTAGCGGATCTATGTGCTAACTTAGCTTTGATTACATTTTTTTTTTGGGATGACATATATTCCAATAAAATTCCTCATTTCTCTAATTTGTTGAAGGAGGAATTTAATTGTTTGTAGTTGTCTTTGAATAAAATTTACTATTAGCATTTTCTCAAAAAAAAAAAAACTAAGCCTAATATAATCTATCAAACTAAAGAAAAAAAGTTCAAATAAGCCAAATAAAGCTAAATAAGCCAATACTTTTGATCTAATTACTAAATTCAGTATAGAAAAAAAAATTAGTGAAGAAGATTATTCTATTTTAGGAACATTTTAGAAAGGTATAATAGGAATACACCATTTGACCGAGAATATAATTTTTATATAGAGAAATTTATGAAGCAATTTTAGTTCCATTACATTATATTAAAAATTATATACAAATTTAATTAAACTAACAAATCTAGAGCCTTCAACATGGCTATGATTAATACAATTCTAAAAATGGTGATGTAATATCATAATGTATAATCAAATCGATGAATGATAAGTACCTTTGATTACTAGACATATAAATTGGCTATGGCTAAAGCCTTTTATAATATTAATCCTAAACATAAGTATTTTGGATGATGCTTCTCATGCCAATAATATTCAATAAATCTATGCCAAATTGGTTTTATAAATAGTGGAATAAAATGAGAGCTACCACCAAAAACAACCCTTAGAAATTAAATATATTTATTCTAATTGGTTTGAATCTTCACCTCATGTATCAAAGATTGAACCTAAAAATCATTTGATGTTATAAGTGAATTTTACTTTCTCTATAAAGCCCAGATTCCTTATTTGATGTTATAAGTGAATTTTACTTTCTCTATAAAGCCCAGATTCCTTAACTTAGTTGTGAAATTTTAAAATCATTAATGACACTATCAATTGCAAATGCATATTCCAAAACTTTGCAATAAAATGGTGGAGTGCTATCTTTTTTAATGATAAAGTACTTAAAATTATGAAGGTCATTCCACGAATAAATTAAAGTATTAACCAAGTGAATTATAAGAAAGAAGAATTCTCACTAAAAATAATACACAATTCACTATGATGTAAGTATCTTACTTGCTATGTTACTACACACCCCAAGCTACCTATTCATGTGTAAATTCTTGTTCTTTGCATGTGCACACATCATATCAAGTAATAAAGTAATGAGAAGATTATGATTCCCATGAGAATATGAATTACCCTAGGTTCACTCAACTATTATTTATGTGAATTACAAAAATTATCTTAGCTATCAAAATTTAAAGATGTGCTGATGAAAACTATCAACTAAGTCTCATAAAAAACTAAAATTCTATTTTCTTATGCCTTTGAGCTTATGATTGTTAAAAATGCATGATTGAAAAGTTAGATCTTTCTTAATGTTGTTGTGAATCAGAGAATAAAAACTCCTCATCTCTATCAAGCTCGTTGGAGTGTCTAATTATCACTTCTATCAACTACAGTGATTATATCTCGCTAAGATTCCAAGACTCTATCCACCATATGGCTATGCATGGAAAAATCTCATTTTAACTCCCTAATTGTTTAACTATTTCTCTATCGAGGCTATAGATCACACTATATTTTAATTTTATACAAGGACTATACATAAACTTAATTAAACATAAATTATTTAAAAATAACATTCAATGATTCATGAATTTTAAATCTAATCCTAAGCAAACATAATTTCTAACATATCATCAGACCAGAGAAATTTTCTATCCATTAAAATGAAATTAAATAAAACTCAATTCATTTAAAAACAAAATAAAAATAGAAGACGTAAGTTAAGGATATATATCATTAGAAGTTTTTTAACAACATAATTATAGACTCTAATCACTAGACTTGATTCTCTTGACTCACCCTCCCTCTATCTCTCCCTTTCTATAATTGTCAACCCCTACCAACATCAATAGCTCCCCCAACAAACAACAACCATTACATATGAATTGAACCTCCTGTTTATAATTTTTATATATAATAGTAATGGTACCACGACATTGACCTATGCAGTACCAAGACACTACTAAATCAACATGTTGATTTACCATTAGTCGCATCGGTTTGCATATTCAACTGTTAGCAATAGTCACCCACTGAGGCACTATCGCAATTTGGCACTACGGCATTGCAATGTTCCTTGCTTGGCTCCTTAGCGTCTTGCTCTGTATTTGGATTCAACCCTTTACCACTATGGCACTATATATATAGTTCTCTGATGTTGGTGATAAATGTGGCTCTATGGTGCTCTATTTGTGGTGCCATAACACTCTATCTATGGTGCCACAATGCTCCTTTAATTATAAAGTATTTTTCTTCTTTCCTTCATAAAAATATAGATTTCAATAACATTCAAATGTAAATGAATGTAATATGGGTTATAAATATTTCTCCTTATCAAATCTCTCCAAACTTTAAAATATTACTTGTCCTTAGATAATTCATATTGCACTTGAATTAATATTAATTTGTTTTGTTGGAATATGATCCTTGGAAGTTATAAAATTAATAATCTAAGTATCCATACAACAATATTGATTATACAAGTTTTCAATAAATTATTTCATTATAATTTATTCTTTCATTTTTAATTAATATTCCTTCTAAATCAAACTCTTAGGTATGTATGTTGTAAATTTGACTACCTTACTTAGGGTTAATAATTTTTGGAATTAATGGAATTTATATTTTTAGTTAATTTATCAATCTTACTATAAGCTTTCTTTGAGTATTATGATTCTAATAATTTCTCTTAGAAGTTCATAAGTGGGGAAAAATATTCTAGGTGTCAATTTTGAATAGTCTTATATTTAGCTTTTTCATTTTTTTTCTTCTTTCACTTTCTTTTAATAACTACCATATAATGATTCTGAATTCCTTTCTATTTCCTTGAATAACTACCATATAATGATTTGAATAACTCCCATAAGTGGGGCATGAGAGTGCGCTTTCTTTTGTTACATTGGTGAGCAATATATCTATAAATATGAATATGTGTATATTTTCTTTGATATGAATTACCCACTAGATATACAAGCATACATTTTGATCAAGTAATAAAGTCATTGAGTGAGTGTTGATCCCACGAAGAAGTGTTTTGCAAGATTGCAATCAAACTAGTATTGTCTACAATAGATGCATGGTTTATCCTATTTAATGAAAATTAAGGGTTTAGATTTTGGCACTTAAGGAGAAAAAGTAAAAAGATAAATGAGATACAAGATATTTAAAATATTTTAGACTAATATAAGTAAATAATAAAGTTTTCTAATGAGACTCTTAAATATTGATGTATAATAGAGCATATGCATTCTGATATCTCTATCGAGCATATAGGTGTTAAAAAAGAGATTTATGACCTTCATACAATTCTAATATCTTTATAGAACCTAGAAGATTTAACATCCTATGTCTAGGCATGCCAAAATTCCATTCCAAAACTCTTATTATTTCAAATATTCTTCCATCAAGGTAATATATCACACTGGATATTAACTATATATATTACTATTATATTTATTAAATTAAGCAAGAGAGATATTGAAAATATCCATAACTGTATTCAAGGATCAAGAGTCTATATTAGTACTTGCCATATGTTCACTACATTAACCTAAAACTCAAAAATTAGCCAGACATGATAAAGATAAAAAGAAAACACATCAAAAATTTCACCAGAATAGTACAAATGAACATCTCCACACTCCTTTTGCCTCAAATTATAGGATTTCTTACATAAAATAAGTTAAGATCTCCAATATAAGTATCTTGCACTTTCTTAGCCTTCCTTAGACTTTACTTTAAGGGGGCACTAAAGAACTACACTAAAAAATTATAAAACTCTATTAAAAGTGACATAATACCCTGCAAGATCCCCAAGTATTAAATTTCGGGTACAACTAGAAAGAGGGCGTGAGAAGTAGAGAGAGAAGCTCCACAATTTTAGGAAGAATTTGGAAAAAGATCTTGAAGAATTCGTGTGGCATTGATTGGAGATGGAAGAAGGTGGCCGGTCATCCAATGATGACCGGAACACCAAAAATTTGCTATTTACCACAAGTCCATTCACGTTGGATTCAAAAGGTAGAGTCTCCTTAAATCGAATCTCTTCTTTTCGGATTTTGGAATCCCCTCTTGTCATTAAAGAGGGAGGCTTAAAGGCTAGTGATAAACCTTTGTCGATTTTAGGCAAAGGGAAGGAAGTTATTTCAATTTTGGATATTCCTAAACCTTTGAAGGTTTCCATTGGTGGAGCAATTGCCATGGAAGCATCTTCTTCAAAAGGTAGTTTTGCTAAAATTTTTAAGAAGGACATAGTTATTCCAATTACTTCTCCAAAATTGGATAACTCTAATGTGTGGACTAAAAAACCTCACTTTAAAATTAAATTAAGTGAAATTCCTGAAATTTTGGGAGATGAAAATGTTGTCATCATGGACAAGGAAAAGGAATTATCTAATGTTCAAATCTTGAACAATTCCTTGGTTGTTAAAATTCTTAGAAAAAAATTTTCCTTTTTCTAAGTGTTCATTGGAATTAAGAAAGCAATGGTCTAAATTTGGTAGTTTTCATATTACATTGCTTGGCCTTGATTGGCTCCTTTGTTCTTTTCAAACTCATGAAGCCATGGAGGGAGTCCTTAATGGGGGACCATGGCTAGTAGGGGGTTTTGTGGTTGGCTTAGAAATTTGGTCTCCAACCTTCTCTCCTTATTCTTTGAATGGAATTTCTTCTCCAATTTGGGTTCGTCTTCCACATTTTCCTTTACATTGTTGGGATGAAGCCAATATCACTAGAATTGTTTCTAGGATTGGAACTCCTCTTTTATTGGATGGTAATATGTTTAGATGGGGGAGGAGAGAATATGCTAGAGCTTGCATCCGAGTAAATTTGGATTCTAAACTCCCTGCTGGAACTTGGGTAGAAGGTGTTCATGGTAGATTTTTTCAGAAATTTGAGTATGAAAATCTATCTTCTATTTGCTTTAAATGTGAGAAAATCGGACATATTGATTCCATGTTTCCCAATTCAGCTCAAAATCAAAATCCTATTGTCAAAGAGGTCCTCAAAAATTCATTTCATCCTGATGATACATTGGGACCTTGGATGCACGTGAAATTCAAAAATAAGAGAAGATCTTTTCCAGATTTCAAGAAGGCTTCTACCATGGACAAACCAAAAGCTGTTGGTGTTATTTCCATGGTAGATGTTGAAGATGAAGGTTTACCAAATTCTTCTGTTTCGGAAATCCAGATGGCTGCTGAAAACATGGTAGAAGATGAAGACCAAAATCCCAACAGCAATTTGAATTCAAATTATGAATTCAAAATTCCGGAATTTGTGGATGAAAGAATGGAAGTTAGAGCTGAAGCTGTTGCTGAAAATCAGGACAATATGGAGCAACCCGTGAAGGGAAACTGCTCCATTTTGGGATTTCAAAATTCAGAATTTGAAATCCCACATATCATGGAGGTAGCTAAGGTCGTTGAGGAGTTTTTTTCCAGATTGTTCTATATCAAATTCAATTGGACTAAATGCTGTTAGTCTGACGTGTTTGCCTAATTTAGTTGAAGATTTGAAAATTCAAAACCCACTTAAGATGGAGGCAATCAAGGAGAAGATAGAGAAAGAACAAATTTCGGTTTTGACTACTTCTAAGGCTGCAAACAATTCTGATGAAAAGAAGCAAATTCAAAGTTTAGAATTGACTCCTATAAAGGCCACCGAGATTCCTAAAGTTGCTGATTTTTTGGGAGAAAAAATACAGCTTTTGATACATTATCTACTTTGACGACTGATATTAATAGTAATGGTAAATATTCTAATATCATTGACTCTTCTTCTACTCCATCAGCTGTTAGCTTGAATTTCAAAAAAACTATTCTTAAGAAAGATAAAAACTTTTTTAAGAATAATGTTACACCCGGAGCAAAGCATGTTTTATTCAAAGAACTTCAAGGATTGGGTCCGGTGAAAGAATTGCCTAGAAGGAAAATGGCTGAAAACAAGGAGAAGAACATTTTTACAGGTTCTTCTTCCTTTATATCCCATTAATATGAAAAAGGATTCTTCAGTGGATAGCAACAAAAGAGAGATGCTTTTGAAGATGGAACACAAGGTCTTCAAGTTTGGCAAAGACTTACTAAAGTTTTGGAATTTTTCATTGAAATGTATTTTCATTATTAGTTTTTATTTTCTTTCCCTTCCTTTAATTTGTTATTTTAAATTTTTCTTAATTGTTTATGAGGTCTTTACTATTTCTTATTCTCTAACTGAATGGGAACTCTGGGATACTAATTAACCCTCGGGTTGTTTTATAATTTGGTATCCCCTGCATCTCAACAGTTTCAAAATAGCTTATAGTGGACTTCATTACAATTATAATAAGTTTAAAATAACAAATTTATGTTTTAATAAGATACTTTTTCATGTTGAAAAAGGTATCATTAGCTTCTTTTGCCTAGTTTGTATTAGGTTAACTTCTTTTTCTTCTTAAATGCAATTTTTGCATCTTCTCAAAAAAAAAAAAAAAAAAATACCTAAATAAAAGAATTAAAAAACTATTTATAGTAGGTATAAAATGACCTCAGGCACCATGACACTTGAAATGGTGGCACTGTCATCTTATAAGATGAACATGCACATCAACATTATTGGGCTTACTCCACTATGATGTTATGCTGACTTGGCACATTTATTAGCTAAACTAGCATGGCTTTTGACTGAACTAACATGGCTTCTTAGTTTGATAACTTTTCCACCATGGCACTGCAAAACTTGAGGGTTGTGGAGCTTGAATATATAATCTAGTGTTATGGCATAGTGAAGCTCGGCACTCTAGTGCTCAATTTCCCTACACTCGGGTGCTACATCATTATTTTTTAGTATAATGGTACTATTTTCCAGTGTAGCAGCACTTTAAAGTGCTGTAGTGCTAACCTTGGCTCCACTGGGTATTGATCTTCCTTAAATTCTAAAGTGGCCATAGTTGTAATGTTTGAATAAAACCCTAGGGCTTTTTGGATAATGATGCTGTGACATTATAACTATAGGAGCTGCGGTGCTGATTCAACACTTATAAATTTTTGTTTTTTTAGATTTTCTGTATAAATATAACTAAAATAATACATTTCACTAAATTGAAATATAAATAATAAATGGTATAAAATTTATACTTAATGAATTCTCCCCAGCTTTAGCTCTTGCTTATTCTCAAGCAATGGTGCAATCACATATTGATTAGCTTTATAGGCCAAATAAAAATTAGTAATTTAAAATTATTAAAGTATAAGATAATACATCATGGTTTACTAGTTATTTAGAATGATCAAAGTTGTAATGCTAACTTGAAAATTCATCAATAATTAGCTTAAAAAATAAACCTTATTATTTCTTGAATTGAGCTTATCCATTATGAGTGTATGTTCAAGTTTTGACTTTTGATTATAGAAATGAATATATATCATTTATAGATTAATTGTACTTGTAATTAAGTTAGAATTTCGTTAGTGCAACATCATATGTATTAGTTCATTTACCTTTTCCTATTTGAGCTAGGTATTATGATGCTTTTATGAATTGAGCTTTAGTAGATACCAATTTTTGAATGTAGTCATCCTTTTCTTTTTCAACTTTCTCTTTTTGATTTTTTATGATTTTCACTTTTCATACTTGGAGTACATATTAATGATTTTGAATATTAGTTTATCCTTTATCCCTCCAACAATCCAAAATAATTTTTGTATAGATTTAGTAAGATTGCTAATTTCAAAATTAGATTTTCAATTATCTTCATAAATTAAGCTACACACTTCTTTTTCCTTAAGTCAACTATTCATTCTTCAATTTAGTAGTACATGTGCTTGCATAGGTTCTAAGTTCAAGATATGTTAATAAATTAAATATTCTTCCTAAGTTAATTATTATGCTTCTCAAACTATGAATTAATATACTTAGTTCATTCAAATTATCTTCTAAGGTTTTGTTATTATTCTTAAAGTTAGATAATTTTTTATTTTGGCTAAATAAACAAAAAAAGTTCAAGCACTATGTAGAGGCTACTTTTCAATATTAAAGAAAATGTAAAATTTTAAATTAAATATAAATAATACTAACACAATAATACAAACAAAAATTAAACAAAAAGTAACTAAAGACTATCATAAAATAAAAATAATATAGCACATAATAAAAGACCTAGATAACTGAATAAAAATTCAAACACAAAACACAATTGGTTGTCCCCTATCAACGCTAAGCTTATAGTCTTCAACCAGATTAGACCAATTATTTTTTTGAAGATAAACCAAATTAGTGGGATTTATTTAATGATCTATGTCCTCTTCTAAATAAGGCTTCAATCTATGGCCATTGATTCTAAAAACATGCAAACTTTTCTTGTCCTAAATTTCAAAAGCTCCATAGGAAAGTACTTTCATGATAATGAATGGTCTTGACAACCTAAATTTTTTTCCTGGAAATACTTTTAATCTAGAGTTCAAAAGTAAAACCTATTATTTTGAGGTAAATTCTTATTTAGGAAGCTTATGATCATGACCTTTCTTAATTTTATCTTTATAAATCTTGGTATTTTCATAAGACTCATTTCTAAATTCTTTTAATTTATTCAATTGTATTAATATTTGTTCTTTCGCTCTTTTAAGATTGAAATTTAATTCTTCCACTGCCCAGAATGCCTTATGCTCTAATTCTATAGAAAGGTGACAAGCTTTTCCAAAGACTAAGCTATAGGGAGACATTCTAATAGGTGCTTTAAAAGCAAGTTTACAGGCCCATAATACATCATTTAGTTTAAAGCCTAGTCTTTCCTAATAAAACTAATAATTTTTTTTCTAAAACTAATAGGACGATGACCAAAAAATGCATCGGCCAGGACGGAATATGTTATCGGCCAGGACGAAATATGTTATCGGCCAGGACTATCATCAAGATTGCAACAGAGTTCAATCAGATCATCCAGAACGATATAGTATCATCCAGGACGATGAGTTACAACAAGCATAGAAGAGACCAGCAGATGGAATTTGAAGAGATTTTTCCCTATCGTCCAGGACGATAAAAGTATCGGCCAAGACGATGTGACTAGAATTTGAAAAACAATGAAGGATGGTGATGATCAAAGCTCCAAAAAAAAACAAAATAAATGCAGACAAAAACATAGTAATAGAAAGCTAAAAACAACGAAAATAAAAAAAATAAAAAAATGAATATTTTTTGAATTTTAATTTTTCTAATTTTTTTTTTGTGTTTTATCAAGGCTTCATATGAGAAGTTCTCAAATAATTAAACTTTAGAGTTCCACAAGATCAAGGAGTTTAGCCAATCCTAATCAGATAACGGTAGAATATCCGATTCTGTTAACCCTAGATCAGACGTTCTTTATGGTACAAGTTTTCTTTTGAAAAACAAAAATGCTTAACTCAGAATAAACCTAATTGGGAAAAAAGAAGATCCAATCAAAACTTGTTTACAAAGAAAAAATCTCATAAATAATAAAACAAAATAATTTGTCTCAATCATAGAATTTGAAATAAAGCCTTTGAAATCATCAAATAATCAATGAGTTCTCTAAGTTTTAAGAGTTTAGAGAAGAGATAGTAGCTTGAATTTTGTGGGCTTATTTTATGCCTCTTTTGTCTTTGAATTGACTCTTTGAGCATATTGATTTTTGTTACACTTTTGTGTATAAATATATTTCAAATTTGCATCTTTTCATTTTCCTTCTTAATTCTTTCAAGCTACATTCCCTTTAACAAAACCCTTAAAAAGACCCTTAGTGGTGAGTATATCCTCCAAATATTAGAGAATAAGAGCTCTCTCTCTAACATAGGGAAGAACAAGTGACAAAACAAAATCAAAATTATGTGATAAAAGCAATGGCAAGACTTTAAATAACTTGAAAGATATATAAGAACTTTGGATATTATGTACAAGATAGATTATTGTAGCAGGATAGAAAGAATCTTAGTTTCAAAAACCATTGGCTAAAATGAGTTAGACTTTTGTTTAGAGAAGAAAATCATACGACAAAATAAGGTCAGAAGGAGAGAAACCATTAACGGTGTTTCTCCCTTTAACCGATCTAGAAATGCTAATCATAATCTCTAAAACTCCAAAATTTAAAAAGCTTGAAAAATAGTCATATAGGAAACCAAACAAAAATAAAGCAAACTAACACAAAGCAAGCACACAACACAAAACAACAAAACAAAACAAAAAAAAATCATTTCAAGAAATTATGAAGCAGCGAGTTTAAGCAATTTTGAGCTGCGAGCCTCCTTATGTCCAGTCATCCTATGCTCCCACGAGTTCTTTGGTGAGAGCACTCCTGCAAAACTCAATAACAGTCAGATTTAGGAACCCAAACAGGTTTGGGCCCCTTCTTAGGCAAAGTAGAATACAATGCAGGTATGGTATACTGTGAATCATGCATCTTAGGTCTCCACACCCAATGTATACTACGATGAACGGTGCAAGTGTGTGAGATGTGTCCTAGCATGCTACATGAAAAGCATCTAACTCCAGGAAAAGGTTTCTTAAATGGTTTGAGTTATAATGCCTCTTCCTAGGTTCTAGCTTAGGATCAAAAGTAGATGTCATCCGATTTTTCTTACATGTATTCAAATCATTTTGAATCCTCAAGTTAGTCCTTTTTAATGCATCATTATCAATCCTCAAATTTTTCTCAATCTCTTTAGATTTTTTAAGATCAGAATTAAGTGAGGTGTGTGAAACTTTTAATGCATTATGTTCATCAATTAATTCCAAATGCTTTTTGTTTAAATCATCAAATTCATCAAGAAGAGCCATGTGAATTGAATCAATCGTTGAATGATCTTTAAGAATGACTTCATACTCTTTTTGCAAATTTACAAGTTCCACTTTTAAGCTAGCATGAGTCTTCTTAAGTTTTTTGTAAGATGCATGGATTTTCTCACAAATCTCAAACAATTCATCATAGGTTAGTTTACATACCTCTTCCTCATCACTTTACTCAAGATGATCTTCCCCCATTAAGCACAGGTTTATAGTCTCTTCCTCTGGTTCAGTTTCAGAGGAATCAGTACCAGATTCTGCCCAGAATGCTTTTTGGACTCTCTTCTTATCCTTCCTAGACTTAGGTTTCTCCTCACCTTTTTCCTTTTCTTTGCTCGAGTGATCTTGAAGTGTAGGACAATCGGCTCTCACATATCCAGGCTTCCTTTAGTCATAACAAACAACATCAGAAGATCCTTTAGAATGTTTATGATCCCTACCTTTTCTCCAATGATGATTTTGCTTCTTCCTTAGAAAGCTTTTGAATTTCCTTGTGATGAAGGCAACTTCATCGCTTTCAGACCCGGAAGATTCAGAATCTGATTTGTGAGCCTTCAGTGCAACTGTTTTCTCCTTCTTCTTCTCACCTGCATCAAGATTTCTTTGATTCACCCCTTGCTCGTAAGCAATGAGTGAGCTAAGTAAGTTATCAATAGAGTAAGTGTTCAAATCCTTAGATTCAGTGATTGCAGTGATTTTAGCATCATATGACGAAGGCAAGCATCTCAAAATCTTGTTTACTTTTTCATAGTTTGAAAGTTCTTTTCCTAGTGCATGCAGTGAAGTAACTATCTGAGTAAACTAGTGTACATGTCATAAATTGATTCATGAGGTTTCATACGAAAAAGTTCATAGTCATGCAAGAGAATGTTCAAATGGGATTGTTTAACCTCATTAGTGCCTTCATAGGTGATACGCAATTTATCCCAAATTTCTTTACCAGTTTTGCAAGTGGAGACACGCATGTAATCCTCTGATTTTAAAGCACAGAAAAAATAGTTCAAACATTTTGCATTCAATTGAGCCAAATCTCGTTCATCAAAAGTCCATTCAGTAAAAGCAACTTCAGTTTTAACATCATTAATTTCACGAGAAGGTGGAGAATAACCTTCTTTGATAAGAATCCACATGCGATAATCAGTAGATTATAAAAACGTTGGCATGCGGGTTTTCCAGAAATCAAAAGGTAAGTTGTCAAACAAGAGAGGTCGTGTAATTGAATAACCTTCCGTAGTGTTATGATTCCCAAGGTTAGCCATGGATCAAAATTCAAAAAGTTTTAAAACTCAGTTTTTATGAATCCCGCTCTGATACCACTTGAAAGTGCTCTGATACCACTTGAAAGTTTGTTAGGGATGTTAAGCCCTATAGAACTGGCCCAAGCTAACCAAGAGGGGGGGGGGGTGAATTGGTATTTAAAAAAATTTCTTTTCACAAAGAACAAAAATCACATAAACCAAAATCACACCACGAGAAAAATAAATGCAAAAATTAAAAGTGTGGAAGCAAGAAACAAGAACACAGAAATTTATAGTGGTTCGGTCAACTCGACCTATGTCCACTCCCCGGAGGTGTCCTCCAAGTATTGCACTACAAACGTGACTCTCCTTTAGCCCCCACAGCTAGGCGGAGAAGCCTTTACAACGAACCTCCTTTTCCCCACTCCGGCAAGGCAAAGAACCTATCTCCTTTTGCTTCCTCCTGAAGCTGGCAGAGAACCACAACTAGATGCTGACTCCTTACCTCTACTGACCCTTCCACAGATGAGAAACTCTAGATGAAGAAGAAGCAGAGTGATCCTTGAAGCAACCCTTGTGAATCCCCTCACAAGCTCCCCCACACAAGATACTCTCTCTCTCCCTCTCTCTCTTTCTCTCCTCAAGGCCTTTTCAGGTCAAGGAAGCAGCACAAAGGTGTTTCAAAATGTTGAACAAGAGCTCTTAAATAGAAGAGCTTCAAAGGAGCTCATTAATTGCAAGTTGCCGACAATATCGTCCAGGCCGATATGGACATGGGCCTGGCCGATCAGTACAAATTTTAGAAGATCAGCCAGAGCATTGGCCTGAATGCAAACTGGATGATTTAAAATTGGCTTGATCGTCCAGGCCGATCTCACGATCGTCCAGGCCGATCTCACGATCGTCCCGGCCGATTAGTTCAAATCAGAGGAAAATCGTCCAGAGCATCGCCCTGAATTCGAGCTGGCCGATATTTATCGTCCAGAAGTAACTAAGGTTTTTGAATAGATCATCGTGGCCGATCCTGCGATCATCTAGGATGATATGATCATGTCAATCATCCTTAATTACTCCCTTGATTTCCTGATCAATTAAGGCATAATTTATGAATATCGTCCAGGCCGATCAAGAATCGTCCTGACCGATTATTTAAAAATACAGTATACCTTAATTGTCTATGGCGGAAACTTCTTTCTGTTTTGAGCTTATCGTCCTGGCCGATACACGTATCATCCAGGATGATCTGTTAATGACGGCTGCCTTAATTAAGAATCCTTATTTAGACTTTCTGTTTTAAGCCTGATCGTCCAGGACGATGTAAATATCATCCTGGCCGATGTGGGTAAAAACAGAAATTCTAAGTCTCTCAAGTGTGTGTGTGTAGGGTTACTTAGCATCAGTGTCTTTGACCATTACAAATAGACTAATGAAGAGAAAAAACAAAGTACAGACTAACTCAACCCTAAACCTACGCAATCTTGAACTGACTTCGTTTGTTCGTCCGATCTTCGATTCCTTAAAAGTTAGAAGTAATAGGCAGTCCAAGAAAATTAATATTATTTGTCAATCATCAAAATATAAGTCATGAAAATAGATTTGCAATAGCAACATTATTTTTTGGTTGGCAATTATGTAAAGCACTACATGCTAACCATGGTTCCATCGGGGCTTTAACCTTCTTAATATTCCAATGAAGCTAGCATTAAAATGTTTGAATAGAGCACTAGGGTATTATGGATAATGACACTATGATGTTGTAATTGTGGGTGCTATGGTGTTGGTTCAATACTTGTGAATTTTTTATCTTTTTTTCTAAGATTTTCTACATGAATATAACTAAAATAACACATTTTTATTAAATTTAAATATAATAAATAGTACAAAATTTATGCCTTTTTGTTACACTTAACATTTAAGCAAGGCTAGACATTATATATACTAATTTTTAATAAATTAGTACTCAGCCTTTCTCAATTTTTAATTTCACTTAAACCTTTTTAGTGGCTAAATGCTTTATACTGATTTTAAATGTCTATCTTCTTTCTCCAATTTTTATTCTATCTAAGATTCATTAAAGGTTTCATAATTTTCTAATTACTTAATTAATAGAAAACCTAAAATTAATCTAAATAATTTATTCACACTAATCTTTAAACTAATTAATCCTGCATAAGAGCTTAAGTGCTTAAGTGATCATAGGAATTTTATTTATTAGAAATTATTGATTTAAATTAAATTAGTTATTATTTTTAATTGCTTTATTTGGAAAAAAATTTAAATTATGTACTATTAATTAGTTAATTATTATTATTTTTGAGTTTCTAAATTTTTGCTTTACTTCTGTAACTAATAATGAAGATACATCAGGGTAGAACTCAAAGGGTGGGGGGCTAAGGAACACTTTCCTCTGAATATGGGAGTCCATCTCCCAGATTCTAAACATCCCCACCATGACAACATTTAAGTTAGAATTATACTAATACTATCATTAATTTAAGAGCATCATGTGGTCTTAATATTGTTCCATCGCCTACTTTGGCCATGTAATCTACTACACAAAACCATCACTAAAAACTTGATCTGATCCACTCTATCTGGATATATGTCACCTGATCTCCTAAATTCCTAAAATCTCTAACGCAAGATTAGTTGGGTTTGGTTGGTTGTCTAGATCCCTCTCCTTATTTTAAAAAAAGAATTTTTATAAATTAAATCTTTGATTTAGTAATGGCATAAGAAAGAAAGATTAGCTCCTCCCCTGGGTTTCCTACAGCGTTGGCAACTACACATATTTCACAAAATTAAGGATGGATGACCTAACACTACTATTGTGGACCCCCCTAAGCATATCCTAGAGAGATTAAAAAATACATTCCCAATGTGATATTGAACTCCTTCTAAATATAATAATATATGATCTCCCTTCCTATGTGACTTTACTAATATTCTTACTCAGCACGACCTTTGTAAAAATAAAGTAGTTTCATGCTTTAAACTATTGGTTAAGGATTGAGAAAAAAAGTTCATTATCATATCCTCCCATTTCTTCCACTAAGCATTTCAGTCTCTATAGGCTAAAAAACTAAGGATTTCATCATGGTTAATATATGAGATGCAAAAAGTTTAGGTATTCATCCTCATTAAATTGGTAGCTTAGGGTTTAGAAGATATGGTTAATAGCTATAGGAATGGAACCCATTTCCCTCTAATAAACATAGCGTTATTACATGACTCCTTTGCATTGGAAAAAAATTATTGCATGGTTAGAACTATAGTAGTGTGGGTTTAACTCAATAGGTCACACCATTTTTTCTTATTAATAAGGGTCTCTACCACTCCCCAGGGTTAAGAAAGCCGCTCTAGAATAAAAGTTTTATATAAATAATAAAGTTATTATATCTATTCTATACTTTGACACTTACAAACCTTCTAGCATCATGGGAGGTTGATCTAGATCATTTCTTTCCAATGATTAGCTTAGGATCTATTCATAATGATTTGGAAGAGAGTCCTTACTCAAACACACACTAGGGAAGAGTTTATAAGGTGAAAATGAAAGGAATCTACTAGCTTACTTATATAAAATGACTGGCAACATAGAATTAAACAAGAGAGTGGTTTAGTGTTGGTCAAATTTGGTTAAGGCTAGGACAAGAATTATAGTGCTAAAGTAAAATGACACTATGATGTTAAGCTTTGTCTGTCCACACTACCTGGGTGCCCAGCTACCCACTCGCCCATGCTTTTGGTATGCCTTCCTGTATAAGCTACCCCATATGTCCATATGTATTGCCCAGTGTCCTACCTGCTTGTCAGTACTACCTGCCCACTACTTGTCCGCATGGTGATATGAGCATTAGACTTGTTCGATTTTAAGATGTCAACCACTCTACCATGCTGTAAATTACTTTCTATATTTAACAGTTTTATATTTAAATTATATAATTCCATAATAAAACTTTAACATAAATTAAATTAATAAATAATTAAAATAAGTTATTAATATTAATATTAAATTTATTAATAAAATAATTTATTAAATTTTTTAATAAATAATATAAGGTTATTAATAATAATATTAATATTAAATTTATTAATAGAATATTAATTTAAACTTATTAATATTTATATTTATATTAAAGTTACTAATAGAATAATAAGTTAAAGTTATTAATAAATAATTAAAATAATTATTATTCTAACAACTTAATTTTAATTATTTAAAGTTATATTAAAGTTATTAAATTTTTAATTAATTAAAATAGGCTATAAAATTATTAATTAGTGAAATTACAAATATAAATTTTTTTCAAAAATTAATTAAATCTGTTGTTAAGCAGCCAAAAAAGTTTCCTAAAAATCAGTCAAAAATATTTCATCTTTATCCATCAGAAAGTTACCAGAAGATCTGATGGATAGGCTATAAAATTATTAATTAATTAAAATAGGCTATCAAAAAAGCTTCCATAAGTTAATATAAAAATAGGCTATAAAATTATTAATTAGTGAAATTAGAAATATAAAACTTTTTCAAAAATTAATTAAATCTGTTGTTAAGCCACCAAAAAAGCTTCCTAAAAATCAATCAAAAATATTTCATCTTTATCCATCAGAAAGCTACCAGAAGATCTGCCAAAAATCAGTAAAAAAATTGTACTAGTAATAGGTGATTTTCCTATAGAGGAAGAAGAGGTTGTTGAAAGGGTTAATGAGAAGAACTTGAGTAAATCCATTGAGTTGGATTCAGTTGAAGATGTTGTTACTCCAGGTTCGTAGAATGCTATTGCTGAACAGAGAGTTGATGAGCAGTCGGTAGCTGTGTTAAACTCTGGGAAATGTAAACTATCAAAAGAACTGAGAAGCTTAGGACCTATGGAAACTAATCAAAGGAAGAGAAGAATGGACAAAGAACATAGCAAAATAGTAGGGGATCATTCCCCTATTATTTCTTAAATGGAGTCTATTAATTTTTGGAATTGTAGGGGGGCTAGAAAGAGGGAGGCCTCCTTATATCTTAGAGAAATTGTGAAGGATTATAAGGGTTTCTTTGTGGGGCTTACTGAAACAAAGATTTCTTCTCTTGATAGTAGTGAAGTGAATCAAATCATTGGCAGTGATTGGGATTATTTCTTTCATCCCTCAATTGGCAATTCAGGTGGTATTTTAATCTTGTGGAAGAAGGCTTTTACTTCTTTTGAAATGGTTGATCATTCCTCCCAAGTGGTTATTGGGAAGATAATCACTAATGCTTTGGGTAAGTGGAATATTGCAACGGTATATGGTGGAAGAGATGCTCAAACCCGTAGATCTCTTTGGAGCACACTAGAAAATTATTTGAGTGATGAAGATCCTTGTATAATAGGAAGGGATTTCAATTGTATCCTTTCTAAAGAGGATAAAAGGGGTGGAAAGAGATTCTGTTTATCTAAGGGCTCCAAAGACTTGAAGAATTTTATGATTAATAATGATTTTCATGATATAGGATTTGTGGGTCCTAGCTACACTTGGTGTGATAACAAGGAAGGAAATTCTAGAATTTGGGAGAGGCTTGATAGGTGTCTCTTGAATTCTAAGGCTATTCACAAGGTTCCTTTTGTTAAGGTACGTCATTTACCAAGAGTAGCATCAGATCATGCTCCTATTTCTATTAATCTTGTGGAAAATCAGAATAAAAATCGGGTTTCATTATATTTGAAGATACATGGAAGACTTATCCAGCTACTTGGAACATTGTTCTGAAAGCTTGGAAGAAGATGGATTACGGTTCGAATACAGAAATTATCAAGAGAAAGCTGAGGAGAGGTATTAAGGCATTATACTACTGGAATAGGAATAAGTGTCGAGATCTGCAATTATTAAGAGATGAGCTGAAAAAAGAAATATTGTTGTTACAAACTGAAGAAGCTAATGAAGGAGGGTTATCGGTGGACAAATTGAAGATGTTGAGGAACAAAGTGCAAGAACTAAATGTTACATTGAGTAGACTCTCTACTTGGTGGAACCAAAGATCCAAAGTTAGATGGCAGCAGGAAGGAGATGTAAACTCTAATTTTTTTCATCAATTTGCTTCGATAAAGAGGAATGGAAATATGATTTGGCAGGTCAAAGATGAGATTGGAAGTATGGTAGATGATTTGGAGAATATTGAAATGGTTTTCTACATATTTTTTCAGCAAAAATGGTCAGCCAGAAGTTGTAAACTGACGGATTGGCCTCCCTGTCCAGAAATTCTGTAGATTTCCAAAGAGGATGTTGTTAAGCTAAATATGGATTTCACTAAAGAGGAACTTACAAAAGCTGTATTCATGCAAGGTAAGAATAAATCTCCAGGATTAGATGGTATTACTTTGTCTTTTTTCAAGTTTTATTGGAAAATTGTTGAGGATGAAACTTGGAAAGCTATTGATGATTTCTTTAAAACTGGTGTCATGTTAGAGGAATGGAAGGATACTCTTCTTATTCTTATTCCTAAGATTAAGAAGCCTTTGGTACCATCTAACTATAGACCTATTAGCTTATGCCAGTCTACTTATAAATTTGTGGATACAATGATATTGAATAGAATGAAGGGCTTCATTGCTAACTGTATTACTGAAGAACAAGCTGCTTTTCTTCATGGTAGATCTATTTCTGATCATTGTCTCTTAGCTCAAGAAGTTATCCACAAACTTAGAATGTCTAAAAGGAAGAAGGGGTTAATGGCAGTTAAGCTTGACATGGAACAAGCTTATGATAGTATGAATTTGGAAACTTTATCTAAAGTGTTAAGCATGTTTGGTTTTCCAAGGAAAATGAATTTGCTTATTATGGAGTGTGTGAGGAATGTTAGATTCTCCTTTATCATTAATGGGAAAACTTCCAAATGGATATGTGCTGAAAATGGCTTTAGACAAGGTTGTCCTTTGTCTCCTTATTTGTATATTTTGTGCTCACAACTTTTCTCCTTATCAATGAAGCATCAAGGTCAAGGTTTGGGAATTCAAATCTCACAAAGAGCTAACTTGGTTAGTCATTTATTGTTTGTTGATGATATTTTGCTTTTCTCTCATGCGTCCAAAGGTCTTGCTATTAAGATGAATAATATCATTATGGATTTCTGTTTGTGGACCGGCTTAAGGGTTAATAATGCAAAATCTCAGATTTTATTCAGTAAAGGTATGGATAGAATGGAGATGATAAAGGTGAAGCAAATTCTGAAATTTAAAACCGTTGAAAAATTTTATTATCTTGGAATCAAATTGATGATGAGAAGACCTGTTTAAAATGACTTCAAATTCATTATAGATTCTATTATGCTTAAGTTGAACACTTGGGGAAGTAAGTGTCTTTCATTAGCTGGTAAAATGACCCTTGCTAAGACTTCTCTTTTAAGTCTTCCCAATTTCTTCTCGGCACACTCTATGGTTCCTAAAAGAGTACTCCATGAAGTTGATAGATGCTGTAGAAATTTCATATGGCATAAGAGGGATGGTAAAAAGGGTATGCATTATATTGCTTGGAGAATGTTATGTAAGCCTAAATCTCAAGGTGGATTCAGTTTTCCCTCAGCAGTAAGAAGGGCTGGCCCTCTCAAGGCAAGACTTACTTGGAGAGTATTGAAGAATCAGGATTCTTTATTGTTTCAAAATTTAAATGCCAAATATGGAGATAGCTGGTGGAGTGGAGGCTATAGGCATGGTAAATCTACAACATGGAAAATTCTGAATGAAGGAGCAGTTCACTTAAAACCTATCCTTAGGTGGAGAGTGGTTGATGGAGCTAAAATCAATGTGATTAAGGATATCTGGCTACTTGATAAAAGCTTAAATGAATGGCCTATAACAGTGAATTGTAATGATCTGGATGGGCTTTATTTATGTCATTTTATTACAGATCTTGGCAATTGGAATTTAGAAGAATTGAGAAGATTTTTTACTGAAGAAATTATAGTGCTTATACGACAGTTACCTATCAACAATGATTTGAATGAAGATTTTCTAGAAGAGATCAACTTTCCTTCAGGGAAATCTATTACAGCCCGTGCTGTTTTTGCATCCAAAAAGAGAATTATTGTGAAGATGATATTGAGAAAGATGAAACTTTCTGCTCGAAGTGAGCTCTTCTGGTGGAGGATTAGTAAAAATGCCATTCCTACAAATGAGTTTTAAAACATAGAAGACTCAGTGATGATGACTGCTGTATAAGAGGATGTCTTGAATGTGAAAACCTGGAACATATAACTGTTAAATGTATGGAATTGATTAAAATTCTTAAACAGTTACAGAGTTGGGGGTTTTATGTTCCAATCTTTGAATCAATGGATGAGTGCTTAGTTGAATTAAAGATCCTCACGACTATTGCACCTAATAGTGTGAAAATTTACTGTGACACGATTTATCAGAATTGGAAGAACAGGAATGCAGTCAGGCATGGAAATTCTGCTACTTAGGTGCTAGTTTCAGCAACTAATGTGCTTTTTTCTGCAATTAACAATGTCAATCCTGTCATTGATAGCTGGGGTGCTAATCTCCCTAGGGAGTTTCAAAATCTTTGGCACCCTCCACTGCAAGACTGGATTAAAATCAATGTGGATGCTTCTCTTATGACCTCTTATTCGGCTGGAATAGGGGGTTGTTTTAGAGATCATAAAGGAAGATTGTTGTTAGCGTTTGGGGAAAAAACTCACTGTGATATTGCTCATCTTGAAATGGAAGCTATAATTATTCTTAGAAGATTCATTCAACCTTGGATGCTTGAATGTAAAGGAATAATAATCGAAGGAGATAACATCAATGTTATCAACTTCATCAAAAATTCTTTGAAGAAGACCAATTGGCAAAGGACAGATCGGATTGAGAAGGATATTTTATGTTCTTGACCGACTTCAATAATGTGATTCTTAATCATGTTCATAGGAATTGTAATAAGGTAGCCGATTGTTGTGCTACTTTAGCTTTAGATACTAATTTTTTCTTTGATAGTTCTTCTTTAGCTAGCATTCCTCCTTCTCTTTGTTTTCTTTTGAAGAAGGAATGTGAGCCTTTGCTTTAGTTGTATCTTGCTTTCCTGCTTAATTGCATATTGCATTTCTCAGAAAAAAAAAATGCTGCCTCGCAGTACTATAATGTTACCCAAAATTTATGAGAGCTCAATGCTGCGGTGCTTCATGGTTAATGCAACAGCGCAAGATTCCTTCGGCATTAAGATGTTATATAAAATTTATATTTTTTATGGAATTGAAATAATATTGTGGTGTTCAAGGTCTGTACACTATGATACCCTTACTAACTTTTTTATTACATGTCCCCATGCTACGATAAACCCTATCACTTGTTCCCAACATAAATCACACTTAATCAATAAAAATTTTATTCTTAATCATGAACATCATTTACACACAATTGATCCTAATTAAAATAGTATATACAGACAATTTTTAGGTTACCCCCAAAATAATGTTATGTTTTTAATCTTCAGGCAGACTATGCCTAGCTACTATTTAGGTTGAGCCAACTCCAATGAAATCCCAAGATAATTTAGGTCCCCTCCTAAGTACAGTTTCTGTCTTTGACCATTGACTTTGAAGATTTTGGCAATCTTTTTATCCTTCATATCTATAGCTCTCTAAGGATACACCTAGACAAGAGTGAATGATCTTATTGACCTAAACTTTAATATCCCAAAAAATAATTTCAATCTTGATAGATAAAAAGCACTTCCTATCTAAGCTTAAATTCCATCTTAATGAGTATTTTTGATGCTTTGCTTTAGAAGGATGCAAACAATTAAAATTTTAATTTCTTTGGGAAATTTTGAAATTGATTTTTAAATTTTAATTCTAAAATTGAACATACCATTGGAAATAATATACTGCCTTGGAAGACATAAATAAAATTTCTTAATGGGTTCAGATTTAGAATTATAAATTTTATCATGAATATTGTAGCCAAATTCGAGAAGGTGAAAGTTAGAGAAGGTTGTGAGACCAGAAAGAACAAGTCTGAGGCTAACCAAGAGGGGGATGAATTTGTTATTTAAAAATTTCTTTAACAAAAAGAACATCTTTTTATAACTTTTTTAATATCTAAAAAAAAAATTATCACTTGATGTAGAAGAAAATTAATTTCATAATAACAAAAAGATTAGAATATTAAACTACACAATTTTTCAGAAAAAATTAAAGTGCATAAAATAAAAAGAACAAACACACCAAAATTTATAGTGGTTTGGTCCAACCTGACCTACATTCACTCCATGTAAACCTTCTTTTCATGTATTACACTAAAACTAGTGTCTCTTCTTTTGCCCCCACATCAAGGTGGAGAAGCATTTTTAAAATCTCATCCACCAACCTGATGCAATAGAGGACATACTCTTTTTAACCCTCTAAGTTATGTTAGAGAACCTGAAACCCTTTTTCATCCTTCTAGTGAAGGAAGGGAATCTCGAATTTTTTTCACCCTCATGGAGATGGCAGAAAACCAATAATCCTTTTTCTCCCTCTTGGAAAGGCAGAGAACTACGACCTAATACTATAAAATGTCTCCCCATAGCCACCAAAAGATCAAGATAGAATCTTGAAGAAGACATGGAAGGGCTTTTCTTGGAGTAACCTTGTGAATCCCTCATAACTTTATCTCACAAATAACTCTCCCTCTCTTCTCTCACAAAGCACTCCTTAACTCTTCTTTAAGATACTTAGCAACAAAAAGTCTTTGAAGCAATTCTAAGTAATAGTTTAAATAAAATTCTTCTCAAAAAGACCTAAATTTCAATCAACCAACTATGATTATTTAGTATGATCCCAGATCATCATGTTCGATTAGTTCAGTACTCCTATTAGCATAGTACGATAAGATAGATCTTGTATGATCAGTTTAAGGAGATGAACCGATCATCTAGGATGATTGAGAGAATCAACCAGTATGATTATTATAAAGTAATCCTTTTATATTGTATAAATTGTATTATCCTGTATGATCAGTTCAAGAGTTTGTATTGATTGTCTAGTATAATAGGCGTTGATAAATTATCATTCCATGAAGAGCTTGGTTCATACAATACAAAATCAAGGAGTCATCCTATACTATTAGTCAAAGAACTATGGCATTTTTTTTGCATGATAGGTGATGATAAATTATACTCCCATGGATTGCTCTGGTCGTACAATATAATCATCACCAATCATCCTATTTGATTTTTTGGACAAATTAACCATAGTTACTCCTTTGATCGTAGGATCAATTTAGTCATGATTATCATATATCATACAATATGATTCATATCATACAATATGATTAAAAAAATTGAGTTTTAAAATATTACATAAATTGTAATTGGTGTTTATTTTGCTGATTATAATTGATTACTATGTATGATATATAATACAAACATGATCCAAGCACTATGATTTTGATAATAACAAATATTATTGTGTATGTTGTCGCTTTCTCCTATTTTTATGATATTCTATTTCTTTTTATGTGTACAAATATTTCTAAAAATTAGTCCACCATTCATTTACAATTTTTATCAGCTCGAGACTAGATAAATTAGGGTTACAGTATGCATATTTTAATTTATTATTTATTATTTTTCCTTTTGAGTCATATTATGTGATGGGGTGGATATCATTGATGAGTAACCTTTCACACACACAGGGGGAGAGAAAAAAAAAATTTTAAGAGGATTTTTTAAGTAATTTGTACTATAAGATTTTGGATTCATATTGATGACTTTGTTTTGTATGGTACAATTTTAATTCATATTGTATGATTTATTGTACTCTATCAAAACCCTAGCTGTTAGGGGTTAAGGAAGATGCTACTGATATGTTGATAATACAATATAATTTGGTTCATACTATATACCCTAATTAAAATCTTTCTTGATTAATCCCTCGATATTAGGCAATCAAATCATAGAAAATTATTATGATCGATCATACTGTATGATATAGTTCATATAAAATAATTGATAGTGTAAAAAAATGGTCATCCCATATATCGTATAAAATGAAATACAGGATTTTTATAATGATCATAATATACGATGTCTAAAGTGCTAGACCATCGATAGTGTATGAAGTTGGCCATCACAAGAGTCATCCCAAATGAATAGAAGGAATTTCTATAGTTTCTACCATACGATATTTTGATCGTATTGTACAAAATGTTATAAATGTTGAAGAGTTCTTCTCCACGACCTTGCTAGATGAATCTAAATTACACTTATTATACAATATGATATGTGTATCATATTAAATGAATAGAAGATAAAACTCTATAAAATTAGGGTCTCATTAAGCCCACTACTTAAGGTTATTTAATACTTCCATTAGAAAATCTTTGGATGTTGAGACTTAAGGAGAGAGAGCCTTGAGGGAGAGAATAGGATGCTTTTTGAGAGAAGAGAGGGAGATTTTGTGAGGGAGAAATTGTAAGGGGATTCACAAGATTACTTCAAGCAAGAATCTTACATAGTATCTACAAGCGTCTGCCTGGATTCTCTATGGCTCTAAAGAAGAAGTTCTTCAGTAAAAATCATGGTTCTCTAACCATCACCTGGAGGGTGAAAATAGAGTTGTGGTTCTCTGACCATCACTTAGAGGGTGAAAATAGAGTTGAGGTTCTCTGCCTGTAAAAGAGTTATGGTTCTTCTTCACACCAGGGTGGTGAAATAACTTCATATAGGCTTCTCAACCTTATTGTGAGAGCAAAAGGAGAGTCACTAATATTTAGTATAATACATCGAGAGGGAGTTTCCAAGGAGTGGATGTAGGCCAGGTTGATCGAACCACTTTAAATTCTAGTGTGTTCATTCTAATTATTTTTTGCACTTTATTTTTCTGTAATTATATATATGGTTGAAAAATTTGATTTATTTTGTTATAGTGAAATTTTTTTATTTCCATATCTATTGTGTCGATTCTCATATGTGGGTGTGATAAGTTTTTAAAGGATTTCTTTTTCCTTAAAGAATTTTTTAAATATCCAATTCAGCCCCCCCCCCCCCCCTTTCACAAACTTTCAATATGGATTATACAATATGATGAGTTTAATTAATCTTACTAACCATAAGAGCCCTAATTAGGGTTTTTTGGACAATTGATCATCCAGTATGATATAAATTGTATTGTACGATTAGTTCAAAAAACTCAACTTCTTTTTAACTCACTAACTTACCTCTTTGTGTGTGTGTGTGTAATGTTACTTAGCTTTAAGTTCCACCAAAATATATAATTAAATCAAGTAAGATAAAAAGTACAAAAAGACTAAAAATACATACTTTAATCCTAGTTTACCCAATCTTGAGATGATTGAGGTTATAATTGAATTGTAGACCTAAAATGTTAGTGAGCAGGGAAAAAATAGAAATGCAATAAATTATATTATCAGAAGATAGCATAGATAGAAATCCAATAATGTTTATTATCATCAAAATTGTAAGACTTTGGTCCAGATTTGCAACAGAAGGAACTACATAAGACCCTGAAGGGTTAAAATGACGTTAGGTCAAATATTTAGCTATGATAATTTTAATGGGTTATCATTAGTTTCATATTCAATGTTATAATAACAAATGATATATCTTCCCAAGGGAAGAAAATGTCATTCCCTACTAATAACTTGAATAAAGTGATAATGATTATTGTTGATTTTGCTTGATTTTTCCAAAGAGAATTAATTGACTTTTTAATTAATATGGGGTCTTTAAATCTCCTATAAAAGTAAGCCTTCGTAGTTAATTACATCATCAAAACTTTGAGTTTCCTATAAATACTCTCAATTAAAATAATGGTATAAACTTTATTTTCATGATTTCATGGAGTGAAGGAGTGAGATTGGAATTCCAAATGGGATTGGATTAAATTTTGTTATTCTTAGAGGTAAATGGAGGAGTAGGAGGCACTTTGGGATTATAAGATAATTTGTAAATGCCCCATTTTATCCTCTATGAAGAGCTTAAAATTTTAGCTTAGAGAAAAATTTAATTCAAGTTATTATTTTATTAGAATATTGGGATTATATTCCTGAAATTGGGGACTTATAATTTTGGGTCTACCTCATATCCTAAATATATTTTGGGAACCAAACCATAATGACACCAATCTATCAAATGATATAAAAATTTGTACTTATCCTGGCCTAAATTGGGAAGAAAACTAAAAACATAACACTTCAAAACCATGAATCTGATCTTTTATGAAAGATGGATAAAATTGTTGTTTAAATTTTGAGGAATTGGGACTGACGTTTAGAGAATATCCTAATTGGCCCTATTACTTATGTGGGATAATTTTGCTCAAATGAAAATAAAATTTTATTAATTTAATTTGCTTCTAATGCAATATATATTGATTGATCTTGTATGAATAAAAGATATGAAGTAGTTAAAAAATAAGGCTTAGAAAATATATATTTTCCCTAAAGGTTGCATAATATCCCCCAGAAAGAAATGCACCCGAATAGGATAATTGGTCTTCCACAACCTATAGGAGGGGAGGTGGCTAGCAAGGAAGAGAAGATTCAATATACATGGATGAGACCCTCAATGAGCCCCAGTTTACTTCTTAAAGTTGTTTATGAGTAGAAAAATTTAATCCTAAAGATCCATACATATAGCAAAATAAAATAAAAACATAAAAGAATATAAAACTCTAAAAAATTCTATAAAATAAATAATTAAATAATATAATCAAAATAAATCAAGTGTAAAAAGTCCATGTGGTAATAGCCACTTAATTATAACCCAGAGTCTACATAAATTAAAAGTGGCTAGGTACCACTGATAATAATTTAGATTCTAATCCTAAAAATGATGCAAGTAAATTTTGTATGGGATATATTTTCTTAAAGCCTTCAGTTCTTCATCTTCCTCCCTTCTACAGGCTCCTTAGATTTGTTAGGTCCAAGTATCAAAATGAAAGGAACTCATCCCCAAAGGAGTGTTTCTTTCCTCTTTAGATTTTCAAAGCATCCTAATTTGAATCTCCAAATGAAATGAACTCCCCCCTAAGGGATGTTTCCCTTCTCTTTGGACTTTAAATTGCGTGACTTTCACAACACTTGAAATTCAAAATACATATTAAAAAATCAAAAGACTCTAGACAACATACATGGTTATCCTTAATAATTATATTTAAAATTATCAATATTATCCCAAACAGTTATATCATTAAGTTGCTTAAATTAAATCATAAACACACTTGGCCATGCACTTTCTATTTTAAGGGATATAAGTAATTTAGCACCTGCAAAAAATTTGTTTTTTAAATTTTAATTTACCACCCCTTGATATTAACTCTATATGAGCATGGCCACCTACAAAAAATCTTGTGAACATCCAGATCATTCATAACTTAGGAGTAATCTAATACCCATCACATAAATTTATAGATAACATGATAAAATTAACACATTATAAGGCATCACATCAATCAATTCATTATAACCAAAATGCAATAAAATCTTATGGAATTTCCTAGGGATTCTTTAGTCATCTAGACATTGGCCTTAATTATTTTTCCTATATGTTACGAGTGTTCCAATGGGTCTAAAATTTTGCTCAACCAACCATGAGACATATACAAGCACACGGGGAAATCATAGCCTAATCATATCAATTTCCATAGTTATGAATTTTCAAACTTTTGGATCTAAACTGGACCCATCATTTTGTAAATTCACACCAAAACAATCCATAGAGCATTTGGACCTAAGAATAATACAAAAAGTTAGGTTCAATTTGACCACTGCATTGTAATAAAAATATCAAAATTGATTTTTAAATAAACATAAAAATCTTATTGTTCACTAATCATAACATCATACAATTAATTTTATAAATACTGAGGGTCGGGCCCATTCTAATGACACCAAAAACATCAAATTTTTTGTATATTGAAATTATTTTGAAGTTTTGGAGCATTTTTAGGAATTTTTTTTAATCCATCAAAAGTCAGCACCAATCTTTAGCAATGATTAGCAATAAAATGGTTACAACACACAGCATTTTGAACAAATGGTGACATCAATCTTCCACTTAAACATGTCGGTAGCCTCTCATAGCCATCAGATTGTTGTTAGCTGATGTGGAGGGTCAAGATTATGCCACATTAGTGTGTGGCTGATTTAGAAGACCCACATTCAACCCCTGTCTCATCCATATGATGTTTAGGATGATTTGGGTCATTTGATTAGATGATTGAATGACTCATATATAAAGCTAAATTTTAGTTCAAATTGAACTAATACTTTGAATGCTCATAACTTCAAAATAACTCCTCCAAAATCCTATAAAATTTGAAACATAAACTCATAGATCATAATCTTCCAATGCATGGAGTTTGGAGGCTCCATGGGTTGTAAATTTTGAGTGGTTTTAAATTTTAATTTTAACTAAAAATGGAGATATATCACCAACCAATGGATGAATTTTGATGATCTTAGGCTCCTTTAGCACCTGGTGATGTCCTCTCCAACTTTATAGAGGACTCCCTAAGCTAGAAGTGGCTTGATAGAAAAGTGTGGTGAAAACTTTAGTTTCTCTCACTTTAACTCTCTTTCTCTTCACTAAAATGGTTTTTGGAGGCTTGAATGGTGGAGAAAAGGCTTGGAAATTGGTTAAACCATGGCTTAGCTTATTTTAAGAGGCTGGCTTAAGGTCTCTTTAGGATGGAAATTGGTTAATTTAAAGTAGGTTTAAGAAGGTTTGAGATATATATGGATTTTTTAAGGTGGCTTGTCCACCTAAGCTTATTTGAGAGCTCATTTGACCATTTGACTGGTCAAACCAATCAATGGGACTGACATGGTATTCAAGGGAATGCATTTTGCCTTTTAGAATAGTATCCAAGTACTTAAATCCATGGCATTGAATTTTTTGTCAAGTTTAAGGAACCATTAAATTGAGTTGACCAAGTCAAAGTAAATGAGGTTTGACTTAGGAAAACTTTATACATGTTTGGAATGTCTAATTGAATGGTTTTGAAATGTTAATTTGGTTTGAAATTGTTTGGAGAGTTGATTTTTTCCTTGGTTGGGTGTATTGTTGATTTAGTAAACCAAGTTAACCCATAGATTAGGTTTGGGTCCAACAAGTTTGGTTTGATGATTAGATACCAATAAAGGTGGTCTCAAGCCAAGGCAAAGTCATATGGATTGAAATGAATGTTTAAATCCTTAAGGGGAAATTTGATCACCATGAGTTGACTTGGTCAACCATGCATGGCCAAGGCTTGAATTTGGGCTCAATGCATTCCTAAGAGAGTTTAGGATAAACTAGAAGAGGTTTTATGGCTTGATATGGATATGCCATGTTGAAGTTCGGAGAAAATTTAAATTTTTCCTTTAAGGGGCATTTTGGTCATCTAGGCCATTGGTTAACTTTGGGTCAACTAGGGTCCACCAAAGTGTATTTTTATGTTTAACATGTCATAACTAGGGTTATGAAGATGTTGAAGGGTTTTTTGGAAGGTCCTAAGATCAAATTTTATAAGGTGGAAGGTCTAGTGGCATAAGATGTAAATATTTAAAGGTTTTGCAGCCTTTGGATTTCAATCAAATTTATGGGGTTAAAGGTCTCATATTGGCCTCAAATTTGAGAGGTTTGCCTAAGAAACATGCTTAATCAATATGCAACTGATAGATCATGAATCGTACTAGGTTTTGAGGTGATTAAAAAATTGCCCAAAAAGGGTTATAGGACATGGGCCTTAAACCTTGAATTTTGGTCTGGATTTTTTTTGGATTTGAATTGGACTCTAGATTTGATTGACTGAATTTGAGCTTTTTCAACCTCATGAATAGCATTAGGTTAATAATCAGTTTATGTTCATACCACATTTTAATTTGTTTTCATATAGAACTTGGCATTTTCATAAGCCTCATTTCTAAATTCTCTCAACTCATTCAATTGTATTAACATTTTCTCCTCAACATCCTTAAGTTTATAATTCAATTCTTCAACTACCCAATATTTTATTTATTCTAACTCTTTAAGTAAGTGATAATCTTTTATAAGGATTATCCTATAGGGAAGCAATCCAATTGTGATTTTGAATGCAATCATGTAAGCACAAAGTGCATCATCCAATCTCAGTGCCCAGTCCTTTCAATTAAGACAATTAATTTTTTCTAAAATTCTCTTGATCTCCTTATTACTTGTTTTAGCTTAGCCACTAGTTTGGAGATGATAATTTGTTGCCCTATATTTAATTCTATATTTCAAATTAGATTCTCTACTCTTTATTTTAAAAAATGACTCCCCACTAATGAAGATTTTAGGCACTCCAAAATCTTGAATGATATATTTTTCTCTAAAAATTTAATTACTACTAAGCACGAATTTTAGGTGTTACCACTTTCTCTATCCATTTGAAGACATATTCAATTATTATCAATATATATTGACTCCTAAAAGATTGAATAAAATGACCCATAAAGTCTAGTCCCCAAACAACATAGATCTACTCTTCCCATGAATAACTAAGGGACATTTTAAGCCTTTTTAAAATATTATTTATCCTATGACATCTATTACATCTTTTGACAAAATCATTCATATCCTTAAAGGCTAGTAAAATCTAGATTGAAGGATCTTAGAAGTAATTTAAATTATCCAAACTGCCCTCCTTACTTTGAGTCATATCACTGACTAATAATACTTTCAAACTCATCTTTTGGGGCACACTTCCTATTGATTTGATATTTATATCTCCTAAAATATATATGGCTTATCCTGAAAAAATAATTAGGCATCACTCAAAAATTTGTGCCTTTGGGTGTATGACTTATCAAATGGGTCACAATTTAGTTCATAATATCAGCATAGTAATGTACATAAAAATTAAATGTAATTAAACAACTTCTCATTAGGGAAGAATTTATTAATGTCAACACCATTATATAAAGAGTCTTTCTTCTCCAATCTAGACAAATGATTTTCCACCTGATTCTCAAAACTTTTTTTTATCTAAAATATCTATCTACATTAAACTTTTGATGAAATAAAATAAATCTAATTAAAGTTGGTTTAACACCTTTTTTAGTTAATAGGTATTTAATAATAGAGTGATCAGTGAAAGTAATAACATTGGTTCTAATTAAATATAATATGATTTTATCAAATGTAAATACTATCGCTAGTAATTCATTCTTAATTATGATATAATTTATTTGTATATCATTCAATATTCTACTGATGTAATTAATAACATCAAATTTCTTATCTAGTCTTTATCCCAAAATTGCTCCAATGGAATAGTTACTAGCATCACACTTCAATTCAAAATCAAAATATCAATGAGGTGAAAAAATGATAGGTGCAATAACTAAGAACTTCTTAAGTTTTTAAATGAAATTAAACATTCTAAATTGAATTCAAATGGAATATCCTTCTCAAGTAAATTTCATAGGGGTTTTGTAATTTTAGAAAAAATTTAGTGAATCTTCTATAAAACTTACATGTTCTTTAAAGCTTTACACCCCCTTTATAGAAGTAGGAGGTGGAAAAATCTCAATCACTTGGATTTCACCTTATCGACTTCTTTACCCTCATAGAGATTCTATGTCTGAGGATAATGCCTTCCTTAACCATAAACTGAAATTTTCAAAATTTAGAATTAGGTTAGTTTCATTGCATCTCTTCAGGATGAGTTTTAAATAATCTAAATAAAAATCAAGCAATATTTTAATGATACAAAGATCATTCATAAATATTTTAATGCTATGGTCTATTAAATCTAAAAAGATTGACATAATACATCATTAAAAGGATGTAGGGTATTGTATAATCCAAAAGATATCCTTTAAATGGCAAATGTTCCAAATGGATTAGTGAATGTTGTCTTGTCTTAGTTCTCTAGTGTCATATAAATCTTATGGTATCTAGAGTAGTCATCTAAAAAGTATTTAAAAGGATACCCCTCTAACCAATCTAACATCTCTTTAATAAAGGGAAGTGGAAAATGGTCCTGCATAATAACTTTATTCAGCTTCTTATAATCTATGAAAATTCTACAACCTATAACCATCGTTGTGGGTATCAATTTACTTTTCTTATTAGCTACTACATTAAGGCCTTCTTTCTTTGAAAAATAATAAATTGGAATCACTAATGCACTATCCAAAATAGGTAAATAATACTTACATCCAACCATTTTAAAACTTCTTTCTCCATAGCATTTTTCATTGTAGGGTTTAGTCTTCTTTAGTGATATGTAATTGGGAGTTTTCCTCCATTAGAATATTGTGCATGTGCAAAGATAAACTAATTCCATCAATATCAGTAAGGTGCAACAAAAGCTTTATTATATGTGTTAAGAACCCTAAAAACATTAGCATCATGATCTTCATCTAGATTAGCAGAAATAAAGATATGTAACACTTACTCTTTTCATAAGAAAATATACTTCAAGCGGGAAAGTAATTTTTTAACTCTAGAATAGGTGCATCTACAACATATGTTTTTAAGGATTTCCTTAGAGATGATGTATCTAGCTCTTCATATCTCCCTCTAAAAAATAAAAATTTTACTCACCATATTAATAGAATCTCTAACTACCTCTCCTACATTATCCAAACATAATGAACTCTCTAGCAAATTTGTAATAAAAATTTCTTTTAAAAATAATTCATACAATCTTTAACTAAATCCAATCTATAATAACCCTCACTATGATCCTTATACAACTTCATATAGTACAAGAAATTAAAGGTAGCTTCTTTCTCCTAAATTCCTTTCCCATATACACATCAATCATCATCCTACTAGTTGTTAAGAGAGTTCTTCCAAAGATAACATGTATCTCCCTATCTTCTTCCATGTATAAGATAATAGTCAATGGGGAAAAAAAACCTATCAACCCTAGCTAAAACATCCTCTATCAAATCCCCAGCCCTTGGATAAGGGAATGAACGGTCTATTAACTAAAGGGTAATAGTGGTGGGCTGGACTTCTCTTAGGTCGGTCTCTTGAGTATGGATAAAGGCATTAGATGTATTCAAACTCTTGTGTCTCATAGAGCCCTCCCATAAAATTTATCCCATATAGCCATAAGAATAGTAAAATTATCCAGATCATTAAGGTTTTGAGGGAATTTATTTTGTAGGATTACACTAAATTGCTCAGTCATGCAAATAGTTTGAAACTCTCCTTATTTATCATCTTGCTAAAGATGCCTCTCATGAACTTAACATTGGTAGGCAAATGTTCTATGCTTCAATAAATGGAATGTTGATATATAGCATTTTAAAAACTTCGAAAATATTAAAAAAACTAACTATCTAAATTCTACATTAATAACCTTTAAGAAAATGGTGGTGGAGGTCTCTCCACAACCTTTTAATGAGTTTTAATTTCTTCTTGTAAGGTTGATATTATTTTTTTTAGCTTGGTGGGTTTTATAGATTAGTTTATATGTGTCTCGTTCTCAGGTTATCATTAGTTCTAACCAATTCTTCTAAATCACACCCAGTCATGAACTAAATATATTTGTAATGCTCCTTACCTTTTTCCTTAGGATTTACCTCTGTATTACTCAACAATGCTCCTTGGGGTTTATTATTTATAGAGTAAGCTAACTACCTAATGGGGGTTGTAGAGTGTAGTTTTGAATTATACAAAATCTAAGGCTTTAACACCCCTAAACAATGCTTAGGTTTTCTTAGATATATAAAATAATAATAAAACACACTTAATATTTGCAAG
The DNA here is from genome assembly GCA_022539455.1 of Dendrobium nobile. Classification (NCBI taxonomy): domain Eukaryota; kingdom Viridiplantae; phylum Streptophyta; class Magnoliopsida; order Asparagales; family Orchidaceae; genus Dendrobium; species Dendrobium nobile. The sequence continues at coordinate 18,419,756 of CM039724.1, read as the reverse complement.
TATGCATGGAAAATCAATAAATAAAGTGATAAGGTAGAGTGTCAAACACATGTGAAACTATGCTTACTTATAATAAACTACTACCTTTTACTATAATTACAATAATTATTCTATTGAAATAAAAATACTAATTTTTGGAGATTCTATCACTAAATAAAATAGTGAAAATATTAGAAATAATATTTAATTAAAGTATTTTAGTTATGATGAATTTAAATTGCATATATTTCTTAATGAGACTCATGATAATATGATTTAGGGCATATGCATCCCTAGATCTCTGTCAAGCTTGTAGTGATAAAAAGAATATATGATAACCTCCTATAGTATAATATCTTCTTAAAAACCCAAAAGATTTTACATCCTATGTCTAGGCATGCAAACATCATATCTCAATTCTTAAAAAAAAATCATATCTCAATACTTCTACTAGTTATTTCTTTCTTTTATCGTGGCTATATATCACATTAAATTTTAACTACACATACAACCACTTTATAAATTAAATAAAGAGCATATAATGTTGAAAACATCTTTGATAGTTGTATAATAGAGTCTTCATTAATACTCAACATTCATTTTATATCATTAATGCAAAATAAGAGAATTAGCTGGATATAATATGAATAACTAGCAAACTCAGCTTCATTAAACTCATGGAAGAATGAAAATAAAAGAAAGCGATATCACTAGGAAGGATAAAGGTATTTCCCCTACATTTCTTCTCCCTTAAAATACAAAGTTACTTCAAGAAATATAGTCTAAATACTCCAATCTTATCACTCCCTAGCCTACCTTAGATTTTACTCTAAGAGGAACTAGATAAGTACTCCAAAAAGTACATAATTATATATAAGTGATTGAACTCCCTTACAAAAAAAAACTTAAAAACTATTTATAAAAAAAATATAAAAGGGCATCTGTCACTATGACACTTGAAATAATGGTGTCATGACGCCTTTAAAGTGAACTAATGCATCAGCATTAGAACTTTTGCAATGTTGTAGTGCTCACTAATGTTGATTAATGAACACTCATGTCTTTTCTCTGAGAGATCATGGCCTTGTGATAAGTATAAATAATATGTTGATATATAGCATTAATGCATATTAAGTGAAGTTTTTATAATTTTTATATCAAAGAAAACATAAGCATTGTTAGATATTGATAGAGCCCTAAATCATCTCACAATTCTATATGTTACTCTACAGTCCTCATCAAGTTTGTGGCACCATTTCCAGAGAAGCATTTATCTTTTTGTAAAATTCTCACTATATTATTAAATTAATTACATAGTTAAACATACTTAATTTTTTTATTTTTATTATTTTGTATTATTTTACTTAGATTATTTTTTTTTTTGCATGTTTTATAGCCATAGAAAGGAACTTTTGACATTTGGTCCTAAAAAATAGAGAACCCTTTTTAAAAATTAAAAACAAAAAGATATTGAAAATGGATGAACTTGAGTTAGAGCAAAATCATTATAGATCTCTTAAGGATTATGTAAGCCCTTTACCAGAAGAAATTCATTGGAGTATAAATATACCTACAATCTATGCTAATACTTTTAAATTAAAACCACTTATCATTTAAATGGTTCAAAACTCTCAGTTTGCATATCCCAATTTTTATACTGGTAGTTCCTTATAAATTTGTGCAACATTTAAGTATAATGGTGTTAGTGATGATGCTATTAGATTTTGATTGCTTTCATTTTCTCTAAGAAATCAAGCTGAAATATGATTAAAATCTTTATCCCCGAGTTCAATAACTACTTGTAATGAGCTAGCTCATAAGTTTCTTGCTAAGTATTTTAACTATATCATGTATTACCTGATTGGATGTTTATTCAAATATTTTATAATGAAATAGTAATATCTCTTAGAGCTACAATTAATGCTACAGCTGGAGGATCATTATTGTCTAAGCTATTTGAGGAAGTTTATGAATAAATAGAGGAAATAGCTACTAATAAGTTTCAGTGGCCTGCTTTTAGCATTAATCCTAAAAAAGTAAATAGAATTTGTGAATCTAATGCTTAATCAATCTTGATAGCACAAGTTGAAGAAATTTCAAAGATGTTAAATACAATAGGAATAAATTTGGGTTTGAAATTGAATTTGTTAGAGAGCAAAATTCAATTCAAGATAATACTACATAAGAGGTAGAAAATGATAATAAAATTAGAAGACAAAATAATTCCTATTTGAATATGTATAATCCATGTTGGAGGAACTATCATAATTTTAGTTGTTTGAATAATTTGGATAATAGTAATAAATGGAATAATTGGCAGAAAAATCAATGAGTAGGTTGGATCACTTCTCAATAACATGCTATTAATTTTAGGCCTACATATCCTCTAGGATTTAATCAAAGAAAATAATTTGGAAATAAAAAATAGCATTGGAGGATGTAGTTATCCAATTAGGGAATCAATAATAAAATTAAGCTACTTCTATTTAAAAATTTAGATATTTAATTAAGTTAGCTTACAATTTCATCTAGTAGTGGACCTCTTGGAACTATACAAAGTAATACTAAAGTTAATCTAAAAGAAAAAGGAAAATATTATAATGTAAATAATTCATCCTAGCCAAATTAAAAAATCTAAGCAAGTCTGGATGAAGGCTATAAATTTAGCACCATGTGGGAGACAAACCAAAAATAAGTTTAGTAAGTGATTAAGTCTAGTTAAAGACTTAAAACTTATAACTTATGTGAGACAACCCACTTGATATGTTATGCATGGTGCTTAGGGCACTAAGTATCATGTAATATGTATTTTATTATAAATAGTATTTTTATCACATATTTTATACACCGTTTATCATTCATATGAAAGCATTTGTTGTGTTAACTATTGTTTGTGTTTCTTTTATTTACATTTCATTGAAATTCCCCTCATGTTTACTATAATTACTTTTGTATTTTGATTATTTAATTAACCTTAATAAATATATTAATTAAATAATTATATAAAATTAAGATAATAATAAAATCCTTGATCATACTTCAAATGAACAATATTTATATTTCATATTGTGGAAAAGAAACTAATAAATATATGACTTACATTATTTAAGATTTTGTTTAAATTTGAAATTATAAGTTATCCTTTATATATTAAATTTTGAAATAAAGAGGAATAATTAGACTTAAAGATTCAATATGTGTAGATTAAAATTGAAAATCATAAGCAGTCCCAATTTAGAATTGGTAATCTTATTAAATCCTTATATAAAACTCATTAAGTTTGTAAAACGGGTTTGACATAAAACTGATATTTAATATCATTAACTATGTACTCCATAAATTAAAGAGAAAAAGAATTGTGAAAATAGTTCTAAAAGAAATAAATAAATAAATAAATAAATAAATATTACATTCCAAAATTGGTATCAGTTAAAAGCTTAAAATCTGATTTCAATCTTATACTCAAATTTAGAAAAGATAAAAAAAGAAAATCAGTACAAATGGTGGTGAACAAATGAAGTTTCAATTTTAACAATAAATATGTCTAATCATTAAGCTACTTTATTCACTTTGAAATTTAAAAACTAATAAATAAAATTATAACCTATAAATTTAAATTAATCAATAATAAAGATGATTAATTAGTGTAATTACTAGTATTTTTTCTAAGTTAGAATTATAATTTTGTTTATCTTTACTATTTCTAGATCGTTATATATTATCCTATATTTTAGTAATTTTTAAATTATCAATTCTTTACTTTGGTTAATCATTTAATTAAAATTACAATATATTTATTTACTTGATGATAAGAAGAAATTTAAGCTGATGAGAATTTGATAAGTATAAATAATTTGTTATTTTATGTGTTAAATTAAAAAACAAATGTGTTATTTTTGTTGTATTGTGCATGAAAAATACATAAAAGGTGTAAATTTTGAACTTTTATATAATGTCACGGCGTTGAAACAAGCAATATTGCAGCGCCATCAAAAAACACTGTCGGAGTGCTTGAATATCGACATTACAATGCAACTTATCTATCTGATAGCTCTACAACATTCAAAGTTAAGCTTTGCAGTGCCGTGTTTTGTATATGATAGTGCCACAGCGGAACACATTATAATGCCTCGGCACAAAAATTGCTCTTACGACTCCATAGTGTTCAAAAATTAGTATCGTTGTGGTGTAGTAGTTTTAACTTCCCAATGACATGATCTGTCTGTGAAACTATTTGATTGTTTACTAAGTAATTGATCTACATGAATAAGCTCCACAACATAACTAAAAAGCAGCTTAATGGCATTTATTCATTTGTTGGGCACACCAGTGCTAATTTTTCTAGTGCCATAGTGCCAGATTCCTACTTTATATTTTATATCATAGACATTGTATTATGTTTGTAAGACAGTTCAATCAATTAGATAATTTTAGTATAATTTAGAATGCTTCTCTGAATTTTTCTTAGGGTGACAACTAATATAATTTAAAGAAGTATCAGATATTATCATTAGAGTGTTTGACCTATGTTTATGAAAGCAAATCTATAACTAAAGAGGAGTATATATGACATCCATTGAACCATGATGGTAATATCCATCTCTTATATCTTCTTTCTATCATGCTATTAATGAAAATGAGTTTGTTTCAATTCTACTCAGTGTCTGGCTAAGTTTTCTAGTTTTGGATAGATGATATAAATATCACATGTAGTACTAATGAGTTATAATATTCCTAAAATGATTAAAATGATGCTTTTAATATTATCATACCTTAATTTAATACACATAGTGGTCATATGTGTTGCTAAAATTAAGTGTAATGTGGGGCATCGATGGAGGGAAGAAGGCATAATATAAATATTGAATTAGTTTGCATCATACCTAGGCTTAAGCTATGAAATATACTAAACTCTTTAGGAGATGATAAAACTGCAAGTTTGTGGACAACCTTTATTCCTACAAGTTAGACAGAGATCTAGAAATACATGTGTTCTGAATATCATCACAATTACAAGAGAATCATTAGGAAAAATATATAATTTATACTCATCAGTCCAAAACATTATATCCACATAGTGTATTCATTATCTTTATCTAATTTTATGCAAGTGATTCAATCTCCACAACATTAATTTTTATCAAGTGGCATAATTATTGCAATTTTAGTAGATAGTACTAGTTTTTCCTAGTGAGCATATCTTTCTCATAAGATTAATACTCTACTATATCTCTATATTAATTGATTCAACGTGTATACTTGCATATATTAGATGAGGTTTTTATAATTTTATATAAAAAAAACCTAAGTAATCATAGGGATTGATAAAGCTCTAAATCATTTCACAATTCTATAGGTTACTCCATAGCCCCAATCACCTTAGAAATCATTGAACCACAAAATAATGTTGAAGTTCAAAATGCAAAATCTGGTGCTGAATGTAACTCTCTTGAGTTAATGAAGACCAACAGCTCAGAAATATGTTTGAAGAACAATTTCAGCATCCTGGAAGAGGCTTTGCAAGTTTCAGGTATGGAAGATATTATGGAAACTGTAAGTATTCTAGAGCCGGCTAAAAGTGGGAATTTATCTCCTTGTTCTAATAAAACTGTGTGCACTTCTCCAAATAATCCTACCAAACAAGAAATTTTAATAACATATGATGTTTTTACAAGTGATATTGTTGTCAAGAAAACATCAGGTAAATTGAAGCTAGCTAAAGAGGTCAAATATTTGGGCCCTGTTGATGTTGTTAGCAAGAATAGAAGAGGAGGGAATAAGAATAAAAAAAAGGAGGGGATTCATTCCCTCCTGTGAATTAATGACTTCCCTTATCTTCTGGAACTATAGGGAGCCAAAAAGAAGGAGGCTTCCCTTTATCTCAAGGAGATAGTGAAGGACAATGAAGGTTGTTTTATTGGTCTTGTAGAGACTAAGATATCAAATATAGATAGGCTTGATGTTGATAGAGTTATTGGAAGGGATTGGGATTTCTTCCATCATCCTACTGAAGGTACTTCAGGTGGAATCCTTATTTTGTGGAATAGGAATAATGTTTCCTTTGAAGTCATGGATCATTCTTCTCAAGCTGTTATTGGAGTGCTTAAATCTCCTCTATTTGGCTCTTGGATGGTAGGGACTGTGTATGCTAACAAAGATTATTGGATAAGGAGAAGTTTATGGGAAATGCTTGAAAAGGCTGCTAGGGGAGATATTTCTTCAATATTTGGAGGAGATTTCAATTGCCTATTGTCTAGAGATGACAAGAAAGGTGGCAAGAGGTTCCTTTTTTCAAATGGGCCTCAAGAGATGAAGTTATTTATGACTAATAATGATTTTCATGATGTAGGGACAATTGGTCCTAGATACACTTGGTGCAACAACAAGGATGGTAATATGAGAATATGGGAAAGACTTGATAGATGCCTACTTAATGCAACTGCTCTTCAAAGAGTTCCCTTGGCTCGTGTTAGACACTTAGCAAGAATTACATCCGATCATTGCCCAATTGCCTTCAAAGTTTTGGAAACACAATACAAAACTCATTTTATCATATTTGAAGAAACTTGGAAATCTTATCCAGTAGCTTGGAGCATTGTTTCTAATGCCTGGAGAAGAACAGATTATGGAAATGAAATAGATGTTCTACAAAGGAAGCTTAGAAGATCCTTGAGGTCCCTTTTCTTCTGGAGCAAAAACAAATGCAAGAGCCTGAATGTATTAAAAGAAGATTTAAAAAAGGAGATAGTTGATCTATAATTGGAAGAAGCTTCACAAGGCGGTTTGACATATGAGAAGTTAAGACTACTCAGGTATAAAGTGCATGAATTCAATGTAACTTTGAGTAGACTTTCTACATGGTGGAACTAAAGAGCCAAGGTGAGATGGCATGAAGAAGGAGATGTAAATTCAAATTTCTTTCATAAATTTGCTTCAGCCAAGAGGAATGGAAATCTATTCAGACAAATCAAAGGTGATGATAATACCTTGGTGGAAGATTTTGAATAGATTTCATCTATTTTTCAAATTTTTTTAGAGAAAAAATGGAAATCCAGAGATTGCTTATTAACAGGATGGCCAGCTTTTCCTGATAACCAAAGGATTAATTCCATGGATAAAGAATTTCTAAATGGTCATTTCACCCAGGCAGAATTAAAAACTGCAGTTTTTTAGCAAGGAAGAAATAAATCCCCTGGCTTGGATGGGATTACACCTTCATTCTTTCAATTCTTTTGGAGTATTGTTAGAGAATCAACATGGAAGCAGTTGAGAGCTTCTTCAAATCTGGCCATATGAAGGATGAATGGAAAGACACCTTGATAGTGTTAATCCCAAAGGTGAAATATCTTACAGTGCCTTCTAATTTCAGACCAATTAGCTTATGTCAAACCACTTATAAGCTGGCTACAACTATGTTGGTTAACATAATTAAAATATGTATCTCCAAGACCATTTCGGAAGAGCAAGTTGCTTTCATCCCCGGGAGATCTATGTCTGAGCACTGTTTACTTGCTCAAGAAATCTTCAACAAATTAGGACCTTAAAAGACAAGAAAGGATTGATGGCAATCAAATTAGATATGGAGCAAGAATTTGATAGCATGGGATGGCCAACATTGCAACAAGTTTTACAAGCTTATGGATTTCCTAATTCCTTTTGTAAGATTATCATGGAATGTGTTATGAATGTTAGATTCTCTTTCATTTTAAATGGAAGATTATCTTGTTGGATTAAAGCTGGAAGTGGGCTTCGGCAAGGTTGCCCATTATATCCTTATTTGTTCATAATGTGTTTTCAGCTTCTATCCAATGAAATTAATCAAAGAGGGCAACATTTGGGAGTTAATTTAACACCCAAAAATCAAAAAATTACACATCTCTTATATACAGATGATGTATTAATATTTTCCCAAGCCTCTTCAATAGTAGCTCAAGAATTGAAAGCCATTATTTCGGACTTCTGTAGATGGTCTAGACAAAGGGTTAATATCTCAAAATCCCTGATTTTATTTGGAAAGGCAATGAAGCTACCAATGAAGAACCACATAAAGAAGAAGTTGGTTTCGATGTGGTGAAGGAGATGCTTTACTTGGGTATTAAAATTGCTTTAAGAAGACTTAGAAGATTTGATTTTCAAAGTATGATTGACCTTATATTAGAAAGACTCAATGCATGGGGAAGCAAACATCTTTCTATGGCTGGTAAGATCATTCTTGTTACGACATCTCTCTTAACCTTACCAAGTCTTTTATCATCTCATTCTTTGATTCCCAAGAAGATTTTATATCAAGTAGATCAATTATGTAAAGAATTCATATGGCATAATGGCATGGGCAAAAAGGGATTACATTATGTAGCTTGGGATGTTTTATGCAAACCAAAATCTGATGGTGGCTTGGGAATACAATATGCTATCCAACATTTAGGACCTCTTAGATCAAGGCTAGCATCAAGATTCATTCAATATCCTGATAATTTGCTACATAAGAATATTATTACAAAATATGGTAATAATATTTTTGAAGAAAAGAGAATTGGATCCTCTTTGACTTGGAAAATCCTGTTGGATGGTGGAAAACATCTCAAATCTATTGTTAAATGGAAGGTTGTTGATGGGAAGAGAATAAATGTTATGAATGATATTTGGCTCTTGGATAGATGCCTCAACTCTTGGCCCACTCTTGCTGCTTTTGTGGAGTTGGACAACATAAATCTTAAATTTTTTTCATTTTGATTGATGGCAATTTTTTTTTTTTTTGAATAGAAGATGCAGTAGCATTAAAGACAGAAAAAAGGTCTTACAGAGGGCTGTCCTTCCTAAACAAATATAAGAAACTTGTAGGAAGGTCAGTTTCAATAAAAGAGTCCCAAAAAAAATCTCCTAACAAAGCAAACTTGGCACAAAAATCTGCCGGCTTATTACAATCTCTATGCGTAAAAAGGAAAACGACTTTATTGAAAACTTGTAAGAATGATAGGTCCGGTTTGGTACCTTTGTTAGTCTTCAAGTTGATAGTATCTTGGAGCATCTTCATGATATTCACATTGTCTCCTTCAATGATTATTCCATTATATTCACAAAACCAATTTTGAATGTAGTTTCCAAAAGAAAGAATAGCTTTGAGTTCCAAATAGGCAATATCCCAATGAGTTAACTTTCTGCCATATGCACATAACATTCTCCCATTGCAATCTCTAAGAACACCAGCTATACCCGCCATGTTGTTAACAGAAAGAGCAGCATCAACATTCAGTTTAATCCAACCATGGGGAGGCAGACACCAAAATTTGGACAGCATCGGGTGGTTGGTGTTCCAGGTCTTTTCAATTGGATTTGACTGAGGTGATAAGAATGGGAAATAATTTCTGCAACAGCATAAGCTAGAGGAATTTCAGAATTACCATGTTTTACCAAATTCCTTGAACTCCAACTATGGTAAATTGCCACAACATATATCTTCACAAGACCCTTCTCAGCTCCCTGTTTTAATGTCGTAGTACATTCCTCCAGATTTTGAAATTCAGGAACATTGAACCCGCAGCTTCTCAATTTCTGTAATAATACCTTCAGCATGCTGCAATTTATGATAACATGTTCTGCATTTTCATTAACATGACAACCTCTTGGACAATCTTTAGAGTTAGCCAATCTTCTGTAATTTAACCACTCCATCGTTGGTAAAGCACCATTCAACGCTCTCCACCAGAACAAGTAAACTTTCTGGTCCATTTTTAATTTCTTCATCAAATTATACTTGCTATTCTTACTCTCATTCTGAAAATTGATAGCTTCAGCACATAATGTTGAAACCGTTTTACCAAAATTGGTATGAATAAGCTCCATTCTATCCTCTATATTATTAGCCCCCTTTTACCATATCTTCAGAAAAAAATTTAGTAAGTTTTCCTGAATTCCATCTACCATCATCATCCATAAGAAAAGAAACATTCTCGTCGTCAATGTCCCCCGTATTACACATTGCCGGCCATCTGTTGAGACTTCTATCAAGTATCCAATTGTCAGCATTGATATTGATACTTTGACCATTGTTAACCTGCCATCTAACAACTGGTTTCAGATAATCAATACCCTCTTTAATAATCTTCCAAGCAGTAGATGCACCTCTCTTTACGCTTTCCTCCGACATAATGGCTCCAAATTTTTTGAAGAGGAATTTATGGAGAAGTGAATTCCTGTTCTGTAAAAACATCCATGCTATTCTCTATCTTAAAGGTCCCTGACTTGCCGCAGTTCCATGTATTCCAAAACCCCCTAAGCTAGTAGGTAAGAAAAGAGTTTCCCAAGCAATATAATGTAAACCTTGTTTCCCATTCTCTTTGTGCCACAAGAAGTTCCTACTGAGTTTGTCAACTTTTAATAAAATGCTTTTAGGAGTAAGGGAATGTGCTACCTGATAAGTAATCATGCTTGAATAGGCAGTTTTAATGAGAAGAAATCTTCCAGCCAGAGAAAGCCATCTAGCTCCCCAAGAATTAAATCTACACATTGCTTTCTCAATGGTGCTATTGTAGTCTTCAGCTTTCGTTCTTCTCAGAGCTAGTTTAATACCCAGGTAGAGTAATTCTTTGACTTCCTTATATCCCACTATTTTATTTAACTTGCTTCTTCTTCTTTTGGAGACAACTTTACCATAAAGAACCACGTATTTCTGTGAGTTGATTGCCTGGCCCGTCCAGCTGCAATAACATTTAAAAATTTTCTTCAGCATCTTTGCATTCCTGTTGTAAGCCTCAGCAATCACTAAGACATCGTCTGCAAATAGTAAATGAGTGATCTTCTCTATATTCGACGCTTTTATCCCCAACTGCATCTTATGTTCATTAAGAGCTTTAGATAGAAGATCCGAGCATAAAATAAATAGGCTTGGCGATAGCAGACACCCCTGCCTGAATCCACATTGGGCATTAATCCATTCAGTTCTTTTACCATTAATTACCACAGAGAATTTCGGGTTTGAAACACATTGTAGAATTAGAAGGATACTGATGGCAGTTGGAATGAGAATTTGCTACATAATTTCTTTAATGAAGAGCTCATTGTGCTGATCCTGCTAGTAAAAATTCATCATGATGCTGATAATGATTTTTTGGAAACCATGTATTATCACAATGGTAAATCTATCACTACTATGGCATATGAGGAATCATTAAAGAGACATCCTAATGAGGAAGATTATAAATTCACAAAATGGTTAAGAGATTTAAAGCTAAACCTGAGAGTGGAACTTTTCTGGTGGATGATGAGCAAGTTTGCTATTCCAGCATTTGAATTTCTCAAATATAGGAAACTAACCAATCATGATCTATGTCCAAGAAGATGTCAGAAGGTAGAGAACTATGCACATATTATAGTGCATTGCAAATTCATCAAAGAAATCATTCTCAGATTAAGAGAATGGGGTTTTTTTATACCAATCTTTCATTCTCTTGAAAATTTCCTTGAAGAACTAAGAGGTCATTCATCTCAGTTTCCAAACATGGTAAAAATTTACCTAACAACTATTTTTCTTTCTTGGAAAAATAGAAAGGATTTGGTTCATGGCAATTCCGTGACATTTAGTGCATTTGTGGCAGCTAATGTCCTGTTTTTGGCAAAACAAAACATATATCCAAATCTAGATAGCTGGGGTGCTAATGTCCTAAGGGAGTTTACTAAAGTTTGGCACCCTCCACCACTAGATTGGATCAAAATAAATGTGGATGCATCATTATTGAAGACAAATCAAGCCGGTATTGGAGGTGTTTTTAGAGACCAGAAAGGAAGGTTATTGTTGGCTTTTGGAAAGAAGAAACTTCATTGGGACATCTCTCAACTTGAATTGGATGCTATTTTAACTATAAAGGAATTTATACAACCTTGGATGTTGGATGCTAAAGGAGTGATCATTGAAGGGGACAACATAAATATCATCAACTTTATTCAAAATTCTTTGAATAAACTGAAATGGAAATTCATCATAAGGTATAACAAAGATCTCATATTCTTTAATGATTTCAATAATTGTTTTTAATCATATTCATAGAGATTGTAATAAAGTAGAGGATGGTTGTGCTACTTTAGCTTTAAATAACGATTTTTGCTTTGATAGTTTCTCTTTTGCCAACATTCCTTCTAAATTGTCTAGTTTACTAAAGAAGGAATGTGAGGCTTTTATTTCTTGTAATTATTTTCCTATTCTAATGCTATTTGCAATTTTCAAAAAAAAAAAATCACCTTAGAAGTTATAAGTGTTATGTTGTGGCGCTGTTGACATTAGAGTGTTACGGTGCCCAAGTAGCAAAAATAGCATAAAGGCATAACAAATTATTGTACCGTGATATTTAGAAATAGAGAATCCAGTGCTGCCAACCTGACTTTCTAACACTATGGTGTTGATAATGCTGTGGTGCTATCTATATTGCTAATTGCCATGCTTGCAAATAGAGAACTCAGCACTGCAATATCAAAATTGAAGTGCCTCGGCGGTGTTAAAGGAAGCGTTGTGGCCTTATTTCATCGGATATCATGGTGCTATTTACTACTTATAATTTTTTTCCATTTTTAAGTTTTTTCTACAAAAAAAAAACTAAAATAACATAGTTTTACTAAAAATAAAACTCATAAAATAATATGTAATTTAGATTGAACAAATTAACTCTAGCTTAAACTCTAGCTTGTCCTCAAAAAAATAAAGAAATCTACAATTCTACTTAATCAAATAACAAAAATAAAAATTAATAAATTGAAATTACTAAAATATAAGATAATATATTACGGTCTAAAAGTAGTTGAAATGAACAAAGTTACAATTCTAGTTTGAAAAATACTAACAAATATCCAGACTAATCATCCTTATTATTACTTAATTTGAATTTAAATGTTATAAATATAATCATTTACTTTTGAATTCTGAACTTAATAATGTACCTCAAAGATTATATGTTTTTCATTGTTAAAATTAAAACTTTATAAGTTCATCAGCATTTTTACTAGTTCTCTTAAATTATACTTTATGAATTTAAGTATAAGATTATAGTCAAACTCTATGCTTTTATCTGATACAAATTTTTTATTGTACTCACATTCTTCTTCCGTTCTTTTCTTTTCTTTTTAAAAATATTTTTACTTTAATTTTTGTGGAGTATTGATTTTGAATATCAGTTTTGCTTAAAATCTTCTTACAATCTTAATGAGGTTAATATAAAGATATAATTAGATTGCTAATTCCAAATTCAGGTTGCTTATGATTTTCAATTTTATTCTACTAATATACATTCTTTAATCTTAATTACTCATCTTCAATTCAAAGATCAATGTATAAATCTCTAATTTATAAATTCAAGTTAAGTCAATAATTTAAAGGATTTAAGTTAGTTAACTATTAATTTTTCTAATATATGAATTATAAAATGGTATTGATTTTAATTATGATCTAGGATTTTATTATTATCTTAATTTTATATAATTTTTAATTATTATTTTTGTTAGGGTTAATTAAATAATCAGAATGTAGACATATTAATGGAAGATGAAAAAAATAAGCTTAAGGGGAATTTAATCAAATGTAAACAACAACACACATAAACATTATTAAATACACATGTTTATATATAAATGATAGAAAGGTAAAAAACATATGATACATATAAAACTATAATATAAAGTACAAGATAATTAGTGCATAAAGCACCATTCTAACCATCGCTATAAGATTACTAAAGACATACATGAGTTGCCTCGCATAAGCACAAAGTTTATAGTCTTTAGTTAGACTATACCAATGATTTTATTTTAGGATGAACCAATTCAGTTATATTTCACAATCAATCATTACCTCTACCTAAATAAGTTTCAATTTATTTCCATTCACTTTGAAAACATGTAGGCTTTTCTTATCCTGAATTTCCACATTTCCATAGGAAAATATTTGTGTGAAAGTAAAAGGTTTTGACCATCTGGGTTATAATCTTCTTGGGAAAAATATCTAGAATTAAAAAATTAAACATCTTATCCCTAAGTGAACTCTTTCTTACGAGGTTTACTATCATGCCACTTTTGAACATTATTCTTATAAATCTTTACATTTTCATAAACTTCATTTCAAATTTCTTCCAATCATCTCAATATCATCATTCTTTTTTCTTTTTATACCTTCAAAATTAGAATTTAGATCTTTAATTGCTCTAAATGATTAGTGCTCTAGTTTCATAGGAAGGTGGCAAGCTTTCAAAAACTAATTTATAGGGATTCATACCAATAGGAGTCTTAAAACAAATTCTAAAAGTTTATAAAGCATCATCTAATTTATTCATCCATTCTTTCTATTAGAATTGACCATTTTTTTCAGGATTCATTTAATCTCCCGATTAATAATCTTAGCCTGACAACTAGTTTGTGATAGTTCGAATAGGTTGTTAGACCTATTAAATTTGTCCCAAGGTTAACCAAGAGAGGGGGTGAATTGCTAATTTAAAAATCTCTTAGAAAATTTAGAAAACTGATTTAAGTTTTTTTTTTTTATGCACAATGAAAAATTTTCTTAAAATAAAATTTTCAATCACAGAATTAAAAGTGCAAAAAAATAAAAAAGCAGTCAAAATAAAATAAAAGAATACAAAATTTTATAGTGGTTCGGTCCAACTAGACCTACATCCATGTCTTGAAGACTCCCTCTTTTGGTATTGAACTATACCAAAGTGACACTCCTTTAGCTCCCACAATAAGGCAGAGAAGCCCTTAAAATAACTTCTCTTCCACCAAACCCCAATGCGGTAGAGTACCATTATCCTTTCTTACCCTTATGATGATGGCAGAGAACTGGCATCCTTTCACACCCTCCTAGTATTGGCAGAGTACTGGCATCCTTTCACGCCCCTGGTGTCGGTAGAGTACCAAATCTCTTATAAAAATCTTCTTTCTAGAGTCTTCAAGAATGTAGGAAAGAACTTTAAACAAAAAGCAAGAGATCCTCACCATTAAGCAACCTTGAGAATCCCCACATAAATCCCTCTTAAGATATATCTCAATCTCCAATCCCAAGAAACTCTCCAAAATACTCTCCAAGTGCACTCTCAAAATAAATTCACAATAGGAGTTAGTGTTAGTCAATTTCTAGGACTCTTATATAGAAAGGACAAAAAAATCATCTAGAAAACTAAAAATTTCAATTTGATCGTCTTGGATCATATAGTATGATTGTACTTCATATCTAGGAACAGTTCAAAAATTCTTATACAATCATAGACAAACCTATTTTCATAATCTGTTAGTTGTACGTATGAACTGACATCATACAATAAGAGCAGTTCAAAAATAAACAAGCTCGTTAGGTATGATTATGTATGAATGCATTTCTTACACTGGTAGGCATTCTGTACGAACTTGATTTCATACAATATGATCAGTTCAACCAAATCATGCTTCATTTTATACAAAAATGAAAGAGTCCATTTCATACTCTGGACATCATTTATATGAAAATAATTTCATACATTAGGAACAATTCAAAAAATTTAAATGTTCGTATGGATGAACTAGTACGCACCCATTTTGTACTATGGAAGTTGTCTGTTCAAAAATAATTTCGTATACTACGATCAGTTCAAAAAATGGTGAGTTCATTTGGGACAAACTAGTACGCATCCATTTCATACTCTGGACATCGTCTATATGAATCTAACTTTGTACAGTAATTCAATCAAAAAATTCTAAGGCATGTTTCTTTTAACTTCTTTCAAGAGGAACACTCTAGATAAATCATCCAGTATGATTCAAGAATCGTATAATACTATTAGTTTTAAAAATATAAATTTTGACTCAATCCCCTAGTGTGTGTGTGTGTATGATTACCTAATTACAATCACACTCTCTGAGACTCGATAAAAAGAGAAAAAGTATAAACTTCAATTATAAGAAACCCTAATCAAATATTTCTTGAAGTCTTCGGCTGTCTGGAGTCTGATATCCGTGAAATATTAGTACACACAAATAACACAAACTAGATATTTCCAATATGTGTTAGGAGAAACAATAATCAACACAATTATATTTTGGTATCATCAAAAGCTCACATGATATAAAAGCATAGATTCGAAAACTAAATCGCAACAGTTTGGGGATAATAACCAGTAGTTATACTATGATAAATTCCATATGTTTTTAAAGCTATTTTTATTCTTTTATGATAGAAAGGACTTCATTCTTCACTGATTAAAACTCAGAGCATTCCATACTTAAAATATATATTTTTTTCTATAATAACTTGAGCATAATTAATGCATCAGTTTATAGGATACCATACCATTAATCCTCTTTGAAATATAATCTATAGCAATAAGATTATATTGATTTACATGAGATGGCACAAAAGGTCCCATAAAATTCAATTCTCATGTAATAAATATTTATATTTCTAAAAAATAATTTAAAGGAATTTCAACTCTTTTTGAAATATTTCCTACTCTTTGACATTGATCGCATTACTTAATATATTCATTTACATCCTTCAATAGAGTAGGTTAAAAAATTCAGATTGAAGGACTTTAGAAGTAGTTCAAAAACCTCCAAAATTTCCACTATAATGAGAATCATTGCACTTATTAATAATTGGTATAAGTCTTATTCAAGGACACATCTTCTCATAATCTGACTAAGGTTCATCCCAAAAATAAAATTTAATATCATGCAGAAACTTCCTATTTTAGATTAGCAAAAAATCATAAGGAACTATACTACCAACAATAAAATTAACAATGTCAGCATACCAAGGTGATTTGTTCAAATGAATAGCAAATAATTGTTCATCAAGAAGATTTTCATTAATGCCACTCTCATATGGTGCATGCTTTCTAATATAAAGTATAGAAAAATTATCAGCAATTTAATTTTTAGTTAGCGTTATGTCAAAAATTCCCACATCAAATATTTGTAACAGTTGAATCCACCTAACCAATCTAAGTTTAGTGTGTTTCTTTGCTATAATATATTTGATAGCAAAATGATCAGTATACACATTTACTTTGGTGCCAATCAAGTATGATATAAATTTATCAAAAATAAAAATAATGGCTAGTAATTCTTTTTCATTAGTTATATAATTATATTGTGCAAAATTTAAAGCTTCGCTAGCATAAAAAATGACAAGAAATTTCTTTCCTCTATTTTGTTCAAGAATCGCACCTCTAATAATGTTTCTGGCATCACACATCACTATAAATGGCAAAGACCAATTAGGAGAAAAAATAAATGTAGTAATCAAGTGTTATTTTAAAATATTAAAGACTTTAAAACATGTAAAATTAAACATAAAAGGAACATTCTTCTCCAATAATTGACATAATGGTTTAGAAATTTTATAGAAGTCCTTAATAAATCTCCCATAAATTAATGCATAACCTAAGAAACTCCTAAAGCCTTTAGCAGAATTATAGGAGATAATTTTTCCATCACCAGAATTTTTATAATGTATATCTCTAATCCTTTCTTAGAAATCTTTTGACCAAAAATAATTCGTTCAGTTTCCATGAATTGGCACTTCTCCCAATTTTACACTAAATTTGTTTCTACACATTTCAAAATAGAGGTTAAATTTTTAAGACAAGAATCAAATATAGTGTCAAATACAGAGAAGTTATCAATGAAAATTTTAATACCAAGCTCAATTAAGTTTGAAAAGATTGACATTATACATCTTTGAAAAGTAATTGTAGCATTACAAAAACCAAAAGACATTCTTCTAAAAGCAAAAGTTCCTTAAAAACTAGTGAAGGTAGTCTTATATTGATCCTTCTGTGAAATAATGATTTGATGATGTCTAGAATATCCATCTAAAAAATAATAAAATGGATGCCTTGCCCACCTATCTAACATTTAATCAAGAAAAGGATAGGGAAAATGATATTTTCTAGAGGATTTATTTAATTTCCTATAATCTAAGCAAATCTTCCAACCTTTGTAGATCTTGTGGGTATAAGTTTATTATGCTCATTTGTTATAATAGTCAATTCTCCTTTTTTAGGAATACAATGAATAGGGATAACCCATAAATTATCAAAAATAGGATAAATAATCCCAGCATCAAGCTATTTAAGAATATTTTTCTTAACAACATCTTTCATGGAAGTGTTATGTCTTCTTTGAGGGTCTTTTGGTATTAAAATAACTTTCTTTAAAGTTTTATGCACGCAAATTGAGGAACCACACACCTTAATGTCAGTAATTGTCCACCCAAAAAAACTTCTAAATTTACTTAAAACCCTAATCAATTCACTTTCTTTAAGTGGTTCTAAAATTTAGAAATTATTACTAGAAGAGTAGATTTATTGCCCAAAAAGTAATAATTGAGATAACTAGATAAAGCCTTAAGCTCTAATTAAGGGGCCTCTTTAATAGATGGTTTTTAAAAAAATTTAAAGGAGGAAGTTTCTAATAATTCAAATTTTCTATTGATCAAACTTTCATTCCCTTCATCTATTACAATAGATTTTTCTAACATATATTTATTCTTTTAATCTCCATTATTTTCTAATAATTCTCCTTCTAATAAGTTTTCTTTTAGACTCTCTACTAAAACATCTTTCAAATCCACCCTAAAGCAATCTCTATTTTCTCTTGAGGAAATTTTATAAATTTAAGTACATAAATTATAACCTCTCAATCTTAAACCTTCATAGTCAATCCACCCTTTTGCACATCGATCATAGCTTTCCTAGCAGCTAAGAAAGGTCATCCTAAAATAAGAGGTATTTCCTTATTTTCTTTCATGAAAGAATAAAATCAATAGGGAAAATGAATTTATCAACTTTAATCAAAATATTTTCTATTACCCCTCTTGGAAAAGGGAAAGATCTATTAGCTAACAGAAGAGTAACAGAAGTTGGTTGAACCTCTCCTATATCTAATTTTTTTTAAAAAAAGTTGTATGAGGTTAATACTATAACTTAAATCACAAAAAATGCCCTCCCACAGAATATTTCACCAATAGTTAAAGGAATGGTAAAACTTCTAAGAACCTTACTTTTTCAAGAAGTTTCTTTTAAATTATAGTACTACAATTTTCAATTAATGCTACAATTCCAAATTCCCCAAGCTTCATTTTCTTATTTAGAATATCCTTCATAAATTTTGAATAAGTGGGCATTTAATCTAAAGTTTCAGAGAACAATATATTAATGGTTAATTTCTTAAATAATTATAAGATCTTTGAGAACTATTTGTTAAGATTTTATTTGATTAACCTTTAAGGAAAAAGTGGCGGTAGACTCTCTACAACCTTTCTAAATAAATTTTTAGGTTCTTTTATATAGTCAGGATGTTTAGTTGAAGATTTATTTTATACTTGTTCATTTTCACCATCATTCTTCTGAGGTAGATCATTATCTTTATAAGGTTCTCTAAAATCTTTTCCACTATTGAGTTTAATATTATGACATTATTCTTCTAATTTTTTATAATTAATCAACCAAGCTAGATGCCCTATTTGATCTTTAATTTTTATAAGAGAATGAGGTTAATTATGAAATTGGATTCCTAATCGCATAACAATATTTTCCATAGATTTTTCCCATTCCCGCATGATGGAGTTGTTCAAAATTTAAGTGATGGTGTTACGGCGCTACATGACACAACACTGTGCTTAAAATTTTAGGATTCATATTAATATTTTTATACCCATTTGTCCTGGTTTTACCATATTAGTAGGCCACTAAAAATTATTAGTAGTCATTTCCTCTATTTATTAATATGCTTTCTTAAATGGCTTAGACATTAATTATCATCCAGCTACATCATCTTTGGTTGCTCTAAGAAAACCTACTAATTCATTATAAAATGCTTGAATAATTAACCAATTAGGTAAAGCATGAAGAGGGCATTTCTTAAGTATTTTTGTAAATCTCTCCCAACTCTCATAAATCAATTCTTCTTCAAAATATATAAAAGATGTGATATCATTTCAAAGTTTAGCAATCTTGGAGGTGGTAAATACTTAGCAAGAAACTTATGAGCTAACTCATTACAAGTGGTTATAGAGCATGGGGGTAAAGAATTCAACCACATGTTAGCTTTATCTCTAAAAAAAGAGAAAAATTTAGTCTAATAGCATCATCGTTGACACCATTAAATTTAAATATTTGACAAATTTCTAAGAAATTGGCTAAGTGGAAATTGGAATTTTCAACGAGAGTTACGCTAAACTAGGAATTTTAAACAATTTGAATTATCGTAGGTTTTAATTCAAAATTATTAGCTTGGATCATAGGTCTATTAATACTCTAACGAATTTTGCTTACTAAAGGGTTAGTATAATCCTTAAGAGGTCTAGAATGATTTTGATCTAATACATGTTTTTCCATTTTTACTATCTTTTTAGTTTTAGAATTTTTGAAAGGGTTTTTTCTATTTCAAAATTCTAGACCAAAACTCAGGTCTAAGGATTCATGTCCTAAAACCCTTTTTAAGTGATCTTCAATCACCTCAAAACCAATTTAAATGACCTCTGATTCATAATATATCAAATTCATATTAATTAGGGATGTACCTAGGGTTATCCCTCCAAATTTGAACCCAATATGAGGCTTCTAAACATATAAATGCAATTGAAACTCAAAGGCTATAACACATTCAAATATTTATAGCCCTTGACACAAAACCTGCCACTTTATAGAATTTGGCCTGGGACCTTCCCAAAAATCATTGACCATGTCCATAACCTTCTTTATGACAAGTTGAACTTTAAAGTACATTTTGGTGGACCCAGTTTGACCCATAGTTAACCATAGGTCAAAATGACCAAAATGCCCTTTAAGGGCAAAATTGGACTTTTCCACAAATCTCAATTTGGCTCAGTCAAATCAAACTTTCAAACCTCTTTAAGTGTGTCATAAACATCATTGGGAATGTATTAGACTCAAACCCAAATTTTGATTTGACATGGTTGACCGTGTCAATGATGGTTGGCCAAATGGCCCCTTAAGGGTCCAAATAACCAATGCAACCCAAATGAATAGTTCAGTGGATGAGACCATATTTAGTAGCCTTAAATGATCAAATGAAACTTGTTGAGCTCAAGTTTATCTCCAAGTTTGACTTGGTTGATGAAGTAAACCATATTTTACTAGAGAAACTCATTCAAACTTCTTTGAACATCACCCCTACTAATTTGAACCTAATTAGATACTTTGACCCATTCAATAATTGATTTGGTAACTGGACCTTGGTCAGACTAGGTTTACACTTGAGTTAAATCAATACAACCAATTAAATTAATTCATTCAAATTGTATCAAGCCTTTAAAGTCACTCTATTATATGGCCCAAGCACAATCAAACACCCCTCATATATCAAATTACACTTGATTTTAGTTTTTCAAATTATCAAACATGACAAACAAATATACATCTTTGGTCCTTTATTCAATTGCCATGTCATTGCTTCAGCTCTTTACATCTCACTCCATTTAACTTCCAAATAGCTCTCATGACATAACCTAACTTATTTGATAAGGTTTGACTAATCAAACTAGTTAAAACTACTAAACCTCCTTGAGTAATCAATTATTCATTCAAACTTGCATTTTATTGCATCAAACCACTTTATGATGACTCAATAAGCATGCATGTGCCCCCTAGATTCTACTTCACCACCCTTGACTAGTAGACTAGTCAAAAAGTCAACTAAGGCCTTAGGAGAACCCATTTGGTTAAACCATGTTGAACTTGGCCTTTCTCTTCAATCTAAACTACTTAGACCTTTCCATTCAAGCACAAAAGATCTCCAAATGGCCCTGTAATCAACCCCAGACCCTAGTTTAACTCATAAAGGAAAAATGCTCACCCCCCCCCCCCCCCTCATGCATGAGCCATCCAATGGCTATAGAGCTTGACCCATCTTTTGGCTCAGCTTTCAATGACTTGGGACACTTGTCCTTCAAAAGGGCATGGAAATTAATCGATTAGGGTCATTAGATTAAAACCCTCGGGATCAAAATGTCTAAAGGGCCTCATTTTAAACATTCACTCAATACTCTACCTCCATAATTCCTCTAGCCATTTGCTCATTTTGTTTTTATTCCCAATAACTCATTTTCATTTCCCAAGTTTAAACCCACCACCCAAAGGCTGCCATAAGTGAGATTTTAGTGAGAGGAGGCACCAAGTCCATCCAAGCCATCAAGCCATCCTCAAGATGTTTGAAAATGTGCATTTCTTCTAGAGAAATATTTGTGGAAAGTCTACAAGCCCAACAAGCTTAAAACTATCAAAATAATACATTAGATCTTGGTAAAACTCAAACCATTACTTTCTACACTTAGGCTTAAATAGCTTTCTAAAAAGTTGGTTTCAAGCCAAACTAATGTTACCCCATGAATGATCATCATGTTCTTAGACTCTAGTTAAAATTTCATAAAAAATGAGTAAGTATTTTAAGAGAAAGGTTCTTCTTTTCATTTCTTAAGGATTTCTATTAGCTCATGTAAGTCTCTGAAATCTAGACCGTTGATCTCATGATTAATGGTTCAGATCTCATCAGTCTGCAGTTCTTTTAGACCACGTGATTAATCCAATTGTCTAGATTTTTTTCTGGCTAGATCTAGGTAATTCAATCTAAACTATAGATAATCCAAAGGCTCTGAATCACTCCTTACTCAAATAAGTGAAAGTTTGGCGACCTTTCATTGCATCTACCTTAATTACCAATGATTGTAGGTAGCATAATCATTAGTAATTAATGCGCCATCGGGCAATAATTGCCCGCGGTTTAATCCAATCAATTATGGGCCCCAAGAATGGCACATTATCGTTGTAATTGACATTTTTTAAAATTAATATAAATTAATTCAAATGCTTTTTAAATGCAAAAAATTTTACCCTCTTTCATTTAAAATTAAAATAAATAAAAAATATAATGTGAATTTTAAATAATTTCAAATATTAGTTATTTGGTTTTTAATTAATATTTTACTAAATATAAATCAAAATATTTTGAAACTTTTGAAAGATTATCATCAGCATGTCTCTGGCCTCCAGTGAATTTTCTAGTAGTTTAAAATTTGTATTTTGAGGTTAATTAATTTTATATTAAGTCGAGTCATGTTTAACCTTAATTAGCATATTTTTCTTAGTGAAATTTTATTTGGTTTTGTTTTTGTCATCTTATCACCCAATCACTTTTTTTCATCAAGATCTTAAATTAGAACTAAATTATATATATGGGTTGAATTAATCAAGTCAAGTGCAAGTTTAGGATATTTGTATGTTGTCCCCTTTACTTTACCTTGAAGAAATCATAGTTTAGGCTCTTTGGCTTGCACTTGGACTTCATTGATGAAAACTATGGTAAATGTCTCCTTTATCATAACATGTCTAGAGCAATATCAAAGGGAAGTTTCTCCTTGGGTGAATTCTTAAGAATTTGGATTTTGGGTTAATCTAAATACCTAGGTAGTCACACCTCTATTTCAAAAGACCAAGATTTAGGTCACATGATTGGCTTTAATTTGTATAGTATTTCTAGTTATACATGTGTTAAGGGCTAGAGACCTTTGATTGTAAACCCATACAGCTAAGAGACACTTACGGAAAAAAATATGGACAATGTGTAACAAATCAGGACCCAAGTCACGTGATTTTGATAATAACAAATAATATTGGATTCCTTTCTATGTTATCTCCTATTAGCTATTGTTATTGCATGTTTGCTTTCTCCCATCCACTAACATTTCATGTCCACCATATAAATGCAAGTTTGATTAGCTCAAGAATTGGTATATTAGGGTTAAGTATGTCGTAAAAAGTCTATAATTTTTAATTCTTTTGTATTTTTTTCTTGCTTGAGTCGAGTCTTGTTTGTGTTGAATACTAAGCTTGGTAACCATGCAGACTCACACTCAAAAGAGTGAGTTAGTGATAATATTAGAAGTTGAATTTTCTAAACTAATTATAATGTACGATCAATATTGTGCTATAGGATCAGCTAATCACAAAATGATTAAAATAACTAATTATATTATATAATGTACTTTGTACATGACAATAAGTTGAAATTAGGATCCTAGTCTTTTTTTTTTTTTTGAAAAGATGCACCAAATTGCATTAAGAAAAAAAGGAACTAATTACAATTGCTAGAATGATAACACTCCTCCCTGATTAAATTCAACAACAAGGACGGAATGTTATCAAAGGAAAAACTATCAAAAGGAAAACTCCTATCTAAAGCCATAGTAGCACAAATATTAGCTACCTTATTACAACTTATAAGAGCATGAAGAAAGACCACTTTATTGAAATCATCTAAGAAGAAGAGCTCCTTAACCGGCCACCTATCCACATACCAAAACTTCTTCTTTAAAGAATCTTGAAAGAAAGTAACAATATTGATGTTGTCACTCTCAATGATCACTCCTTTGCAATCAAGCATCCACCTTCGAATGAAATCCCTCACTGTAATTACCGCCTCCAGCTCAAATTGAGCTATATCCCAATGAATTTTTTTCTTCCCAAATGCAAGAATAAGCCTGCCTTTATGATCTCTGAAGACTCCTCCTATCCCAGCAATATTTGAGCTAAGTAATGAAGCATCAACGTTAATCTTAATCCAATCTAGCGGTGGAGGGCACCAAGCTTTTGTAGACTCCCAAAGGAGATTAGTACCCCAGCAATCTAGATATGGAATAGATTTATACATGGCTAAAGATAAAACATTAGCTGCTACCAATGAGCTTGGTAAAGCAACCTTACCATATTTAACATCATTACGGTTCTTCCAATTAAGGTGCACAATGGTGCAGTAAATTTTTACAATACCATAATTCTGACCCGTTAAGCTCCTCAACTTCTGTAAGCAACAGTCCAGAGATTGAAAAATAGGTATATGAATACCCCAATCATGCATTTTCACAATAGTATCAACCAAATATTTACACTGAACCATAATATGTTCATAATCTTCAACCAACTGATAACCTCTAGCATACAAGTCAATAGAAGAAATTCTACGATATTTAAGAAAATGATTGGTGGGAATCGCAGATTTACTAAGCTGCCACCAAAAAATCTCAACCATCTTGTTGAGTTTTAGCTTCTTAAGCCAATTACCATACCCATCATCATCACCTGAGTACTTGCATTTCATCAGGTTCTCAAACGACAAAGCAGATATTGTCTTACCCTAGAACATGCTCAACAACTCCACCTGATCCTCCATCAAAGAGGAATAAATTTGAAATTGACTGATCATTAGAATAAGATCTGTATGAAAGAATTGTTGAAGCAAATTATAGTTCCAACTGCCTTCAGATATAAGCTGCTGCATGTCATATCCTCCAAATGTAGGCCACATATCAATGCATTTGTCTAACAGCCACACATCCTTCAGCACACTAATTTTACTATCATTGCCCACTTTCCACTTGGTAATATTTCTCATATTCCTACCACCGTACAGTAGAATTTTACACGCGCTAGACATAGTCTTTTTGTATGTGCCATTCATAACATCATTCCCATATTTAGATCTTACTATTCTATGAAACAGAGTCTCCAATTTTTGCAAATAATTAAATGCCAACCGTGCTCTCAAAGAACCAATTCTAAGTACACGAGAATGAACTCCCAGCCCTCCCATATCTCTTGGTTTGCACATCTCCCCCCAAGCAACATAATATATACTTCTCTTCCCATCAGGTTTATGCCATATAAAGCTTCTACATAATTTTTCCAACTCATATAACATTCTTTTCGGGATCAAAGAATGTGTTATTAAAAAATTTGGCATGGATAACAGAGAGCTTTCTATAAGAGTGAGTTTACCTCCCATTGACAAAGACTTCTTCCCCCAAGCATTAAGTCTTTCCATAACATGACTCAATAAGTCTTGAAAATATGCCATCCTCAACCTGCTAAGAGAGATCTTTATACCCAAATAACTCATCTCTTTCACAACTTTAAAGCCAAGCACTCTAGCAATCTTCTTCTTCATAGAGTATCTAATAGCCTTGCCAAATAAGATCTGAGATTTACTAAAGTTGATTCTTTGTCCTGTCCACTTAAAAAAATCCTCAACAATAGCCTTTAAGGCCAAAGAAACTTGTAAAAAAATAGCACATCATCTGCATATAGAAGATGCGTGATCTTTGGACCTCCAGGAGAGACTTAAATTTCGAGAGCCTGCCCCCTTTGCTCCAAAGAATTTAAAATAAGTTGAGAACACATGATAAAGAGGATGGTGAAAGTGGACATCCTTGATGAAATCCACTTTAAGCATTAATCCATTTAGAATTCCTCCCATTAATGATGATAGAAAATCTTACATTCACAACACAATCCATGAGAAGAATAGTAAAAAGGGTGGGAAAACCATACCATTTAAGTATTTGACAAAGCGTCGGCCAGCCTATATTATCATACACTTGTTCCATATCCAATTTTATAGCGATCAACCCTTTCTTGTTTTTAGAAAATTTAAACTTATGAAAGACCTCCTGAACCAACAGACAATGCTCTGAAATAGATCTACCCGGAATAAATGCCATTTGTTCTTCTGAAATCATCTTGGAAATGCACTTCTTCAGTCTATTAACTAACATTGCAGCAACAATCTTATAATTAGTATGGCAAAGACTAATAGGTCTGTAATTGGATGGAACTAATGGATTCTTCACTTTAGAAATTAGAACTATTAACGTATCTTTCCATTCCATATTCATATTTCCAAAAATTAGGAACCGTTTGACAGCATTCCATAGAGTTTCCCAAACAATTGTCCAATAACATTTGTAAAATGAAGAAGTAACTCCATCCATACCTGGAGACTTATTATTTCCTTATTGGAAGACCGACACCCGTAGCTCTTCCACAGAAAAAATAGAATCCAGTATATTAATATCCTCAGTATTCAGCTTCTAATTTTCTGCAATCGAAGGCCAGTCTGACATTTTACACTCCCTGAACTTCCACTTCCCTTCAAAAAATTGTAAAAAAACTTTCTCTATTTGGCCATCCTCCTCTAACAAATTGTTGTTAGCATCTTTAACTTGTCTCACCCGATTTCCATTCCTCCTTGCCGAAGCATAGTTGTGAAAAAGCATTGAATTGGTATCTCCTTCCTCATGCCACTTTGCCTTGAAAGTTCGTTTGGGATGTTAGGCCCTATGAACTAGCCCAAGGCTAATTAAAAGAGAGAAGTGAATTGGTATTTTAAGAATCTTTAAACCAAAGACAACAAACCAAAATCACCATAAAGAAATCAATGATGCAGAAATTAAATGCGGAAGTAATAAAGGAAAGAACACACCAGATTTATAGTGGTTTGGTCAAACCTTGACCTACGTCTACTCCTTGGAGGTACCCTTCAAGTATTGCACTACAAAAGTGTCTCTCCATTAGCCCCCACAGTTAGGCCGAGAAGCTCTTATAAAATCACTTCCACCTTTCCTGGTGCGGCGGAGTCGCCGGGTCCTTTGACACGAAACAGATCTACTTCTTTGGTTAACTTCCCTCAAGACAAGCCATAAATCCGATGGTATTAAGGAGCAAGCCTGCCGGAGCAACTGTGTGGAATCCCCCTCCACACTGCCTTGAGTCCCCCCTCCTAGTATCTTCTCCCTCTTAGACTTCACCTTTCCTCACTCCCTTCCAAGGTCTCTCTTAAAGTTCCCCTAAAAAGAACGAAGCTACAATGGCTGCCAAAGACACTTACAAAGTGCCTTGCTAAAGCTTAAATAGAAGATCTCAAAATGAGCTCATTAATGTAAGTTGCTGACTTTATCGTCCAAGATGATATAATTATCGTTCTATACGATTAGTACAATTTAAGCCCAATCAGCTGGGATGATCTGAGACGATTAGAAGAAATTTGTTCTTATCATCTAGGATGATAATATATCATCCTGGATGATCAGTACAAATCATGGATTATCATCCTGAACATCACCCTGAAAAAGAGGTGTCCGATGTCCAATCGTCCAGCGTATCGGCCCAGACGATCCTGCGATCGTCCAGGATGATTTGATCATCCAATCAAGTCATAATTGCTTTCCTTAAATGCTAGATTAATTTTGGGAAAAAAAATGTCCTGGATCATCCTAGACGATATTTTATAGTCCTGGTCGATCCCCTGGATGATGTCCAAAAATAAGTATTTCCTAAATAGATCTAGAGGCAGATTTTTTCTATTTTGAGCCTATCATCTTGGCTGATACAAAATCATCCAGGATGATGTTTTTTACAAAATGACGGCTGCTTTAATGAGGATGCCCTAATTAGGGTTTTTGTTTTTGAACCGATCGTCCAAGATGATATAAATATCATTTCGAATGATGTTACCAAAAATAATAACCTTTAGGGAACAGTCAGAGAATCTTCCAAGTTACAAAGCATCAAGAGCTACACCACATAAAATAGACTCAAGAAAGGAAAAGGGTTACAAATTAACTCAGACCTAGTCTACCCAATCTTGAGATGGTTCCAAATTACAGTCTGATCTTATGGACCTGCAATGTCAGTAATTAAGACAGTCGTAGAGAAATAAGAGCATTTGCAATAAGAGTGTTTGCTATCATCAAAATCATAATCAATGAAAGCATATCCGCAACATGCCTTAGCTCTTTGATTCCACCAGGTGGACAATCTCCTCAATGTAACATTGAGCTCATGGACTTTACTTCTAAGAAGAAAAAGATCAGCAGCAGACCACTCCTCACCCAAAGCTTCCTTATTTAGTAGATCCAGAATTTCCTTCTTCAAATCCTCCTTCAATAGATTTATGTCTTTACACTTATTTTTATTCCTAAAAAATAATGCCTTTAGAGTTCTACGAAGCTTCCTTTGCAGAATTTCACCTTCTTCACCAAAATCATTCTTCCTCCAAGAATGATACATAATGCTCCTAGCCGTCGGGAAGGATCTCTATGTATCCTCAAACCTTATCAGCCTCAACTTGTAACATAGCCTTTCATCCAATTTGAGAGCAATTGGACTATGATCAAAGGCCACCCTTGCAAGGTTTCTGATAATAGCTAAAGGGATCTTTTGTAAAGCAGCCGAGTTCAACAAACATCTATCAAACCTTTCCCAAATCCGAGAATCTCCTTTTTTGTTGTTACACCATGTGAACCTTGGTCCAATACTCCAAACATCATGGAAGTCTGAATTGGCCATGAAACTCTTCATTTCTGTAGGACCTTTTGAAAAAAGAAACCTCTTACAACCCTTCTTCTCCTCCTTATTCAAGATACTGTTAAGATAGTTGCTATTTGCATGTATTATATTTTTACAACTTATGTAGTTTTGATGATTCCAAACATTATTATTCAAATGTGTAGTTATCTCCTAACAATTTTAGAAGATTTGGCTACACTTGGAGAGTGTGAATAGCCGAAGGGTTCGCTGCCTACACTTGGAGAGTGTGAATAGCCGAAGGGTTCGCTGCCTACACTTGGAGAGTGTGAATAGCCGAAGGGTTCTCTGCCTACACTTGGAAAGTGTGAACAGCCGAAGGGTTCTCTGCCCACACTAGGAGAGTGTGAAAGGATGAACGGTTCTCTGCCAACACTAGGGATTGTGCAAAAGGATGACGGTTCTCTACCGCACCGGGGAGTGGTGAAAAGAGTGTGTTGTAAAGGCTTCTCCGCCTTGCTGTGGGTGCAAAAGGAGAGTCAATATTGGTATTAGTGCAATACTCAGAGGGTGCCTCTGGGGAGTGGATGTAGGTCTGGTTTTAGACCAAACCACTATAAATCTGGTGTCATTTACTTTACTGTTTTTACGTTTCCGCATTTTATTTCTTAGTCTTAAAAACTCTTTGGTTGAAAAACTTTTTCTACAAAACTTAAAAGAAAAAATTTTTATTTCGGTTCAACATAATTTTAAAAGAGGGCTTAAAATTTTTAAACTACCAATTCACCCCCCTCTTGGTAGCCTTTGGGACATTAACTTAGGCTTATTAACCTAATTACTAGACTCAACAAGTGGTATCAGAGCATCGTTTCAAAATCATAAGTTTGAACTACTTTTTGATTAACATAGATGGCTACATATGGAAACTGAAACACACCTGAGGGTTACTCTATCACTAGACCTCCACTGTTTGACAATATTCCTTTTGATTTTTGGAAAACACGCATGTCTACTTTCTTACAATCACTTGATTATCGCATGTGGATGCTAGTCCAGGATGGCTACACAAAACCAACTAGATTAGTTAATGGAGTTATGGTAGAAATACCTTTTGCAGATTGGACTATAGAAGAACGTGACTTAGCACAATTAAATGCCAAATGTCTAAATAGTTTCTTTTGTGCTTTAAAATCTGAAGACTACATGCGGGTTTCTACTTGTAAAAGTGGAAAGGACATATGGGATAGACTTTGTATAACTTATGAAGGGACAAATGAGGTTAAGCAATCAAGACTCAATATCTTGTTACATGACTATGAATTGTTTCGCATGAAACCTAATGAATCTATCTCTGACATGTATACAAGGTTCACACAAATTGTCACTTCTTTGCATGCACTTGGTAGGGAATTAACAAATGCTAAAATGGTTAATAAAATACTTCGATGTTTACCTACTGCTTATGATGCTAAAATTACTGCAATTACAGAGTCTAAAGATCTTAACATTTACTCTATTGACAATCTTCTTGGCTCACTCATTGCTTATGAGCAAGGAGTAAGTCAAAGAAAGATTGATGCAGGTGAACCACGAAAGGAGAAAAATATTGCACTAAATGTGGAAGAGTCAGAAAGTGAACACTCACAACCTGAGGATGAAGATGATATTGTACTGATGACTAGACAATTCAGAAGCTTTTTAAAGAGGAAGCAGAAGAGACGCCA
The DNA here is from genome assembly GCA_022539455.1 of Dendrobium nobile. Classification (NCBI taxonomy): domain Eukaryota; kingdom Viridiplantae; phylum Streptophyta; class Magnoliopsida; order Asparagales; family Orchidaceae; genus Dendrobium; species Dendrobium nobile. The sequence continues at coordinate 18,388,942 of CM039724.1, read as the reverse complement.
GCAATGGAACAGAGGTAAGTTTAACAGAAATGGCAAGATTTCTAATGAAGTAATTTGTTATGAATGTAGGAAACCAGGTCATATCAAGACTGAATGCCCAAAACTCAAAGCCACTCCTAGCAAGGAGAAGGTAGAGGAGAAACCAATGGTAAAGAAGGGCAAGAAGAAATTTCAAAGAGCTTTCTGGGCGGACTCAGCTTTAGACTCATCTGAGACTGAAAAAGAAGAAGAAGTTACCAACCTTTGCTTGATGGCAGATAATGTTGAACAATCAGATCAAGAAGAGGTATGTGACTTAACCTATGATGAATTGTTTGAAGTTTCTGAACACATGCATGATGCATATAGGAAAATGAAAAAGATGTATGCTAGTTTAAATTTAGAACTGGAAGAGCTTAAGAAAGAACATGAAATCCTTAGGAAAGATCATGCTTTAATAGATGACAACCACATGAAATTACTTGATGAATATGATGACTTGAATAAAAATTTTGAGAATTTAAAATCATCCTATGCTGAACTTGAAAAAGATTTTAAAAATGTTAAGGATGAATCAGAGAGAAAAACATATCGAATCAATTATACAAATCGAATCTTGGAAGATATGAATTCATTCTATAAATTGACAATAAGAGCTCTCGAGGATAATAGGAATTCCCCTAAACATGAAGATTTTACAAATCCTAAATATTATCCTAAATTTATGAAATCCCTTAGGAGACAATCAAATGGAAGAAAACTTAGGAATATTTTTTCTAATGCTAAATGTAATAATTGTGGATTTTTGGGACATATAGCTCACACCTGTACTTTGAAGATGAAATCTAATTTGGTGTGGAGAACTAAGATGCATAAACCTAGACATATCATACATGCATCTGATTATAAATTGCTAAAAGGTGAACCCAAACTTGTTTGGGTTCCCAGGTCTAACATTTGAGAATTTTGCAGGTATGCTCTCACATAAGACCTCGTGGGAGCATATGGTACCTAGACAGCGGATGTTCAAAGCATATGACTGGAGATACTGCTCAATTCATAACGCTGGAAGCTAGAAATGGAGGCAAGGTTACACTTGGAGATAATACCACAAAGAAAGTGGTTGGATCAGGTATGATTGGAAATTTCAAAAAAAAATTCATAGATAATGTGTTATTGGTTGAAGTCTTAAAACATAATCTGTTAAGTATAAGTCAGCTATGTGATAAGGGCTATAATGTGAAATTTTTACCTACTAGCTGCATATTAAGCCTAAATGGAAAAGAAGTCTTAAATGGAAAAAGGGTTAACAATGTTTACATGCTAGATTTGAATTCTATTCTATCTCCTACTGTTTTTTGTTTAAAAACTATTTCTGATGAATCATGGCTTTGGAATAGGAGACTTTGTCATTCTATATGAAAAACCTTAGGAGAATTATCCAAAAGAACTTAGTGAGAGGTATACCAAAACTAGACATTAATAAGGACCACCTTTGTGATGCATGTCAATTAGGAAAGCAAGTGAAGTCCTCTTTTAAGTCCAATAAGGATCTTAGGACCAGTAAACCTTTGGAAATTCTTCACATGGATCTTTTTGGACCAGTAGGAACTGTAAGTCTAGGAGGGAAGGTATATGGATTTGTTATAGTGGATGATTTCTCAAGATTCATATGGGTTCGATTTCTTTTTCATAAAAGTGAATCATTTGAGGAATTCAGAAATTTTTCAACTTGGATTCAAAGAAAACTATGATGTGAAATAATCTCTTTACAAAGTGATCATGGAGGAGACTTTGAAAATGAAAGATTTGAAAATTTTTGTAAAGAAAAAGGGATTGATCACAACTTTTCTGCACCTAGAACCCCTCAACAAAACGGGGTAGTTGAAAGGAAAAATAGAACATTAATAGAAGCCGCCCGAGCAATGTTGGCAGAATACTCACTTCCTAGATATTTTTGGGCTGAGGCGGTTAACACTGCATGTTATGTTCTGAATAGGGTGAATGTGAGATCAAATTTAAATAAAACATCCTATGAGTTGCTAAAAGGTAGAACACCTAACTTGTCACATTTGCATATTTTTGGTTGCAAGGTGTTCATACATAATAATGGAAAATCTGACTTAGGAAAATTTGATCCAAAATCAGATGAAGGAATCTTTGTTGGATATTCAAGTGTTAGAAAATCTTATAGGGTATTCAACAAAAGAACTTTAGTCATTGAAGAAACCACACATGTTGTATTTGATGAATTTGGAAATCTAGAAGAACCAAATATTGTTGAAGAAGAGATTGAGGAAAACTCCCAAAAGATTGATAGATTAAATTTGGAAGAAAATGTGAAAGAAAATTTAGAAAGAGAAAACCCTTTGCCTAGAGATTTGAGATTTTCTAAAAACCACCCAAGAGATTTTATTATAGGTGAACCTAGTGAGGGTGTTAGAACTAGGTGTGGATTAAACAAGGAAGTCAATCATTCAGCCTTTATTTCAACAATAGAACCCACTAATATTGAAAAAGCACTTTCTGATGAATTTTGGATATTGGCCATGCAAGAAGAGTTGAATCAATTTGTAAGAAATAAAGTTTGGGAATTAACCTCAAGGACAAAAGATCAAAGTGTTGTTGGAACCAAGTGGGTGTTCAAAAATAAAATGAATGACTCAGGAGTAGTCATTAGAAATAAGGCTAGATTAGTTACTAAGGGGTATAATCAAATTGAAGGAATTGATTTTGAGGAGACCTTTGCCCCTGTAGCAAGACTTGAAGCAATTAGGGTTTTACTTGCCTTTGTCTGTTTTAAAGGTTTTAAATTGTTTCAAATGGATGTCAAAAGTGCCTTTTTGAATGGGGTTATTGAAGAAGATATTTTTGTAGAACAACCTCCAGGATTTGAAAATTCAAAATACCCAAATCATGTTTTTAAGTTAAAGAAGGCATTATATGGATTGAAACATGCACCTAGGGCTTGGTATGAGAGGTTGAGCACCTTCCTACTTGAAAGATCTTTTGAAAAAGGAAGTGTGGATACAACTCTCTTTTTAAAGAAATTTGGAAAGGAAATACTCATTGTTCAAATTTATGTGGATGATATCATCTTTGGATCTTCAAATAAAAATCTTTGTGATGATTTTTCTAAAACAATGAGTAGTGAATTTGAAATGAGTCTAATGGGAGATTTAAATTACTTTCTAGGTTTTAGCATTAAGCAACTTGAGGAAGAAATATTTCTTAGCCAAACTAAATATATTAAGGACATCCTTAAGAAATATGAAATGGACAATGCTAAACCTGTTAGTACACCAATGAGTTCCTCAGTTCAGTTGGATAAGGACTTTAAGGGAAAATCTGTTGATCAAAAGAAATATAGAGGGATTATTGGATCTTTTCTTTACTTGACTGCTAGCCGATCAGATATAATGTTCAGTGTTTGCTTATGTGCTAGATATCAATCAGATCCAAAAGAATCACATTTGACAGCAGTGAAAAGGATTTTAAGATACTTGCTAGGAACTCAAAACTTAGGAATTTGGTATCCTAAGTTTAGTTCTTCATTTGAAATTGTTGGTTATTCAGATTCTGACTTTGCAGGCTGTAGAGTGGATAGGAAAAGCACTTCTGGAACATGTCAATTCATTGGAAATTCATTAGTTTCTTGGTCCAGTAGAAAACAAAATTCAGTAGCCCTATCTACTGCAGAAGCAGAATACATTGTATTAGGAAGTTGTGTGGCACAAGTACTTTGGTTAAAACAACAGTTGATTGATTTAGGATTAACTATAGGCACTATTCTAATTTATTGTGACAATACTAGTGCTATTTGCATTTCCAAAAATCCTATTCAACATTCTAGAACCAAACACATTGACATAAGACATCATTTCATAAGGGATCATGTATCGAAGGGAGAAATTGAACTCACACATGTTTCAACTGAAAATCAACTTGCAGACATTTTTACAAAACCTTTAGCCTTTCATACCTTCAGTACATTAAGAACAAGGCTAGGTGTTATTGATTTGAATGCTTAAATAAAAATGTTTTTGCAACATTGATATTTATGTTTTCTTAGTTATTTGTCTTTGATTTTTGTTTTAAATTTTGTGATTGTTGAGTGTTTTGAATGAGTTTATTTTAGAGTCTGTGGTTTTGTCTTTGTTTTCTGTGTTTTAAAAGTTTTGTTTGATTTTCTTCAATAAAAATTCAAAAATCAAAAATGTGTTGAAATCGTCCGGGATGAAATTTTTCGTACTAGACGATGTGTGTAAAAAATTCAGTTTGCGTAATATGAAACATTATGAGAGCAGTTTTAATATAGTTCGTCTGTACAATCTCATAATCGTCCAGGACAAAATTTTTTTTTCTCTCAAATGTCGGGACGATTGAATGCAGCGGTTGAGTGGATAAGGCAGTTTTAAATGTGAAGTTTGTCCGTACGAACTTTTGTTCGTCCAGACGAACAGACGTCGTTTCATTGTAGGGGACAGTTTTCAACTGACATTAAAACGAATTAAATTTTGATCGTCTGTACGAAATTTTTTCATCTGTACGATCGGTCAAGTCAAAAGTCTGTACGAAGGGACACATCGTAAATTTTGTTGATTATGAAAAGCCATTACATTTTAGACGAATTTGATCGTCTGTACGAAATATTTTCATCCAGACGAACGATGATTTTCATCCAGGACGAACTGTTTTCGTCCAGGACGAACGTATCATTTTCTTTAATATGAAGGCTTTATAACTTAACAATCACACTTCCAAACTTCACTTTCAATCCCTTTCTACTTCAAATCGACAATGGCCTCCTCAAGCAAGAGACAAAAGGTGTTGGTAAAGAAACCCCACAGGAATGCCTCTGAAAACTTCCTGTCAAAAGCAAATGAGGAATCCTTTCCTCGTTTTGCCTCTGCCAAAATAACTCCCTCTCGCATCTTAATTCAAAGCGAGATACACTTTAAGGTAATGCACCTTTTTGCCTCCACCCAGTTTCAATTCATTCTTTCTCTCGCCCACTTTTACAACAAACAAACCTTTCACTATTTCCTAGCCAACATGAGTTTTAATTCCGACCACTCCTCCATAAGTTCTTATGTTTTCAAGCAAAAAGTTGAAATCACCAAGCACGACATTGGTGCCTTTTTGAACTTAAGAACTGAAGGATATAGAGCCAACACCCTAATGACAGAAACCACTTTCAAATGGGATGATGTCAATAGGGTAATTAGATAAAATGGCTTAAATTATCATGTTGCTAGATTCTCCGGTATGACCAAAAATGCCCGAATCATCCAGCATATCCTTCAATCTTCAATCATTCCTAAAGCTGGTGATAGGAATAATATTACCCCTCTTCTTTCTGTTCTAACCTTTTTGATTATAGAATGTCATCCTATTGACGAAGCCCAACTTATCATAGATCATCTCTATGGGCTTTTAGAAATAGGACATGCAAAACAGAAGAGAAGAAGGAACATCTCATTAGGACACTTAGTTACATATATTTTGGAAAAGAAATACAACTTAGTGCATCCTGATGATGAATACGAAGAGACAGTATACTATAATGATGCTTCCTTCGGATTGTTTTTCAAGGAGGAAAAAGGAAAAACACATGCCAGTGCTTCAGAAGAAGAAGAAGAAGAAGAGCAAACTTCTGCACCTCAGTCAGATTATCAGAATCTGATTGAAAATTTTGATAGACTAGAGACTCATGTTGATCAAAGATTTGATCAACTTGATGCTCAACTTATGCAATAACAACAGGACATTGGTAGCATTAGAAATGAAGTACATGAAATCAATACCAATGTTATGTTGATGGCCTCCTACTTCAACATTTTTGGTGGCATTCCTCCTCCTCCTCCTCCAGAAGAATAGAGAATGAGAGATGAATTTCTTTGTGTTTGTTGTACTTGTATTTTGTTCTAAATGTTTAGTTGTGTTAGTATTTATTTTTGTATTTGTCTTAGTTATGTTATTTATGTTTGTTGTTTTTATTATTATTTTGATATTATGAATAATCATGTAATCTTTCTTACTAATATCAAAATATGTCGTAGTTGATTTAAATTTAGTTTGTTTTTAAAATGTGCTTAATTATTATGAATTTCATTAGTCTTATTTAATCATAATTGTTCTTAAATTAGATTGTAATTTGAGATTAATTACATTAGAAAATCTAGTCTTTCTAAATTTAAAAGTTATTTATAACTTGTTATAATTATAACTTTTAAATTCATGTCTATTCATTTAGACTAAATAAAAGTTAATATTATTATTGCAATATAGATGTTTTCTTATTTTGTATTTCTATGCTCAAGTGATATTTATGCACTTAGAAATATTTGAAATTTTAGATTATTGATTTTGGAAAGATTTGGTCTCAATTACTCTTGAATATTGTACATGAGTACAAAAATCAAAAGGAATGCGCAAAGGTTCGCAAATATGAAAAAGATGCACAATATTAGCCCAATGTCAAAATATGCACAAAAATGTGCCACCTATATGAAAAAGATGCGCAAAGCGCCACTTGTGGTAATTCTCTTCTTTCCAAATTCTTTCAATCTCTTAATTCAAATTGATCTTATGTTCATTTATATTATTTTGAACTTTGAAATATCGAATTTTTCTTCATCTCTCTAGTAATGATTTTCTATATTGGAATGTCTAAATTGAATCATGTCTTTGCTAAATTCTTCTTACTTACAATGTTATATCACTTTTTAAATTTCATGAATTTCTATGATTGACCTAATGTTTTTAGTTTAAAATTGTATACCTTGTATCAATCATCATTTAGATTAAATGTTCAAATGAATTTCATACAATTACTTACATTTCTTGTCTATTTCTTCTTCACTTTTTGTTGTTGTCAAAAAGGGGGAGAAATTATTGTGTTCGTATGTTTTGTTTGTGGTCTTGTAATATTTTTTTAAAAACAAAAAAATTTGTTTTATGGTTCAAAATGCAACAAAAAAATTTGTTCTATGATTCAAAATGCCTCCTTATTTTCATATATACATCAATTCAGGGGGAGTTTAGGAGAATTGTTTAAATTGAAATCATACAAACAATAATTATTTTGCCATCATCAAAAAGGGGGAGATTGTTAAGATAGTTGCTATTTGCATGCTTTACATTTTTACAACTTATGTAGTTTTGATGATTCCAAACATTATTGTTCAAATGGGTAGTTATCTCCTAACAATTTTAGAAGATTTGTATTTGCACTTGTGTGTACTAACATTTCAGGAAAAATGAACTCCAGACTACGAAGACTTCAAATCAAATTCAGAATGAGATACTTTGTAAAATTTGAAGTTTGCATTTCTTTGAAATTAAATTGAAAGGGAGTGATTGTAATTGAGTGAATAAAAACATACACACACATAAGGAGATCATAAAAAAAAAATTATACTGATCGTACTGGACGATATCCGTTCGTACGGGACGATCAGACAGTTATCTCCTATTGAGCACATGGAACGAATAGGAACTTGCTCAAAAAATTATCTAAGTCCTATTCGTCCAGGACGAATTTACAATCGTCCAGGACGATTGGTTCTCTGTAAAATTTTCATCCAGACGAAATTAAATTATCGTCAATGGCGATTGGTTCTCTGGAAAATTTTTGTCCAGACGAAATTAATAATCGTCCAGGACGATCTGGTCTCTGGAAAATTTTCGTCCAGATGAAATTAAATTATCGTCCATGGCGATTGGTCCTCTGGAAAATTTTTGTCCAGATGAAATAAATAATCGTCCAGGACGATCGGTCCTCTGTAAAATTTTCGTCCAGACGAATAAATTTTCGTCCAAACGATTAACCGACTTAGAACGGTTTTCAGCAGTTTTTAGAACCGACCTTGTAATAACCGTTCGTACCGGACGAACCTAGTTCGTATGGGACGATCAGCTGTACGAAGACATTTTGTACACATATACAAATGGGGTCGTTTCAAATCATTTAAGTAAAATCTTCCAGGACGATCCACGATCATATGGGACGATCCACTGCGTACAGAATTGAATACTTGTAGTTTTTGGGTGGTTTTTCTTGTCTTTTGTATAAATAGTACAAATTAGACTGCCACCCAATCTTTTTGTCATTTGATCTTTGTGCCTCTTGAGAGAATAGCCAAGGAGAGAGTGGAAGAGAGCATTCAAAGGAGGATTCCTACCATTGGAGCGAGAAGGCTTCACTTGGATTACAAAGGTAAGAGTCTCTACTTGTAAATTGGGATTACTTCACTCTTTTCCTTTTTCCTTCTAGATTCTTGTGAGAAGATCTGTCAAGGAGATCCGGTTCACTGCCGACACTTGGAGAGTGTGAATAGCCGAAGGGTTCGCTGCCTACACTTGGAGAGTGTGAATAGCCGAAGGGTTCGCTGCCTACACTTGGAGAGTGTGAATAGCCGAAGGGTTCTCTGCCGACACTTGGAAAGTGTGAACAGCCGAAGGGTTCTCTGCCGACACTTGGAAAGTGTGAACAGCCGAAGGGTTCTCTGCCCACACTAGGAGAGTGTGAAAGGATGAACGGTTCTCTGCCAACACTAGGGATTATGTAAAAGGATGACGGTTCTCTGCCGCACCGGGGAGTGGTGAAAAGAGTGTGTTGTAAAGGCTTCTCCGCCTTGCTGTGGGTGCAAAAGGAGAGTCACTATTGGTATTAGTGCAATACTCAGAGGGTGCCTCTGGGGAGTGGATGTAGGCTGGTTTTAGACCGAACCACTATAAATCTAGTGTCATTTACTTTACTGTTTTTACGTTTCCGCATTTTATTTCTTAGTCTTAAAAACTCTGTGGTTGAAAAACTTTTTCTACAAAACTTAAAAGAAACAATTTTTATTTCGGTTCAACATAATTTTAAAAGAGGGCTTAAAATTTTTAAACTACCAATTCACCCCCCCCTCTTGGTAGCCTTTGGGACATTAACTTAGGCTTAACAACCTAATTACTAGACTCAACAGATACAATTAAAATCCCTCCAATAATGGATGGAACAGAATCTTCCATAAACTTCTCAAGCTGGCTCCAAAGAAACCCCCTCTCCTTACAACATTTGCTACCATAAACCGTGGCTATTTTCCAAGATCCCGTAGAGGGAACAGAAATATTTCCAATAACCGCTTGAGAAGAACTCTCCATCACAACAAAAGACTCAACTTTCCTATTCCACATTACCAAAATCCCTCCTGAAGTACCCACTACATGATAATGGAAATACTCCCAATCATTTCTAATAAGGCAGTCAACATCCCTCTTATCAATGCTGGTTAACTTCGTCTCCATTAACACAATAAAGAAAACATCTTGATCCCTAACATTCTCCCTCAAATATAAGGAGGCCTCCTTCTTCTTGAGCCCCCTACAATTTCAAAACAATAAAGAAGATATTTAAACAAGTATAGGGGATCCCTCCCCACACGAGAGGTTCACCTTTCCCTCCCTCTTTTTCTTCCTATGCTCAAGTTCAAGAGGACCCAAAGATTTCAACTCTTTAGATAACTTTTATTTAACAGCTCCACTATTAAAGGGAATAGCATTACTCACCTTACCTAGCATAGCATAGTCATTTACAACATCATTCATTTCTTCACTTTCTTCATGCCTTTCAACATTTCCTTCTTTATTATCTTCAAGCAAAGCATCAAATCTATTAGCTACGACAATACCTGGCTTCTTGTTCTCAGCAAATTTCTCTTTAACTGAATAACTCTCTATTGCCAAGAGAGTTTTACCCAAATCCACATTTTCAGCAACAGTTTGTTCCCGTTGTATTGGTTCTGGCATAGTTCCCTCAATGCTACAAATTCTCGTATTCTTTGCACTGATCCCATTGGTGCCAACTCCTTTTCTGCCACCATTTGTAAACCTTCTATTCTTAAAATGAATGTGGATCCATGGACCATATTCAAAATTAAGCAATGAGGATTTATTTTCAGGCAGCATTCCCTCATACTCATTTGTTACAACAATTTTCTTTTTAACCGTCTGGTCTTTAATGCCATGAATAACATCATCCAGGCACTCCTTCTTGTCATGTCCAACTTTACCATATTGATAACATACTAAATCAATTTTCTCATATTCTACTCGTTGAAAAAATCTCCCAGCTGATCCATCAATCCAAACTCCATTGGGTAACTTTTTCTCCAAATCAATCTTCACACAAACACAAGCAAATTCATGTTTTCCCCATCTGAAAGTATTACCATCTATGTACATAGGCAAATCTATTTGTGAAGCAATCCTCACAATATTCTCCTCATCCCAGCAATATAGCAGCAGACAAGGAAATCTAATCCAAATGGGAGCTAAGATACCCTTAAAAGAGTTGGGATCAAAAACAGGGGACCATTTGTCCATGCCGACTATATGCCCACTTACAAACCAAAGACTACCATTCAAAATTTCATCCACTGCCTCATCTAACTTGAAGGAATAAAGAATCAAGTTCATACCAATCGACGTCATATGAAATCCACCATAATGTCTCCACTGCCTCCTCAGCTCCAAACTGCATATAGAGAATGGCACATTGCTTCCCAAAACTTTAATTACCAATGAGTTCTTCAGAATTTGTGAATTCTTTGTTAAAAAATCTGAATTGAGCTTAACTGCAACCCCATCATATGAAATCTCAACGCTCAACATGATCCCTGTTAAAAGCAATCTTAATATGCTTCGGCTTCTTCCAGGCAGCAATAACCTCCTCGTTAACATCATCTCTGATTTTATCTTCAATATTGTTAGCCGAAATTCCAGAATCCTTCAAAGATTTGAAGTTATCTTCAACCTTCTGAGAATCTAGATCATTCGTAATTTTATGGCACCCATTCGCCTCAAGATTACCAGAAACCTTATTCGCTATCACGATCAAATCAATTGACAACGAAGCATCAAGAAAAGAAATACCTAAGCCCTTCTTCAAACCAACACTACTCTTATCAGTCACACAATCCATCTAAACATTCTTCCCTTTGCCTTCAACCAAAATCTCTCGATGACCCGAAGGTCTTGCTCCTTCCCTGATAACGAGATTATTATTCATTCTACATTTGTATGAAAAGTACCACATGGTCGCGAAGCAGCCATGACACCGGAAAAATAATGTTGATGATCATTCGGCAAGCGCTCCGCCAACTGCAGGGAAGGTGTGAAAAATCAAGAATTCAAATGGCAAACTTTCTTTCTCTAAAATCTCAGAGTTTCTCTCTCTTCGCAAATGGCCCAAATCAGGATCCTAGTCGCCAATCACAATTTAGGCAATATTTTGATATTTAAAGTTTGTACTCATCATACTACATGATATGTATCATATTATCTGATGTTATTAAATCATGCCTAAATTAATCTTGTGATTAGAGAATGAATATAGATTAATTGATCTAGTCGAATTGTACATGAAAAATTTGACCATTCGTACTGTACGACCTGATTCATGCATGGGACAATAATTTAACCATCACTAACCATATAGGATGATAATCTAAGTCATTTGAACAAATTATACTGGGCAATGATCCAAATTATCCAATATGATCAGCTCAATTCTTTGAACTAACCGTACAACACCTAGCTCTTTATATAGTACTAATAGAAGTACTTTATACTAATCATTCTGGATGATCCAGGATCATATTCTACGATCAGTATTACTTGAATTGAATTTAGGGATTTTTTTGAGGCCTTGCATTTAATCTCTCTCATTTACTTATTTCAAAGTCTTTGACTATTGAGTGTTCTTGAGAGGGAACCTTTGAGAAGAAGATCTTGGAGAGCTTTGGAAAGAAGAACGAGTGCTTGAGTGTGAGGGAGAAGTAGTGTGAGGGGATCACGCAGTTGCTCCAAGAAAGTGTCTTGACTTATTCCTCGAATTCTCTATCTCAATTTCTTGGGTCGCTCAAGGGAGAAATTCTTTTTCTCAAGGACATGGTTCTTCCTCATCAACAGGATGGTGAGAAAGGAGTCCAATGTTTTATGCCTTCTCCAAGAGGGAGAAAAAGATTTAAGTTTTACTGTCATCGTGTGGAGGGTAATAAAGCTTTTGGCTCTCCGTTGCATCATGCTAGGTGGAAGTGATTTGTGTAAGGGCTTATTTACCATGTTGTAGGGGGCAAAAGGAGAGACACTATAGTGATAATGCAATACTAAGAGAGGATGACTCTAGGGAGTGGACGTATGTCATTATTTAACCGAACCACAATAAATCTCTTGTGTGTTTATTCTATTTTTATTTTTCTTATTTTAATTTTTTTATTTTAATTCCATTATAATTGATTGGTGAAATCATACTCAATGCTTCCTTTTATTTATTAGAATATCATCATTATTACTTAAATGTTTTGGTAAATTTGCTCTCTTCTACAAAAAAGTGAAAATTGTTACTTATTTTTTAAATATTCAAAAATCTAAAAATGTTATCTTTATTTTAAATTAAGTACTTAGTTTTTAAATTCACCAATTCACCCCCCCCCCCCCCCCCCCCCCCCCCCCTTGATGTAATTAGGGTCAATTTCACTTAGGCTTAACATTCTTATCGAACTTTCAATTATTATCAGAGCCGTACTCAAAATAGTATTTTAGAAAACCTAGAGGAAAATGATTTATGGCATAGTTCAAAAATAGGAGCACCGTATAAGGTTACGCTATTACTCATGCACTATTGTTTGAGAATATTCCCATTAATTTTTGAAAATTTGCATGTCAACATTTTTACAATCTATTGATTTTAGGATGTAGCATATGATTGAATCAGTATATTATTTGCCATCTCATACTATTCATGGTGTAAAAGATGATATTCCTTATACTAAATGGAGTCAAGAGGTTAGAGAATTTGCAAATTTAAATACTAAATATCTTAACGTTTTTGTGGTTTGAAACCTAAGGACTATATGCGTGTATTAACATGTACTACTGGAAAGGAAATCTATGGTAGGTGTGCATTATATATGAAGGAACTAGTGAAGTAAAATAGTCAAGATTAAACATCTTGAGAAATTCCAAACTCTTTTGCATGAAACCTAGCAAATCAATTTCAGAAATGTGTATTAGGTTCACATACATAGTGACATCCATGCATGCATTAGGTAGAGAACTATTGAATTATGAAAAAGTTAATAAAATCCTACATTGTCTGCCTAATGCGTATGATGTTAAAATTATTGTAATTAATGAATTAAAAGATTTGAATGTCTATTCTATTAATAATTTTCTTGGGTCACTCACTGTCTTCGAGCAAGGCATGAGTCAAAGACTAAATGATGCATGTGATAAAAAAAAAGAGAAGACTATGGCTTTAAAAGTGAACAATTTGGACAGTAACAGTAACTGAGGAGGAGGATGACATTGCATTGATGATCCACCAGTTCAAAATCTTTTTAAACAGGAAGTAAAGGTATCGTTAATAATAGTGGAGCAAGGGAAAAGGCAATAAATATTTCAAAGCATCATCTAATACAATATGTTTTGAATGCATGAAACCAGGACATCTCCAAACAGACTGTCCTAACCTGAAAACTCACCCAATCAAGAAGAAAGGTGAAGAAAAGGCTAAATTCAGGAACGGGAAGTATAGGACATAGAAGGAATTTTAGGCCAACTCTGCCTTAGAATCATCGAAACTAGAAGCAAAGTAGGAGGTAACAAACCTATTTCTTATGGCTAATGATAATCTTAATCAATCAAATCAAGAAGAGGTATGTCAACTCTGCCATGATGAATTATTTATTATTTCTAAATAAATTCATGACTCGTATAGGAAACTAAAATAATTATATGCTAATATGAACAATAATTTTACTACTTTATAAAAAGAGTATACTTGTTTGATAAATGGTCATTCTAGCTTAAATAATAATCTCATGTCTTTACCTGATGAGTTTGATGCATTAAAAAAGAAGCATATTAAATTATTTATTGCATATGGTTCCTTAAAAATAAAGCATATTAAATTAGAAAACTCATTCAAAAACTTAATGGCATGTGAAACAAAGATAGATGATAGTGAGCATGTATTGAAAAGGGAAGTATCCATTCTCAAAAGGGCAAATAAATTCCTACAAGAAAAATTGAATGTACTTCAAGACAATAAAAGCATCACCTACACTAACATAGTGGCATAACTCATCACAACATGCATCATATACCCCTAGGAAGAGCCACCATAGCCCACATAGATTAGTAAATCCTTATCCTAGTGTTAGATGTTACTCTTGTGGCACGTTAGGACACAAATTCTGTACTTGCACTATCCACCATATGATATATCTAGTGTGAAGGCTAAAACTACTGTCATCACAGTATGACATGCAAAATTCTCATTCATTAATGCATAAGGTGGAATTCAAACTCATTTGGGTTCCCAAAACTATTGTTTAATGACTTTGTAGTGAAGCTTTCATAAAATACATAATGAGAGCTACCTGGACAGTGGATGCTCGAGGCACATGACTGGTGATTTGAAGCAGTTGATCACACTAGAGGCCAGGTCAGGAGGCTAGATCACATTAGGGGAAATAACCACTATGAGAGCGGTTGTCTCAGGTATAATTGGCAATTCCAAAAATTTTATTATTAAAAATATTTTATTAGTTGATGGTCTAAAGCATAACCTACTGAGCATTACTTAATTATGTGATAAGGGTTTTGTTATACAATTTTTATCTATAAAATGCATGAGTAGCCTAAATGGAAAATTTGTTTTAGAAGGAAAAAAGGGTAAATAATGTTTATATGCTTGATTCGAATTGCATTGAATATTCCAATTCCTTATGTTTGAAAACTATTATTAATGATTACTAATTATGGTATAGGAAACTATATCATGAAAGCAAAGAAACTCTTTATAAGATTACCCAAAAAGATCTAGTTAGAGGAATACCTAAGTTAGACTTCACTAAGGACCATATATGTGATGCTTGCAAACTAGGAAAATAAGTAAAGTCTTCATTTCATTTAATAAAGGACATCAACACCTCTATATCACTAAAAATTCTCCATATGAACCTATTTGGACCCGTTACTATAACCAACCTAGGAGGAAAATTATATGAATTTTAATAGTTGATGACTATACTAGATTAACTTGGGTTAGATTGCTAGCATAGAAAAGTGAATCATTTGAGGAATTTAGAACATTCTTCACCTAGATACAAAGAATATTAAGATATGAAATATGAACCATTCATAATGATTATAATGGAGAGTTTGAAAATGAGAAATTTGAATATTTTTGTCAAGAAATATGGATAGAACATAATTTTTTTGTCCCTAAGACCCCTTAGTAGAATGGAATAACTTAGAGGAAAAATAGAACTTTGGTAGAAGCTTCTAGGGCTATGCTAGCTGAATATTCTCTCCCAAGATTTTTTGAGTAGAAGTAATAAATATTACTTGTTATATTTTTAATAGGTTAAATTTTAAAACCAAGTTAAATAAGACACCCTATGGACTCCTTAAGGGTAGGACGCCCAACCTTTCTCACTTATTTGTCTTTAGATGTAGATGTCTTGACCTAATTAATAGTAAATCACCCTTAAGAAAATTTAATCCCAAGTCTGATGAAGGAGTCCTCGTGGGCTATAAATATGTAGGTAAGGCCTATACAATCTTCAATAAGAGGACCTTAGTAGTAGAAGAGTCTACCTATTTTGTGTTTGATGAATCAGACAGGACCTATGAATCTATACCATAAGAAGATGTAGTAGCGATAATTTAAGGCGTTGAAGCCATTAACCTAGGAGATAGAGTATAACCTCAAGAAATCTTGCCTAGAGAATGGAGATACTTATCTAGTCATCCAAATGAATAATCTTATGAGACCCATCTGAAGGTGTTAGAACTAGGCATAGACTTAGAAAAGAGGTAAGTCATTTTACATTTATCTCCATTATAGAACCCATCAACATTGATTAACCCTAGATGATGAATTCTTAATGTTAGCAATACAAGAATAATTGAATCAAATTATTAGGAATGATGTTCAGGAGTTGGTGAGTAGACCTAAAGACCAGAGTGTTATAAGAACCAAATGAGTTTTTAAGAACAAAATGAAAGACTCTAGCATAGTATTGAGAAATAAAGCTAGATCAGTAGCTAAATGATACAAACAGATTGAAGGGATTTACTTTGAAAAGACTTTTGCCCTAGTAACTAGACTAGAATCCATTAGAGTGCTCTTGACCTTTTCTTGCTTTAAAAGATTTAAGAAATATCAAATGGATATTAAAAGTACTTTCTTAAATGGGGTAATTAAAAAGGATGTATATGTTGAGCAACCCCCAATTTTAAGAACTCTAAATTCCATAATCAAGTATTCAAACTAAAGGAGGCTTTATATGGGTTAAAGTAAGCACCTAGAGCCTGGTATGAAAGATTGAGCACATTTCTTCTAAATAGAGCTTTTATTAAGGATAGTGTAGACACTGCCTTGTTCCTAAAAAATGAAGAAGACATACTCTTAGTTTAAATCTATGGTAATGATATATTGTATAGATCTACAAATAAAAATATTTATGATGAATTCTTAAAAACTATGACTGAGGAGTTTGAGATGAGCGTGATGGGAGAGCTGAACTATTTTCTTAGATTTAGTATAAAGCAAAAGGATGATGAAACTTTCCTTATTCAATAAAAATACATCAAGCACATCCTGAGGAAATTTGAAATAGATAAAGCTAAGGTAATAAACACTCTTATGAGCTCTACTATTGAGTTAGACAAGGACCTAAATAGAAAATTAGTTGATTAGAAAAGTATAGAGGGATAATTGGATCACTCTTTTACTTGACTTCTAATAAACCTGATATTATATTTAGTGTTTTTCTTTGTGCTAAATTTTAGGCTGATCCTAAAGAATCTCATATAAGTGTTGTTAAAAGAATTCTTAGATATCTTCTTGAAACCCAAAACTCGAGAATCTGGTATCCTAGATATAATAAATCTTTTGAGATCATAGGATATTCCGATTCAGACTTTTAAGGTTATAGGATTGATAGGAAAAGCACCTTTGGAACATGCTAATTCATAAGATAATCTTTAGCCTACTGATCCAGTAAAACAAAACTACCGAAGTACAATATAAAGTTGTATGGAGTTGTGTTGTACAAGTCCTATTTCTTAAACAAAACATTTTACATCTTGGACTACATGTAGGCACCATTTAAATCATGTGTGATAACACTAGTGTCATTTATATATCAAAGAATCTAATCTAATATTCAAGGACCAAACACATAGACATTAGGCATCATTTCATTAGAGATCATGTCACAAAAGGGGATTTAGAGCTTCATCATGTAGCAACTAAAATCAATTACTAGATATATTTATAAAACCCCTAGCTTTTGAAACCTTTAACACCTTAAGGACTAGACTAAGTGTTATAGATATTCATGCTTGAATAAGGACGAATTGAAAACTAAAAAATAATTTTTTTTTAGTGTTCACCTTTTAAATTTGTTTTATGAATGTTTGTATTATTTCTTTTAATTGTGTGATTTATTTTATGTTCTTTTTATGGAGCTTTATTGATCATCACACACCACTTTCTAAATTTTTTTCATATTGTACTATACAATTTCACATTGTACTATATGACATTAAAAAAATGCCAAATCACTGATCAAAGCACATACTACAACTAATAATGATCAATCATTGGTGATCATACTGTATGAAAACCTACTTCATACTATACGATACATGTGGCAATAGATGTTGAAAGAATTGATTTTGATCAGTAAAAATTTTAATATCGTATTGTATTATACAAACACCTATTTGTACATTACTATCTGACAAGTCAACGATCATCCAGGTTGACACCTTGGGACAAACATCTTCACTCTAATCATCTAGTATGATTATGATCATACTATACGACAAGACCAAATTTTTTACCAATTGGACTGGACAAAATCGAATGCACTCAATCGTACTGTACGATGGCTCTATCGTACTCTATAATATGACCGTTATATTTAAAGAGATGAAATTCAAATCTTTTCTTCACTCAACCTATTTCACTCTTTATACTACCTCCCTAAAGATCTTTTCCATTGAAATGACCAAAGCAAAGTATTCACAAGCTCTAGTTACAAGTTCTTCTCGATCCCCCATGGATCCTTGGTTTACCAAAGCCACTAGCAAAGAGGGTTATGAAAGTTCGTTAGGGATGTTAAGCCCTACAGAACTGGCCCAAGCTAACCAAGAGGGGAGGTGAATTGGTATTTTAAAAAAAAAATCTTTTCGTAAAGAAGTAAAATCTCATAAACCAAAATCACACCACAAGGATAAATAAGTGCGGAAGCAAGAAACAAGAACATAGAAATTTATAATGGTTCGGTCAACTCAACCTACGTCTACTCCCCGGAGGCGTCCTCCGAGTATTGGACTACAATCGTGACTCTCCTTTAGCCCCCACAACTAGGCGGAGAAGCCTTTACAAAGAACCTCTTTTTGCCACCCCAACAAGGCAGAGAACCTATCTCCTTTTGCTTCCTCCTGAAGCTGGTAGAGAACGACTATCAGTTGCTGAATCCTTACCTCTACCAACCCTTCCACGGATGAGAAACTCTAGACGAAGAAGAAGTAGAGCGATCCTTGAAGCAACCCTTATAAATCCCCTCACAAGCTCCCCCTCACAAGATCCTCTCTCTCTCTCTCTCTCTTTCTCTCCTCAAGGTCTTCTCAAGTCAAGGCAGCAGCAAAAGATCCTCAAAAATGTTGAACAAGATCTCTTAAATAGAAGAGCTTCAAAGGAGCTCATTAATTACAAGTTGCCGACTATATTGTCCAGGATGATATAAAAATCTTCCTGACCGATCAGTACAAATCCCATGAGATCGGCCAGAGCATCGCCCTGAATGTAAATTGGATGATTGAAAATTGGCTTGATTGTCCAGGCCGATCTCATGATCGTCCTAGCCTATCAATTCAAATCAGAGGATAATTGTCCAGAGCATCGCCCTGAATTCAATCTGGCTGATATTTATCGTCCAGAAGTAACTAAGGTTTTTGAATAGATCATCCTGGCCGATCCTGAGATCGTCCAGGATGATGTGATCGTATCAATCATCCTTAATTACTTCCTTGATTTGTCTGATCAATTAAAGATCGTCCTGGCCGATTGCTAAAAATATAGAATACCTTAATCATTTATGGCGGCAATTTCTTTCTATTTTGATCCTATCATCCTGGATGATACACGTATTGTCTAGGCCGATTTGTTAATGACGGCTTCCTTAATTAAGAACCCCTGATTAGAATTTCTGTTTTAAGCCAGATCGTCCAGGATGATGTGAATATCGTTCTGGCCGATTTGAGTAAAAACAGAATTTTTAAGTCTCTCAAGTGTGTGTGTGTGTAGGGTTACTTTACATAAGTCTCTTTTAACATTACAAATAGACTCAAGAAGACAAAAAGCGTACAAACTAACTCAGACCTAATCTACTTAATCTTGAGCTGATTCCAATTTGCAGTCCGATTGTGTGAACCTGAAATGTCAGTACATAAGGCAATCGTAGAGAAATAAAAATTTTTGCGATCATCAAAATCATAAATCATTGATCTGCAATAATCTCCACCTTTTTAATGATGGCAAATAATTCAATTTAAATTTTCAAAAAAAAAAACAATTTCTCCTAATCTCCCCCTCACTAGAATAAATTTTTAAAAATAGGGGAGATAATTTTTTTTTAATTTAAAAAAAAAAGTATACAAAAAAACATACAAATTCAATAATACGTTCTTCCCCTTTGACATTATCAAAAAGAGAGGAGGCACAAAAAATAAAACGAACAAAAGAAAAAAAAAAAAGGTTCCCTGATCTACTGAAAAACAAATATTCTTAAAATGAGAAAGTAACCTCTTGGTTTTAATCAAAAACTTAGTAGAATTGGATTGACAACACATAATCTAGAAAAAGTAAAAAATTCATAAATTGTTAATCCAAGCTCAAGTTCTTTTAAAGGCTAGAAAAACTTTTTAATTCTATATCCAAATCAAGGAATAAACGGGAAAAAGAAACATTAATTTTTCTAAACTCCTTTCATAAAACATATCTAATAGAAGATCAATGCACGAATTGCTGAATCAGGAACCAAGATTTTCAAGCACAAGTTTCGAACATATCAAGGATTTTTTTAAGTTTTTAGTAGTATAAGAAAAAATAAGCATATTTTTTTGTGGGCTCATTTCATGCCCTTTATCACTAGAATGGCTCTTTGAGCATCTTTTGATTTTAATATACTTTGTGTATTTTCTTAATTTGGCGTCATTGCGCATCTTTTGGTTTGGCATCATTGGACACTTTTTTTTAATTATTTTCAAAAAATATGCTTTCATTCTTATATTTTCAAAACCAAAGTAAACCCAAATTATTGACAACATGAACAACTTGATTAAGAAAATTTTATGGTGGATTCAACAATCTTGAAAAAGATTCCTATGCGATAGAAAAAATATAGGGAGATAAAAAAAATCAGTTTTAAAATCCAATATAAAATATGATGAAGATTTTGAATCAAAAGTAAAATAACCTCTTTAAGAAGAGAGAAAGAGAAACAAAATCATGAGTTCCCTTCCTCTGAATATTTTAGAGAAGTCAAACACAACTTACCAAAGATTTCAAGAAAAAATAAAAAGTAGATTTTTCATTTTTAGAAAAGTGAATGTGTGTGTTGATCAGAGAAAACTTTCACAAAGACAAAAATTTTAAAGAATAAACAAAACAAAGACACAAAATAAAAATGAAAAATATAAAAATAAAAACACAACACAAAAACACGAAAGGCTTTTAACCATTATCTCTCTCCTGGTTCGATGCTTCAGAAACCAGATCTACCCATGAGATTTTTTGTCTTTCATTATTTCCCTAGTTTAAATTTTGCTTTGCCTTGTCCTTTTCTTTCGTAGGAAGAATTCTTAAATTAGGGCACTGATTTTCATATGTCCAGGCTTCCTGCATCGAAAGCAAATAACATCAGAAGAAATATGGACATCCTTATCACTTTTACCTTTTTTCCACTTTTGCTTATGCTTTGGGGAGCTTTGTGATTTGCTTGTCAAGTTATTGCATTCATCACCAACTAAGCTATCTCTTTCTGTATCTTCAGCTTTTAGAACAATAGTTTCACCTACATCCAAAAGTCTTTGACCCAAACCTTACTCGTAAGCAATGAGTGAGCCAATCAAATTATCAATAGAATAATCATTCAAATCTTTTGATTCACAAATAGCAACTACTTTGGCATTAAACTTATCCAGTAGAAAACGAAGAATTTTGTTAACTTTTTCAAAATTTGAAAATTCTTTTCCTAAAACATGCAATGAGTTTATAATTTGAATGAATCTGGTATACATGTCTAATATCGTTTCATAAGATTTCATGGAAAATAATTCAAAATCATGCATTAACCAATTCAACTTGGATTGCTTGATTTCATTCGTGCCTTCGTATATGGTATGTAGTTTATCCCAAACTTCTTTACCAGTAGTGCAAGTAGATATTAACATGAAATCATCCGAATTTAAAGCATAGAAAAGTAATTTAAAGATTTTGCATTCAGTTGAGCATTTAGTTGTTCTTCCTTATTCCATTGATTAAGAGAAATATCAATTTTAACTCCATTAACAATACGTGACGGTGATGAATAACCAGTTAAAATCATATGCCACATACGAAAATCAATCGATTGTAAGAAAGTAGTCATGCAAATTTTTAAAAATCAAAAGGAATATTTTCAAATAAAGGGGGTCTCGTGATTGAATATCCTTCCGCAATAGTATGATTTAAAAAATTAGCCATGGATCAAAATTCAAAAGCTTTTAAAAACTAGATTTTATGAATACGGCTCTAATTCCACTTGAAAGTTCATTAGGGATTTAAGCCCTAAAGAACTGGCCCAAGCTAACTAAGAGGGGTCGTGAATTGGTATTTTAAAAAAAAATTATTTTCGCAAAGAAGTAAAATCTCATAAACCAAAATTACACCACAAGGATAAATAAGTGCGGAAATTAAAGTGCGGAAGCAAGAAATAAGAACACAAAAATTTATAGTGGTTCGGTCAACTTGACCTACGTCCACTCCCTGGAGGCGCCCTCCGAGTATTGCACTACAATCGTGACTCTCCTTTAGCCCCCACAGCTAGGCGGAGAAGCCTTTACAAAGAATCTCTTTTTTCCACCCTGGCAAGGCAAAGAACCTATCTCCTTTTTCTTCCTCCTGAAGCTGGCAGAGAACCACAATCAGTTGCTGAATCCTTACCTCTACCGACCCTTCCACGGACGAGAAACTCTAGACGAAGAAGAAGCAGAGTGATCCTTGAAGCAACCCTTGTGAATCCCCTCACAAGCTCCCACTCATAAGATCCTCTCTCTCTCTCTCTCTCTCTCTCTCTCTCTTTCTCTCCTCAATGTCTTCTCAGGTCAAGGCAGCAACAAAAGATCCTCAAAAATGTTGAACAAGAGCTCTTAAATAGAAGAGCTTCAAAGGAGCTCATTAATTGCAAGTTGCTGACTATATCGTCCAGGATGATATAAAAATTATCCTGGCCGATTAGTACAAATCCCATGAGATCGGCCAGAGCATCACCCTAAATATAAACTAGACGATTAAAAATTGGCTTGATCATCTAGGTCGATCTCACGATCATCCCAGCCGATCAGTTCAAATCAGAGGAAAATCGTCCAAAGCATCGCCCTGAATTCAATCTAGTCAATATTTATCGTCCAGAAGTAACTAAGGTTTTTGAATAGATCATCCTGGCCAATCCTGAGATCGTCCAAGACGATGTGACCATATCAATCATCCTTAATTACTTCCTTAATTTGTCTTATCAATTAAGGCATAATTGTGAATATCGTCCAGGCCGATCTGAGATCGTCCTGGCCGATTGCCAAAAATACAGAATACCTTAATCGTTTATGGTGGAAATTTGTTTCTATTTTTATCCTATCGTCATGGATGATACACATATCATCCAGGCTGATTTGTTAATGATGGCTTCCTTAATTAAGAATCGGTGATTAGAATTTCTATTTTAAGCCAGATCGTCCAGGACGATGTGAATATCATCCTAGCCGATTTGAGTAAAAACAGAATTTCTAAGTCTCTCAAGTGTGTGTGTGTGTAGGGTTACTTTGCATCAGTCTTTTTGAACATTACAAATAGACTCAAGAAGAGAAAAAATGTATAAACTGACTCAGACCTAGTCTACCCAATCTTGAGCTGATTCCAAATTGCAGTCCGATCGTGTGAACCTGAAATGTCAGTACATAAGGCAGTCGTAGAGAAATAAAAATATTTACTATCATCAAAATCATAAACCATTGATTCGCAACAGGTTATAATCGGTACAAAATTTTTGGGATCATGCCTTCCAAGATCATAAACCATGAAGTTTTAAAATTCCAGGCTCTCTCTCTCTCTCTCTCTCTCTCTCTCTCTCTCTCTCTCTCTCTCTCTCTCTCTCTCTCTCTCTCTCTCTCTCTCTCTATGCTCGCACAATCCTTCAGTTTATTCTCACACTTATCTACACATTAAATTTTAAACTTCTTTCAAATTTTTTACTAGTCACCATATTAATATTAAGGGTACTACCCTGTAATCTTACATTAATTAGAGGCCTATAAAAATTATCTACCATGATTTTTATGAATTCCTCCACCTTTCCACAACTAGAGAAAAAGGTCACCATTTTGCTTCAAACACTAACTATGATTGACCCTTGCAAACTCTACCCTTAAGGAATAAAATCTTAGATACCACATCGCACATGTTAATACCTTAGTGTAAGATGCTAGAATCATCCAGAATATCCTTCACAACTTAATAATTTCGAAAGTTGGGGATCAATTTAACCTCACACCTCTTCTATCCATGACTATCTACTTCATAATGGCTAAGATAAATATCAATATAGTTGATCTTATTATTTGTTATCTTCAGAATCTAACTTGCATTAAAGATCCTAGACATAAAAGAAAGCCAAATTTTACCTTAGTTCACATAATTGCTTTCATCCTTGAATATAAATATAACTTCCACTTCTCTACACTACTAGACCACCTTCTAATTTTCTATTCTAATAGCTCCTTCCACATCCTCACAGCATCACCATTGTAATGTTCACTATGTATATGACAATCCAGTGGAAGAAAAGTGAGGTCTAGAACTATCACAAGTTCTAACACCAACACCTATCCAGCAGTAGTCTTAGTATGATATACTGGTTCAGAGATTTGACTAGTGGGAGGCTCGTTGCGATACCTTCATAGTATAGCAGCAATAATAACATGACAGTGTTATGACTCACTATGATACCTATATAGTACAGCAGCAACAATAGCACAATATTGACATGGCTTAGTTTGGAGAGTAATTTGCTACAATCTATCGATTCATCCAACCAACACCTTCACCTGATTAAGATTCTTCATACTTTTAGTGTGTTCTATATTTTCTTTCTTGTGTAAGTATTAGTTTTACTTCTGAGCTTTCCGATGTATGTGCTTCTCTTTGGTGTCTTTGTTTAGCAGTTTCTTCATTTTGTGATGTTAAAAGGGGGAGTAGATTATTGTTGGTAGGTTGTGCTCTGCATTTGAATGATTAATCTAGTATTTTATTTCATATTCTATTGTTTGTGTATATATTATTTTCTTTAAAAACAAATAAAAAGAAACCCTCCATATTTTTGAAAGATTCACCTAGTCAGGG
The DNA here is from genome assembly GCA_022539455.1 of Dendrobium nobile. NCBI lineage: Eukaryota > Viridiplantae > Streptophyta > Magnoliopsida > Asparagales > Orchidaceae > Dendrobium > Dendrobium nobile. The sequence continues at coordinate 18,364,233 of CM039724.1, read as the reverse complement.
AAATAATAAAAATATTTTTGAGAAAATTACCAAAATGTTTACCATAATAAAAATGGGGGAGAATATTACAAATTTGGACCCAAGTCCTATGATTTTGATGCAATAAATAGTGTTGAATTCCTTAACAGGCTAACTCATGTTAAATGTTATTATTACATATATGCTTTTTCCTATGTACTAACTTTTTAGGTCCATCATACACTTGCAAGTTTGGTCAACTCAAGATTGGGTAGACTAGGATTAAGTATATCGTGAAAAATTTATATTTTTAATTCTTATGTATTTTTACCTTTCTTGAGTCAAATAATGTATTTAGTGGATACTAAGTTTATAACCATGCACACACACACTCAAGGGTGTGAGTTAGTGACAATATCAGAAGTTGGATTTTTTCAACTAATCATACTATCCGATCCCTATCGTATTGTATGATCAACAAATTAGAAATGATTAAAACTACTAATTATGATAATTAATATAAGATGAACTAATCATACTGTACGATATACATCATACAGGACGATTAGTTAAAATAAGGATCCCAGCCACCAATCACAATTTAGGTAATATTTTGAAATCCAAATTTAGTACTCATTATTTTGTTTGATAGGTATCATCTTGTATGATGTAATTAAATCATGCCTAAATTAATCATGTGATTAAAGAATGAATTCTTATTAATTAATCTAGTCAGCTTATACAGGATAATTTGACCAATTGTACTACACGACCCAATTCTTACATGAGATAATAATTTAATCATCGCCAATCATACATGATTATAATCTAAGTCATCTAAAATAATCGTATTGGATAATGATTTAAATTTTCCTAGACGATCAACTCAATTCTTTGAATTGATCACACAACATCTAGCTTATTATATAATACTAATATGAGTACTTTGCACTAATCATTCTGGATTATCTGGGAGCGTACTATATTATTAGTGTCACTTGAATTAAATTTAGGGCTTTTTTGAGGTCATGTATTTAATCTCTTTCAATAACTTATTTCAAAGTCTTTAGCTACTGAGTGTTCATGACAGGGAACTTTTGAGAAGAAGATTAAGGAAAGTTTTGGGAATAAGAGGGAGTACTTGCGTGTGAGGGAAAAGTAGTGTGAGGGAATCACATGATTGCTCCAAGCAAGTGTCTTACCTTATTCCTTCAAGTCTCTATCTAGTTTTCTTGGGTTTATTTAGGGAGTAATTCTTCATATCAAGGATGTGGTTCTATTCTATCACCAGGAGGCTGAGATAGAAGTCCAAGGTTCTCTGCTTTCTCTAGAAGGGAGAAAAAGATTGAAGGTCTATTGCCATCGCCTAAAGGGAGATAAAGCTTCCGGCTCTCTATCGCACAGGGTTTGGTGGAAGTGATTTATGTAAGGACTTCACCACCTTGCTATGGGGACAAAAAGAGAGGCACTGTAGTGGTAGTGTAATACTTGGTGAGGAAGACTCCGGAGAGTAGACGTAGCTCATTATTTGACTGAACCACTATAAAGCTCTGGTGTGTTTATTCTTATATATTTTCCACATTTTACTTTTTGTATTTTAATTTTATTATAATTGTTTGTTGAAATTCATACTCAAAACTTGGTTCTACTGATTAGAATATCATGATTGTTGCTTAAATGTTTTAGTAAATTTGCTCTTTTTTGCATAAAGTTAACATTATTACTTATTTTTCAAATATTAAAAATCCAAAAAAATTATCTCTATTTTTAAATTAAGCAATTAGTTTTTAAATTCATCAATTCAACCCCCCCCCCCCCCCCTATTAGTATGCCTAGGGACAAGTTCACTAGGCTTAACATCCTTATCGAACTTTCACAATGTTGAGTAATTTACAAAAATTCTAGAAAAATCAATATGTACCCAATATAGGGTAAACTTCAAAACATGTAAATATTATGACATTCCCTACCTTTGGTTAGGAATCCACTGATTTTAAAGTTCATTAGGATAGAAATTTAATTCATTCAAAATTAGTCCCTTAATTAACCTTGTAATTTTGAAAAATTATAATAAATTCAAATTAAATTAAAAAATACAAATATTTTATTAAATTATTTAGAATTTAACCCTTAACCTAAGAAAGTTAAAAGCCCCTTGATTAGACCTTTAGTTTGAGCTAAATTTAATTTTTAAATAAAATTAATATTTAAACAATTTAATTAATTAAAAATTATTAAATTCTTCAAATAAACTTCAAACACTTAAAAACACTCCCTGGGTTATTACTTACCTTTGGGAGTTATTTCATAAAGTTTGTGATGAGTTTGGATCAAAATCATTAACACCTTCTCAATTAAATTTCAAATTGATTAAACTCAAAGCCAATAGACTCCATTTAGGTCCTAACATTTTCTAAAATGTCAAACATATAAAATTAAGACAAAGTCAAAAATTCAACATTTTGGTCAATCGTAGTTCAAATTTAAGTTAAAATTTTTAAAACTCATAACCTAATCTAGGAAAATTCAATTGCAACAAACTTAGTGTCCAATTACTCACCTTGGGGTCTAGTATTACAAAAATTCAAGAATTCAACTTGATTTAAAAAGTCAAATTTTGACCCCTGAATTTAATGAATCAAATCATTCATAAAAATTCCAAAAATTCAATAAATAATTAAAATTCCAAAAAACATCATCACAATCATTAAAATCACTAACTAATCAACTTAAGTAAAATTTTTCAACCCCTTAGGCTCTAACCAATTAAATTAATTAATCCATATTGGTTACTACTAGGTAACCTAAGCCTATGAGGCTATTAACTTAGCCCCAAGGATGGTGGAATAAAATTCATGGTCCTAGTGTAAACAAAGGTTGTAATCACTCAACACTTAAATACATCTTAAAATTAGCATCAAAATGTCAACACTTAAACTAAAATAAGAATTTTATTTGACCTTTAACAAATTAAAACACTAGACAACTTCAACAATTATCCAGCATATGACATATCTAAAGCACACAGCCTGATGCATACACTTTAAATGATTTGCAAGGGTAACAGACTCTAGTTCTAGGTTAGGTCAGTGTTTACTTTTTTGCTATTTGTGTGCTGAGTTTTCCATGGCTTTCACTATATGCATGTTGAAAATTCAAGAGAATGATATCACCAGGAAGGATCAACATGTCTTCGCCACACTACTTCTTTCTTAACGTACAAAGTTTCTCAAACAAATACTTACTAAAATACTCTAATGATTATATCTAGTACTTCTCTAGCCTTCCTTAGAATTTACTCTAAGTGAGATCTAAAGAAGTACTCTAAAAAGTATGAAAATTAGATAGGTGATTAAACTCCCTTATAAATAAAATTTCACTGCTATTTATAGGAAAACACAAGAAATAGTAGGTGGTGAATAAAAAAGTTGTACCGTAGCACCCTTAACAATAATTTAGCACCTCCATATCAGAACTTTTGTACAACTGTAATGCTTACTAATGTGGACTTGTTACTTAGTGAACATTTATGTTGCTTTGTTGGTAGAACATGTTATTTAGAAGTTACAACTACTACACCATATTTCTATTGACTTTCCAATGTTGCGATACCCAAGTGAGAGATTTGGACCAAGCATGATAGATTATGCTTCACAATGCTTGAAAATAGTAAACACGGTGCTTCCAAGCGATAATTTGACACCGTAACGCTTGAAGACAGTTAACACGGCTCTACTATGTCAAAATGTGATGCCTCAGCGATGTGGAATATAGCATTGAAGCGCGTAATAATTGGATATTATGGTGTTGTACTCTACTTCAATTTTTTTTTTTTTTTTTTTTTGAGTTTTACTACATACAAATAACTAAATAACACATTTAAATTGATAAAAACATATATAAAAAAATGACATAATTTACACTTATCACTCATTCTCCTAATCAAGCCACATTTGTCTCACCTCATTAGACTTATCTTGCTCTCTCTCTCTCTCTCTCTCTCTCTCTCTCTCTCTCTCTCTCTCTCTCTCTCTCTCTCTCTCTCTCTCTCTCTCTCTCTCTCTCTCTCTCTCTCTCTCTCTCTCTCTCTCTCTCTCTCTTAAGCAAGCCTCATCTATCTCCCATCATGAAACCCATATCCCTCACTCTCTTCAACAAGCTTGATCAACCCTTAAGACATTTTAGAAAGTTGTCATTAAAATGTGTGCTTTCATTAATCTTCTCACAAATGAGATGGATGTTATTGTCATGCGGTTTTAGAGAATTGAAATAAAATATAAACACTTCGTAATTTAAATTTTTTATAATCTCTAGCAACTTTATTGGAGTATGATACTGCTTGTACTATATTCTGCTATCAATGAGATGGGAATTATTGAGCATGCTATCCTGGCTACCCCTGTTGTCCAAGATATTGGAATTTAATGAGCCTACTGCCATGAATACCCTTGTTGTCCCTAATGTTTATGAGATTGAAATTATTGATCCTGCTGCTCCGATTGCCTTTATTATCCCTTCTATCCCTGCTGTTAATGAGATGAGATTATTGAGTAGGCTAAACTACCAGAGTAGCCACCAGCTAAAAAAGGTATGACTTCCATAGTTCCTAAATTTTGTAGTCTTATATACAGTGCTTACACATAATCCACATTATCTTTAGGTGCTCTAGTACTATAGCCAGCACTATCAAGAATAAAGTAGGCCAATTAAGGAAGACTATTAAAATACCCTACACAACAGGTCATCCATCAAAAGAAATAAGAGAAATTTGGAGAAGTGTCCAGATATAGAAGTGTGAGAGCCAACAGTCATAAACGAGGGTGACTAGATAAGAGTTGATGAAGCTGTCAATGTAGATGCATTACTTGAAGTTGTTGTCCAAGCAAGCACGAAGATGGGTTTTAAGGGAAGGGAGCTTATTAATGAGAGTATGCTCGCTTTCATTTATTTTTATTTTACAAAAACTTTGATAAGTAAGTTTTAACTTTTTATGGATTCTAAGTGTATATTATATATATATATATATATATATATATATATATATATATATATATATATATATATATATATATATATATATATACATAGTGTGTACAAGCTTGTACACATAATGTACAAGCTTGTACATTGCACTCTTTGTATAATAATGTACATTATCTATACAAAGTTATGCATTATGTGTACAAAATTTATCATGTGTGTACAAGCTTGCATATTGTATGTACAATGTTGTACATAATTTGTCCATTATGTGTACAAGCTTATACATTATGTACAAGGGTTACACTATGTGAACAATATTGTACACTATATATAAAAGCATGTGCATGCATGGGGAAAATGTAACGTCACCATATAGATTTTGATTTTTCCTATTTTATAATTAAATACTGCATTCAGAATAAAGTACAATCTCGGGAGATAAACACAATATTCTACAATGGACTCAATATCAAAATAGGGTTTTGAAAAATGATATTTCTATGATCAAACACAAATCAAAGAATAATATATCATCTCAAAAGATGAACATAAAATTCTATAGAATGTGTTTTAAAATAAAAATAAGGTTTTTTAAAAAATTTATCCACTCTTTTGATTAGATATAACAAGAATAATATTATATCATCTCAAGAGACAAATACAATATTCTTCAAGACATCTAAAAGAAAGAAAGGGTTTTCTAAAATTCATCATTACTAAAGTTGAATATAATAAATAGAATATTAAATTACTTGAAAAGATAATAATAAAATTCTATAAGTATATTTAAAATTAGAAATGAGATTTTTAAAAGATATATTCATTCTCAAAGATTTTTCTCTTATTTTATAGGAATAAAATAAGGTTTATTTTAATCTAGAGTTCTCAAATCCCTATAGGAGTAAGCCCCTATAGTTAATTACATCTTAGAAGGCGTACTCCTAAGAAAACTCTCAATTAAAGTAGTGATTGTTGCAAATCTAATTTAGGGATTATAATTTTGATGATAACAAATATCTATGTTTTTTCTATGAGTGCCTTGCCTACTAATGTTTCAGGTCCACAAGATCAAATTACAAATCTCATAAGCTCAAGATTGGGTAGATTAGGATTGAGTCTGCTTGTAAAGTACATCATATGTATTTTACCTTTTATTAAGTCCATTATAATATTCTGGGTCCTGATGCTAAATAATCTTGCACACACACACTTGGGGAAAATTTTTTTATTTATTTGTGAGTGTTTTATGTTTTGATCTCATCATTCGGGACGATCCAAATAACGTCCTAGACAATCAGTTAAAAATAGAAACCCTAATTAGGGCATCCTGATTAAGGCAACCACAATTAAGCAAATCGTCCTGGATGATATTAGCATCGTTCGATATGATAGGCTCAAATTAGAAAGAATCAACCGCCAGATCTATTTAGGCATATTTTATTTTTGGATACCATCCAGGATATTATCTTGGACAATGCAGTACAATTATGCCTAAATTAATATGGTAATTAAGAAAAAGAAATTAAAGTTATATTGCTCAATTATATCATCCTAGACGATCGCTGGATCATTATGGATGATCAGTTCATAAACCTTAGTTCTTTCTAGATGATCAATAATCAGCCTGGCTCCTTTCACGGTGATGCTTTTGGATGATTTGTACTTAATTGAACTAATCATCTAGGATGATCGTGAGATTGGCCTGGATGATCAAGTTGTTTTTTCATCACCCAGACATCCATTCAAGATGATGTTATGGAAAAAATTTATTATTTTGTACTAATCATTTTGGACAATCTAGTTATTTTTTCCATCATCCAGCAATCCATCCAGGGCAATGGTCTGGACGATATTCGATGACTTGAACTAATCATATAGGATGATATCCTATCATCTTGGATGATCTAAACAAAGTAATCTTCTAATCTAAATTCTAAACTCTTCCAAATCATACCTAGTTCCTTCGAGGTTCTTGTGAGGGAGAGTTTGTGAGGGGGAGTTCGTGAGGGGTTTGTGAGGGGTTTCACAAAGGTTTCTCCAAGCAAGGATTCGATTCATCTTCTCTGATCATCAACCCTAGTTCCTTCGAGGTTCAAGAGAGATCTACTTCAGCAACTGATCAAGGTTCTCTACCTACTTCTGTAGGAAGCAAAAAGAGTTGGTTTCTCTGCCTGCTTTTGGAGGAAGCAAAAGGAGTTAGATTCTCTGACTACTTCTGGAGGAAGCAAAAGGAGTTGGGCTCTCAAGGAAGTAAAGGATTTGGGTTTTCTACCTCACTAGGGTAGGTGGAAAGGAGTTTTTATATGGGCTTCTCCATCTTACTATAGGGGCAAAAGGAGAGATACTGAGTTTAGTGCAATACTCGAAGGAGAGGCTTCAGGGAGTTGACATAGGTCAAGTTGACCAAACCACTATAAAATCTATTTTGTTCTTTCTTATTATTATTCTGCATTTAATTTCAACACTTCGTTTCTCTTGTGGTAAATCTTAGTTTGATTTAAGTTTGTATTTTTATTTGAAGAAATTTTTAAATACTAATTCACCCCCACCCCCTCTTGGTTAGCCTCGAAACTAGTTCATAAGGACTTAACATCCCTGACAAACTTTTAAGTGATATCAGAATGGTATTCATAAAAATGAGTTTTTGAAAACTTTTGAATTTCAATCAATGGATAACTTTGGTAATCATAATACTGTAGAAGGGTATTCTATTACCCAACCACCTTTATTTGATAATATTTCTTTTAATTTTTGGAAAACTTGTATTTCTATATTTTTATAATCAATTGACTATCTCATGTGGATTCTTGTTAAGGATGGTTATTCACCTCTGTCTCGTGAAACTAATGGCATTAAAATTAAACTTGTTTTTACTGAATGGACTTTTGATGATAGGGATTTAGTGCAATTGAATGCAAAATGTTTAAACTATTTTTTTTGTGCTTTGAATTGGAAGATTATATGTGTGTTTCAACTTATGCTACTGGTAAAGAAATTTGGGATATAGTGGGTATAACTTAAGAATGAATGAATGAAGTTAAGCAATCTAGGTTAAATATTTTATTATATGACTATGAACTTTTTTATATGAAACCTAATGAATCGATTTCTAACATGTATACTAGGTTTACTCAAATCATCACCTCATTGCATGCCTTAGAAAGAGAGCTAACTAACTATGAAAGGGTCATAAAATTTTGAGATGCTTGCCTTCTTTCTTTGATGCTAAAATATCTACAATTATTGAATCTAAGGATTTGAATATTTATTCTATTAATAACTTACTTGGGTCACTCATTGCTTACGAGCAAGGGGTGAACCAAAGATAACTTGATATAGGTGAGAAGAAGAAGGAGAAAATTATGGCACTGAAGGCTAATGATACAGATACAAATTCTTACAGGTCTAAAAGCGATGATATTGCCTTAATCACTAGGCAATTCAAAAGCTTTCTAAGGAAAAGTCACAAGCATCATCAGAAGTAGAAAAAAGGTAAGGATAACAAAAATTTTAGAAGTTATTCTAATGGTGTTTATTTTGAATGCAGGTAGCCTGGACATGTCAAAGCTGATTATAATAACACTTAAGGATCACTCAAGCAATTGAGAAGGGTGAGGAGAAACCCAAGTACAAGAAGGATAAGAAGCGATTCCAAAAGGCGTTCTAGGCAATTTTTATATCAGACTCCTCTAAGTTTGAAGCTGAGGAGGAGACAACAAACTTATGATTGATGGCTAGTTTTCATCTTGATCAATCTAACTAAGAAGAGGTATGTGAACTAAGCTATGAACAATTACTTGATGTTTATGAGAAAATTCATGCATCATATAGAAAATTTAAGAAATCGTATACTAGTTTGAAATTTAAGTTTTTTAATTTGCAAAAAGAGGATGAAATTTTATTTAAAGATCACTCCCAAATTGATAGCAATCATATATCATGAATTGATGAGTTTGCGAGTTAAATAAAAAGTATTCTGAGTTGGTCATTAAGCATGATTCATTGAAAGCTTTCTACACCACACTTGAAACTGATTTTAAAACATAAATTGATGAATTTGAGCATAGGGAACACTATTTGAGAGTTGATAATGTCATTTTAGAAAGTGTTAACTCGAGTTTTAAAGCTGAATTTAATACACTCAAGGAAAATAGGGCTACACCCACACCTTGTTGCGGATCTATTTTCATGGTTTATGATTTTGATGATAGCAAACACTCTTATTTCTCTACGATTGCCTTATATACTGACATTTTAGGTTCAAAAAATTAAGACTACAATTTGGAATCAGCTCAAGATTGGGTAGACTAGGTCTGAGTCAGTTTGTACCCTTTTTCCTTTCTTGAGTCTTTTGTAATTGGTGTCCCTCCTGAAGCTATATAACTTTGCACACGCACCTTAGAAGATTTTCTGACTGTTCTCAAGAGTTTACTATTTTTGGTAACATCATTCGAGATGATATTTATATTGGCCTGGACGATCGGTTCAAAAGCAGAAACCCTAATTATGGCATCCTCATTAAGGCAGTTGTCATTAAGCTGATCGGCCTGGATGATACTTGTATCAACCAGGATGATAATCTCAATTAAGAAAGAATCAGTCACCATGACCAGTTTAGGTATTCTTTATTTTAGGAAATCAGCCAGGACGATATCCACATCGTCCAGAACAATTTAGCTCAATTATGCCTAAATTAATCTGGTATCTTTAGAAAGCATTAAAGGCTAATTGATTCGATTACATCATCCGAGATGATTGCAAGATCGGCTAGTACGATGTCAGGGACGATTGACACCGGGCAGCTTCGATTCAAGGCGATGATCAGGATGATTGTACTCGATTTTAAACTAATCGATCTGGATGATATTGTATCAGCCCGGATGATATAACCAATTTTCTTCTGATCGTCCCGGGCTAATTGAGCTTAATTTGTACTGATCGGCCAAGATGATATTCCTATTAGCTTGGACGATAAAGTCGGCAAGTTGCATTAATGAGCTCGTTTTGAGATCTTCTATTTAAGCTTTTTCAAGGCACTTTGTAAGTGTCTTTGGTAGCCATTGTAGCTTCGTTCTTTTGGAGAGAACTTAAAGAGAGAGCTTGAAAGAGAGTGAGGAATGGGTGAAGTTTGTGAGAGGGAGAAGATATTGTGAGGGGGGACTCAAGGGAGTGTGGAAGGGGATTTAACACGGTTGTTCCGGTAGGCTTGCACCTTAATATCATCTGATTTAAGGCTTTTCTTGAGGGAAGTTCACCAAAGAAGAAGATCTCTTTGGTGTTAAAGGACCTGGCTACTCCTCCGCACCGGGGCAGGTGGAAGTGATTTTGTAAAGGCTTCTCCTCCTAGCTGTGTGGGCTAAAAGAGAGACACTTAGTATAGTGCAATACCCGGAGGGTGCCTCCGGGGAGTGGACGTAGGTCAAGGTTTGACCAAACCACTATAAATCTGGTGTGTTCGTTCCTTTATTATTTTCACACTTATTTTTCCGCATTTTGTTTTCTCAGTGGTGAATCTTGGTTTGTGTTAAAATATCGATTCACCCCTTTTGGGTTAGCCTTGGGACTATTTCATAAAGGGCCTAACATCCCTAACGAACTTTCAAGTGGTATCAGAGCAGTATTCATAAAATAAGTTTTTAAAAGCTTTTTAATTTTTGATCCATGGCAAATTTTTCTAATCTTAATATTGCAGAAGGTTATTAAATCACCAAATCACCTTTATTTGAAAATATTACATTTGATTTTTGGAAAATTCACATGTCTACTTTCTTACAATTAATTGATTTTCATATATGGCATATGATTTTAAGTAGTTATTCATTACCTTCATGGGTTTTAGATGAAGTTAAAACTAATATTCCTTTTAATCAATGGAATAGGAAAGAACAAATCAATGCTCAATTGAATGCAAAATCTTTAAATTACTTTTTATGTGCTTTAAATTCTAAAGATTTTATGTTAGTATCCACGTGCACTACTGGTAAGGAAATTTGGGATAAACTACACACCATATACGAAGGCACTAGTGAAATCAAGCAATCCAAGTTGAATATGTTAATGCATGATTATGAAATATTTTCCATGAAACCTTATTAAACGATCTTAGACATGTATACTAGATTTATTCAAATTGTGACATCATTGCATGCTTTAGATAAAGAATTTTTAAATTTTGAAAAAGTCAATAAAATTATTCATTGTCTACTAAATAAGTTTGATGCTAAAATTGTTGTCATTTGTGAATCAAAAGATTTGAATGAATATTCTATTGATAATTTGATTGGCTCACTCATTGCCTACGAGTAAAGTTTGGGTCAAAGACTTTTGGATGCAGGTAAAATAATAGTGCTAAATGCTGAAGATACGAAAAAGGTAGCTTAATTGGTGATGAAAGCAATGACTTGACAAGCAAATCAAAAGGCTCACCAAAACATAAGTATCAACAAAAGTGGAATAAAGATAAAAAATGGTAAGAATATTAATATTTCTTATGACGTTATTTGCTTTGGATTTAGGAAGCCTAGACATACGAAAATTAGTGCCCTAATTTGAGAATTCTTCCATCAAAAGAAAAGGGTAAAGCAAAGCAAATTATAAACTGGGGAAATAATGAAAAGAAAAAAATTTCTTGGGTAGATCTTGCTTCTGAATCATCTGATCAGGAGCAAGATGATGCTTAAATTATTTTGTGTGTACTTTTTATATTTGCATGTTTTGTTTATTCTTTTTTGTTTATTTGATTTTCTTTTATTTATTTATTTATTTATTTTCTTTTTTTCTATTTCATTAATTTTTTTTTATCTTTATCTTTAATTTTCTTTTCATGTGTTTTCTCTGATCAACACACACACTCACCTTTTTAAAAATAAAAAATCTACCTCCTGTTTTTAATAAATTCTTATGAAAATTGTGTTTGATTTCTCTAAAAACAGTCAAAAGAAGGAAACTCATGTTTTTTATTCTCAATCTTTGTTTCCTAAAAGAGGTTATTCTACTTTTGATTTAAAATCTTTTTCATATTTTAAATTAGTTTTTAAAACTAAATTTTTTTATCTCTCTATATTTTATTTATTGCATAGGGATCTTTTGCAAGTTGTTGAATCTAACTCATAATTTTCTTAATCAAGAATTTTGCTTTGTCAATAGAATGGTTTTACTTTTGTTTTTAAGATTTCAGAAAGGTAGCTTATTCAAAAATGAAAATTGGCTAATGATGCCAAAAATAAAAGATGTGCAAAGATGCCAAATTGGAAAAAAAAAAGGAATACACAAAGTGTATTAAAAATTAAAAGATACGTAGTGCGCCAACCAATTGTCAAGAGGCATAAAATAAGCCCATAAAATTTAATGCTTACCATTCTTGTACTTCTTAAAGCTTAAGAAAACCATTGATACTTTTGATACTTGAGTTTGAAAATCATGATTCCTGATTCAACAATTCATGCATTAATCTTCTATTAGATATATTTTATGGAAGAGGTTTTGAAAAATGACTATTTCTTTCTCTAATTTATTCCTTGATTTAGATATTAAATTAAAAAGTTTTTTAGCACTTTAAAAAAATAGACTTTGGATTATCAAATTCTAAATTTCTAACAAAATTCTGAATTTCCAACATTTTCTAGGCTATGCGTTGTCAATACAATTCTACTAAGTTTTTGATTAAAATAAAGAGGTAACTTTCTCATTTTAAGAATATTTGGTTTGTTCACTAGATTTAGGGATTATTTTTGTCTTTTAATCATTTTGTTTTTATTGTTTGTGCCCTTGTCTTTTTGATAATGTCAAAGGGGGAGAACGTACTGTTGAATTTGTATCCTTTTGCTTATATTTTTTTTTATTTCAAAAAAAAATTAAAAACAAAAAAAAAATTTCTCCCCTATTTTTAAAGGTTTATTTTAGTGAGGGTGAGATTAAAAGATTTTTTTATTTTTTTTTTGCAAATTCAAATAGCAATGTTAGTCATCATCAAAAAGGAGGAGATTATTGTGGATCTATTTTTTTGGTTTATGATTTTGATGATAGCAAACACTTTTATTTCTCTACAAATGCCTTATCTACTTACATTTCATGTTCACAAGATCAAGACTACAATTTGGAATCAGCTCAAGATTAAGTAGACTAGGTCTGAGTCAGTTTGTATCCTTTTTCCTTTATTGAGTCTTTTATAATTGGTGTGGCTCCTGAAGCTATGTAACTTTGCACACACGCACCTTGGAAGATTTTCTGACTGTTCCCTAGAGTTTACAATTTTTGGTAATATCATCTGGGACGATATTTATATCGCCCTAGATGATCAGTTTAAAAGTAGAAACTCTAATTAGGGCATCCTCATTAAGGCAGTCATCATTAAGCCAATCGGCCTGGATGATACTTATATTGGCCAGGATGATAGGCTTAATTAAGAAAGAATCAGCTGCCATGATCAGTTTAGGAATTCCTTATTTTTGGAAATTGGCCAGGACGATATCCACATCGTCCAGGACGATCTCCACATCGTCCAGGACGATCTAACTCAATTATGCCTAAATTAATCTGGTATCTTTGAAAAGCATTAAAGGCTGATTGATTCGATCACATCATCTGGGATGCTCGTAGGATGGCTGGGATGATGTTTTGGATGATTAACATCGGTCAGCTTTGATTTAGGGCAATGATTATGACGATTGTACTCAATTTTTAACTAATCGGCCAGGATGATATTGTATCAGCCCAGATGATGTAACCAATTTTCTTCTGATCATCTCAAATCATCCCAGAATGATTGAGCTTAATTTGTACAGATCGGCCAGGATAATATTCCTATTGGCCTGGACGATAAAGTTGGTAAGTTGCATTAATGAGCTCATTTTGAGATCTTCTATTTAAGCTTTGTCATGGCACTTTATAAGTGTCTTTGGCAGCCATTATAGCTTCATTCTTTTGGGGGTAACTTGAAGAGAGAGCTTGAAAGGGAGTGAGGAATAGGTAAAGTCTGAGAGAGGGAGAAGATGCTGTGAGGGGAAACTCAAGGGAGTGTGGATGGGGATTCCACATGGTTGCTCTGGCAGGCTTGCACCTTAATACCGTCGGATTCAAGGCTTGTCTTGAGGGAAGTTCACCAAAGAAGAAGATCTCTTTGGTGTCAAGGACCCGGCTACTCCGCCGCATCGGGGCAGGTGTAAGTGCTTTTGTAAGGGCTTCTCCGCCTAGCTGTGGGGGTTAAAGGAGAGACACTTAGTGTAGTGCAATACCCGGAGGGCGCCTCCGGAGAGTGGACGTAGGTCAAGGTTTGACCGAACCACTATAAATCTGGTGTGTTCTTTCTTTTATTATTTTCGCACTTATTTTTTTGCATTGGGTTTTCTTAGTGGTGAATCTTGGTTTGTGTTAAAATATTGATTCACCCCTTTTTGGTTAGCCTTGGGACTAGTTCATAAGAGCCTAACATCCCTAACAAACTTTCACACCTAATTCAAAGCAAAAACCTAAAAAGAGACATTATAACCCGAATAGATTAGTGAACCCTTTTCTTGGTGTTAGATGTTTTTCAAGTGGCATGCTAAGGCACATTTCACACACTTGCACTATTCATCGTGGTACATATTGGGTGTGGAGACCTAAATTGCATGATTTAGATCATAACACATATGCATTGCATTCTTCTTTCTATAAGAAGAAACCCAAACCTGTTTGGATTTCTAAATCTGACATTTCATGATTTTGTAGGCTTACTCTCATAAAAGGCCTCGTGAGAGCATGTGATACCTAGACAATAGATGATCAAGACAATGACTGAAGATGCCAACCAATTCATTTCACTAGAGGCCAGAGCTGGAGGCAAGATCACTCTTGGAGACAACAACAGCATAAAAGTGGTGGGCAAAGGTATAATTAAAAACTCCAACAACCTTTTCATTGAAAATATTTTATTTGTAAATGAATTGAAACACAACTTATTAAGCACCAGTCAGTTGTGCAATAAGAGCTTCATCATATAATCTTTGGCAAAAACATGATTATTAGCTTGAATAATGACACTGTTTTGCATGGAAAGGGGATCAACAATATTTGCATGCTTGATTTAAATAATATTAAATGTGTTGCTTCATTTTATTTAAAAAATATTACTGATGATTCTTAGTTGTGGCATAGGAGGTTATGTCATGCCAATATGAAAACCCTTAAAAGACTAACCCAAAAGAGCAGAGTTAGAGGTATCCCCAAGCTTAAGTTTGCTAAAGACCACTAATGTGATGTCTGATAATTAGGGAAGTAAGTCCAATCTTGTTTTCACTCCATTAAGGAAATTAGCAGCTCTATACCTTTAGAAGTCCTTCACATAGACTTTTTTGGACCCACTAGCACTGCCAGCTTAGGGAAAAAGTTTATGGTTTTGTGATTGTCAATGAATACTCGAGGTTCACTTGGATTAAATTTTTTTCTCATAAGAATGAGTCTTTTGATAAGTTTAGATCCTTCTCTACTTGGATTTGAAAAAAAATTAGGTTGTGAGATCTTGACCATCCATAGTGACCATGGGGGAGAGTTTGAAAATGAGAGATTTGGAGACTTTTATTAGGATAAAGAGATTAGCCACAACTTCTCGATTCGTAGGACCCCTAAGTTGAACGAGGTAGCTGAAAGAAAGAATCGAACCTTAGTTGAAGCTGCTAGAGCCAAGCTTGCTAAGTATTCACTTCCAAAATACTTCTGGGCTGAAGTGGTAAACATAGCTTGTTATGTGTTAAATAGGGTGAATGTTAGAGCCAAACTTGATAAGACACCCTATCAGATCCTTAAGGGTATGACACCCAACCTTTCCCACCTCCATATTTTTGGTTATAAGGTTTTAATTCTTAACAATGGGAAGTCATACTTATGGAAATTTGACCCAAAATCTGATGAAGGAGTGTTCTTAGGATATTCAAGTGTTAGGAAATCCTTTAGGGTGTTTAATAAGAGGACATTGGTGGTGGAAGATGTTGCAATTCAGGTCCATGAACTATGTTTTGATGATTGGCAAACACTCTTACTTGTCCTAGACTGCCTTTTACAATTGACTTTTCAGGAATCAAAGATCAGACGAAAAAATGGAGCCAACTCAAGAATGGGTAGATTAGGGTTGAGTCAGTCTGTAATTTTATTTTTTTCTTCTTGAGTCAATTGTAATCTTTGGTGTGACTGATGCAAAGTAACCCTACACACACACACTTGAGAGACTTAGAATTTCTGTTTTTTACTCATATTGGCCAGGACGATATTTACATCGTCCTGGACGATTGGGCTTCAAACAAAAAATCTAATCAGGGGTTCTTAATTAAGGCAGCCATCATTAGCCAATTGGCCTGGACGATACTTGTATCGGCTGGGATGATAGGCTCAAAATAGAAAGAAATTACCACCATAAATAATTAAGGTATTCTATGTTTTTGGTAATCGGCTAGGACGATCCTGGATCGGCCTGAACGATATTCATAATTATGTCTTAATTGATCAGACAATCAAGGAGGTAATTAAGGATGATTGATACGATCATATCATTTTGGACGATCACGAGATCAACCAGAATGATATATTCTAAAATCCTTAGTCGCTCCTGGTTGATAAATATCGGCCAGTATAAATTTAGGGCGATGTGTTGGACGATCTGGATCGGACAGCTTGAATTCAGAGCGATGCTCTGGACAATTTTCCTCTGATTTGAACTGATCAGCCGGAACGATCGTGATATCATCCTAGACGATCAAGCCGATTTTCAATTGTCTAGTTTGCATTCATGGCGATGCTCTAGCCGATCTTCTGAGGTTTGTACTAATCGGCCAGGACAATTTCCATATCGTCCTAGACGATATAGTCGGCAACTTGCCATTAATGAGATATTTTGAGCTCTTCTATATAAGAGCTCTTGTTCAACATTTTTTAATATCCTTGGCTGTTGTCTTGACCTGAGAAAACCTAAAAGAGAGAGAGAGAGAGGATCTTATGAGGGGGAGCTAGTGAGGGGATTCACAAGGGGTTGCTCCAAGCATTATTTCACTTCTTCCCTAGAGTCTCTTGTCCTTGGAAGGGTTGGGAGTGAAAGTTTGTTAGGGATGCTAAGCCCTATAGAACTAGCCCAAGGCTAACCAGGAGGGGGGGTGAATTGGTATTTTAAAAATTTCTTTAAGCAAAGTACGAATGCAAACCAAATTACCACAAAAAATAAGTGCGGAAGAAAATAAATGCGGAAGCAGTAAAAAATAAGAACACAAGGGTTTATAGTGGTTCGGTCAACTCGACCTACGTCCACTCCCCGGAGGTAACCTCCGAGTATTGCACTACAATCGTGACTCTCCTTTAGCCCCCACAGCTAGGCGAAGAAGCCTTTATAAACACCTCTTTTTGCCACACCCGGCAAGCCAGAGAACCTTCCTCCTTTTGCTTCCTCCTGAAGCAGGTAGAGAACCTCGATCACTTACTGGAACTTACCTCTCCCAACCCTTCCAAGGATAAGAGACTCAAGGGAAGAAAAAGTGGAACAATGCTTGGAGCAACCCTTGTGAATCCCCTCATAAGCTCCCCCTCACAAGATCCTCTCTCTCTCTCTCCCTCTCTCTCTCTCTCCTTTAGGTTTTCTCAGGTCAAGACAGCAGACAAGGATATTCAAAAACATTGAACAAGAGCTCTTAAATAGAAGAGCTTCAAAGGATCTCATTAATTGCAAGTTGTCGACTTTATCGTCCAGGACGATATGTACATCATCCTGACCGATCAGTACAAATCCCATGAGATCGTTCAGAGCATCACCCTGAATGCAAACTGGATGATTAAAAATTGGCTTGATCATCCAAGATCATCTCACAATCATCTCGGCCAATCAGTTCAAATTAGAGAAAAATCGTCCAGAGCATCGCCCTGAATTCAAGCTATCTGATCCAGATCGTCCTGCACATCGCCCTGAATTTGTGCTGGCTGATATTTATAGTCTAGAAGTAACTAAGGTTTTCGAATAGATCATCCTGGCCAATCCTGAGATCATCTATGATGATGTGATCATATCAATCATCCTTAATTACTTCCTTGATTTGTCTGATTAATTAAGGCATAATTGTGAATATCGTCCAGGCCGATCTAAGATCGACCTGGCCGATTGCCAAAAATACAGAATACCTTAATTATTTATGGCGACAATTTCTTTTTGTTTTGAGCATATCGTCCAGGATGATTGGCTAATGATGGCTACCTTAATTAAGAACCCTTGATTAGATTATCTATTTTAAGCCCGATCGTCCAGGACGATGTAAATATTGTCCTGGCCGATTTGAGTAAAAATAGAAATTCTAAGTCTCTCAAGTGTGTGTGTAGGATTATTTTGCATTAGTCACACCAAAGATTACAATTGACTCAAGATGGGAAAAATAAAATTACAGACTGACTCAACCCTAATCTACCCCATCTTAAGCTGGCTCCGATTTCCGTTCGATCTTTGAGTCCTAAAAAGTCAGTAGAAAAAAGCAATCATAGTGAAACAAGATTTTTTTGCTATCATCAAAATCATAATCTAAAAACATGTTTGTAACAATCCCCCCTTTTTGATGATGGCAAACATATCAAAAATTAATTCTAACTTATTAGAACAAGTATAAACAAATTAAATAAGAGCAAGTACAAATACACTAATCAAGAGCAAGTACAAACACACTAATCAAAAGCAAGTACAAACACACTACTCCCCCTTTTGACATCTCAAAAAGGAGGAGGAAACTACAAGAAAAAATAATGAAGAAAAAAAACACAATATAGAAACAGGAAGCAATCCACAGAAACAGAAACTACAACTAAAAAATGAGGGATCCTGATCATCAGATGGAGGTGGAGGTGGTGGAGCCTGCTGAAAGTAGCTAGCTAGCGTAGTAAACTGAGCATTTAATCAGGCTATGTCATGATCGTGCTGCTGCTGCTGGTGAGTAATGTAGTTGTCAAAATGGACTAAGTCCTCTGTGCAGTGCTGCTCGTAGCGAGCCATGTCCTCAGAATGTTGTTGCTCTTGTGTGGTAATGTAAGCATCGAAACGGGTCTCCCAACGATTAAATCTCTCCACTAACTGGTCAAACTATGAGTGCTGTCGAAGAGGAGCAGGATCAGGAACGGGAGCGAGAGCCTCCTCCTCCTCGGCCCCCTGAGTTCCTCATCCCCTGGGTGGAGATGAGTACTGTGAAGGATATTGAAAGAGCTGTTTGAGTAGTAAGGAGGCTAAAGGTCGTGACGAGCAGGATATTGAAGATTGTATGTGGTTTCAAGAATGTAGGCTATGAGATGTCCTAAAGCAAGGTTGGGTTTTCTCTTACGGTCTGGATCACGAATAGTTGTTAAATGATCAATGTATCGAAAGATTAGATCAGTAGCATTAAATTCTCTCCAGGCCATGATGAAAAAGGTAGTCAGAGAAAGCAGAGGAGTGATGTGGATTTGGTCCCCGGCATTTGGAATAATGGAGGTGCGAAAGACATGCTGAATTGTCCTAGCATCTTTGACTAAAGAGCTAGTCTCTCCAACATGAAAGGGTGTGTTGGTTTGGCGAAGAAAATGGTTTGCCATGGACCAGTCAAAATCTGGATCTGAAATAATTATGTGTAGCTTATCCCCGGTGGTGAATAGCTGTAAAAGTTCAGCACAGTCCTGATATGTGATCTCGACCGGGCGTCGATTCACATAGGAGGTCAGGGCTGTGAAAGTAGGATTTATGCGAAGATTTGCATAAAATTCTATCAGAAGTTCTAAAGAAAAAGGGACAGGGAGGGTAAGAATGAAACAGAGAGAAGTGTGAGCAAAGAGATCCATTACCAGATATGAAAGGTGGGCAGGATTAATTATTCTGGAAAGAGTGATGCCACATTTTTTGTAGCGACGGTAAGCTGCTTGATCCTCTACTTCCCTGAATCGAGGGTCTAGAGTGGCCCTCAAGGAACTTCCAGAAGCTTGTTGGACTCGCTTCCCACCAGCCATAGTAAGAAATTAGTAAGAAAACACAAGAGAAGAAGAAGGTTGAGGTGAAAATAATGGCTGGAATAGCCTGAATTTAAAGAAACAATCAAATCGTCCAGGATGATCACAGAATCGTTCAGGACGATTTGGTTTAATTATTGCGTACAGGCTGATAGGTCAAAAAGGCGGTCCGATCGGCCAGGCCGATCAAATATCGGCCAGGACAATTAGATATAGGCGATCGTCCTGAGGAGTCAAGCCGGATGACCGTTGAAAAAGTAGATCGTCCGGGCCGATTAGATGTATATTCCAGGATGATGCACAATAATTGATCGAACCAATCGAAGTTAAAACGTTTTAAATATGTGTCACGTGTATTATCTAGGACGAACAGTGGATCGGCCAGGACGATTGTCCAATAATGGATCATCCGGGGTTGATTTTAAGAATTTAAATGTGCTGACACGTGGATCGTCTAGAACGATCTAGTGTATCGACCAGGACGATGACCATAAGGGCATCGGCTAAGACGAAATTGTATCGACCAAGATGATAAAAGAGATTATAATTGAGTTTGATCATATTGTCCAGGATGATACGGGATCGTCCGGGATGATGAGTCACAGAAAGCTCAGAAAAGATTCAGCGGATGGAATTTTGAAGAGAATTTGTCCTATCGTCCAGGAAGATATAAGCATCAGGCAGAACGATGTGAAAAGAATTTAAAAAATAAGGAAAGATGGAGATGATAAAAAAAAACTTAAATGAAAATGAAAACAAAACAAAACAAAATAAAGACACAAAAAAGAAATGAAGTTTTTGGTTTTTAATTTTTTTTTTGTTAGCAAAGCTAGCATAAGACAAATTTTCCAAATAATTTAAATTTTAAAGATTTGAAAAATCAATGAGTTAACAATGTCGTAATCTGAAAATGGTAGAAAATTCGATCCTATTTACCCTACCTCGGACTTCTTCATGGATAAGAATTGTCTTTTGAAAATAAGAGGTCTAACTCAGAATAAATTGGATAAAAAAAAGATCCGTTAAAAACTTGGTTACAAACTAGACATCTTATAAAATCGTTTACAAAAGTAATTTGTCTCTTTCATGGAATTTGAAATCAAGCCTTTGAAAATATCAAATAACCCATGAGTCCTTCTTAGTTTTAAAAGTTTTGAAAAGAGAGGATAGCTTTGTTGAGTCTAGTAATTAGGTTGTTAAGCCTAAGTGAATGTCCCAAGGCTACCAAGAGGGGGGTGAATTGGTAGTTTTAAAAAACAAAGTTAAAATTTAAGACCCCTTTTTAAAAATTATTGAACCGAAATAAAATCTCTTTTAAATTTTGTAGAAAAAGGTTTTTCAACCACAGAGTTTTTAAAACTGAAATAGAAAGTGCGGAAACGTAAAAACAATAAAGTAAATGACACCAGATTTATAATGGTTCGGTCTATAACCAGACCTACATCCACTCCCCAGAGGCACCCTCTGAGTATTGCACTAATACCAATAGTGACTCTCCTTTTGCACCCACAGCAAGGCGGAGAAGCCTTTACAACAAACTCTTTTCACCACTTCCCGGTGCGGTAGAGAACCGTCCGTCCTTTTACACAATACCCAGTGTTGGTAGAGAACCGTCCGTCCTTTCACACTATCCCCAGTGTGGGCAGAGAACCCTTCATCCTTTAACACTCTCCTAGTGTGGGCAGAGAACCCTTCGTCCTTTAACACTCTCCTAGTGTGGGCAGAGAACCCTTCGTCCTTTCACACTCTCCTAGTGTGGGCAGAGAACCCTTCGGGTGTTCACACTCTCTAAGTGTCGGCAGAGAACCGGATCTCCTTGACAGATCTTCTCACAAGAATCTAGAAGGAAGAAAGAAAAGAGTGAAGTAATCCCAATTCACAAGTAGAGACTCTTACCTTTGAAATCCAAGTGAAGCCTTCTCGCTTCAGTGGAAGGAATCCTCCCTTGAATGCTCTCTTCAACTCTCTCCTTGGCTATTCTCTCAAGAGGCACGAAGATCAAATGACAAAAAGATTGGGTGGCAGTCTAATTTGGACTATTTATACAAAAGACAAGAAAAACCGCCCAAAAACTGCAAGTATTCAATTCTGTACTCAGTGGATCGTCCTGTACGATCGTGGATCATCCTGGACGATTTTACTTAAACGATCTGAAACGACCCTATTTGAATATGTGTACGAAATGTCTTCGTACAGCTGATCGTCCTGTACGAACTAGGTTCGTCCAGTACGAACGGTTATTACAAGGTCGATTCTAGAAACTGCTGAAAACTGTCCTAAGTCGGTTAATCGTTTGGACGAAAATTGATTCGTCTGGACGAAATTTTTACAGAGGACTGATCGTCCTGTACGATAAATTATTTCCTCTGGACGAAAAATTTCCCGAGGACTGATCGTCCTGGACGATAATTTATTTCCGTTTGGACGAAAATTTTCCAGAGACCCAATCGTCCTGGACGATAATTAATTTCGTCTGGACGAAAATTTTACAGAGAACCTATCATCCTGGACGATAATTTATTTCGTCTGGACGAAAATTTTCCAGAGAGCCAATCGTACTGGACGATAATTTATTTCGTCCTGGACGAATAGGACTTAGAAAAAATTTTCAAGCAAGCTCCTATTCGTTCCATATGCTCTATAGGAGATAACTGTCTGATCGTCCAGTACGAACTGAAGATCGTCCTGTACGATCAGTATAAATTCTACATGATCTCCTTATGTGTGAATGTTTTTATTTTCTCAACATACAATCACTCCCTTTCAATTTGATTTCTAAGAAAAGTGCAAGCTTCAAATTTTACAAAGTATCTCATGCTGAATTTAATTTGAAGTCTTCGTAGTCTGGAGTTCGTTTTTCCTGAAATGTCAGTACACACAAGAGCAAATACAATTCTTCCAAAATTGTTAGGAGATAACTACACATTTGAACAATAATGTTTGAAATCATCAAAACTTTATAAGTTGCAAAAATGAAAAGCATGCAAATAGCAACTATCTTAATAATCTCCCCCTTTTTTATGATGGCAAAACAATTATTGTTTGTATGATTTCAATTTAAATAAATCTTTCTATCTCCTAAACTCCCCCAGAATTGATGAATACATGAAAATAAGGAGGCAATTTGAAGCATAAAAAATTTTATTTTTCAAAAAAAATAAACTAGAAACACAAACAAACAAAACATAAAACATATGAACAAACAAAACATACAAACACAATGATTTCTCCCCCTTTTTTACAACAACAAAAAGTGAAGAAGAAATAGACAAGAAATGTAAGTAATTGTATGAAATTCATTTGAACATTTAATCTAAATGGTGATTGATATAAGGTATGCAATTTTAAACTAAAAACATTAGGTCAATCATAGAAATTCATGAAATTTAAAAAGTGATATAACATTATAAGTAAGAAGAATTTAGCAAAGACATGATTCAATTTAGACATTCCAATATAGAAAATCATTACAAGAGAGATGAAGAAAAATTTGATATTTCAAAGTTCAAAAGAATATAAATGAACATAACATCAATTTGAATTAAGAGATTGAAAGAATTTGGAAAGAAGAGAATTACCACAAGTGGCGCTTTGCGCATCTTTTTCATATAGGTGGCACATTTTTGTGCATCTTTTTCTTTATTGGGCTTATTTTGTGCCTCTTTTTCACATTTGCAACTTTGTTGCGCATTCCTTTTGATTTTGTACATTTGTACAATTTTTAAGAGTAATTGAATTCTTTCCAAAGACAATAATCTAGAATCTCAAATTTTTCTAAGTGCATAAATATTAATTGAGCTAGGAAATACAAAATAAGACAACATCTAAATTGCAATAATAATATTAACTTTTATGTAGTCTAAATGAATAGACATGAATTTAAAAGTTCTAATTACAACAAGTTATAAACAACTTTTAAATTTAGAAAGACTAGATTTTCTAATGTAGATAATCTCAAATTACAATCTAATTTAAGCACTATGAAGATTAAATAATACTAATGAAATTTATAAAAATTAACCACATTTCAATAAAAAATCAACATTGAAACAAGTATGAAATGCATTGATATTTATGAAAGGATTACATATTTCACAATATCTAAACACAACTTAAAAGAAAAGACAAACAAACACTTAACATAAACACTAACACAACAAGACATAAAAACATGAGTAACTAATACAACAAAACATAAAAAATACAACACGAGTACAACAAAGACACAGAAATTCATCTCTACTGTTTTGGAGGAGGAGGAGGAGGAATGCCACCGAAAAGGTTAAAGTAGGAGGCCATCAACATTACATTGGTATTGATATCATGTACTTCATTTCTAATTATACCAATGTCATGTTGTTGCTGCACAAGTTGAGCATCAAATTGATCAAACCTTTGATCAATATGAGTCTCTAATATATCAAATCTCTCAATCAGATTCTGATAATCTGACTGAGGTGCAGAGGTTTGCACTCCTTCTTCTTCTTCTTCTGAAGCACTGGCATGCGCTTTTTCTTTTTCTTTTTTCCTCCCTGAAGAGCAATCTGAAGGATGCATCATTATAGTAAACTGGCTCTTCATATTCTTCATCAGGATGCACCAAATTATATTTCTTCTCCAAAATGTAGGTAATTAAATGTCCCAAAGAAATATTCTTTTTCCTCTTCTGTTCAGCATGTCCTATTTCTGAAAGCCCATAGAGATGATCTATGATAAGTTGGGCTTCGTCGA
Organism: Dendrobium nobile; assembly: GCA_022539455.1. Lineage (NCBI taxonomy): Eukaryota > Viridiplantae > Streptophyta > Magnoliopsida > Asparagales > Orchidaceae > Dendrobium > Dendrobium nobile. The sequence continues at coordinate 18,339,594 of CM039724.1, read as the reverse complement.
TAGGGCGACGATCCATAATCAAAAAGGTTAGAACAGAAAGGAGAGGAGTAATATTTATCCTATCACCAGCTTTAGGAATGATTGAAGATCTAAGGATATGCTGGATGATACGGGCATTTTGGGTCATCCCAGATACTCTAGCAATATGATAGGTTACGCCACTTTTTCTAATTACCCTATTGGCATCTTCCCATCTGATTGTGTTTTCGGTCATAAGGGTGTGAGCTCTATATCCTTCAGTCCTTAGGTTTAGAAATGCACCAATGTCATGCTTGGTGATTTCTACTTTTTGCTTGAATACAAAGGAACTAATGGAAGAGTGGTCGGAGTTAAAACTCATGTTGGCTAGAAAGTAGAGAAATGTTTGCTTGTTGTAGAAATGGATGAGAGAAAGTATGAAATGGAATTGGGTTGAGGCAAAAAGGTGTATTACCTTAAAATTTATCTCGCTTTGGATTAAGATGCGAGATGGAGTTATTTTTGCGGAAGCAAAACGAGGAAATGATTCCTCATTTGCCTTAGAAAGGAAGTTTTCCGAGGCATTCCTATTCGGCTTTTTCGCTAACACCTTTTGTCTTTTGCTTGAGGAGGCCATTGACAATTTGAAGTAGAAAGGGATTGAAAGAGAAGTTTGAAAGTGTGATTGTTGAGTTAGAAAGCCTTCATATTTAAAGAAAACGATACGTTCGTCCTGGACGAAAAAGGTTCGTCCTGGACGAAAATCATCGTTCGTCTGGACGAAAATTATTTTGTACAGACGATCAAATTCGTCCAAAATGTAACGGCTTTTCGTAATCAACACAACTTACGATGCTTTCCTTCGTACAGACCTTTGACTTGACCGATCGTACATACGAACAAAAGTTCGTACAAACGATCTAAAAATAACTCGTTTAAATGTCTTTTGAAAACCGTCCCCTACACTGAAACGACATATGTTTGTCTGGACGAACCAAAATTTCGTACAGACGAAATCCATATTAAAAACTGTCTTATCCACTCAACCGCTGCATTCAATCGTCCCGACGTTTGAGAAAAGAAAAAAGTTCGTCCTGGACGATATTCAGATCGTACAGACGATTTAATTAAAAACTGCTCTCAAAACGGTTGAAATGCACGCAAACCAATTTTTCTCACATCGTCCAGTACGAACCAAAAGTCGTCCCGGACGATTTCCTCCAATTTTTGAATTTTTGAATTTTAATTTAAGAAAATCAAACCAAACTTTAAAAAACACAGAAAACATACAATAAAAAAACTTACACTCAAAAACAAATTCATTCAAAACACACAAAAATTCACAAAATCAAAAACAAAACAAAAACATATACATCAATGTTGCAAAGACATTTTGTTTAGGCATTTAAATCAATAACACCTATCCTTGTTCTTAAAGTACTGAAGGTATCAAGGGCTAAAGGTTTTGTAAAAATGTCTGCAAGTTGATTTTCAGTTGAAACATGTGTGAGTTCAATTTCTCCTTCATGATCCCTTATGAAATTGTCTGTGTTTGGTTCTAGAATGCCTAAGATGTCAACTGTTCCATACTTGTGCTTCCTAATGCAATGTATTCTGCTTCTGCAGTCTACTGAATTTTGTTTTCTACTGGACCAAGAAACTAATGAATTTCCATTGAATTGACATGTTCCAGAAGTGCTTTTCCTATCCACTCTACAGCCTGCAAAGTCAGAATCTGAATAACCAATAATTTCAAATGAAGAGCTAAACTTAGGATACCAAATTCCTAAGTTTTGAGTTCCTAGTAAGTATCTTAAAATCCTTTTCACTGCTGTCAAATGTGATTCTTTTGGATCTGATTGAAATCTAGCACATAAGCAAATACTAAACATAATATCTGGTCGGCTAGCAGTCAAGTAAAGCAAAGATCCAATAATCCCTCTATATTTCTTTTGATCAACAGATTTTCCCTTAAGGTCCTTATCTAACTGAACTGAGGAACTCATTGGTGTACTAACAGGTTTAGCATTGTCTATTTCATATTTCTTGAGGATGTCTTTAATATATTTGGTTTGACTAAGAAATGTCCCTTCCTCAAGTTGCTTGATGCTAAAACCTAGAAAGTAATTTAAATCTCCCATTAGACTAATTTCAAATTCACTACTCATTGTATTAGAAAAATCATCACAAAGATTTTTATTTGAAGATCCAAAGATGATATCATCCACATAAATTTGAACAATGAGTATTTCCTTTCCAAATTTCTTTAAGAAGAGAGTTGTATCCACACTTCCTTTTTCAAAAAATCTTTCAAGTAGGAAAGTGCTCAATCTCTCATACCAAGCCCTAGGTGCCTGTTTCAATCCATATAATGCCTTTTTTAACTTAAAAACATGATTTGGGTATTTTGAATTTTCAAATCCTGGAGGTTGTTCTACATAAACATCTTCTTCAATAACACCATTCAAAAAGGCACTTTTGACATCCATTTGAAACAATTTAAAACTTTTAAAACAGGCAAAGGCAAGTAAAACCCTAATTGCTTCAAGTCTTGCTACAGGGGCAAAGGTCTCCTCAAAATCAATTCCTTCAATTTGATTATACCCCTTAGCAACTAATCTAGCCTTATTTCTAATGACTACTCCTGAGTCATTCATTTTATTTTTGAACACCCACTTTGTTCCAACAACACTTTGATCTTTTGGCCTTGTAGTTAATTCCCAAACTTTATTTCTTACAAATTGATTTAACTCTTCTTGCATGGCCAATATCCAAAATTCATCAGAAAGTGCCTGATCAATATTAGTGGGTTCTATGGTTGAAATAAAGGCTGAATGATTGACTTCCTTATTTAATCCACGCCTAGTTCTAACACCCTCACTAGGTTCTCCTATAATCAATTCTCTTGGGTGGTTTTTAGAAAATCTCAAATCTCTAGGCAAAGGGTTTTCTCTTTCAAAGTTTTCTTCCACATTTTCTTCCAAATTTAATCTATCAATCTTTTGGGAGTTTTCCTCAATTTCTTCTTCAACAATATTTGGCTCTTCTAAATTTCCAGATTCATCAAATACAACATGTGTGGTTTCTTCAATAACTAAAGTTCTTTTGTTGAATACCCTATAAGATTTTCCAACACTTGAATATCCAACAAAAATTCCTTCATCTGATTTTGGATCAAATTTTCCTAAAGCAGATTTTCCATTGTTATGAATGAACACCTTGCAACCAAAAACATGCAAATGAGACAAATTTGGTGTTCTACCTTTTAGTAACTCATAGGGTGTTTTATTTAAATTTGATCTCACATTCACCCTATTCAGAACATAACATGCAGTGCTAACCGCCTCAGCCCAAAAAATATTTAGGAAGAGAGTATTCTGCCAACATTGCTCTGGCAGCTTCTATTAATGTTCTGTTTTTCCTTTCAACTACCCCATTTTGTTGAGGGGTTCTAGGAGCAGAAAAGTTGTGATCAATCCCTTTTTCTTTACAAAAATTTTCAAATCTTTCATTTTCAAATTCTCCTCCATGATCACTTTGTATAGACATTATTTCACATCCTAATTTTCTCTGAATCCAAGTTGAAAATTTTCTGAATTCCTCAAATGATTCACTTTTATAAAAAAGAAATCTAACCCAAGTGAACCTAGAGAAATCATCCACAATAACAAATCAGTATACCTTCCCTCCTAGACTTACAGTTCCTACTAGTCCAAAAAGATCCATGTGAAGAATTTCCAATGGTTTACTAGTTCTAAGATCATTATTGGACTTAAAAGAGGACTTCACTTGTTTTCCTAATTGACATGCATCACAAAGATGGTCCTTAGTAAAGTCTAGTTTTGGTATACCTCTTACTAAATTCTTTTGGGTAATTCTCCTAAGATTTTTCATACTAGAATGACAAAGTCTCCTATGCCAAAGCCAAGATTCATCAGAAACAGTTTTCAAACAGAAAGCAATAGGAGTATGAAATGAATTCAAATCTAGCATGTAAACATTGTTTACCCTTTTTCCATTTAAAACTTCTTTCCCATTTAGGCTTAATATGCAGCTAGTAGGTAAAAATTTCACATTATAACCCTTGTCACATAGCTGACTTATACTTAACAAATTATGCTTTAAGCCTTCAACCAATAGCACATTTTCTATAAAAAAGTTTTTGAAATTATCAATCATACCTGATCCAACCACTTTCTTTGTGGTATTATCTCCAAGTGTAACCTTGCCTCCATTCCTGGCTTTTAGCGATATGAATTGTGTAGTGTCTCCAGTCATATGCTTTGAACATCCGCTATCTAGGTATCATATGCTCCCACGAGGTCTTGTGTGAGAGCAATCCTACAAAAATATCAAATGTTAGACCTGGGAACCCAAACAAGTTTGGGTTCACCTTTTAGCAATTTATAATCAGATGCATGTATGATATGTCTAGGTTTATGCATCTTAGGTTTCCACACCAAATTAGATTTCATCATCAAGGTACAGGTGTGAGCTATATGTCCCAAAAATTCACAATTATTACATTTAACATTAGGAAAAATATTCCTAAGTTTTCTTCCATGTGATTGTCTTCTAAGGGATTTCATGAATTTAGGATAATATTTAGGATTTGTAAAATCTTCAAGTCTGGGGGGTTTCCTATTATCCTCGAGAGCTCTTATTGTTAGTTTGTAAAATGAATTCATATCTTCCAAGATTCGATTGGTATAATGATTCTATATGCTTTGCTCTCAGATTCATCCTTAAAATTTTTAAATTCCTTTTCAAGATCAGTATAGGATGACTTTAGATTTTCAAAATTCTTATTCAAGTCATCATATTCATCAAGTAGTTTCATGTGGTTGTCATCTATTAAAGCATGGTCTTTTCTAAGGATTTCATTTTCCTTCTTGAGCTCTTCAAATTCTAAACTTGAACTAGCATGCATCTTTTTCATTTTCCTATATGCATCATGCATGTGTTCAGAAACTTCAAATAATTCATCATAGGATAAGTCACATACCTCTTCTTGATCTGAGTGATCCACATTGTCTGCCATCAAGCAAAGATTAGTGACTTCTTCTTCTTTTTCTGTCTCAGATGAGTCTGAAGCTGAGTCCGCCCAGAAAGCTCTTTGAAACTTCTTCTTGCCCTTCTTTACCATAAGTTTCTCCTCCACCTTCTCCTTAGCAGGAGTGGCTTTGAGTTTTGGGCAATCAGTCTTGATATGACCTGGTTTCCTGCATTCATAACAAATCACTTCATTAGAAACCTTGCCATTTCTGTTAAACTTACCTCTATTCCATAGCTGGCGTTTCTTCTGCTTCCTCTTTAAAAAGCTTCTGAATTGTCTAGTCATTAGTGCAACATCATCTTCATCCTCAGGTTGTGAGTGTTCACTCTCTGACTCTTCCACTTTTAGTGCTATATTCTTCTCCTTTCGTGGTTCACCTGCATCAATCTTCCTTTGACTTACTCCTTGCTCATAAGCAATGAGTGAACCAAGAAGATTGTCAATAGAATAAATGTTTAAATCTTTAGACTCTGTAATTGCAGTAATTTTTGCATCATAAGTAGTAGGTAAACAACGAAGAATCTTATTGACCATTTCAGCATTAGTTAATTCCCTACCAAGTGCATGCAAAGAAGTGACAATTTGTGTAAATCTTGTGTACATGTCGGAAATAGATTCATTAGGTTTCATGCGAAACAATTCATAGTCATGTAACAAGATATTGAGCCTTGATTGTTTAACCTCATTTGTCCCTTCATAAGTTATACAAAGTCTATCCCATATGTCCTTTCCGCTTTTGCAAGTGGAAACCCGCATGTATTCTTCAGATTTTAAAGCACAAAAGAAACTGTTTAAACATTTGGCATTTAATTGTGCTAAGTCATGTTCTTCTACAGTCCAATCAGTAAAAGGTATTTCTACCATTACTCCATCAACTAATCTAGTTGGTTTTGTGTAGCCATCCTGGACTAACATCCACATGCGATAATCAAGTGACTGTAAGAAAGTAGACATGCGTGTTTTCCAAAAATCAAAAGGAATATTGTCAAACAGTGGAGGTCTAGTAATATAGTAACCCTCAGGTGTGTTCCGGTTTCCAAAAGTAGCCATCTACGTTAATCAAAAAGTAGTTCAAACTTATGATATTGAAACCATGCTCTGATACCACTTGTTGAGTCTAGTAATTAGGTTGTTAAGCCTAAGTGAATGTCCCAAGGCTACCAAGAGGGGGGTGAATTGGTAGTTTTAAAAAACAAAGTTAAAATTTAAGACCCCTTTTTAAAAATTATTGAACCGAAATAAAATCTCTTTCAAAATTTTGTAGAAAAAGGTTTTTTAACCACAGAATTTTTAAAACTAAAATAGAAAGTGCGGAAACGTAAAAATAGTAAAGTAAATGACACCAGATTTATAGTGGTTCGGTCTATAACCAAACCTACATCCACTCCCCAGAGGCACCCTCTGAGTATTGCACTAATAGTAATAGTGACTCTCCTTTTGCACCCACAGCAAGGCGGAGAAGCCTTTACAACACACTCTTTTCACCACTCCCCGGTGCGGCAGAGAACCGTCCGTCCTTTTACACAATACCCAGTGTTGGCAGAGAACCGTCCGTCCTTTCACACTATCCCCAGTGTGGGCAGAGAACCCTTCGTCCTTTAACACTCTCCTAGTGTGGGCAGAGAACCCTTCGTCCTTTAACACTTTCCTAGTGTGGGCAGAGAACCCTTCATCCTTTCACACTCTCCTAGTGTGGGCAGAGAACCCTTCGGCTGTTCACACTCTCCAAGTGTCGGCAGAGAACCAGATCTCCTTGACAGATCTTCTCACAAGAATCTAGAAGGAAGAAAGAAAAGAGTGAAGTAATCCCAATTCACAAGTAGAGACTCTTACCTTTGAAATCCAAGTGAAGCCTTCTCGCTTCAGTGGTAGGAATCCTCCCTTGAATGCTCTCTTCAACTCTCTCCTTGGCTATTCTCTCAAGAGGCACGAAGATCAAATGACAAAAAGATTGGGTGGCAGTCTAATTTGGACTATTTATACAAAAGACAAGAAAAACCGCCCAAAAACTGCAAGTATTCAATTCTGTACGCAGTGGATCGTCCTGTACGATCGTGGATCGTCCTGTACGATCGTGGATCGTCCTGGACGATTTTACTTAAACGATCTGAAACGACCCTATTTGAATATGTGTACGAAATGTCTTCGTACAGCTGATCGTCCTGTACGAACTAGGTTCGTCCAGTACGAACGGTTATTACAAGGTCGATTCTAGAAACTGCTGAAAACTGTCCTAAGTCGGTTAATCGTTTGGACGAAAATTGATTCGTCTGGACGAAATTTTTACAGAGGACTGATCGTCCTGTACGATAAATTATTTCCTCTGGACGAAAAATTTCCCGAGAACTGATCGTCCTGGACGATAATTTATTTCCGTTTGGACTAAAATTTTCCAGAGACCCAATCGTCCTAGACGATAATTAATTTCGTCTGGACGAAAATTTTACAGAGAACCTATCGTCCTAGACGATAATTTATTTCATCTGGATGAAAATTTTCCAGAGAGCCAATCGTACTGGACGATAATTTATTTCGTCCTGGACGAATAGGACTTAGAAAAAATTTTCAAGCAAGCTCCTATTCGTTCCATATGCTCTATAGGAGATAACTGTCTGATCGTCCAGTACGAACTGAAGATCGTCCTGTACGATCAGTATAAATTCTACATGATCTCCTTATGTGTGAATATTTTTATTTTCTCAACATACAATCACTCCCTTTCAATTTGATTTCTAAGAAAAGTGCAAGCTTCAAATTTTACAAAGTATCTCATGTTGAATTTAATTTGAAGTCTTCGTAGTCTGGAGTTCGTTTTTCCTGAAATGTCAGTACACACAAGAGCAAATACAATTCTTCCAAAATTGTTAGGAGATAACTACACATTTGAACAATAATGTTTGAAATCATCAAAACTTTATAAGTTGCAAAAATGAAAAGCATGCAAATAGCAACTATCTTAACAAGCTTGCATTTAGTGGGCTCATTTTATGCCTCTTGACACTTTGATTGGCTCTTTGAGCATCTTTTGATTTTTGATACACTTTTGTGTATATAGTTTTCTTTTCAATTTGGCGTTATTGGCCTCTTCCCTTTTTAATTTTTGCAAGCTATAAACTCTTTAACAAACCCTTTAAAAAAGTTCTTAGTTGTGATTATATCTTCTAGATATTAGAGAAGAGGGGCTCTCTTTCTAACATAGAGAAGAACAAGCCACAAAATGGAAATCAAAATCATATGATAAGTGCAACGGCAAGATTTCAATTAACTTGAAGGATATATAAGAACTTTGGATCATATATATAAGATAGACTATTATAACAAGAAGAAAAAAGATCTTAATTTCAAAAACTAGTTGTTAAAATGAGATAGACTTTTTATTTTAGAAAAGAAAATTATATCACCAAAAGAGGTTAGAGGGAGGGAAACCATCAACGGTGTTTTCTCCCTTTAACCGATTTAGAATTGCTAATCATTGGCCATAAACCTCCAAAGTTTAAGAACAAGGAAAAATCATCATAAAGAAAACAAAAGTAAAAACGACTTGCACAACAAATCAAAAATAAAAATAAAAATAGCAATAATTAAAATGCAATTCAAGAATTAGTTTAAGCAGCAAATTTAAGCAGTTATGAGTTGCGAGCCTTCGTTTGTCCAAGTATCCTATGCTCTCACGAGGTCTTCGGTGAGAGCAATCCTGCAAGATTCAACAGCTGTCAGACTTAAGAACCCAAATAGGTTTTGGTCCCTTCTCATAAAAAGCAGAGTGTAATGCATGTGTGTTATGCTATGAATTTTGCAATTTTGGTCTCCACACCCAATGTGTACTACGGTGAACAGTGCAAGTGTGTGAGATGTGTCCTAGCATGCCACATGAAAAACATCTAACTCCAGGAAAAGGATTTCTTAAGTGACTTGGGTTATAATGCCTCCTCCTAGATTTTGGCTTTGGATTCAAAGTGGGAGTCTTCCAATTTCCTTTAAGTGAGTCCAAATCATTTTTAAGCCTCAAGTTATTCTTTTTTAAGACATCATTATCAACCCTTAAATCTTTTTTTATCTCTGTAGATTTCTTAAAATCAGATTTAAGTGAGGTGTGTGAAACTTTTAATGCATCTTGCTCATCAATTAATTCCAAATACTTTTTGTTTAAATCATCAAATTCATCAAGTAGATCCATGTGATTTGAATCAATCGTAGAATGATCTTTGAGAATAATTTCATATTTCTTTTGTAAATTCAAAAGTTCTAACTTTAAACTAGCATGATTCTTCTTGAGTTTTTTGTATGATGCATGAATTTTCTCACAAATTTCAAACAATTGATTATAAGTTGGTTTACATACCTCTTCATCATCGCTTTGCTCAAGATGATCTTCCCCCATTAAGCACAGGTTTGTTGTCTCTTCCTCAGGATCAGTTTTAAAGGAATTTGATGTAGATTCTGCCCAAAATGCTTTTTGAACTTTTTTCTTGTCCTTCCTGAACTTGGATTTCTCCTCACCTTTTTCCTTTTCTTTGCTTGAGTGATCTTGAAGTGTAGGACAATCGGCTTTCACATGTCCAGGCTTCCTGCACTCATAACAAACAACATCAGAAGATCCTTTAGAATATTTGTTATCCTTACCTTTTCTCCAATGATGCTTTTGCTTCTTCCTTAGAAAGTTTCTGAATTGTCTTGAGATGAAGGCAACTTCATCGCTCTCAGACCCGAAAGAATCGGAGTCAAATTTATGTGCCTTCAGTGCCACCGTTTTCTCTTTCTTTTTCTCTCCTGCATCAAGATTTCTTTGATTCACCCCTTGCTCGTAAGCAATGAGTGAGTCAAGTAAGTTGTCAATCGAATATGTGTTCAAATCCTTAGATTCAGTTATAGTAGTAATTTTTGCATCAAAAGATGAAGGCAAGCATTGTAAAATCTTGTTTACTTTTTCAAAATTTGAAAGCTCCCTTCCTAAGGCATGCAAGGAAGTAACAATCTGAATAAATCTCGTATACATTTCAGAAATTAATTCATGAGGTTTCATATGAAAAAGTTTGTAGTCATGTAAGAGAATGTTCAAACGTGATTAATTAACTTCATTAGTGCCTTCATAAGTGATACACAATTTATACCAAATCTCTTTACTAGTTTTATAAGTGGAAACACACATGTAGTCTTCTGATTTTAAAGCACAGAAAAAATAATTAAGACATTTTGTATTCAATTGAGCTAAATCCCTATCATCTAAAGTTTATTCAGTAAAAGGAAGTGGAACAGTAATGTCGTTAAGTTTACTAGTTAGAGGTGTGTAACCATCCGTAACAAGCATCCATATACGATAATCAGTAGATTATAAAAATATAGACATGCGAGTTTTCTAAAAATTAAATGGGATATTATCAAACAAAGGTGGTCGGGTAATAGAATATCTTTCGGTGTATTACGATTCTCAAAGTTAGCCATGGATCAAAATTCAAAAAGTTTTTAAACTTAGTTTTTATGAATCCCACACTGATACCACTTGAAAGTTCGTTAGGGATGTTAAGCCCTATAGAATTTGCCCAAAGCTAAACAAGAGGGGGTGAATTGGTATTTTAAAATTTTCTTTAAGCAAAGTACGAATACAAACCAAATCACCACAAAAATAAGTGTGGAAGAAAATAAATGCGGAAGTAGTAAAAAATAAGAACACAAGGGTTTATAGTGGTTCGGTCAACTCGACCTACGTCCACTCCCCGGAGGCGCCCTCCGAGTATTGCACTACAATCGTGACTCTCCTTTAGCCCCCACAGCTAGGCGGAGAAGCCTTTACAAACACCTCTTTTTGCCACACCCGGTAAGCCAGAGAACCTTCCTCCTTTTGCATCCTCCTAAAGCAGGCAGAGAACCTCGATCGCTTGCTAGAACATACCTCTCCCAACCATTCCAAGGACAAGAGACTCTAGGGAAGAAGAAGTGGAACAATACTTGGAGTAACCCTTGTGAATCCCCTCACAAGCTCCCCCTCACAAGTTCCTCTCTCTCTCTCTCCTTTAGATTTTCTCAGGTCAAGACAGCAGCCAAGGATATTCAAAAATGTTGAACAAGAGCTCTTAAATAGAAGAGCTTCAAAGGAGCTTATTAATTGCAAGTTGCCGACTTTATTATCCAGGACGATATGTGCATCATCCTGGTCGATCAGTACAAATCCCATGAGATCGGCCAGAGCATCGCCCTAAATGCAAACTGGATGATTAAAAATTGGCTTGATCATCTAGGATGATCGCACGATCATCTCGGCCGATCAGTTCAAATCAGAGGAAAATCATCCAAAGCATTGCTCTGAATTAAAGCTGTCCGATCCAGATCGTCCAACACATCGCCCTGAATTTGTGCTGACCGATATTTATCGTCCAGAAGTAACTAAGGTTTTTGAATAGATCGTCCTGGCCGATCCTGAGATCTTCCAGGACGATGTGATCATATCAATTATCCTTAATTATTTCCTTGATTTATCTGATTAATTAAGGCAAATTATGAATATCGTCCAGGCCGATCCAAGATCGTCCTGGCCGATTGCGAAAAATATAGAATACCTTAATTATTTATGGCGGCAATTTCTTTTTGTTTTGAGCATATCGTCCAGGCCAATACAAGTATCATCCAGGATGATTAGCTAATGACGGCTGCCTTAATTAAGAACCCCTGATTAGATATTCTGTTTTAAGCCCGATCGTCCAGGACGATGTAAATATCATCCTAGCCGATTTGAGTAGAAATAGAAATTCTAAGTCTCTCAAGTATGTGTGTGTAGGGTTACTTTGTATTAGTCACGCCAAAGATTACAATTGACTCAAGAGGGGAAAAATAAAATTACAGACTGACTCAACCCTAATCTATCCCATCTTGAGCTGGCTCTGATTTCCGTTCGATCTTTGAGTCCTGAAAAGTCAATAGAAAAAAGCAATTGTAGTGAAACAACATTTGTTTGCTATCATCAAACTCATAATCTAAAAACATGTTTGTAACAGGGAGAGGTAAGTTTCAGTAAGTGATCGAGGTTCTCTGCCTGCTTTACGATGAAGCAAAAGGAGGAAGGTTCTCTGCCTTGCTGGGTGTGGCAAAAAGAGGTGTTTGTAAAGGCTTCTCCGCCTAGTTGTGGGGGCTAAAGGAGAGTCACGATTGTAGTGCAATACTCGGAGGGCGCCTCCGGAGAGTGGACGTAGGTCGAGTTGATCTAACCACTGTAAACCTCTGTGTTCTTATTTTTATTGCTTCTGTACTTAAATTTCCGCATTGTTTGTTTTATGGTGATTTGGTTTGTGAAATTTGTTGAGCTTTGCTTAAAGTTTTAAAATATCAATTCACCACCCCCCCCCCCCTCTTGGTTAGTCTTGGGCCAGTTCTATAGGGCTTAACATCCCTAACGAACTTTCAAGTGGTATCAGAGATGGATTCATAAAACTTGAGTTTGAAAACTTTTTGAATTTGATCCATGGCTAACTTTGGAAATCGTAACACTACTGAAGGATATTCGATTACAAGACCTCCCTTATTTGATAACCTACCTTTTGATTTTTAGAAAACCTGTATGGCAACATTTTTACAATCTACTGAATATTGTATGTGGATGCTTATTAAAGAAGGGTATTCTCCACCTTCTCGTGAAATTAACGGAATTAAAACGGAAGTTGCTTTTACTGAATAGACTTTCGATGAAAGAGATTTAGCTCAATTGAATGTAAAATGTTTGAACTAATTTTTCTGTGCTTTAAAATCAGAAGACTACATGTGTGTTTCCACTTGCAAAACTAGTAAAGAAATTTGGGATAAATTGTATATCACTTATGAAGGCACTAATGAAGTTAAACAATCCTGTTTGAATATTCTTTTGCATGACAACGAACTTTTTCGTATGAAACCTTCTAAATCTTTTTCTAACATGTATACATGGTTCACTCATATTGTTACTTCATTGCATGCATTAGGAAGAGAACTTTCAAATTTTGAAAAAGTAAACAAGATTTTAACATGCTTGCCATCGTCATTTGATGCTAAAATCACTGCTATAACTGAATCTAAGGATTTAAACACCTATTCGATTGACAACTTACTTGGCTCACTCATTGCTTATGAGCAAGGAGTGAATCAAAGAAATCTTGATGCAGGTGAGAAGAAGAAGGAGAAAATGATGGCACTGAAGGCGCACAAATTGGATTCTGAATCTTCTGGGTCTGAAAGCGATGACTTTACCTTAATCACAAGGCAATTCAAAAGTTTTATAAGGAAGAAGCCAAAGAATCATTGGAGAAAATGTAAAGATAATAAATATTCAAAGGGGTCTTCTGATGTTGTCTGTTATGAATGTAGGAAACTCGGACATGTGAGAGCTGATTGTCCTATACTTCAAGATCACTCAAGCAAAGGAAAGGGTGAGGAGATACTCAAGTTCAGGAAGGACAAGAAGAGACTTCAAAAAGCCTTTTGGGCGGATTCTACATCAGATTCATCAGAGACGGAACCAGAAGATGAGACAATAAAATTGTGCTTGATGGCAGACGATAATCTTGATCAAGAAAAGGTATGTGAACTTTCCTACGATCAACTTCTTGAAGTTTCTGAAAAAAATCATGCATCATATAGGAAACTCAAAAAAACTCATGTAAGCTTAAAATTAGAATTTTTTGAGTTACAAAAAGAGCTTGAAATTATGACTAAAGATCATTCTACAATTGATTCAAATCATATGGCTCTACTTGATGAATTTGATGAGTTAAACAAAAAACATTGTGAATTAATTGAAGAGCATGAGTTACTAAAAGTCACACACACCTCACTTGATTCTGATTTTAAGAAGTCTAAAGAGATGGAGATAAATTTGAGGATTGAGAATGAAGTCTTAAAAAGCACAAATTTGATGATTCAAAATAAATTAGATACATGTAAGAAAACAAGGATGACACCTACTTTTGATCAAAAGCCAAAACCTAGGAAGAGGCATTATAACTCAAACCACTTAAGAAACCCTTTACCTAGAGTTAGAGGTTTCTCCTGTGGCATGCTAGGACACATCTCACACACTTGCACAGTTTACCATAATACACATTGGGTGTGGAGACCTAAGTTGCATAATCCACATCATACCACACATGCATTATATTCTACTTTTCATAAGAAGGGACACAAACCTGTTTGGGTTCCTATATCGGACATTTGATAATCTTGCAGGTGGGCTCTCACAAAAGGCCTCGTGAGAGTATGTAGTACCTGGATAGCGGATGCTCTCGACATATGACTGGTGATGCCAATCAGTTTGTTTTGTTGGAGTACAGGACTGGAGGCAAGGTTACTCTTGGAGATAACACCACCAGGAAGGTGGTAGGCTCAGGTATAATTGGTAATTCCAAGAACCTTATGATTGAAAATGTTTTGCTTGTAGATGGAATTAAGCACAACCTGCTGAGCATAAGTCAACTTTGTGACAAGGGCTTCATCATGTAATTCTTTGCAAATTCATGCATTGTAAGTTTAAGTAACAACATTATTTTGCAGGGAAAGAGGATCAACAACGTCTACATGCTTGATTTAAATAACGTTTAATGTGCTGCTTCATTTTGCTTAAAAATAGTGGTTGATGATTCATGGTTGTGGCACCGGAGACTATGTCATACAAGTATGAAAACCCTTAGGAAAGTGACCCAAAAAGACCTAGTTAGAGGTGTCCCCAAACTCACATTTTCAAAAGACCACCTTTGTGATGCCTATCAACTAGGAAAGCAAGTCCACTCCACCTTTCACCCCATTAAGGACATTAACACATCTAGACCTTTAGAAGTCTTTCACATGGATTTGTTTGGACCTATTAGCACTGCCAGCTTGGGAGGGAAAGTCTATGGTTTTTTGATTGTTTATGTCTACTCGAGGTTCACATGGACTAGATTTCTTACACATAAAATTTAGTCTTTTGAGGAGTTTCAAACATTTTCTACTTGGATTTAGAAAAAGCTAGGTTGTGAGATCTTGACCATCCATAATGATCATGGGGGAGAGTTTGAGAATGAAAGATTTGGAGATTTTTATGAGGACAAGGGGATTATCCACAACTTCTCAGCACCTAGGACCCCTCAGCAGAATAAAGTAGCTGAAAGAAAAAACTGGACCTTGGTGGAAGTCGCTAGAGCCATGCTTGCTAAGTATTCGCTTCTAAAATACTTTTCGGCTGAAGCAGTTAACACAGCTTGTTAAGTGTTGAATAGGGTGAACGTTAGAGCCAAATTAGAAAAGATACCCAATGAGATCCTTAAGGGTAGGACACCCAATCTCTCCCACCTTCATGTCTTTGGTTATAAGGTTTTCATTCACAATAATGGGAAGTCTCACTTGGGAAAATTTGATCCTAAATCTGATGAAGGAGTGTTCTTGGGATATTCTAGTGTTGGGAAGTCTTTTAGGGTGTTTAACAAGAGAACTTTAGTGGTGGAAGAAACTACCCATGTAGTATTTGATGAGTCTGATCCTAAAAAGCATGGAGTTGAGGATGATGATGATATTGGAGAGATTACTAGTGGAGTAGAAAACATGGAGAAGGAAGTAGGTCACCAAAACATAGAAGGAGTAGGAGATGTCACCCAAGGAGTAGAAAATTTAGATCTGGAGGAAAGGGTTGGACCTTCTCACACCTTACCTAGAGATTGGAGATACTCTATAAGTCACCCCAAGGAATTGATCTTAGGAGACCCTTCTAATGGAGTTAAGACTAGACATGGACTTAGGAAGGAGGTGAACCACTCTGCCTTTATCTCAATGACTGAACCCACCAACATAAACCAAGCCCTTACTGATGAGTTTTGAATTTTAGCCATGCAGGAGGAGTTGAACCAATTTGTTAGGAATGAAGTTTGGGAGCTTGTAGAAAGACCTAAGGGACAAAGTGTAGTTGGGACAAAGTGGGACTTTAGGAACAAGGTGAATGATTTAGGAGTGGTGGTTAGGAATAAAGCAAGATTGGTGGCTAAGGGGTATAACCAAATATAAGATATAGATTTTTAGGAGACATTTACCCCTGTAGCTACATTGGAAGCCATTAGAGTGTTATTAGCCTTCACCTGTTATAAAGGATTTAAGCTTTATCAAATGGATGTCAAGAGTGCCTTTTTGAATGGGGAAATAAAAGAGGATGTGTTTATAGAACAACCCCAAGGTTTTGAGAGTTCTCAATTTCCAAATCATATTTTTAAATTAAAAAAGGCTTTGTATGGTTTAAAGCAGGCACCAAGAGCATGGTATGAGAGGCTTAGCACATTTTTACTAGGAAGGGAGTTTGTTAAGGGGAGCGTAGACACCACCCTTTTTCTTAAAAGAATTGGATATGATTTGCTCATTATTCAGATTTATGTGGATGATATACTCTTTGGATCTTCTAATAAAAAACTTTATGATGAGTTCTTTAAGATGATGAGTAGAGAGTTTGAGATGAGTATGATGGGAGAGTTGTCCTAGTTTTTGGGGTTTAGAATAAAACAATTGGATGATGGAACCTTTCTTAATCAAACAAAATACATAAAGGATATTTTGAAGAAGTATGAGATGGATAAATCTAAGCCAATTAATACTCCCATAACTTCTAGTGTTCCATTGGATAAGGACCCAAGTGTAAGTCTATTGATCAGAAGAAGTACAGAGGCAAGATTGGATCTTTACTCTACTTGACTGCGAGCTGACCCGACATAATGTTTAGTGTTTGCCTTTGTGCTAGATTTCAAGCCGACCCTAAGGAATCCCACCTAACTACTGTTAAGAGAATTTTTAGATATCTTTTGGGGACCCAAAGCTTAGGGATTTGGTATCCTAGACACAGCACTTCTTTTGAGATTATTGGATTTTCTGACTCTGATTTTGCAGGATGCAAGGTTGATAGAAAAAGTACTTCAGGAACTTGACAATTCATAAGACAATCTTTGGTCTCATGGTCTAGTAGAAAGCAAAATTCTACTGCACTTTCCACTGCTGAAGCTGAATACATTGCTCTTAGAAGTTGTGTGGCCCAAGTCCTTTGGTTAAAATAACAGGTATTGGATTTAGGATTACCTGTAGGCACCATCTCAATCTTTTGTGACAATACTAGTGCCATATGCATCTCTAAAAATCCTATCCAACATTCAAGGACTAAGCACATTGACATTAGGCATCACTTCATTAGAGATCATGTGACTAAGGGAGACATTGAGTTACACCATGTGACATCTGAAAATCAACTGGCTGACATCTTTACTAAAACTCTAACCTTCGACACTTTCAACTCTTTAAGGAATAGATTGGGTGTGATTGACATAACTGCATAAACTTGATCTTCTATTTGCTTTATGTTATTTTTTGTTCTTTTTCTTTTAGTTGCTTTTCCTTTTTGCTCTTTGTTTTCTTATCTTTTTTTTCTCTTCTCTTAGTTTTTGTTTGATTTGGTTTCTTTTTTGTTGCCTTTCTTTCTTAAATTTAGCTTTCAAAAAATCATCGATGAAATGATATCGTATGCCTTATTCTTGATTTTGAGAATTTGTAGTCAATGTTTTACATATCTTAATCTATTAAATGGTAAAAATATTTCGTTGATTGTGCTCTGTCTCTAACCTATTTTAGTGGCATAGTTTTCTTTTCTAATAAAAAATCTATTTCAAATTAAGGATTGTGTATGAAATTAAGATCTTTTCTAAACTTGCTTAAGCAAATCTATCTTGTATTTATAATACATAAAGTTTTTTTGTCACATCAAGATTTCTCATTACTCTTATCATTGGTTATCGATTCTGTTTTGTGGATAGTTCTTCCCTATTTTAGAGAGAGAGCTCCTATTCTCTAATATCTAAAAGATATACTCACAACTAAGAATTCTTTTTTAAGAGATTGAAAAAGAGAATTTAGCTTGCAAAAATAAAAAAAATATGGCCAATGATGCCAAATTGAAAAGAAAAGTATATACACGAAAGTGTATCAAAAATCAAGATACTCAAAGAGCCAATCAAAGTGATAAGAGGCATAAAATAAGCCCACTAAAAGGCAAGCTATTCTCTCTTTTCAAATCTTTTAACACTTAGAAGTTTTCATGTATCGAAGACTTGATTTTGATTTTTTTGCGTTTGTGACAAATTTACTTTGCTTCATTATTCTATAAGATATTTTTTTTTTAACCAAGTGATGAATGGATTCTTTTTTTCTCATATCCAATTGATTTTTTGAGTTAGGACATTGATTTTAAAAGACGATTCAACCCTAAGAGAAAGTTCGAGCTAAGGGTAACCATGATCGGATATTCTACCGTTCTTTGGATTATTGATGTTGTTAACTCATTAACTCACAAGTTTTTAAAATCAATCACATGGAATACTACATCATCTTCATGCCTTGGTAAAAAATAGGGTGTCATGTGGTTTGCTTTTATTCTTAATTCCCTCCTTTTTGAGATGTCAAAAGAGGGAGTAGTTTTAGGATTTCTTGCACTTTTTATTCCGTGTGTTACACTGCTATTTTTAAAATATTTATCGTAGTATTTTGTCATCATCAAAAAGGGGAAGATTGTTGCAAATTCAGGTCCATGAACTATGTTTTGATGATTGGCAAACACTCTTACTTGCCTTGGACTGCCTTTTACTACTGACTTTTCAGGAATCAAAGATCGGACGGAAAAATGAAGCCAGCTCAAGAATGGGTAGATTAGGGTTGAGTCAGTCTGTAATTTTATTTTTCCCTTCTTGAGTTAATTGTAATCTTTAGTGTGACTCATGCAAAGTAACCCTACACACACACACTTGAGATACTTAGAATTTCTATTTTTTTACTCATATCGGCCAGGACGATATTTACATCGTCCTGGACGATCGGGCTTAAAATAGAAAATCTAATCAGGGGTTCTTAATTAAGGCAGCCGTCATTAGCCAATCGGCCTGGACGATACTTGTATCGGCCAGGACAATAGGCTCAAAACAGAAAAAAAATTACCGCTATAAACAATTAAGGTATTATATGTTTTTGGTAATCGGACAGGACGAGCATAGATCGGCCTGGACGATATTCACAATTACGCCTTAATTGAGCAGACAATCAAGGAGGTAATTAAGGATGATTGATACGATTATATCATCTTGGACGATCGTAAGATCGGCCAGAAAGATCTATTCTAAAATCCTTAGTCGCTCCTGGACGATAAATATCAGCCAGCACAAATTCAGGGCGATGTGCTGGACGATCCAGATCGGACAGCCTGAATTCAGGGCGATGCTCTGGACGATTTTCCTCTGATTTGAACTGATCGGTCGGGACGATCGTGATATCATCCTGGACGATCAAGCCAATTTTTAATCGTCCAGTTTGCTATCAGGGCAATGCTTTGGCCGATCTTCTAAAATTTGTACTGATCGTCCAGGACGATTTCCATATCATCCTGAACGATATAGTCGACAACTTGTAATTAATGAGCTATTTTGAGCTCTTCATTATAAGAGCTCTTGTTCAAAATTTTTGAATATCCTTAGCTGCTGTCTTGACCTCAGAAAACTTAAAGGAGAGAGAGAGAGAGAGAGAGAGAGAGAGAGAGAGAGGAGAGAGAGAAAGGATCTTGTGAGGGGGAGCTTGTGAGGGGATTCATAAGGGGTTGCTCCAAGCATTGTTCCACTTCTTCTTCCCTAGAGTCTCTTGTCCTTGGAAGGGTTGGGAGGAACAATTATTACGTCCTCTGACCTAACGTAGAGGTACGTTCGACCGCCAATAACATATCGCCACGTGCTCTTACTCTTTACCGCGCGGCCCGACGACTTGACCCGGAGCGGAACCCAGGAATGCTTTATTTTTTTGCTCAGGATTTGCTCGGGTTTTGCTCAGGATTTGTTAGAAAAAACTAGGTACAACTCAGTATTTGCTCAGGATTTGCTCGGTATTGATAGGGATTTGCTCGGTAGTGCTAGGTATTTGCTCGGTATTGCTAGAAAAATAAGGTACAACTCGGTACAACTCAGTATTTACTCAGGATTTGCTTGGTATTGCTAGGGATTTGCTCGGTAGTGCTAGGTATTTGCTCAGTATTGCTAGAAAAATCTAGGTACAACTCGGTACAACTCAGTATTTGCTTAGGATTTGCTTGGTATTGCTAGGGATTTGCTCGGTAGTGCTAGGTATTTGCTCGGTATTGCTAGAAAAAACTAGGTACAACTCGGTACAACTCAGTATTTGCTCAGGATTTGCTCGGTATTGCTAGGGATTTGCTCGGTAGTGCTAGGTATTTACTCGGTATTGCTAGAAAAAACTCGGTACAACTCAGTATTTGCTCAGGATTTGCTCGGTATTTCTAGGGATTTGCTCGGTAGTTCTATGTATTTGCTCGGTATTGCTAGAAAAAACTAGGTACAACTCGGTACAACTCAGTATTTTCTCAGGATTTGCTCGGTATTGCTAGGTATTTGCCCGGTATTGCTAGAAAAAACTAGGTACAACTCGGTATTTGCTAGATATTTGAAATATATCCAAAAGTGATGGGATGTTATTCGGTTTGTAAGGGAATTAAAAAAACGCATGTGTGAGAACCCAAAAAACGGCGGGTCGGGTCGACGACTTTTCTTCATGCTACGTGGCGCTAAAATATTGGTGGCCGAACGTAGAGGAGCGTACGTTCACAGGACCAAATAAAAGTTCAGTTGGGAGAGGTAAATTTCAGTAAGTGATCAAGGTTCTCTGCCTGCTTCAGGAGGAAGGTTCTCTGCCTTGCCGGGTGTGGCAAAAAGAAGTGTTTGTAAAGGCTTCTTCGCCTAGCTGTGGGGGCTAAGGGAGAGTTATGATTATAGTGCAATACTCAGAGGGCACCTCTGGGGAGTGGACGTAGGTCGAGTTGACCGAACCACTATAAACCTCTGTGTTCTTATTTTTACTGCTTCCGCACTTAAATTTCTACATTGTTTATTTTGTGGTGCTTTGATTTGTGAAATTTGTTGAGCTTTGCTTATAGTTTTAAAATACCAATTCACCCCCCCCCCTCTCTTGGTTAGTCTTGGGCCAGTTCTATAGGGCTTAAAATCCCTAATGAACTTTCAGAAGAGACTACTCATGTAGAGTTTGATGAATTTGGTCCTAGATTCTAGATTTTGGATTACCTCTTGGCATCTTATATATATATATATTAAAGTCTTCATATTACATCTTATTGGATAATCGTCCGGGCCGATCCACTGTTCGTCCTGGACGATACACGTGGCAAGCATTTTAAACGTTTTAACTTCGGCCGGTACGATAAATTATTGTGCATCGTCCTGGACGATACACCTAATCGGCCCGGACGATCTTCTTTTTCTACAGTCGTTCGGCCTGACTCCTCGGGCCGATCGCCTATGTCTGATCGGCCTGAACCCGGACGATCGGACCTTGATGTTTGCTTCTTGGTCTTTTGTGATGTTTTTCTTTTATTTCTGAACCCTCTTTTTCTGATGACAAAAGGGGGAGTAGGATGTAGAAAAAAGCTGTTTGGTCTTGGGTTTGTAACCTTGATGTTTTAATGAAAATTTTCCTACTTGTGTTTGCCATCATCAAAAAGAGGGAGATTACTGCAAATCTATATTTTCATGGCTTTTGTTTTGATGATTGACAAACACTACTTCTCTTGGACTACTTGTTGCTTCTAACTTTTCAGGAATCGAAGACCGGACGATCATGAAGAAGCCAAGTTCAGAATTGTGTAGGTTTAGGGTTGAGTCAGTCTGTACTTTTATTTTTCTATTTTTTGGTCTACTTATAATGGTCAAAGAGACTGATGCTAAGTAACCCTTCACACACACACACTTGAGAGACTTAGAATTTCTATTTTTGCCCACATCGACCCGGCCGATATTTATATCGTCCGGGACGATCAGCTTAAAACAGAAAGTCTAATTAATGATTCTTAATTAAGGCAGCCGACATTAACATATCGGCCTGGACGATACGTGTATCGGCCAGGACGATACGCTCAAAATAGAAAGAAGTATCGGCCTGGACGAAATTACCAAATTATGCCTTAATTGATCAGGAACTCAAGGTAGTAATTAAGGATGATTGATACGATCATATCGTCCTGGACAATCGCAGGATCGGCCAGGATAATACATTCAAAATCCTTGAGTTACTTCAGGACGATAAATATCGGCCAGGTCATAAACAGGGCGATGCTCAGGACGATTTGCATCTGATTTGAACTAATCAGCCAGGACGATAGTATTATCGTCCTTGACGATCAAGCCAAATTTCAATCGTCCAGGACTGTTCCCAGGGCGATGCTCTGGCCGATCTTCTTTGATTTATACTGATCGGCCAGGCCGATGTCCAGATCGGCTGGGACGATAAAGTCGGCTACTTGCAATTAATGAGCTCCTTGAGAGCTCTTCTATTTAAGAGCTCTTATTCAAACGTTTTAAAAGACCTTTTGCTGCTGCCTTTACCTGAGAAGACCTTGAGGAGAGAAAGAGAGAGAGGGAGAGAGAGAGGATCTTGTGAGGGGGAGCTTGTGAGGGGGATTCAAAAGGGTTGCTTCAAGGATCGCTCTGCTTGTCTTTCGTCTGGAGTTTCTCATCCGTGGAAGGGTCGGTAGAGGTAAGGAGTTTGCTTTTGGTTGTGGTTCTCTGCCTGCTTCAGGAGGAAGCAAAAGGAGGTAGGTTCTCTACCTTGCCGGGGTGGCAAAAAGGAGGTTCTTGTAAGGGCTTCTCCGCCTAGCCGTGGGGGCTAAAGGAGAGTCACGTTTTGTAGTGCAATACTTGGAGGGTGCCTCCAAGGAGTGGACGTAGGTCGAGCCGACCGAACCACTATAAATCTTGTGTTCGTATTTTTGCTTCCGCACTTTTTAATTCCGCATTAATTTCTTGTGGTATGATTTGGTTTGTGATTTTATTTCTTTGTCTTAAAAGTTTTTTAAATACCAATTCACCCCCCCCCCCCCCCTTGGTTAGCTTGGGACTAAGTTCATAGGGCTTAACATCCCGAACGAACTTTTAGATGTTCTTGATTATATTTATCATTTTATACTAATCGGCCTGGATGATCTTGAGATCATCTTAAACGATCTAGTTATTTTTCTATCATCCGTACATCCATCCAAGGTGATGGTCTGGGCGATATTTGATGACTTAAACTAATCATACAGGACGATATCCTATCGTCCTGGATGATCTGAACAAAGTAATATTCTAATTGTCAAGACTCTTCCAAATCTTCCTAGCTAATTGGGCTAAATTTGAGCTAATTGTACAGGATGATCAGTAGATTGTCCTGAATGATATTTAATGATTAGTTGCTAATTAGGGCTAATTTGGAGCCCTTGTTTAAAAGATCTCTTATTTTTTCAAGAGAAAATCTTTTGTTGTTGTCCTGACCTGAGAGAGCCAAGAGAAGAGGGAGAGTAAGGGAGAGAGAGAGGATCTTGTGAGGGGGAGTTATGAGAGTTTTTACGAAGGTTGCTCTAAGTAAGGATCTGAGTCATCTTCTCCAATCATCATCCCTAGTTCCTTGGAGGTTCGAGAAAGGTCTACTTCAGCAACTGATTTAGGTTCTCTTCCTGCTTCTAGAGGAAGCAAAAGGACCTGGGTTCTCTTCTTGCTTTAAGAGGAAGCAAAAGGACCTGGGTTCTCTTCTTGCTTTAGGAGGAAGCAAAAAGAGTTGGGTTCTCTTCCTCACTTGGATAGGTCAAAAGGATTTTTTGTATGGGCTTCTCCTTCTTGTTGTGTGGGTAAAAGGAGAGATGCTGAGTTTAGTGCAATGAGGAGAGGCTCCGGAGAGTGGACG
The DNA here is from genome assembly GCA_022539455.1 of Dendrobium nobile. Taxonomy (NCBI): domain Eukaryota; kingdom Viridiplantae; phylum Streptophyta; class Magnoliopsida; order Asparagales; family Orchidaceae; genus Dendrobium; species Dendrobium nobile. Next base: position 18,315,839 of record CM039724.1, on the reverse strand, counting down.
TAGGTCAAGTTAACTAAACCACTATAAAATATGGTGCTTTCTTTCTTATAATTCTTCTGTATTTAATTTCTGCACTTCATTTCTCTTATGGTGAATCTTGATTTGATTTAAGTTTGTATTTTTATTTGGAGAAATTTTTAAATATCAATTCACCCCCCCCCCCCCCCCCCCCCCCTCTTAGTTAGCCTTGGGACTAGTTCATAAGGGCTTAACATCCCTGACAAACTTTCAGTGATTTCATACCCTTTGATTACAAAGTAGAAGACAAGGAAGAAAGTTGGAGTTTTTTAAGGAGAAAGCTCAACAATAAATAGTTATTAATGAGTCGAAGGAGGAAAAGTAGGAGGTGTCGAATTTGAGAAGCTTAGAGGTAATCTCAATCTTTCATATATTTAGCTTTACATTTTAGAAGAAAATTTTATATTTGAGTTGGTAATTTATTAGAAATTTGAGATTATACTCCTAAGGGTAAGGACTTAAGATTTTAAAATATTTCTCATAACCTAAATCTAAATTGGGTACTATAAAGTAGTGACATGAACCTATCTAATAAAGTGTAAATCTGGACTTACCCTAGCCAAGATTGAGGAGCCAGCTAACCACCTAGGCACTTTAAAATCATGTGTTCGATCTCTTTATTAAAGATGGGTAGGGACATTATTTAAGTTTTAAGGAATTGGGGACAGACATTTAGTACATATCCTAATTAGCCCCTTAACTTATGTAGGGTAAATGATGCTTGAAAGTAAAATATAATTAAAATTTTAGGCTCTTTTAATTTGTATCTAATACAATTCATGCTAATTAAATTGAATGCATAAAATGATTATGAAGTAGTTTTAAAATCAACCTTAGAAAATAATTTTTTTCCTATAGATTGCACAATATCCTCTTAATAGAACAGTAACCTAATAGGCCATGTGGTCTTCTAGAACCCATAGATATGGAGGTGCTTAACAAGGAATAGAAGGCAATAATATGCATATGCTGACTCTGGGTGGTCTCGAACTTACTTCTTAGGTTGTTATAGTTTCTACGTGAGCCTAAAAATTTTATTATAGTTTCAAGTATAAAACTTTTATTCATACTCTCACAAAAACTCTGATCGTATCCAAGCTAAAACAAAATGTGGCATATAAGAAAACCTAGAAAAATAAGAAATTCTACTATGCAAATAATGTAAATAGACAAATTAAATTATCCAAAATATAATTTACAATGTCCATATGACAAGTGCTACTTTATTTATAACCCAAATTTGTTGAAAAGTAAAGTGGCCAGATACAACTGACAACAAACTCAAATTCTAATCCTAAGACCAACGCAAGTGATTTTGAAATGGGATATCTCTTCTTTTCTTCACTTCTTCGTCTTCTCTCCTTTTCCTTCTTTTCTTCTATGAGCTCCTTGAATTTGTCGGGTCTGGATATCTAAACGAAAAGAAACTCAAAGGGGTATTTTCTTTTCTCTTTGGATATTAAAATCATCATAACTTAGCTTTTCAAATAAAAGAGAACATTCCCCTAAGGGATAATCTCTCCTCTTTGAATTCTAAGTTGGATGTGGTATCCCACTTTCAAGTCACTTTCACATTACAACTCTTTTCCAAACACATTTATATTATATTTCATTTATATAAAAAAATCTAAATCACCTATAGGGTTATCCTAAGTAGTTTATAATAAAATCATCCCAAATAGTTATATATTTATATTTAAATAAAATTTTACCATCCATAATTGGTAATGCTCTTTAATTTTAAAGGGGGTTTAGCATTTTACACTTGCAGAAAATTTATGTCAATTTAAAGCATTAATTTGGCCCCTTTGATTTAATTTTAAAGGGGCTGGAATAGGAGGATGTTTTAGAGATCATAAAGGAAGATTATTGCTTGCATTTGGAGAAAGGAAAACTCATTGGGATATTTCTCATCTTGAAATGGAAGTTATTTTGATTCTTAGAAGATTCTTTCAACCGTGGATGATGGAGTATAGAGGAATAATAATTGAAGGAGATAATATCAATGTTATCAACTTCATAAGAAATTCATTGAAGAAGACCAATTGGCAAAGGACGGATTGGATCGAGAAGGATTTTATGTTCTTGACCGACTTCAATAAGGTGATTCTTAATCATGTTCATAGGAATTGTAATAAGGTAGCCGATTGTTGTGCTACTTTAGCTTTAGATTCTAATTTTTACTTTGATAGCTCTTCTTTTGCTAGCATTCCTTCTTCTCTTTGTTTTCTTTTGAAGAAGGAATGTGAGCCTCTACTTTAGTTGTATCTTGTTTTTTCTTTATTAATTGCAAATTGCATTTCTCAAAAAAAAAAAACAAAGATTTAGCTCTACACGAGCATGACCACCTGCATAAAATTTTGTGAAAATCTAGATTGTTTGTAACCTAAGGGTAATCTATCATTCATCATATCAATTCTCATATTTTAGGAGAAAGTAAATAAACAAACATATCAACCATTACAACCAATATGTAGTGAAAACAATGAGTTTCACCTATCACATAGCAGCAATAAAGTAAATAACTGCCTAACCTAAAGGTAATGTCAGTTGTCCTAGAAAACAAATCTAAATGTGTGTGATAGGGTGGGTGGTTTAGATATATCCTAAGTTAATTATTAATTGAAGTTTACTAATTAATTAGATTTTATTTGTTAAAAGGCCAAGGGAATTATATGTTCGAGTTTAAATTTTAGTGTATTTAGTATCTTGAAATTTATTTTAAGTTGAATTTTAATTGTTCAAGTTGATTAATAAGATTTGGTTATTTAAGATATTTTTAATTAACCACTTTTAATTCTTAGAGTATTTAATTTAATGATCTATGGAATTTTTAATGGTTTTATTTAAAGTTTTGATGATTTGTCAATTTTAAATAATTTATTAAAATTTTAATTGATTTATTAAAGTGTAAATGTTTTATTGAATTTTTTATGATTTTATTTACTTTTGGTAATTTATTAATTTTAAATGATTTATTGAAATTTTCATTGATTTATGAAATTGTTAAGGTTTTATTAAATTTTTAAAAATTTAGTATATTTTTATATCTTTTTTATTTTATTTTTATTTTTATTTTATTATTATTATTATTATTATTATTATTATTATTATTATTATTATTATGTATATATATATATTAATTGATTGTAATTTATTTTTTAACCTCTCTTTAAATTTTATTTAGGATTGATTAGTTTAATCTATTACAAAATTTTATTAGTTTTCCCATTTTTAAAATCATTTATGACTTTTAATATTTCTATATTTGTGTTTAAGTTTCATATTAGTGTTATTTAAATGTTATGTGATTGAATGCAGATTTCTTTTTTTTTAAGATTGATTTATTATTTAAGTTTGATTATTATTTAGGATATATTGCACTTAGATTAAAGATATCCACTAATCCTAAAGTGAAGTGTCACTAAGTTTTCTATATTTAGTATTTTCCTTCATAAAGGGTGCATGCATCCTAAATCTATGTTCTCTAAGACCCATCCTTAATTTTTATCCTTAAGTGCCACTGATGTTATATGGGATGAAAAGTATTGTTACTAACCTTTTGGAGATATACATTACTGTAAATTGCTTTTGGGTTCTAAATAACAAAAAAAAAATCTAAATAACAGAACAATAATAATTTGCAAGTAAATTTGAATTTAAAATGCATAATAAATAAAATTGAGGTTTCTATAGGGCCCTAATATTAGAAATTTGAATAATTATATCAGGGGTTTTGGGACTTAAGGTTTATCTAAGTCTTAGAATACTTATAGAGTACCAGAGCCAACATCAAGTATTTTTGCCCGTAGCACCTCCATCCTGTTGGATGGAGATGATTGACGCCTTTTAGTACATTCCCTTTTTGCTCACTTGATTGATACCATTCCTCACAGTTCATGTAAATAAAGATAAAAAGAATGTATTAAAAGCACATTTAATAATTATAATTAAAAAAATAAAAAACATAATTTAAATTCAAACGTACCTTTTTTTGGGCTTGCACACTGATTTGGATTTTGCCTTTTGAATTTTTCATTTTTTGAACTCATATTTCATATTTTTTGAGAAAATCACCCGAGGCACAAGAAAAGGGAAGTAGAAGGGGAAGAAAGAGAGGGGTAGAGAGAGAAAGAGTGGCATTGCTTTTCAACAGTTACCTAAACCAACCATTCTCTAACACAAACACTTTTATTTCTCAAAATCATACTTCTTCAACTTTAAAACATACGCTTCTCCCATTTCCAACACACACCTTGCTTTCCTTTACTTGCATTTCTCAACTCTCAGAATATATACAAATTCCCTTTTCCAAATATACACAAGTCACCTTTCATCTTCGCTTTATTTTATAGAATACACTTGATGCACTTCGCAATGAACATATACACTTCCCCTTTCAAAATAACATACATTTTACCCTTCCAAACTCACACTTTTCAAGGCTCATACATTTCACATACACTTGTGACTTCCATAATCAAGATTGACTAAACATACACATACACTTTTCTATTACATATTTATGTGTATCATTTCCCAAAGAAACACACAATCCACTTTCAAAGCATACACATAATTTCCACCTTTACAAAACACATTTCAATACAGGCACAAACTCTATATCTCAAAAACTTCTCAAAGATACACACATTACCTTACTTTCACATATACAATTTCCACCTTTCCATAATGCACAAGTTCCACTTTCACACATTTGATATTTTAACAGAAACATACACTTTTCACTTTCAAAAACTTCCCAAAAGATATACATTTTTACTTTTCAAACACACACTCTTCTCACTTTCCAAAACACAAACAATTCACCTTTAAACACACATTTTCCACAAATAGAAACACTTTTCCTTTCATCTTTCCCAAGCATCACCCTTCAAAACCTACACATTTCACTTTCAAAATTCAGACTCTCTACTTTCCAAAACCTCACATTTAAGAAAGAAAACTACACCTTTATATATATATACCTTTTTTTTTCAAGCAAAAAATGAACAACCCAGCTGATGTTAAAACACAACATTCATATTAAAATGCCACCTTAAGAAAGAGATTTTGATGTCAGCTTGAGCCCTTCACATTTCAAGAAAATACTCCAATAACATGAACAACATCGCATAAAACTTCTTCAACTTAACACTTATACCAAATTCTGTTATAAGTAGAAATAAATTTTCATGCAACTTAATTCTTTCCAAAGATCTCAAAAGTCATCACTTCCTTATGAATGCCACTCTCCCATCTTCACCAATTAGGCCAACAAAGATTGATAAAAGAAACAGAAATTTAAGCAACTTTGTTTCCTTTTAACCATTCAAAGAAATCCTCCAATCATAAATCATGATTCATACAACCAACAACTTTCTCATGTAGCATACAACTTGAAGCCTTCTTAAGGAGGATGAATGTAAATCTATAGAATGAACTCCTCCCCCTTATCACAAGCTTCATTTTAGATCTACCTTGCAAATATCGACAATTACTTCATGGAAAAAAAGAGGGGTTCATACAAATCTTATGCAATTCATCTTTCAAATGCCATGTTTATCAACACTAACTATCCATAAAAAATTCCTTCATGAAAGCTAGAGTATCCACCACATAGAGATAAAAAGGATACACAAATGCTGAAGTTTGAATATTAATTCAATCCACCTTATGCTGAAGTTTGAATATTATTTCAATCACATGCATACATACATGAGGGATAAATTTGCAAGTACAAAAATGCAAAGAGAAGTATACATAAATGCGGGGTTTGTGTTGACATCCACAAAAATGATTCTCTAAAGCAAGTAAATCATCTCCAACCTATAATTTCAATATTTGACCAAAGGAAATAGATATAACTTATGTCATATATATTCGTCCAATAAAAGAGAACCCAAATTGGAGACGTTCGATCCCAATTTAAATGGTGAATCTATTATTGAAGTTTTGTTTGCACAAATCTGTTGACTCAACACATGTATATATGATAAATTGTAGCAAGTAAAAGCAATCCCTACATGACATATTTTCCATGGATACTAATTCCCAACAGTGATAATCTTGATATACTTCATATAAGTAAATGTTCGGGCAAGAAAATCACTGTATTCGAGCAAGATGATGCCAAAATGCAAGAATCCTAACCAATTTATTAAGGTAATTTCATAAAAAGAACACATTCCAACTTCAAGCGGACACTATATAGTATTTTCTTGTAGGAATTTTAAAGTGAAGGAGAGGAAGAAGGAGAAATGGGGAGAGCTCACCTTACAAACAAAGGAGGGCTGGCGACTAGGGCAAGTCAGTGGCTAAGGTAGGCATCATCCAGGGCAAGTGACAGAGCCGAAAGCTTCCATCGGGCTGGGGGTATGGCGGGTTGTACGAATGGGAGGATTCCTCCTGGAGCTCCTTGCGAACCAAGGGAGGTATGTTAAGTAAATGGATTTAATTAAAAATTTTAAATGAAATCTAATTTAAAAAAATTGATATAATTTGAATTAATGTAATTAATTTCATTAACATGAATTTGGTTTCAATTTAGATTCGTGATAATTTTATTTAGAATAATCAGAGTCATCGCTATTAAATTAAATTTGCACCGAGTCAATTTTATTTAAAGTGGTGATGGTTCAAGTCGAGTTAGGTTGAGTCAATGCTACGTCAATAGGCATCCCCCTAAGGTGATCCTAAAGGCAACTTCTACACTAGGCTATGAAGACCTAGGTGCTAGAGATTAATTCTGGGGAAATTGACCTCGAGTAATGAGGTCAACAACGCACTTTGTGTACAAAGGTGTTCCAAATAAGATAGGAATTATACACAATGTTTAACAATATTAATGAAGTTTACATGTTAGAAAATACATACATTGCTAACAACATCACAATGTCTAGAGGAGAAATTAATGAATTCATTACAAATAAGTACTTTAGTGATGCCCAAAAAGATGCTTATGTCACCCCCTTTACCAAAAAGAAAGAGCTATTACCTTTTTTTTTTTTTTTTGAAGAAAATGTAGCAAATTGCATTGAAAACTAAGAAAGCAACCTATAGACTTAAAACATTAGATTCCTCATTTAACAAAGACAAAAAAGAAGGAGGAACCTTATTCATACTAATATCATCCCAAATAAAAGAACTCAATATACCATAGTTAGCACATAAATCCGCTAACTTATTACACTTTCTATCTATGCAATTAAAAATAACATTGTTGAACCCATTGACTAAATGAACATCTTTGATCTATAAGGATCAAGTTTTGTTTGAGGTCATCTCTTGGCCTATTAAAGTTGGAGCTGTTGTTATTGCTTCGTCAATATTGTTTAGATCGTCTAAAGGGTCTGCCCGTGGATAGACTTTGTTGAGGAGGTTGTTGTTTGATGTTTGTAATGACAAGGTGGTTGTTTGGTCACTTATTTTTCAGTTGTTCTTTGAAGATCAAGTCTTATTGGTTAAAGACTGGAAGGATTTGAAGTTTTTTGGTTTTTCTCTTGTCAATGTGATGAGAGTGGTGATGATTATTAGTTCGGTTGGCTTTGGCAATGTTGAGGCCGGTTATTGGCTTCTTGAGGTGGTTGTTCGTGTTATGGCTTTACATTGGAATACTAATGGTGTTGGTCTTGCCAGTATGATGGGTGTGGTGGCGATTTTTAGTTTATATGACTTTGCTTGTGAAGAGGCCAACTCTTGGACTATTGAGGAGGGAGTTGGTGTTATTGCTTTATCGTCGTTGATTGGTTCGTTCTTGGTGCCTGTTGTCAGTTGTGTTGATGCTACAACAGCGAATTATACTCTTGATTGGAGCTTGTTAGACCCTTCGATCGATGGGGGTCTGGTCGATGTTTGGATAGCTGGTTTAGTAGTTGTTTTTATTTTTCATGAAACTAGTTATCATTTGCTTGTTTTGCTTATAGGCTTCTTTTATCTTTTTAAAACCATTATGATGAAATATGGGATTTTTATTAGGTTTTATTTTCCATCTTTTGGGAAAGCTGGGATACTAACCAACCTTTTAGGTTATTTTAATATTTGGTATTCCCATCACCCCAATGGATCTAAAATGAAATTTAGTGGATCGCATATCCATTATGGTAGTTTTAAAGGGTTTGCTTTTGCTTTCTAGATGTATTAGGTATTTCTTCTTTTAATGCAATTTGAATTTCTTCAAAAAAAAAAAAGACTAAATGAACATCTCCATACCTTGAGTCACCACTTGTCTTATCTCTTTGCAAAAACTTCATATTGTTAACATTGTTACTTTCAATTACAATCCCCTTGTATTTAAACATCCAATCTTTGATCATCTCTTTGATTGATTGAGTAGCCAAAAGCTCCAATGTAGATATGTCCCAATGAACAAATGGCTTTCCAAAAGCCAAGAGAAATCTACCTTTGTTATCTCAAAACACCCCTCCAATGCTAGATTTATAAGAAGGTCGTAAAGCCACATCCACATTTACCTTTATCTAATTGGGTGGAGGAGGATACCAATGCAAATTGGATAACCTAGTAGACTGATTAGCATCCCATGTACCCAAGTATTTACCAATACCATTTGCAGATATAGAAGCATAACTCACTACATTAGAAGCAATAATTAATGAGTTGTCTTCACTCGCACTATGAATAAACTTGTTTCTTGACTTCCATGTAAAGAATACCACACTACAATACAAATTAACCATGAAAGAACTTTGTCTAGATAGCTAATTACAGCATTCCGTTAAGGAAACAAATTTCGGTATTGCAATCCCCCACTTTCCTAGTTGATTTAAAACTTCCTTCAGCTTTGCACACCTAACAAAAACATGATCTTTATCCTCTATTTCATTATAGCTCCTCAGGTAATGACTTTCCCTATGCAATCTTCTTTACTCAAGAAACTAAAAAGTAGGAAGAGCTTTGTTAAAAAATCAACACCATAGTGTCTCCACTCTTGAGTTCAAATTACTTTTTGTTATCCAACTCCAGAACTGCTTCTGTGCAGTTAGCATAACAGACGCCTCAAACACCATAGAAGAAATGGATTTCCCAGTTTTTTGATAAAGCAACTCCATCTTGTCCTCTTCCATTCCAAAGAAAATTTTAACTTGAGAGATTAGATTTACAAGATTTATTCCCATATACTTTCTTATCTCTTCCACATTCCATCTACCATTAGTAATGAAGTTGGACACCGAGAAACTGCTGTTGTCATGTGGGATGACAAAAGTTGGCCATTTACTAATGCTTTTATCCAATATCCATGTGTCATTGAATACATCAATAGCCTCTCCAGTAGCAATATTCCATCTAATTAAAGGCCTTAGTGTTTTACCTCCATCCATGATGATCTTCCAAGCTGATGAACATGTCCTCATTGTGTCATTTTCCAACAAGTCTCCATATTTCGGATAGAACACTTTGTGTAGCAATGAGTCTTTATCTTTCACATATTTCCATGCTAATTTAGCTCTCAACAGTCCCATTTTACTCAAACAAGAGTGAAGAGCTCTACCTCCCCATTTCAGTGGCAAACACATTACATCCCAATTGACATAATGAATCTTATGTCTTCCCTTGGACTTGTTCCAAATAAACTTCTACAAATCTTGTTTACCTCTTTAAGCACACTCTTAGGAACCAAAGAGTTGGTACAATGAAAGATAGTGTAAGATAGCAAAATCATTTTTGTTAGCAAAATCTTACCAGCTAAGGATATCAATTTCCCTCCCCAAATATTTGTCATCCTTAATGCCTTATCAACAATAAAATGAAAGTCTTCTCTTACTAGCCTTCTCAATACTAACTTTACTCCAAGGTATGATAGCTCCTTAACTGTTTTGAACCCCATTAATCAAAAAATTGTCTTCTTCCTTCTTCTACTAATAGTTTTACCAAATATCATACAAGATTTGTTGGTATTAATCCTCTGGCCTGACCATCCACAAAAATTTTCCAAAATTGCCTATATCTCCCTGACTACTTTTAAGTTGGCTTTCGAGAAAATAATCACATCATCTGCATACAACAAATGGGAAATTCTAGGTCCCGTTGAACACAGCTAAACACCAATAGAGCCTTCTCTTTGTCTGAAAGCATTGGATAACAATTGAGCACATATAATAAATAGAAATGGGGACAAGGGACATCCTTGTCGGAATCCGCTTCTTCCACTTATCCAATTAGACAAATTACCGTTGATCAAAATAGAGAATTTTGAATCTTTTAAACACTCCAAAATTAGCTTAGAAAACTTAGAAGGAAAACCAAAATAATCCAATGCTTTCTCCAAGGTTGGCCACCCCATCGAATCATATGACTGCTCCATGTCAATTTTGAAAGAAGCAAAACCTTTAGATGATTGAGAATACCTGAATTTATGCATAATCTCTTGTGCTATCAACACATGATCTGATAAGGATCTTCCTTTCAAGAATGTCGCATGCTCTTTGGAAATTAATTTTGGGATAATAGAAGACATCCTGTTCATAAGAACTTTTGTTGCCAATTTATAAACAGTGTTACACAAGCTTATAGGTCTAAAATTAGACGGAGTAAATGGGTTGCTCACTTTTGAAATAAGAGCAATAATTATTTCCTTCCACTTTGAATCCTTATCTGACTACTCAAAAAAATAGTTGATGACATTCCACAAGTCAACTTTAACTATCTCCCAATATGCTTTAATGAAAGAAAAAAGTAATACCATCATTACCTGGAGAGATGTTGTTTCCACTAAGCTTGATCACTGCTTCCATCTCTTCAATAGTGAAAGCTTTGTTTAATTTTTCTTTATCTCCATCATCAAGACTTCTCCACGGCCTAGGCCAATCTTCAAGCATGCAATCTATGTTTTTCCATTTATCTTTGAAATATTGAATCATGACATCCTCTATTTAATTTTGATCTTCTACAATCTCTCCGTTTTCTTTTTTAATTTTTGCAATATAGTTAGAATTCCTTCTTACTGAAGCAAAAGCTTGAAAGAATTTTGAATTATGATCTCCCTCCACCATCCACTTCACCTTAGCACTTTGCCTCCACGATGTATCCAACCGAGCAAGTGTTGAATCGAGTTCACCCACTTTTACTTTTAACAACCAACAATCTTCCTCCGAAAGTCCACCATTGTTTTCTTCCTTTGTTTGAAGATCTTCAATTTGCTTCAACAATTCAACCTTCATTAAAAATAAGCTTTTATGTTTAGTTTTTCTCCAATAAAATAGAGGCTTTAGAGCTTTTTCCATTTTATAATTCAGGATTTGGGAGTAACTACCAACAAATTTCTTCGACCATACACCTCTCACCACTACAGCCGATACCTTGTTGGAAGCCCAAACATTTTCAAACCTTAAAACCTTCTTAGATGATGGCTGGATCAAGAGATTTAGGATAACTGAATAGTGGTTTGAAGCCACCCAAGCCAAGTGCCTCACCACCAACCGATGAGAAGAATCCAATACAACCGAGTTTAAGAAGCATCTATCTAGTCTTTCAAGGATCCGATCCACACTTGATTTGTTGTTACACCAAGTGAACTTTGGTCCCACATACCCAACTTCATGAAAATCATTGCAAACTAGAAAAGTCTTCATCTCCTTTGGTCCTAGGGAAAACATGAATCTTTCCCTCTTGTCTTCCTTAGAAAGAATATAATTAAAATCTCCTCCTATTACCATAGGAAAATCCTTAGAGGAATAAAATTCCATCCTTTCCCAAAGCCTTCTTCTTTTATAAATATCCTTGTTATCATATATTGAAGCAATCCTCCACTTTCCTCTATTAGGAACCTCCAAATCACCAATAATAAATTGGGAAGAATATTCTAAAATTTGAAATTTGTCAATACTAGCTTTCCACACCACAAGAATAACTCCTGACAAACCTTCTGAAGAAGCTTAAAAGAAATCCCACTATGAACCAATTATCTGATCAACATCCCTCCTTTCGATATTTGAAATTTTGGTTTCTAATAAACCAATAAAAAAAACCCCATGCTTTTTTACTACTTCCTTCAAGTATAAAAAAGCTTTCTTCTTCCTAGCTCCTCTATAATTCCAAAAAGCTATGAAAGATGTCATTGAATAAGAGGGGATAAAGTCTCCAACTTATCTTTACCGTCACCTTCAACTTTCCTACTCCTATGAGCCAAATTAATAGGACCCAACCCTTTTAGTTGTTTAGCTCCTTTCCTTTTAACATTAAAGGATCCACCTTCCTTCATATCAATTCTTGAATTCATTTCCTCCATATTAATCTTGAGATTTACATCTGCTACTTTATTTAACCCATTCAATTCTTCAAATTTATTGGCAACAACTTCCTCCGTACAGAAAATCTCTCCTTCCTCCACCATTCCATCTAAAATATTGAATTTATTTTCAAAAGCAATATTAGATGTTTTGATAGACATAACATTGGCTTTTGTGATATATGAAGCTAAGTTATCCATAGTTTCCTGAATTGCACCCTTCTCAGAATCTTCATTTTGATTTGCTTTCCCTGTTTGAACAAAGACATCCTCCTTCCTTCTGTATTTCTCGGCATCAACAAAGCTTTGCTTCAGATTTTCTGTTACTACTTCAGAATTTTTGAGCACAAACTCTTCCTTATTCCATGGGTTAATCTTCTTGAAAGCATAGTTTCTATTTCTTCTTTTCCCATAGCTAACTTGCATCCATGGCCCATAACCTTCATTTGCAACACTTGAAACTTCAACTACCAGCTTATTCTTTATTGTTGAATAATCATCCTCCATTTGCTTAAAAGAAAGAGCTATTACCTTACATGCATTTTTTCCCTCAATAATCACCCAAGTTGTTTAATTTATGTCAAACCTATGCAAGAAAAAATTACAAAGCCATAATCAATCTATATATAAAGCATATTAACCCGCCAAATTCATTCTTCTAACACTTTGTCACAAATAACACTGGACACTTCTTGTAGAAGACCTTAAGGAAAAGATTTTGCTATTCTTTGATTCTTTGTCCAAAGCCATGCATAGGGCTATTCTCCCTTTCATCATGAATAAACTCCATGAGGACTTGGGGGGCTCATTTGATTTAGATATACGAAATTGGCCTATCAATATTGCCAGTTGTGTGCTAACCCAGAAAAATAGTATTGACTACGGCATGTTCGTCTACAAGTATATTGAAGCATTTATCCAAAATGAAGTTGTTGACTGGGCTGAATATTAAGATTGGAAAGATAAAATGACACAATTTAGATTGGAACTGGCATATGCCTCATTATATTTTACTTTAAAATAATTTTTTTAATTTTGTCAATAGTTATTTTTTATTATTTAATTTATTTATACATTCATCACTTGTTACAAATTTGAGTCATAATCGTTATTTTTTTTATTAGTTGACAATATCACTCTGTATAATTATATAATTTTTTTAAAAATAAATTCATTTATATAGTTTTATATTTTAATGATCCTTGGAATAATATTTTTTTTAGTAATATAAGTTTACGTGGGGTACTATAATATATACATCGTTATACATAATGTGTACATGGTTATGACAAGCATGTACACACTATACACACTGAGTACAAGCTTTCTATATTTTTTTTAAGGATTCTTAGAATAATATTTTTTTAGTAATATAAATTTATATGAGTTATCATAATATGTTCATCATTCTATATAATGTATACATGATTACCACAAGCTTCTACACACAATCAACAATCATATACCATAGTGCACGCACTGTACACAACGTACAAACTTTTCTATGCAAATGCACACACTATGTAGAATGATGAATTAATATTGGTGATTGAATGGTGATTGTACCTCTCGGATTTCAAATTAGAGAGAGAAAGTTAGAGAGAGAAAGTCTGGGATTTCAAATTCTCGGATTTGGCGGTTCGTGTGATTCGTGCGGACGGTGGCGAATCTCGCCGGCGACTGGCCGGCTGACTGGCATTCTAGAGCTTTGACGATGGAGCAACGTCGTCTACTCCCATCGGATGTTTGGAATAATTGTAAGAAGAATTTGGCGATACCGACCTCGGAGGTGTTTAATGGTAATTCTAAGGTGTTGGAGGGATTCAACCAGAACTTTAAGGGTTTTAATGGTAAACCCCTTGTTATCAATGAGGGGGGGTTATTAGGAAGATCGGAATTACCTATTCTGATTCCTGGCAAAGGTAAAAATGTTATCAAGGATGGAGATGTGAGTTTCTTGAAAGGAAATTCTGTACCGGATGGGGACTTTAAAGAAGCAGATTTGGACTGTTCTGTTTCTTCTGATCTGAGAGTTTATTCATGTAAGAATTTTGACTCAAAATCCTTACCTTCTTCTCCATGTAGAAGAGATTCCTCTGTCAATGATCTAGTTAGTAGCAATCCTCGGGAGGCGGATATTGTGATTGAAGATTTGCTTCTGAAGGCTAGTAATGTTATTCCTGATGCTAAGGAGTCAGATGCGACCGTAGGTAATACGATGTGATTGCATTCGGCGTGGAATAAAAAACAGTATGTTAAAGTTGATAACCTGGACCTGGGATCGTTTCTATCTGACGATGGGAAGGTAGTTACTCTTCATACTAATAAAGAACTGGAAAATGCCAGAAGACTGGAAAGGGCTGTTGTCGTCAAATTTTTTGATGATAATATTCCTTTTCATGTGATTAGTTCTGATTTGAGAAGACAATGGGATAAATATGGAAAATTCCATATCACAGGTCTAGGTCTTGGTTGGACGCTGTGTTCGTTTGAAGATTCTGTAGCTGTTGAACAAGTCCTGTCAGGAGGACCTTGGTGGATCAGCGGTCAAGTGGTAGGATTGGATAAGTGGTCTATCAATTTTAATCCTATGTCTCTCAGTGGCATCTCATCTCCAATTTGGATTAGATTGCCGAATCTTCCCTTGCAATGCTAGGATGAGATCAATATTTGCAGGATTGCATCGCTAGTAGGGAAACCATTTCTTCTAGATGGAAACTCCTTTCAATGGAGCAGGAGGGAATATGCCAGGGTGTGTGTTCGTGTTTCCCTGGATAAGAAGTTAGCTCATGGTGTTTGGGTGGAAGGTCTATCAGGCAAGTTTTTTCAAAAAGTTGAATATGAAGGAATATCTAAAATTTGTGCTTGTTGCGGTAGAATTGGACATGATTTGAATGCTTGTAATGAACCAAAGAAGATGGGCGGGCTGGAAAAGAACTGCAATCCGATTGACAATGTTCCAAGCAGTAATGTTACTGAAGACAGTGTGGAGAAGGCAGTTGAGAAGGAAACTTGGACTATTGTTAATAACAGGAAGAAGAATTTCTCTAATCTTCAGAACTTGAAGAGATTCCCTCCCAGGAAAAACCCTGTTCTAATGAAAAAGATCTTTGTTCCTAAAGCTATTAATTTTGTTGATGTTAATCTTATTTCTTTGGCTGACAAAGAGGTTGGTGCTAAGCTGGATGAGGTGAGGGATATGTCTTTTTTGAAAGAGAAGAATGTTGAACCAACTAATGGGGTTGGTAATTCAGTGGAGGATTTATCTCTCAAGACCAAACAGATGATTGATAAGGAAGTGAACATTGCAGTGGAGATTAACAATAAATTTGGTGTGTTATCTGATTTGGAGGAGGGTGTTAGAGAGGAGCCCGTTGCAGCTATTGATATAGGAACTTTGGAGGAAGGAGAAATTCCTGAATCTACTTTGGAAGGAGATGTTTTAAAGAAAGATAAGGCTGAGAAGCTTAGTCCTCTGAATGCTCATGAAGTTGATATAGCCAAGAATCACTCAGATTCGAGTTTGGAGGGTAACCTTTCCTTGGATAAAAAAACTAAACTGACTAAAGAGCTCAAATCTCTTGGTGCTGGTAATATAATTGCTCATAATAGGAAGGGAGAAAGTGGAAAAGCCAAGAAGAATGGGGGTCCGTCCCCCATCTTTAGAAAATGAGTTCTCTACTATTCTGGAATTGTAGAGGAGCCAGGAAGGTGGAGGCTGCTCTATATCTAAAGGAAGTGGTGAAGGATTATAAAGTTTTTTTTGTTGGTTTGTTGGAAATAAAGATTTGCTCTTTAGACAACAACCAAATTTTGAAGATTTTGGGTAGCAACTGGGATTTTTTCATGGTTACAGCTGGTGGTCTTTCAGGAGGTCTTTTGATTTTATGGAGGAAGGACTTGGCGGTTTTCTCAGTTATGGAGGCTTCTTCCCAGCTAGTGGTGGGGAAGTTGGAGGTGTTGGGTAAGGGAAGTTGGATTGTTGCTTCTGTGTATGGAAGCACGGATGGTCAAGAAAGGAAATTGCTTTGGGAAGGTCTGGAGAAGCATTGTTCGGCTGATTTACCTTTGGTAATTGGCGGTGACTTCAACTGTATTCTCTCTCAAGATGAGAAAAGAGGTGGGAGGAAATTCATTATGACTCAAGGTTCCAAGGACTTTCAGCAAATTTTGATTAATAATGATCTGCATGAGGTTAAGGCTGTGGGACCAAAGTTTACATGGTGCAATAATAAATCTGGTAGTGCTCGTATTCTTGAAAAATTAGACAGATGTCTAATTAACTCCTTAGCTATGAATTTGTTACAAGTTTTTCTTGTTAAGCATCTCTCTCGTATTGCCTCGGACCACTGTCCGATTCTTTTTGAGATGTTTAAATCTGTGGAATTTAGTAAGAGGGATATACGATATGAGGAGGTGTGGGCCTCGTATCATGGTGCCACTGCTTTAGTGAGGAAGATTTGGAACAAAAAATCTATTGGTGATCCGGCCTTTACTCTTAATTGGAAGTTTAAAAAGACACTTAGAGGTCTTTTCTTCTGGTTCAAGGAGAAGCACCGAAGTGTAACTGAGCTAAGAGACAGTTTAAAAGGAGAAATCCTGGAATTACAGATGGAGGAATCGGTGAATGGCATTTCAGAGGATAAGCTGCAATTGCTGAGATTCAAGATCAATGAACTGAATGTCACGTTAGCTCGCCTTAATGCTTGGTGGAAACAAAGAGCTAAAGTCAAATGGATGGAAGAAGGTGATAGTAATTCCTCTTTTTTTCATGCCTTTGCTAGTGCAAGAAGAAATAGCAATTGGATTCATCATATTAGGAAGAGTGACGGTAGTATATTAGAAGAGGTTTCGGTTATTCAGAACGTTTTTACAGATTTTTTCAGAAGGAAGTGGCAGCATAGAAATTGCTCTTTGGAGGGGTGGCCGAATCCTTCTCATTTGATTAGCAGTGAAGATCAAAGGCTGCTGGAGGCTGATTTTACTAGAGAAGAACTTCAATTGGTGGTAGCTAATTCTGAAAGAAACATCTCTCCTGGTTTAGATGGTATAACCTTCTCATTCATGAAAGACTTTTGGAATGTGATTAAGGATGATATGTGGGCGGCAGTGTTTCATGTCTTGTCCTCTTGCAACATGGATCAATCGTGGAAAGAAACCTTGATTGTGCTGATTCCGAAAATCAAGTGTCCTCAAGAGCCTTCTCATTTCCGGCCTATTAGTCTTTGCATGACTACCTATAAAGTTATTGCAAAAATGCTTCTTAACAGGTTGGAGAAGATTATTCATAAACTCATTTCGGTAGATCAAGCAGCATTCATTAAAGGTCGATCCTTATCTGATCATGTGTTGGTGGCTCAAGAGATTTTCAATAAATTCAGATGGTCCAAAGCTAAAGGTGGTTTGCTAGCAATCAAGCTGGATATGGAGCAGGCTTACGATAGCATGGGTTGGGATGCTTTGAGGCAAGTACTTATTCATTTTAACTTTCCCCCTAAATTTAGGGAACTCTTATTAAGTTGTGTGCTCAATCTGAAGTTTTGTATTTTGATTAATGGGAAGAAGACGGATTGGATTGAAGGGAAGTGTGGATTTAAGCAAGGATGCCCTTTATCTCCCTTTCTCTTCATTCTGTGCTCTCAGATTTTTTCTGATGCTCTTTGCTTAAGGATTAATATCTTTGTTGCTCGATTAGCTCCTAAAGTTTCTCATCTTTTGTTTGCGGATGATATTCTTATTTTCTCGGAGGCTAAGGTGAAGGAGGTTAAGGAGTTGAGGAGAATTATAAACAATTATTGTGATTGGACAGGCCAGATGGTTAATCAAACCAAATCCATGATATTGTTTAGAAAGAATACAAGGAAAAGGGTTCAAAAGAAAATGATGAAGATTCTTAAATTTAAAAAGGTTAAGGAGATCTATTATCTGGGTATTAAAATGGCTTTGAGGAGATTGAAAACAGCGGATTTCCAGAGTCTTTTGGAGGCTGCGGTTGGTAGACTAAATACTTGGGGCTCAAAAAACATCTCTCTTGAAGGTAGAATAGTCTTGGTAAAGTCTGTTTTTTTGTCTTTACCTCTATTCATGTCTTCTCTTACTCTTGTTCCTTTAAGAGTTTTGAAGGATTTTGATAAGATGTGTAGAAGTTTTCTTTGGAGTAAAGGGGATGGAAATGCTGGAATTCACTACGTATCTTGGGAATTGCTTTGTAAACCGAAATGTGAAGGTGGTAGAGGTCTCTTCTCGGCGGTATCAAAAGTTGGTCCTCTTCAGATGAAATTTGCTTGGAAATTTTTTAACAACCCAGATTCGGTTTTGAACCAGATTTTGAAAGCTAAGTATGGAGCTGATATTTGGTCCTCTTCGGTTAGGACTGGGTGTTCAATAACTTGGAAAATTGTTGCTATGGGTGCTAGATTTTTGAGAAAGGTGATTATATGGAAGATCTCTAATGGTGATTCAATCAATTGGTTGTCTGATACGTGGATTTTGGATAGAAAAATTGCTATGTGGCCGACCTTTGTTAATGTTCAAGAATACGTAGACCTCCCCCTCAGCATTTTCATTTCTAATGGCCAGTGGAACTTTGACAAGCTGAAAGAAACTTTTGGGAATCTGCTGATTGAAATAATTTCTAATATTCCAATTGATAACAGAAGACAGGTTGATCAGATGGAACTTTTACAGAAGTTTTCCGGTAAATCTATCACTGCATTGGCTTCATCAGCTAGTATGAATCATGAGGAGGTTAGTAATCAATGGAGTTGGATGAGGAAGATAAAGCTTAAACTAGCTATTGATCTGTTCTGGTGGAGAATATGCAACAATTCATTACCAACTTTTTCTTTCCTTTTGAGAAGAAGATTGAGTACCTTAGTTGAATGTCCAAGAGGATGTGATGAGGAGGAGAATGTGAGCCACATTGTGAGTAGCTGTTCGAAACTCAGGAGAACTATCTTAATTTTGAATAAATGGGGGTTCAATGTTCCTGTTTTTTATAATCTGGATGATTGTTTAGATGAGCTTCAGAAGTTGCAAGGAAGGAATGCTTTGTTGGCTAATATTTTCTATACAGCGGTTTGGATGGTTTGGAAGGCAGATGCAAATTAGTACATGGTGAAAAAGAAGATGCGGAGACATATATAGCTGCTAATGCAATTTCGTATGCTTTAAGGAGCAATTTCATTAATTTTCAGCCGGGAAACTGGAATGCTAACCAGCAATTGCTGTCTTTACATTGGCATCCCCCTCCCCCCGGATGGATAAAAATTAATGTTGACGCTGCTATTAAAAAGAATAATGAAGCTGGTATTGGAGGTGTGGCTAGAGACGGTAATGGGAGATTTATGTTAAGTTTCGGTTACCAGCTTTTGCATTAGGATTCATCTCATTTGGAAATGCTTGCGGTGTTGTACCTGAAGAACATCATACAAGAATGGATGTTTGAAGCCCAAGGGATTATCATAGAAGGTGACAATGTCAATATCATCAAAGTTCTTCAGAGATCTATTAAGAAATGGAAGGTTAGTAGAGTTATAGAAGATGAGTTAGCCTTTTTACTGAATTTTAAGCAAGTGTGTTTTTCTTGCTCTGGTAGAGATGGTAATAAGTTAGCAGATATTTGTGCTAATGTGGCGTTAAATGGGTCGTTTTTTTGGGATAGTCTGCATTTGGATTTTATTCCTCCTTCCTTCTTGTTTTGTCTGAAGGAGGATAGTAGCTTTTTGGGTGTGACGTGAGGTTGTACTATTGTTTTTCTTTTTAATGCAATTTCATGCATTTTCTTCAAAAAAAAAATGGTGATTGTAAAGCCTCTAAGTAAAAGAAGCTAAACTCTTAAACATCAAGGTGCCTTTTTGGCATAATGGTTAAAATTTCATTAAAAATTATGTAGTTGAGTGTGCTCATCCTGGAGTAATTCTGGGATGGGTGACACACTAGAAAGTTACACCAACAGGACAAAAACATGAGCTTCTTAGGCCAAAGCGAATAATATCTCGATAGTTAAGAATTTGAGCTGTTATAAATGACATCAGATCAATACACCATCTGAGCAATAAACCTGTCAAAAGATGAGAACTATGTGCCATATAAGACAAAGTACTACACCATAAGAGCCACCTCTTAAACTTTGTATAAGACAATGTGATACATGATGGAAGCCACCACTTGAAGTTATAGGGGCTACCTCTAAAATTCTATCTACCTAGTGGAAAATTATGGGATAAAGATGCTGACGAGAACATCAGTTAGTGAAGTGGGGAGATTGTGAAACCCATTAAGTAAAAGAAGCTAAACTCTTAAACATCAAGATGTTGACGAGAACATCAGTTAGTAAAGTGGGGGAGATTGTGAAACTTATTAAGTAAAAGAAGCTAAACTCTTAAACATCAAGATGCCTTTTGGTGTAATAGTTAGAATTTCATTAAGAAACTCTGTAGTTAAGTATGCTCATCCTAGAGAAATTCAAGGATGGGTGACCCATTAGAAAGTTACTCAAATAGGACAAAATTATGAGCTCTTAGGCCAAAATGGGCAATATCTCAATAGCTAAGAGTTTGGGCTGTTATAGATTAAACAATAAAAAATTACAAAGAAAAACCAAATTTTATAATTATTTTTTAGTAGATGATTACTACAATGAATAATCTATTTATATAATAAATAATCAATAATTGTAAAGAATAATTAATTTATAATAATTATTCTTTAATAGAATATTATAAAACAGAATTAAATTTTATAAGGAATCATAAATTTTGCTCTGATGCATAAAAATATATCATCATCCTCTTGTACTCAGATGTCCACTAACTGCTAGATGACCCATATATAAATTCCTTGCTAAAACATGCAGAAAAATTAGAGAACTTTGATCTGCTTTGAACGTGAACAGTTTCTCAATGTACTCGTCTTTGGGAAAGGAATTGAAGTAAAATGCTTTTCTATTATAGTTGCCTCTACAAGTTTCTTTTATATTATCAAAACCAAGTTGTTAACATCATGTACAGTTGTATGATCAGTGTACAAGCTTGTATACACTGTGTACAAGATTATACTCTATTTATGCAAGCATGTACACTCTTTGTGCAAGCTTGTACATTATTTGTGTAAGCTAGTATATTGTTTGTACAAGCTTATAGAGAGAATACAAATAGTGTACAAGCCTGTAAAATTTTTGTTCAAGCTTGTACATTTTTTGTATAATCTTATATAGAGTATAAAATAGTGTATAAGCATGTACAAGCCTATACACTATTCATACAAGCTTGTACACTATTTTAAAAACCTTGTATATATTGCACAAATAGTGTACAAGCCTATACAAAATGTGTACAAGGCTGTACACAGTGCATACAAGCTTGCAAACACTATATACAAGGGAATCCAAAAAACTTACTCTCAAGCTTTCTTTCTTTTAAGTGCCTCTTCAATCTTATATTAGAGATTCATTTAAGCCTACACTTTGGTAGGTCTTTCAATTTTGTAATTGAAAGTTCGTTTGGGATGTTAAGCCCTATGAACTTAGTCCCAAGCTAACCAAGAGGGGGCGTGAATTGGTATTTTAAAAAATCTTTTCTCAAAGAAAGAAAATTGCATAAACTAAATCACACCACAGAAATAAAATGTGGAATTTAAAAAGTGTGGAAGCAAGAAAAAGAACATAGAGATTTATAGTGGTTCGGTCGACTCGACCTACGTCCACTCCTTGGAGGCACCCTCCAAGTATTGCACTACAAAATGTGACTCTCCTTTAGCCCCCACGGCTAGGCGGAGAAGCCCTCACAAGAACCTCCTTTTTGCCACCCCGGCAAGGCAGAGAACCTACCTCCTTTTGCTTCGTCCTGAAGTTGGCAGAGAACAAAAACCATAAGCAAAACTCCTTACCTCTACCGACCCTTCCACTGACGAGAAACTCCAGACGAAAGACAAGCAGAGCGATCCTTGAAGCAACCCTTGTGAATCCCCTCACAAGCTCCCCCTCACAAGATCCTCTCTCTCTCCCTCTCTCTCTTTCTCTCCTCAAGGTCTTCTCTGGTCAAGGCAGCAGCAAAAAGGTCTTTTAAAACATTGAACAAGAGCTCTTTAAATAGAAGAGCTTCAAAGGAGCTCATTAATTGCAAGTTGCCGACAATATCGTCCAGGCCGATATGGATATCGGCCTGGCCGATCAGTACAAATCACAGAAGATCGGCCTGGGCATCGCCCTGTTTTTGAGCTGGCCGATATTTATCGTCCTGAAGTAACTTAAGGATTTTGACTAGATTGTCCTGGCCGATCCTGCGATCGTCCAGGACGATATGATCGTATCAATCATCCTTAATTACTTCCTTGATTTCCTGATCAATTAAGACATAATTTGGTAATTTCGTCCAGGCCGATACGTGGATCGTCCTGGCCGATAATTTAAAAATACAGTATACCTTAATTGTCTATGGTGGCTACTTCTTTCTATTTTGAGCTTATCATCCTGGTCGATACACGTATCGTCCAGGCTGATATGTTAATGACGGCTGCCTTAATTAAGAATCCATATTTAGACTTTCTGTTTTAAGCTGATCGTCCAGGACGATATTAATATCGGCCTGGACGATGTGGGCAAAAATAGAAATTCTAATTCTCTCAAGTGTGTGTGTGTGTAGGGTTACTTAGCATCAGTCTCTTTGACCATTACAAGTAGACTCAAAAAGAGAAAAACAAAAGTACAGACTGACTCAACCTTAAACCTACGCAATTCTGAACTTGGCTTCTTCATGATCGTCCGGTCTTCGATTCCTGAAAAGTTAGAAGCAACAAGTAGTCCAAGAGAAGTAGTGTTTGTCAATCATCAAAATACAAGCCATGAAAAAATAGATTTGCAGCAATCTCCCCCTTTTTGATGATGGCAAACACAAGTAGGAAAATTTTCATTAAAACTTCAAAGTTACAAACCCAAGACCAAACAGCTTTTTCCTACACCCTACTCCCCCTTTTGTCATCACAAAAAGAGGGTCTAGAAATACAAGAAGAAAACATCACAAAAGACTAATCAAGCAAACTAAAAAGGACAGGAAACAAACAACACAAAGTACAGACTAAAAAAGCGAGGGATCCAGATCATCTGATGGAGGTGGTGGAGGTGGCTGCTGAAAGTAGGTGGAAAGTGTGGTGAACTGAGCATTGAACCAGGCGATGTCTTGGTCATGCTGCTGCTGCTGCTGAGTAACGAAACTGTCAAATCGGGCTAAATCCTCAGCGTGGTGCTGCTCGTAGCGGGTAATATCCTCAAAGTGTTGCTACTCCTGTGCAGCCACGTAGGCATCAAACCGAGTCTCCCAACGATCAAACCTCTCAATCAACTGATTAACTGGAGAGTGCTGGTGGAGAGGGACAGGATCAGGAACGGGAGCGGGAGCGGGAGCGGGAGTCTCCTCCTCTCTCGCCCCCCGACCTTCCTCATCTCCTGGGTGGAGACGAGTACTATGAAGGGCAGTGAAGGAATTGTTTGAGTAGAAGGGAGTTGGGAGGTTTGGTGGAATAGGATACTGAAGTTGGTATTTGGTTTCAAGGACATAGGCTATGATGTGTCCTAAGGCTAGATTGGGTTTCCTTTTGTGGCCTGGATCACGGATTGTGGTTAAGTGATCAATGTATCGGAAAAGTAGGTCCGCGGTATTAAATTCCCTATGAGCCATGATGTAGAAAGTAGTGAGTGAAAGTAGAGGGGTGATGTGGATTCGGTCGCCGGCTTTTGGAATTACGGAGGTGCGAAGGACATGTTGGATTGTCCTAGCATCTTTGACTAAAGAGCTAGTCTCTCCAACATGGTAAGGTACATTGGTCTGGCGAAGGAAATGATTCACCGTGGACCAGTCAAGATCAGGGTCAGGGGCGATTAGGTGCAGCTTATCATCGGTGGTGGATAGCTGTAAAAGATCAACACAATCCTGATATGTGATTTCGACAGGGCGTCGATTCACATAGGAGGACAGGGCTGTGAAGGTAGGGTTGATGCGAAGGTTTGCGAAAAACTCTCGAAGAAACTCTAAATTGAAAGGGAAAGAAAGAGACAGAATGAAGCAAAGGGAGGTGTGAGCGAAAAGATCCATTACCGGGTATGAGATGTGGGTAGGATTGATGATTCTTGAGACAGTGATCCCACATTCTTTGTTACGGTGGTAAGCGGCTTCATCTTCTGCTTCCCTGAAACGAGGGTCAATTCTTGCCCTCGAAGAACTCCCAGAAGTTTGTCGGACGCGTTTCCCACCAGCCATAGAGAGGACTAAGCAAAAACACAAGAGGAGAAAGGATGAAGAGTGAAAAAGCATGGCTGGAATAGCCTGAATTTAAAGAAACAGCCATATCGTCCTGGCCGATCGCAGAATCGTCCAGGCCGATATGGTTCAATAATTACGTACAGACCGATTGGTCAAAAAAGGCGGTCCAATCGTCCGGGCCGATTAGATATCGGCTAGGCCGATTAGACACAGGCGATCGTCCCGAGGAGTCAGTCCGGACGACTGTTGAAAAAGCAGATCATCCGGGCCGATTAGGTGTATCATCCAAGACGATGCACAATAATTGATCGTACCGGCCGAAGTTAATGCGTTTAAAATGCTTGCCACGTGTATCGTCCAGGACGAACAGTGGATCGGCCCGGACGATTGTCCAATAATGGATCGTCCTGGGCCAAATTTAAAGATCAAAGCGCGCTGACACGTGGATCGTCCAGGACGATCCAGTGTATCGGCCAGGACGATGAACATAAATTGCATCGTACAGAAGAAATATTCTATCGGCCAGGACTATCACCATGAGTTCGATCAAATCGTCTAGGGACGATATAGGATCGTCCATGACGATGAGTTACAGCAAGCACAGAAAAAGGTCAGCATATGGATTTTGAATATGATTTGTCCTATCGTCCAGGATGATAAAAATATCAGCCAGGACGATGTGACTAGGAATTGAAAATAAGGAAAAGATGGTGATGATCAAGACCCTAAAAAATAAAACAAAAGAAAAAAAGTCAAAATACAATAAAACAAAACAAAAAACACAACGAAAATCAAACAACGAATATTTTTGGATTTTAATTTTTTCTATATATATATATATATTTAGCAAAGCATTTCATATGATAGAATCTCAAATATTTTTAAACTTTAGAGTTCCAGGAGATCGAGTTTAACAAATTCCATTCAGAAGAAGGTAGAACATCCGATTCTGTTAACCTTAGATCAGATATCCTTTAGGGTACAGAATTCTTTTGGAAAACAAAAATCCAACTCAGAATAACTATATAGGATAATGAGATCCATTCAAGACTTGTTTACAAAGAAAATATCTCATAATTAATAACCCAAAGTAATTTTTCTCAATCATGGAAATTGAAATGAAGTCTTTGAAAACATCACATAATCAATGAGTTTTCTAAGTTTTAAGAGTTTTACCAAAGAGAGGATAGCTTGCATTTAGTGGGCTCATTTTATGCCTCTTGTTATTTTGATTGGCTCTTTTGAGCATCTCTTGATTCTTTGATACACTTTTGTGTATATGGCTTTCTTTTCAATTTGGCTTCATTGGCCTCTTTCCTTTTTAACTCTTTGCAAGCTAAAAACTCTTTAATATACCCTTAAAAAAAGGACTTAGTTGTGAGTATATCCTCCAAATATTAGAGAATAGGAGCTCTCTCTCTAACATAGGGAAGAACAATCCACAACACAAAATCAAAATCATGTGATAAATGCAATGGCAAGATTTCAAAAGCTTGAATGATATCTAAGAACTTTGGCTATTATGCATAAGATAAATTAATGTAGCAAGATAAGAAAAAGATCTTAAATGAAAAGCCATTGGTTAAACTGAGATTAGACTTTTGTTTAGAGAAGAAAATCATACCACTAAACAAAGTCAGAAGGAGGGAAAACATCAACAGTTTACTCCCTTTAACCAATTTAGAAAAAGCTAAACACTATCTCTAAAACTCCAAAATCTAAAGGCTTGAAAAGATTCATCATATGAAAGACCAAATTTAAAGAGCAATGCGAAAACAGAACACATAAACACAAAAAAGAATGAAAACAACGCAAACTAGACTACCACCAAGTAAGCACAAAAACTAGCACAAAAAAAAAATAAAAAGAAACACAAAAACTAAAAAATTTCAAGCACGTGATAAAGCAGCGAGTTTAAGCAATCTTGAGCTGCAAGGCTCCTTATGTCCAGTTATCCTATGCTCCCACGAGGTCTTTGGTGAGAGCACTCCTGCAAAACTCAACAACAGTCAGATTTAGTAACCCAAACAGGTTTGGGATCCTTCTTATGAACAGTAGAATGCAATGCAGGCATGGTATGCTGTGAATCATGCATCTTAGGTCTCCACACCCAATGTGTACTACGGTGAATGGTGCAAGTGTGTGAGATGTGTCCTAGCATGCCACATGAAAAACATCTAACTCCAGGAAAAGGGTTTCTTAAATGATTTGAATTATAATGCCACTTCCTAGGTTTTGGCTTAAGATCAAAAGTGGAAGTCATCCGATTTTTCTTACATGTATCAAAATCATTTTGAATCCTCAAATTTATTCTTTTTAATGCATCAATCTCAGTCCTCAAATTTTTCTCAATCTCTTTAGATTTCTTAAGATCAAAACTAAGTGAGGTGTGTGAAGCTTTTAATGCATTATGTTCATCAATCAATTCCAAATGCTTTTTGTTCTACTCATCAAATTCATCAAGTAGAACCATGTGATTTGAATCAATCGTTGCATGATCTTTGAGAAAAACTTCATGCTCTTTTTGTAGATTTGAATGTTCTAATTTTAAGCTAGCATGTGTCTTCTTAAATTTTTTGTATGATGCATGAATTTTTTCACAAATTTCAAACAATTCATCATAGGTTGGTTTACATACCTCTTCATCACTTTGATCTTCTCCCATGAAACACAAGTTTGTAGTCTCTTCCTCTGGTTCAGTCTCAGAGGAATCAGTACCAGATTCTGCCCAGAAACCCCTTTGAATTTTCCTCTTGTCCTTCCTAGACTTAGCTTTCTCCTCACCTTTTCCTTTTCTTTGCTCGAATGATCTTGAAGTGTACGGCAATCAGCTCTCACATATCCAGGTTTCCTGCATTCAAAACAAACAACATCAGAAGATCCTTTAACATGTTTATGATCCTTACCTTTCCTCCAACTTTGATGATGCTTTTGTTTCTTCCTTAGAAAACTTTTGAATTGCCTTGTGATGAAGGCAATTTCATCGCTTTCAGACTCGAAAGATTCAGAATCCGATTTGTGCGCCTTTAGTGCGATTGTTTTCTCCTTTTCCTTCTCACCTATATCAAGATTTCTTTGATTCACCCCTTGCTCGTAAGCAATGAGTAAGCCAAGTAAGTTATCAATAGAATAGGTGTTCAAATCTTTAGATTCAGTAATGGCAGTAATTTTTGCATCATAAGACGAAGGCAAGCATCTCAAAAGCTTGTTAACTTTTTCATAGTTCGAAAGCTCTTTTCCTAGTGCATGCAATGAAGTAACTATCTGAGTAAACCTAGTGTACATGTCAGAAATCGATTCATGAGATTTCATACAAAAAAGTTCATAGTCATGCAAGAGAAAGTTCAAACGGGATTGCTTAACTTCATTAGTCCCTTCATAGGTGATGCATAATTTACCCAAATCTCTTTACCAGTTTTGCAAGTTGAAACATGCATGTAATCCTCAAATTTTAAAGCACAGAAAAAACAGTTCAAACATTTTGCATTTAATTGAGCTAAATCACGTTCATCGAAAGTCCATTCAGTAAAAGCAATTTCTGTTTTAACACCATTAATTTCACGAGAAGGTGGAGAATAACCTTCTTGAATAAGCATCCACATGCGATAATCAGTAGATTGTAAAAATGTTGACATGCGAGTTTTCCAAAAGTCAAAAGGTAGGTTATCGAATAGGGGAGGTCGGGTAATGGAATACCCTTCCGTAGTGTTACGATTCCCAATGTTAGCCATGGATCAAATTCAAAAAAGTTTTCAAACTTTAATTTTCGAATCCCGCTCTGATACCACTTGAAAGTTCGTTCGGGATGTTAAGCCCTATGAACTTAGTCCCAAGCTAACCAAGAGGGGGGGTGAATTGGTATTTTAAAAAATCTTTTCTCAAAGAAAGAAAATTGCATAAACCAAATCACACCACAGAAATAAAATATGGAATTTAAAAAGTGCGGAAGCAAGAAAAAGAATGCAGAGATTTATAGTGGTTCGGTCGACTCGACCTACGTCCACTCCTTGGAGGCACCCTCCAAGTATTGCACTACAAAACGTGACTCTCCTTTAGCCCCCACGGCTAGGCGGAGAAGCCCTCACAAGAACCTCCTTTTTGCCACCCCGGCAAGGCAGAGAACCTACCTCCTTTTGCTTCCATCTGAAGCTGGCAGAGAACCAAAACCAAAAGCAAAACTCCTTACCTCTACCGACCCTTCCACGGACGAGAAACTCCAGACGAAAGACAAGCAGAGTAATCCTTGAAGCAACCCTTGTGAATCCCCTCACAAGCTCCCCCTCACAAGATCCTCTCTCTCTCCCTCTCTCTCTTTCTCTCCTCAAGGTCTTCTCTGGTCAAGGCAGCAGCAAAAAGGTCTTTTAAAACGTTGAACAAGAGCTCTTTAAATAGAAGAGCTTCAAAGGAGCTCATTAATTGCAAGTTGCCGACAATATCGTCCAGGCCGATATGGACATCGGCCTGGCCGATCAGTACAAATCACAGAAGATCGGCCTGGGCATCGCCCTGTTTTTGAGCTGGCCGATATTTATCATCCTGAAGTAACTTAAGGATTTTGACTAGATCGTCCTGGCCAATCCTGCGATCATCCAGGACGATATGATCGTATCAATCATCCTTAATTACTTCCTTGATTTCCTGATCAATTAAGGCATAATTTGGTAATTTCGTCCAGGCCGATACGTGGATCGTCCTGGCCGATAATTTAAAAATACAGTATACCTTAATTGTCTATGGCGACTACTTCTTTCTATTTTGAGCTTATCGTCATGGCCGATACACGTATCGTCCAGGCCGATATGTTAATGACGGCTGCCTTAATTAAGAATCCATATTTAGACTTTCTGTTTTAAGCTGATCGTCCAGGACGATATTAATATCGGCCTAGCCGATGTGGGCAAAAATAGAAATTCTAATTCTCTCAAGTGTGTGTGTAGGGATACTTAGCATCAGTCTCTTTGACCATTACAAGTAGACTCAAAAAGAGAAAAACAAAAGTACAGACTAACTCAACCCTAAACCTACGCAATTCTGAACTTGGCTTCTTCATGATCGTCCGGTTTTCGATTCCTGAAAAGTTAGAAGCAACAAGTAGTTCAAGAGAAGTAGTGTTTGTCAATCATCAAAACACAAGCCATGAAAAATAGATTTGCAACAGTAATGCTACCATGTGTATTGCTTAAAAACTTGTGGTTATTTCTCTTATCATTATGAATCATGTCAATATTTTCAGCTATATCCTTCATTATAGCCAATATATACAATTTTGCTTCCTCATTCCCCTGTTCTCATGCAAAAATTTGATATGAGAATATGCTAATATGATTCTTGAATATTAATATACTACTATCTTTATATGTCTTTCCTTTACCTATGAACATGTGACTAGCATATATATCTTTCATAATTCTCACTAATCATCATAGTAGTAGGTAATTCTTAGAGATATAAGATATTTACAATTTCTAGCTGTCTCAAAACTCTCATGCAATGAGAACATAGTAAACTCATCATCTCAAACATTCTGTAAGTGTATTGAATGGTACCCTCTTTTGCATCGAAATGAATAATCTAAGGGGTTGAATGATCATAATTCTTTGTGCTCCAAATAAAAAGCTTTGAAGAATCACTAGAGGTATACTCTATACGTTTTCATGAATTAATATCATTTATAATATTAATCCTATTCATTCAGGTGTCTTATCATCATCACCTTTTCTAGTTGAGAAAATAATAAGTTATTAAACTTGTTGTCTTCAAAATGTCATGACATACATTATTAGTGGGCTTGCTATACTATGTTAATCAAATATCCATGCTAAAATAGTCCTAATTAAATATTATTAACTACTTATTTCTTATTCTATAAAGCTCATCCAACCAACCATTGCTATAGATGTTCCTTTCTATGATTATTTCATCCTATATTTTATCGAATTTCTCCTCAGAGTCACACTTGGTCAAATATTTATAAAAGAGTCATCTAACTTTATTATTGATATTGAAGCACCAAACTTTTAATGGAGCCTTCTTAGTGATGGGTCATTGGTACAGTCTATGATGTGTGCTAGGTAATGCAACTTCTATAGCTCTAGACATTGTCTGGCATTGATCAATAAATACTATTATTGGATATTTATCACCCATTATTCGAACAAATATCAAATATTCTAAACAACCATGTAAATTGTTCAATTATTTCCTCTAACAAGAAAGTCATCTAAGTAGAATATTCTGCCAATAATTATAAACCCTAACAAATTGTACAAAAATTAAATTATATTTATTAAGCCTATAGCTACTATAAAAAATTATCACTTCTCCAAAATAGTTATAATTTATCCTATCCATCCCATCAACAAAATAATAATTCAATAATATATCAAATTCGTTAATTTGGATGTTTGATGCAAACAAGGGGTCATTAACTTACCAATATTTAAATAATTATATTAAAAAATTAGTGTTCTCATATTTAATTTTTGGCCTTTTCTCCTTTTGAATGTAGTTGTAAGTATCTCTATTAGAGAATCCTACATCCTAGATACCTCTAACTTCATCAACAAGGCAGGAAAAAGCATCTATGGTTCTAATTCTAGCCTCTATTATTATTTTAAGAACTGATACTTTCTCATCACTCATGTTCCTATATTATCTAAGTAGATGTTAATGTTCTGACTTAGTTGAATCATGATTGTGACATTTTATATAATTTTTACACCTTCAAATGTTCATATTCATCCACTATAGATCTAACCATAGTTGGATAAACTGTTCTAGTATTTGATCTTTGATATTTCATTTGTAAATTCAAATCAGGACATTTCTTGAAACTTGATTTTGAACATACAAAGTTTTTACATCTTATCTTTCTAGAATTTGGCTAGTAACTTTGATGTTCCTTACGAACACTAAAACTAGCATTATGTGCATACATGTAGTAAATCTCGTATGCCTGCTCACAATTGTACACACCTTGTGTACAATGAAAAAAAAAAGAGGAAACACTCCACAAGTGTGTATAACTAATGTACATTAAAAAAATATTAAGAGGAAACATTCTACACTTTCGTAATAGTTCTCTATACATATTGTGTACGACTTGTACATAGTGTGCAATTTGTAAATAGTGTGTACAAGAGATTTAATAAACCCTATGTACAAACTACAAATAGTATGTATAAGAATTTTAATACAAAACAACTTGTACACAATATGTACAAAGGAATTAATACAAAATGTTACATAAGGAGCAAGATAATTTTCCAAAAAAACTCATCAAAAACAATAATGTGTACAAATGCATTGAAATGTGAAAAGACACCATAAAAATCATAGACCATACTGTATTTAAGCGAAAATGTCATATGATCTTTCAATCTTTTTAACTAAACTTTCAAAACCTTCAAAAATGAAAAAAAAAAAAAAATTTATGCATGTCTATTCTATTCGAGGAATTTGCCATAAGAATAAAATTGAAGAATACATCATAATCCCTAAAAAAATACGATAAGTTTAAACCAACATCTCCTCCAACCAACATGACTTTTGTTTCATCCAACATTGTAATCTCCATACTATTCTGTAAGCTCCCTAAAGTTTGATGTAGTCTTTTTATCTAAAAGAAATTTTTTGTGTCCTTTGAGCATATCATCTCATCAGATAATTGAATGTCTTCCGAAGTAGTCTCCATCTTCTTCTTCTATTCCTCCAAAATTTTGGGGATGACTCATGTAAAAAAATTATTCTGTGGAAACCCTAAAATTTGAGAATGAGTTATGTTTTTTTTAAATGAGAGCCATATAAAATTGTAGCGCCGGATCGTTGAGTCACACATTATTAAAAAATCCACATTAGTAAAAAAAGTCAACTTAAATGCAAAAAAGAAATTCACTAAAAAAAATGTGTCAACTACAAATTGGAGTTCGAACATAGTCCTACTTTCGAACTCTGCATGTAATAATTTCTCACCTCTCTAAAGAACCTAGGCTCATTTATTGGACCAAACCTCCTTATAATTTTTATAAGCTGAATGTGGATGGTGCTAGCTCAGGGTTGGGTTGTGGTAGTGTTATAAGGGATTCTCATGGTAGTTTCGTTATGGCATTTAATGGTCCTTTGCAGAGTTGTGAGGTTAACTGTGCTGTCATTTTAGCTATTCTCCATGATTTAAGATTATGCATTTCTCTTGATTTAACTAACATTGTTATTGAAGTTGTTTTCAATTTTTAAATTCTGTTGAGGACACGGTGTGTAATTCTACATTCTTTTATCTAGTGAGAGATATTAAGAACTTGCTTATCTTTATGAACTATTCTTGTTCTCTTGCTCACAAGGAAGGAAATGTGTGTGCTAACTAGCTTGCTAATTGGTGGTGTGGCTTAAATTAATTTACTGGTTTTACTATTATTGACATCCCTATTTTGTTGAAAGGTCTTTTAAGATTAGATAAAATTGGTATGCCCTATGTTAAACCTTAATGTTTTCTTTTGGCTAGAGCCTTTGGTCTTGGCATCTGCTTCTTCATTGTTATTTTGGGTTTCTTGCTTGTGCTAAGTTTGTTTCCTGATGCTCGATCTCTGTTTGGGTTGCTTTTCTGCAGCTTGGTCTGATTTTATTTTGTCTAGTAATCTTGATCATTGCAGCTTTGTACTGGGTTATAATACTCCATTGTTGTCCTAGGTTTCCAGCTACATTTTTGTTGTTCCTGGATGGTTGGGTCTTTTCTCTATTGCCTTGTTTCCAGTCGGGCTATGGTTCCTATTTACTCCAGGGTGCTTGGCTTGGTTGTCAGGTTTAGTGGTTTTTTGTGTTGGCCTTACCCCTATGCCTTGGGGGGGGGGGGGGGGGGGGGGTGGGTTTGTGGCTGATTTTCCTCTAGTTCTCCTATTATGGGATTGCTGGGTTGCTTTTGATTGTCTTGTGTGGTTTTTGGGGCCTTTCATGTTATCTGAGTATTTTGCATATTGAAAGTTTGTTAGGGATGTTAGGCTATTATGAACTAGTCCCAAGGCTAACCAAAAAAGGGTGAATCGATATTTTAAAACAAAACTCAAACTTAAAACCAAAGCCAAGATTCACCACATAAAAAACACAATGTGGAAATTAAATGCAGAAATAATAAAGGAAAGAACACATCAGATTTATAGTGGTTCAATCAACTTGACCTACGTCCACTCCCAGAAGCGCCCTCCGAGTATTGCACTAAACTAAGTGTCTCTCCTTTAGCCCTATAGCTAGGCGGAGAAGCCCTTACAAAATCACTTCCACCTTTCCCAGTGCGGCGGAGTCGTCGGGTCCTTTGACTCCAAAGAGATCTTCTTCTTCTATGAACTTCCCTCAAGATGAGCCTTGAATATGACGCTATTAAGGTGCAAGCCTACCGGAGCAGCAGTGTGGAATCTCCCTCCACACTCCCTTGAGTCCCCCCTCACAGGATCTTCTCCCTCTCTCAAGCTTCACCCATTCCTCACTCCCTTTCAAGCTGTCTCTTCAAGTTTCCCCCAAAAGAATGAAGCTACAATGGCTGTCAAAGACACTTACAAAGTGCCTTGTCAAAGCTTAAATAGAAGAGCTCAAAACGAGCTCATTAGTGCAACTTGCCAACATTATCGTCCAAGACGATATGAATATCGTCCTGGCCGATCAGTACAAAATAAGCTCAATCAACCGGGACGATCAGAAGAAAATTGGTTACATCGTCCAGGCCGATACAATATAGTTCTGGCTGATTAGGTCAAATCCGAGTACAATCGTCCTGAACATCACCCGGAATAGATTCTGGCCGATGTCAATCGTCCAGGACATCGTCCAGGCCAATCCTGCGATCAGCCCGGCCGATGTGATCGTATCAATCAGCCTTAATTGCTTTCCATAATTACCAGATTAATTTAGGCATAATTATGCTTCATCGTCCAGGCCGATGTATATATCATCCTGGCCGATATCCTGAAATAAAGAATGCATAAATTGATTATGACGGCTGATTCTTTCTGATTTGAGCCTATCGTCCTGGCCGATACAAGGATCGTCCAGGCCGATCGGCTTAATGACGGTTGTCTTAATGAGGATGATGCCCTAATTAGGGTTTCTATTTTTGAACTGATCGTTTAGGCCGATATAAATATCGTCCCGGACGATTTTACTAAAAACAGTAAACTCTAGGGAACAGCCAGAAAATCTTCCAAGGTGTGTGTGCAAAGTTGCATAGCATTAGGAGCCACACCAAATACAATAGACTCAATAAAGAAAAAAAGGATACAAACTAACTCAGACCTAGTCTACCCAATCTTGAGCTGGTTCTAATTTGCAGTCTGATCTTGTGGACCTAAAATGTCAGTAGATAAGACAATCGTAGAGAAATAAGAGTGTTTGCTATAATCAAATTCATAATCCATGAAAAAAAGATCCGCAACACATATGGTTGTTGGTTTGGGGCCCTGTTGTGGGTTGGTTGTTGGTGTTGGCTTGGGTCCTTTTGTGGGTTTTGCTGATGGCTTATGTGCCCTTTGACTTCTCTCTTGTGTTGTCTTGCTTCTCTATCTTGGAATTTTTCTATTAATGTGTGGGAGGTTCTTTTTTCTCTCTCGGTAAACCTGGTTTGCTACAATTTAGGGCTGATTGACTGGGTGTGGTTGAATGGGTTTGTAGGTAGGATTGAGTGGCATTTGGATTACCTAAGTGATGAATGCTGGTTTTAATTTATCCTGAGCTCTATCATCCTGTACCCTTGTGTGGGTTTTATGTAGTGGAATGGTTTGGAGTTCTTTTATTTACATGCATGGACTGCCCATCTACTTTTTGTTCCTACTTATGTTTCTTATGCATTGCGGTGATTTTTTGCTCAAAAGCTCAATATTGGCAATATCGCTCCTTGTTATTCTACTTTTAATTTAGTCATTTCCCATTTATATTTCTATGTTATTTTGTGTTTTTATTTTTTGTTTTGCAGCCTTCTTGATTCTCAGATGGATTTGCTTATGGCTGTGATCAAGTTTTTTTGAAGAAAGAATATGCTTCATGCTCCCATAAGTATCTTTCTTTTTTGGATGCTTGTCTATAGCATCACTAGCATGTTACTAGGTTTTTTTTTTGGCTTAGTGGGGACTATCGACTCATAGATTTTTTTTTTTATTTATTTTGTAGCTCGTTCGAGCATTAGAGAGCTGATGACCCCCCTTAAGGACGTTGAAACCATTTTATTTATTTAACGCATAGACCGCTCTGTGGGTTTTAACAAAAAAAAAAAATCTCACTGAAGTGAGCTTGATGAAGAGGCATTTTTTAAAAAAAAAAATTCTAAAAAATAAAATAGTCAATATATTTTTCAAAAGTTGAATATTATAACGCTGAGTATAAACTCAAATTTGACTAATGAAAATTAACGTCATGAATGTGAAAGAATCACCGAGGGAATTTCTAAATGGTGAACAAGGATCATTTTAGCACCTTAGACGTAGGGGTATCAAAACGGGTCGGCGGGCCGGGTTCGGGTCGAATCCCGAGTTGACCTAGGTCTAAACGGGTCAACCCAAACCCGATCCGTTTTTACAAACGGGTCTAGAATTTCAACCCGAACCCGACCTGTGTGGGTTACGGGTTGACCCGACCTGACCCGTGAAATCTGATGCCTGAGCTCTGCTTCAGGTCCGCTAACGGCGCTAAGTCCAGCATGGCGGTTGAGTCAGAGCGCCAGAGAGGCCTGCTTTTTGTTCGAGGTGTCGAACGACTCGAACACTAGCGTGGTCGAGGTGGAACCGTGGTGCGGCCGGAGCATCGCGAGGCCAAGTTGGACGCCGGAGTGCCAGACTTATCGTGGTCGAGGCGGCACAGGGAGGCGGAGCGGCGAAGCACCGTAGTTGCTTGAACCGCAGTGACTGGGCGAAGCGACTGAGCAACGCGAAGCCTGATGCAATGACATCGCGCGATGCAAAGCCTGACGCGAGTCACGTGACGGGAGAGCCGGACAGGATGGTATGAAGCGACAAGTCATTTTCTCGGGTCAAAACAGGTCGATTTCGGGTTTCTAGGTCAACCCGAACTCGACCCGGTTTTGCAAACGGGTCAAAAACTTAAACACGAACCCGACCCATAATGAAAACGGGTTGACCCGAACCCAAAATTTTTCGGGTCGAGTTCGGGTCAGGTCAGGATTTGACACCCCTACTTAGAGGCAAGAGAGAAAAAAATCTTGAATTGAAAAAAAAAAAAGAAGTAAACGTCAAATTTACAAAGCGGAACCTATCAGCACCGCCGACTCCCGTCGCCAGGACGTGCAGCCTTTACTACGGCGCCGAAACAGGCGACGAGATGTCTCATAACCCTTCTCAGCTCCTTCCTTCAGGTTGTCATTTTTGTTTGCTATATTTATTTTGGCTCATCTTTCCTCTTCTCATTTGTTTCATATTTTGAAAGCAGAATTGATCGATCGGTGCATTGGTTCAAAGATCTGGGTTATTATGAAGGGAGACAAGGAGCTCGTTGGAACCCTAAGAGGTTTCGATGTCTATGTCAACATGGTTCTCGAGGACGTCACCGAATAGTATGCCCTAATTTACCCTTACGTTCCTTTTTTCTCACCAACAATTTCCTTGAGCACGCTAGTTTCTTTCACTGAATCCTTCTTTTATGTTGTCAAACAATCAAGCTAAGATTTCACATCGTTTTAGTTTTATCGGTCTGTTTGGGTTTAGTGTAACGACCTTTTTCCAGAAAACCTTTTTCGCCAATCCTCTTCTTGTCACATGCCTCCCTTTTGGCTCAATGATGTACACTCAACTTATCCTCTTCAAGGCCTATGAAGAACTTCTACAATCCATTTCAAGGTCAAAGATAAAAAACCCGCACATACACATAGTCTAGTGGTAGAGCCAGAAATTTTATTTAGGGGGGCCTGAATTAAAATAGTTCTGTTTGCCGTGTCATTTGGAAGGTTAGAATACATTAAAATAGTTCCATTTACAGTTTCATTACCGGGAAGAGGAGCTGTAAGATCAAAATTAAGAATACAAATAACATGACCCTTAAAGCTTAGAAGACATAAGCGTATGCAACATGCAGTATTCGTTTGGGGGCGAGAGAGAAGTGAAAGGGAAATTGAACCATTGATGCTTTTCATGTGTCCAGAAAAAAAGATGTTGGTGGCTTCTTTGAATTAATAATAACTTTAAAAGGAAGAATTACAAAAATTAGAGTAGGTTTCCTCGTTTTGCACGTGGGCTAAGTCCTCCCTTGCAACTCTACGTCAAAATCTCTTTTCATCATTCCGTACACAATGGAAAGTCATTCATCCCTCGCACGTGCCCCCCCTTGCCCCCCTCCCTCCGCCCATGGTAGGTAAGATGCTAGAAACTATAGCAAGAAAACAAGTTGAAAGATAATAGATATTACAATGAACAACACTATGAACAGTAACTTGGCAAACTAAAATTTTTCTGGAAGAAAGATTTAGAAGACAAAGTTCAAGTAAATGCCTAAGTTAGCACAATCTTATTATAATCTCATAAAGAATGCCTAGTAAGAGTTCAAAAGTTCCTTCTCAATGATGTGTAAGTATTGGTAAAAGTAATGGAGGCTGCATGAATTTTTCTTAAGAAGGGGAGTTTTGCTCATGTTAAGTTGAATATTGTGTTAACTAGAGTTGTTTAACTTTAGATTTTCCTTGTATTTATTGAAGTGACAGCAATGATAGTGGTCATTTGTGTGGGAAACATCATTTCCATTTTCAACTCTCTTTAGCAAAGTATTCAATTAGTCATTGGGAATATTTTTATGATTTTGTTCACTTTCTCTATATAAAGACTTGT
This sequence comes from Dendrobium nobile, assembly GCA_022539455.1. NCBI lineage: Eukaryota > Viridiplantae > Streptophyta > Magnoliopsida > Asparagales > Orchidaceae > Dendrobium > Dendrobium nobile. The sequence continues at coordinate 18,277,515 of CM039724.1, read as the reverse complement.
TCGAGGAAGAAGGAAACATAGTTATAGATATGCATTCCCATTAAATGATTTTAAATAAGATAATGGAAGTTCTCCTTATATGTTCTTAGCCCACATTCACCATCCTAAGAATGTAGGATAAAAAGAAACTTCTCAATTTTGATACAGAGGATTGTTATATCTTCAAAAGCTAATAGGAGGTGAGTGGTTTGATTTCTAGCTTGATTTCTTGTAATTGATCACTACAAATTGAATATAACATGGGCTGCTTATTGAGTCGTGCAATCAGTTTTACCAACTAATTTGACTAACAAAACTGAGTACCCCAAATTGAACAGTCTTTGGCTAGTTAGCCATTTTTTTCTAGGAACTTGCCAAAATGATGCGCTATAACATACCCCAATTGTGGTGAAAAGTGAATAACGTTTGAATTGGTCTATGAATAAGACTAGATTTGCTAGATAAATTTTATGAACTTTGAATGAGATGATAACAGAATTTGATGACACAATGATAAAGCGAGAAGGAGGCTATGTTGCAAGGATCAAGGCCTAGGAGCAAATATGTTAAATAGAGCTTTAATTTATGTTTATGTATGTGTTGAATATTGTAAGTTGAGTTGTAGTAAAAACTATAAAGTGCAAGTGAAAAATTCAAAATTTTGAATATTTGACTTTTAAAAATCGGAATTTTGAATTTTGAAATATTAGAGGGAATGATTAATTCCTTGATTGCACATGTTTAATTGAATGAATAAATTCACTTTAAATATGGGACCATGCTCGGATGGTTGGCCAAGGCAAGATGGTGGGGGTAGTTATAGTTAGACAATCGCTCTCCCACACTATTGTGGTCAGCCCTCTCCTTCCTTTTACCCCCATTTGTGTGCAATTTTATTGGACTTTTTGTAACTATTTAAGTTTGTTGAAATGAAAAAGAAAAGATTGCTGTGTTTACAAAGTTATAGTTCCATCTAAGAAAAGGAGGTTTGGTGGCTAACCCTCACATAAAGAGATTTAGTTATCTCCTCAATCTTGCTACTTTGGTGAGTAGCAAACCTATTTTATCTTTGTTTTAAAAATTTTCTTTTGCTGTAGAATCTTTCTACACTCATGTGCTCACCACCCTTACCTATTCCTAGCATTCTCCAAACAAAATTTCATCCAAAATCTCTTCTAAAGTGATCAGCCAAAATTATGCTTAATATGACCTAGTTGGATTTTAGCCTTCATTTGACCAGTCAAAATCCCTTAGAATTTGGTGAAAATCTATTGAATCACTTTTAAGACATTTCTCTTTCCTCTCTAAGTGTTTGTAAGTCCTGGAATGCCCACTATTTGAAGCCCTAAAAATAAAAACCCCGCTTGTCTAAGTTTGGCCAGAATTCCATCATGCATACATTTCACCACTCCACTGTATGAAACTTGAATACCACTCCATTTCTACCTTTCCCAAGGATAAACCATCAACGCTAACTCATTTTGGAACCTTACCAAGGCCAAAAAAGCAAACCACCTAGGGCGTGGCACCCCATCACACAATAATTAGAAGAACAATTATTTACTTATTTGTAGACAAATAAATGAAACGGTCAAAGTCTAAGGATAATGGAGAAAGTTATAAGTTAATATATTTAGAAAGGTATTTGAGAATTGATATAGGGGCAATTTGGTTGGATAAAAAAGAATGCAAGGTAAAAGGAATGTAGTGTAAAAGTAATTCTTTGGAGTTATTTGGATGAGTATAAAATGAATTCATGAGATTTCCTTTGTTGTTGGCTTAAAGTAAAATTATTGTAGTATAAATTTAAAAGAGAGTAGTGGTTGGTGGTCGTTGGGCACCGAAGATGGTGGTGGGCTGTAGCAGGCGGTGGAAGGGGTTTTCAATGACTGGTGGTGGTTTGTAGTACTAGACATCAGTGGTGGCAGCAACTGGAGCAACTGGCAATGGTTGGTGGCCATGTCGGCGCAGGCTGCACTAGGTGGCTACCGATTGACAACGAGCAACAGCGACAATAGGTGGTAGTTGTGGTGCTTCTTGGCTGGTGACAACAATGATCGATAGTGGTGGCCGGTGGTTGTGTCGGCTAGTGGTGTGCAATGATAATGATGATGAATTTATGGTATATTTGGAGATCATCCAAATTAGAATAAAGTGTTTCGACCATACCTCAAGAGATTTGTATTGATTTTATTTGATGACATCTTGGTTTACAGTAAGTTGGATGAGGAATATTTGAAGTGCTTGAGAGTGGTATTAGAGTTGTTATAGGAACATCAACTGAGGGCCAACATGAAGTGTTATTTTATACAGCCCAATGTAGAGTACTTTGGGCATGTGGTATCTTAGGAGGAGGTGGTCGTTGATCAGGCCAAGCTTGAGGCAATGCTGAAATGGCTGCTACCTAGGAATCTGAAGGAGCCGAGGGGTTTCCTAGGGTTGACTTAGTACTACAGTAGGTTTGTGAGGGGATACAAAGAGTAGTTGAAGAAGGATAGTTTTTTGTGTGGAAAGGCAGTTACCTAAGCCTTTGATAGACTAAATAAGGTCATGACCACGGTACCATTCTTGGCCTTATCAGATTTTAGCTAGTTTTTGGGGTGGAGATTGATGCATCGGGGTATGGATTGGGGGACAGTGCTAATGCAAAATTACAGACCCATAGGTTACTTCAGTTAAGTGTTGACAGCCAGAGTTAGGCTGAAGTCGGTTTATGAAAGGAAGTTGATGACCATTGTGTTAGCTATTCAGAAGTGGTGGCCTTACTTACTGGGCCGATATTTCATCGCCAGGACAGACCAAATGAGCTTTAAGTATCTGTTAGAGTAGAGGATATGACTGAGGAGCATCAGAGGTGGCTGTCAAAGCTGTTAAGATATGATTTCAAGATCTAATATAGGTCAGGGCTAAAGAACAAGACAGTTGATGCCTTGTTCAGATGCGTGGGGGAACTCCAAGAGTTGGCCATTTCAGTACCATTGATGTTGGAACACATTCTAATTGCTAGTATTGCCCTAACGCAGTACAAGTCCATTGGCAAATACATAATTGGAACCTCCTCGAAAAATATCGTCCAAAGTAGCGACCCCTCTGTTTCGGCTTCCGATCAAAGAGCCGTGACTTCCGACCGACTGGAAGGGTAAGCCGTCGAAGGTGCAAGGTCGGGCGGCCACGAGGGTACCGGAGAAGCGTGCGAACTGGAGGAAGTTACTTCACAGTCGGCGAACTCCAGTTGTTTCTTCCGATCAAAATGTCGAAACCTCTGATCGCAGGCGTCTTTCACGCAGCTTGTCCCTTAATCCACAGAAGTGTCAGTTCTGAATGAATGAACCAGGGCAGGATAGACTAGCTCCTCGCTCCTTTCAATCGGTCAGGGCATAAGTCGTAGGTGAAGTAATCGTCTGCATCTATCCCTGATTCAATTTAGAAGTCTTTCAGCAGATCTATCTACACAATGAGCATTGTAGTGGAATCTTAATGCATTGCCAGCATGGATTAGGGGCTGTGTTGGTGGAGAGTGTGCTGGATGAGGAGTTATGCGAGATTAGGGCAGATTTGTTAAGGGATAAGAGTAGCCACCTTGGCTATTCCCTAGAGGGGAGATATTGCTGTACCAGGGGAGATTTGTGTTACCACGGACCTCGATTCATATTCCTCACATTATGTAGGAGTTTCACAGAGCGCTGTGGAGGTCATTTAGAGTTGCAGAAGATTTACAGGAGATTGACGGCAAAGTTGTATTGGAAGTTAGGGCTGCAAGCGAACCAAACGTTTGATGAGCTACTCGTTGTTCAGTTCGATTAAAGCTCGTTTGTGATCATTTAATTTGCTAAACAAACAAACTTGAATAATATTTTAAATACTCATTCTTAAATAAACAAACTTGAACACTAATGCGTTCGGCTCATTTATGTTCGCGAACAACATCATTTGAAGTTCGTGAACAAGCTCGACATTAAGCTCGATAAGAAGCTCGATAAAAGCTTGATTCGTGTTCGATTTTGAACTCGTGAATAAGCTAGATAAAAATAATTAATATTTGACTATAAAATTAATCATTGCCTTTGTTACATAGACAATTACTTTTATTATAAATATGTTTGTTCATAGACATGTTCATGAACGTATTTGTTTGATAGTTAAAAAAAATTCGTTTAATATGTTCGCGAACAAGCTCGATAAGCACTAAATGAATGAACATGAACTGAATATGAACCAAACATGAACACTCATTAATTTAAATGAACCAAACATGAACACAAACAATAAAGCTTGAACAAACATGAACCAAACTTGAACAAGCTGATATTAAATGAACACATGAACACTCACGTATCGGCTCGGCTCGGCTCATTTGTAGCCCTATTGGAAGGTAATGCATAAGGATATGAAGGAGATGGTGATTAGAGGTGAGGTATGCTAGAGGAGCAGATATATGGCCATGACTCTAGGAGAATTACTACAGCTTCTAGCTCTTCTAGACAAAGTATGGGAGGAAGTCACCATGGATTTTATAGATGGGGCATCTAAATCTAAGGGGTTTACAATGATTTTGGTGGTGGTGGATAGATTGAGTAAGTATGCTCATTTTATACCCCTATAACATTCGTACACGGCAGTGACATTCATCAAAGAGTTGGTTAGACTATATGACATATCAGTCTATCATTTTCGATCGAGATAAGTGTTCCTCAGTCATTTTTGGAAGGAGCTGTTCAGAATGCAGGAGACAATATTGAAGCGGAGATAGCTTACCAGCCCAGAGGGATGGATAGACAGAGGTGGTAAATAGAAGCCTTGAGATGTATTTGAGATGTTTTGCTTCAAAGGCACCTCGACTGTGGGCCAAGTAGCTAGCATGGGTGGAGTACTAGTATAACACTTTATATCATTGAACTTCATAGATGACTCCTTTTAAAGTATTGTACGGAAGGGACCCACCTTATTTGGTGCACTTTGGGCATAGTAGCACATCGATCTCGTTGGTGGAGCAGTACTTGGAGTAGAGGAATAATATGTTGACTGAATTAAAGAGGCATTTATTAAGGGCTCAGTAAATCATGAAGAAGCAGGCAGATGGGCGTAGGAAGGACATCCAATTTGAGATATGAGATATAGTATACTTAATGCTTCATCCATACCTTCAAAGGAAGGTAGCTAACAGGAGAAATGAGAATTTGTCCCTGAGGTATTTTGGCCCTTATGAAATACTTGAGAGGATTGGAGCAGTAGCTTATCGCTTGAAGTTACTCCTGACTGCTATTATACATCCGATGTTCCACGTGTCACAGTTGAGTAGAGCTATCGAAGATCATGCATCCAATACAACGTTGCCCATGATACTAACAGAAGATTTGGAGGTTGTACTGGAACCACTGGAGCTAAAAGGGTGCGACAAGGAGAGGGAGGGGTCAAGGAAATATTAATAAAATGGAAGAATCTACCAGAGTATGATGCCGCATGGGAGCCGTACGAGAGGGTAAAGCATCACTTTTCATCCTTCCATCTTGAGGACAAGGTGGGTCTTTGAGAGGGAGCTATTGTTAGACCGGTCCCTTCTGGACCGGCTCTAGTTTATAAGAGGCGGAACAGGAGTTCCACCTAGTAAGTCCCGCCCCCCTTTGGGGTGCGGCCCAACTATTTCAAGAGGGAAATTAAATTTGGTTATGAGGGAAAACTCAAAAGAGGGGCTGTTTTGAGATTTGCCTCATGATTGTATGCTTGATGTAGGTGGATTACCCTTGGGTTCAGTTTTCATGTTTTGTTTTGGCTTAATTTGGATTGTTCTTAGGTTGAGTTGTGGGCTCTAGCCGGCGGCTAGGGATTTGGGAGAGTCGGATCTTCCTATCCAATTGAAAATCCAATTGTATCTTGTCTTTCTTTCATAAGGATTTTAATAAAAAAGGTGTTCTTGTGAGTTTTTTCTCTAGTTTTCCAATTTTTGATTTACTGAAATTAGATTTTAGCCATAGATTTTTACAAGTTCTGCATCCACTTCCTATCAATTATTTGCAAATCATTTTAATTTGTTATATGTTAGTTGTCTCTATCAAGCATCAAGATTTCTTGATTTTTAGCACTTGGATGTTCTCTCCGTTCGACTTGGTGCAGTGTTAAATAGGCAAGCGTTCTCACATCAAGGACGGATATGGGCAAAGAAGCTAGTCTATGAAACTAAAATTAGGGTATGAACTTGGAATATAAGCTCCCTTACAGGAAAATTAATGGAATTAATATATATTATGATTCATAGGAAGATAAATATTCTGTGCATTCAGGAAACTAAATAGGTTGGAGAGAAAGCTAAGGAGATTAATAATTTAGGATGTAAACTATGATATTCGGGTAGGAGTCGTACTAGAAATGGTGTAGGCGTGATTATAGATAAGAGTTTGAAGGATAATGTTATAAAAATTAACAGAATTTGAGATAGAATTATAGTTTTAAAAATTGTTATTGATGCTAAGATTGTTAATATTATAAGTGCTTATGCTCCTCAAGTAGGTTTGGATATGTGTTCAAAATTAAAATTTTGGAATTACTTAGAAAAATTACTACAAAATATATCTCTTGAAGAAAGAGTTTTTATTGGAAGAGATTCAAATGGACATGTTGATTGAGAGATAGATGATTTTAAAAGAATCCATGATGGCCATGAGTTTGGAACGCAAATGAAGGTGGTAAGACTATATTAGATTTTTTTTAGCTTATAATTTCTTAATAGCTAATACCTTATTAAGAAAAGAGATAAACATCTTATCACTTATAAAAATGGATATATTAAAATGTAGATTGATTATTTTCTTATAAGAAAATTAGATCATTTAGATTGCAAAGATTGTAAAGTTATTCCGGGTGAAAATTTATGTATCCAACATCAATTATTAGTTTTTGACTTTAAGATAAAGGGGCAAAAAATAAAAAATAAAGTAAAATAATTTTCTAGTATTAGATGGGGTAATTTAAAGGATATTAACAAAAGTATTTTTGAGAGTAAGATTTTAGATCTTAAGATTCTATCTGTGCATGAGGATGCCAATATTATGTGGGAAAAAGTGACTTGTGATATTAAAAATATTGCAAAAGATGTACTTAGAGTTTCGAAGGGAAAAACTCCTAATAGTAAAAATAGTTGGTGGTGGAATCCAAATGTGCAAAAAAAGATAAAAAATAAGAAGATTTGTTATAAAAATTTATTTAGATGTAAAAATTCTGATAATTGGGAAAGCTATAAACATGGTTTAAAATTATGCAATATGAGGCCCGCCTTGAGGCCCGCCTTTGTGCAATTCCAATAAAAAATGCCTCGATGCTTACTCCTCGAATTTTTTTTATGAGACTTGCGTTTTAACTTGGTTGAGGCCCGCCTCGCTTCACTAGCATGAGGCTTACGCCTCACGCTATATATATATATATATATATTAAAACTTACATAAATCTTGAAGTAAATGCCCGACATTAGACTCTATAGGAGAGAAGGGGAGAGAGCAGTTCATCATAATGATGATTCAAATGAAAAACCCCTTAGTGATGACAGTGCTTATGACTTATGAGTTCTTATGTGATATGTCATTGTTATTTATTTTTGGAAATTTGAATTATATGTTATTGAAAAGAATACTGGGATTTGAGAAATATGGAATTTTGAGTTGAACTATATTTCATGTTGTCTTATTATTGGGATATTTTGATTTCACTTCATATATTATATTTTTTTATGTTTTATATAATTCATTCATTAGTATATAAAAAATTTATCATTTTATGTTTACGCAATCTTTTGATTTTGAGGCTTACGCCTCAAAACACCTTGAGACTTATGCCTCGCCTCACAAAGAGGCTTGTAAGGAATCTAAGAAAACTATTTGCGATGCAAAAAGCTTAGCTTTTAATGATTTATATAATAGATCAGATACTAAAGAGGGAGAATGATATATGTATAAGCTAACCAAACAAAGAGATAGGAGTAGTTAGGATTTAGTTCAAGTGAAGTGTATTAAGGATGAAGATCAAGAAATACTTTTCTTAGAAGATGATATTTAACAAAGGTGGATGAGGTATTTTGCTAAACTTTTTAATGAGGAATGTAAAAATACGATTGACTTTAGTGATTTTATCACCCTAAATGAAAATAAAGATTTTTGTTTTTATCGGCGTATAAGTAAAATCGAAATTAGAGAGACTTTAAAGAAAATGAAGTGTGGAAAAGCTTTTGGATCCGATGATATTCCAATAGAGATGTGGAAATGCTTAGGAAATGAAGGAATTTCTTGGCTCACTAAACTTTTTAATATTGTTTTGAAGACTAAAAAGATGCCAGATCAGTGGAGAATGAGTGTTTTGATTCATATTTTTAAGAATAAAGGTGATGCACCGGAGTGTGCGAATTATAGAGGAATTAAGTTAATGTGTCATACTTTAAAATTATGGAAGCGAGTCATGGAGCGTAGGTTGCGGCGTGATACTAATGTTTCTCAAAATCAATTTGGATTCATGCCGGGTAGGTCTACTATGGAAGTCATACATTTATTGGGATGTTTGATGGAGAAATATAGAGAGAATAAGGAGGATCTACATATGATGTGTATTGATTTAGAGAAAGCATATGATAAAGTTTCAAGATCAGTGCTATGGAGAGTTCTTGAAAAGAAAGGAGTTAATAATGCTTATATTCAAATCATTAAAGATATATGTGCAGGAGCTATTACTTGTGTTCAAACCAACGTTTTAAAAGGCGAAATCGAGAATCGAGGCGTTTTGGCTAAGCGAGGCGAGGCGTAAGCCTCGAGGCGGATCGAGGCGTAAGCCTAAAAAATGATAAAAATAAAGTAATTAGTGGTACCGAGCATGTACCGCTCGGTACCGAGCATGTACCGCTCGGTACCGAGCATGTACCGAGCAATATCGAGCATGTACTGAGCAATATCGACTGCGCTCCTTCGACGACTTTCCCTTCCTGTCGGATCATAAGTTACGACATTTTGATAAGAAGAAACAACGGGAGCTCGTTGGCTCGCTGGCTTTGAAGGTAACTTTCTCCCTTTCGAGGCGTTGCCTCGATACGCCTCGGCGCCTCACGTATTGAGGCGTACGCCTCCGTGGAAAAAGGCGTAAGCCTCGCCCGGACGTTCGAGGCTTAAGCCTCAGTTCGCCCGACCTCCGCCTCGATTCGAGGCGCGCCTCAAGGCGTCCGCCTCGAACGCCTTTTTAATCGATGGTTCAAACACAAGGTGGTTTGACCAAGTATTTTCCAATTTCGGTTGGATTACATCCAGGATCAACCTTAAGTCCATATCTTTTTACTTTATTCATGGATGTTCTCACTAGACATTTGCAAGAGGATGTACCTTGGTGTATGCTTTTTGCTGATGATATTCTTCTTGTTGATAAGACTAGAGAGGAAGTTGAAGATAAACTTGAATTATGGAGGTCAACTTTAGAGTCTAAAGGTTTTCGCTTGAGTATATCTAAAACTGAATATATGGAGCGTAATTTTAGTAGTAATAGACCTAGTGAGGGGATTGTGACTTTGGGCGATTAAGTCATTAATAAGAGTACACGTTTAGATATCTTGGATCTATTGTTCTGAGTGATAGTGAAATTGATGAGGATATTATCAGCAGAATTCAAGTTGGATGGTTGAAGTGGAGGAATGCATCGGGCTTATTGTGTTATAGAAAAGTCCCCTTCAAACTTAAGGGAAAATTCTATAAGATGGTGGTGAGACCTGCAATGCTTTATGGTGCCGAATGTTGGCCATTAAAAGAGAAGCATAATACTAAGTTAAGTGTTGTAGAGATGAGGATGCTTAGGTGGATGAGTGGCTTGACCCTTAGAGATAGGATACGAAATGAGCATATACGTGAAAAGGTTGGAGTTGCTCCAGTGGAAAATAAGATTAGAGAGAGTCGCCTTAGATGGTTTGGTCACATTAAACGGATGTCTTCCAATGACCTGGTTAGGAAAGTTAAGGTATTAGATTTGACTTATGATAAGAAAGGTAGAGGTAGACCTAAAAAGATTTGGTTAGAAAATATTAGAAATGATCTTTTTTTATTAGGTTTAAATGAAAGTATGACTTCTAACCGGACACAATGGCGAAAAAGGATTCATGTAGCCGACCCCACGTAGTGGGACAAAGGCTAAATTTACTGGATGCTCTTTACTTCAACTTGATTGAATTGTCCGATTTCCATAAGAATTCGCAAATAGTTTTATTTCTACTTTTGAGAAATTTAGGTTGTGCCTTGTTTTTCTTTTATTGTTAAGGGAGCATGTATGGAGCAATGGTTAGTTGTCTCCATTGTGAACTGGAGATTCTGAGCATGGATAGAACCTCTTTGCAATACCGAGATACTACTGTCCAACAACTCTCTAGATCTTCTATTGGCAGGAAACATCATGCATTGATTACACTATGTTTTTGATTCCTACTTCTCGACTAAAAAGTTACTACCTTCTTTTGGGGATATTTTTCATTTGCTTAAGTTGTTTATGCTGCTGCTGTTCCAATCAGTAGTTAATCAGTACGCTATGTTTTCTATGGCGTGGAACCATATGCAATAGTTTTTATTTTTCTACAATATTTACTGTGATTGTGATAAAGGATTGCCAGTGATTGTATTATATTCCATTCCAGTGAAATAACTGCTGAAGGACGGAGGATAACCAAACTTGACCAAATATTGTTGAATGGAAACAACATTGCCATTGTAAGTTACTGTTATAATGACCTAGCTAAATTATTTAATTTTTTATTTGTGTACTTTAATAATATGGTCCCTTTGAATAGTAACTCCTATTTTGCTTGCATCATTACCACAAATTCAATAATTACATTGCTGTATTGTGACTTTGAGATATCGTCTAATGCTACTTACTGAAAATAGTTGCAGCAAAAGGCTGATGGTTTCTTGAAGGTTGCAGAGGCCCTAGGAGTTAGATAGGGTTGGTGTGAAAGGTGGGAGGAAGGGCTCCATCTGAGGTGTGGGAACCTGGTAGGAGCACTTTGTTACAAAACTGGCAAGCGGGAGTCGGGGCTCCTTTCGGCCCAGACTAGCCAAACCCAAAAATTTTGCTGGGCGGGAAACAAAGCGGCAGAGAGGGAGTTCAGCCCTCCTTGTGGGGTCCAACAAAGCTATAATCTATTATGTGAGGAGGAATTAAGGGAGATTGTTTACGAAAGTTTTAATTAGAATTGTGAGAGAATTAATTAGTAATAGAGATCTAATTTGAATTCAAATTTGAGGGAGAACTATTTAGAGAAAGGAAGATGATTTGGGAGGGAATTAGGGGAGCCTATTTAAGGTTAACAATATGGTATTTTGAGGATTATGCTTGTGTTCTCTGAAATCAATTTTTCTTATATTGTGAGGGCTCTAGCCAGTGTTTAGAGATTTGGGAGAGCCAGATCTTCCTCTTCAATTGAAGATCCACTTATATATTTTATTTTCCTTCAACGTTCTTTCAATAAAAATTATTTTTTTGTGTTCTTCCCAATCTTCTTATGTCGTTCTCTAATTTTTGGCTAAAATTGCATCAACTTCTTATCAAATTGGTATCAGAATCGAGCCCTGGGCTTAAATAGAAGTTTTCCTCATTGATTTTTGTTGTGTTTTTTCGCTCCATCTTGCTGATTTTGGCTGTTTGAAGACCAGATTTGCTATTTTTTGTTGTTTGTAGCTTAAATCTAGGTACCTATGGCGGGAAAAAAAAGGTCGTAGTGTTGGAAGGGGATATTAGACAATTGAAATATGAAATTTTAGATTTCCAAACTCAAATTTTAGCCATCCACGAGAAGATCGATGGGTAATTTGCCGTCATAGAGATGGTGAAGAAGTTGCTCGAGGGCCAAATCAAAATGGAGTAGTTGAAGGCGAGCGAAGCAGCCGATAGTTAAGGGAGTGGGGAAAACCCTATTTTGATAAGGAGGGGGAAAGAACAAGAGATGGAGATGGTGGAGTGTGAAGAGAAGACCTCCTATGGAGCCCATTCCTTGGGAGATAGGTAGAAGGTATGGGGAGAGGTTTGAGGGGGTTGGGTATAAATGAAGGGGTGCTGAATTTTAAAGAAGAGAGGATGATTATGATTGGAGGGGTGCTGATTTTGAATGTAAGAGGGATTTTGACGAAGGGTTTGGGTACTAGCATAGAAGGGAAGATCAGGATATTTGGGGAGGACCACCTCATTGGGTAATGAGAGGTTATGGAAGAAATAGGTAGAACAGAGGAGATTTTAGGGTGAGGAAGCTGAATATGCCTGTTTTTGAGGGAGATGATGCACATGAGTGGATTTATAGGGCTAAAAGGTATTTTTCCATCAATGGATTGATAGAGGAGGAAGACTGATGACAGTCGGCCTGTGCTTGGAGGCAAAATCATTCATATGGTATAAGTGGAGGGGTATAATGCGACCTATATGGAGCTGGAGGGATTTTAAGAACTGTTTGTTGGAATTAAAAGATCGTGAAGGTTATTAAATCTCAATGAACTAGCCCGAGGTTAACCAAGAGGGGGTGAATTTGTAATTTAAAATTTTATTTAACAAAAAAATTTTTTTAATAACTTTTTCAATATCTAAAAACAGACAATTTTATCACTTGATGCGGAAATGAATTAATTTCATAATAACAAAAGATCAAAGTTTTCAACCACACAGTTAATCAGAGAAAAATAAAGTGCGAAAAATAATAAGAACAAACACACTCGAATTTATTGTGGTTCGGTTTAGCCTAACCTACGTCCTTTCCCCGGAACCCCCCTTCCAAGTATTGCACTAAAACAAGTGTCTCTCATTTTCCCCTCACACAAGGTGGAGAAGCACTTACAAAATCATTTTCATCAGTTCTGCGCGGCAGAGAACTGGAAGCTTTTCACACCCCCAGGTGACAGCATCATACCTCGAAGCTTTTTCTCCTTACCTGAGAAGGCAGAGTGCCTTGAATCCTTTTTCACCCTCCACGTGATGGCAAAAATCACATCCTAGTGCTGTAGAATGTCTCCTCGGTGTCATGACCGGCTCGGTAAGCTCTTATAGGCGAGACATGAATGAAAGTCAGACAGTAGAATTTAAAAACTTACATGTTACATAAACAAAATATCTCGAACATGTAGAAAGAGCCAATAAAATATTCAAAGTAAATTTTTTCTTTCTTTTCCTCTATCATCCAATATGTCAACTTAAACATAGAGGTTCAAAACATAAAAGGATATCCATAAATCTGCCTATTACAAATCATCCTGAATTCATCTGATACAAAATGTCAAAAACTAAAAAGAAGAAACCTGCCACCCATCGTCTCTCTACGACGGTACGTATAGGTTGATCTATCCGTCATTATCGCTTATTAGGTTCTCTTGAAAAATATTCCATAAGTTGGGTGAGTCACAACTCAATAGGTAAAATGACATTTAGTTAAATTTAGAGGCAAGGAAAGAAGTACATGTATATGCTCTAAGTAAAGAAACAATCAATATGCCATAATATATCAATTAAAGTAAAAAATGCCTCTAAGTCAATCTTTATGTTCTCTTTCTTTGCATAAGCTTGCAAATCTTTTTTATTAAATATTCATGATTCATGTAATATCTCTTATACCTATAACATAATGATATAATATCATAATAACATAATATTAATCACCCGTCACGGAAGAATCATTTGTTTTGTACTTATCATGTACACTTTTTAATTGACCATTCATTTATCATTTGATTCCGAAGAATTCCTTTACCATTTGGCTCAAAAGAGCCCCTTTACCATTGGCTTAAAAGAGCTCATTTACCATTGATACTCCGTATCAAACATACACATACAAACATTCTTTGTTTATTCATAAAAGAGACTTTAACATGCCATTCATGCGTATGGTCTAATGTTCTCATATGTTGCTACATGGTTGCATAATTCATAAGAAAAGAGAGATGATCATATATATATTACATGTAAAAAGAGACATGCATTACATATAAAAGAGGCATAAGCTTTATACTTTCTATTATCATCACATGAGAGATGCATTTGCATCATGTATTCAAAAGCATTCATGTAAGAATATGTTAAGCAACATATGAAGGTACAAGTTGCATTTAAAAGAAATAACTTTCTACATGATTGTATTTAAAGAAATTTTCAAATTTAAAAGAATTTCATTTTACCTACTTCACCGCGGTGTGATTTGTTGAATGTCCTAACGAACTCTTCCCTTTATACGATCAATATATAAAAGAAACATAACATAATGCGTAAATATCAATTATTTCCACATAAACTTCGCAAAACCATAAACTATGAGAATAAAGACCCTACCCATACGATATTCTTAAATTTTCTAATTGAACCCTTTCCCAATCCAAGATTAATCTCATTCCTAATCTCTCTAAATTTGGATTTCATCATGATTTTTAACTTTATGGGAACCATGTTCATGCCCATTATATAACACATGCTTAAAGAATCTCCCATACACTTAATACTTAAAGAAAATACTATAAATTTAGGATTAAACCAAACTTAAATTACAAAAAATAACATTTTGTATAAAAATTCTAAATTTCACCTCTAAATTCCTTTCTAAGTTAAATTAGAACAATAATGCTTAATGGTTTCATGATTAGGGAAAACCCTAATTTCTAAAAACTTTAAATTGCTCATAAAATTAAATTGATTCTCTATAGAAGCTTTCTAATGCCATTAGGAAGTATTATTACAAAACCATTTTGAAAGGAAACGAAAATTGGAGAAAATCCTAATTTTTGAAATCTTAAATTTTTAGGGAAACACCTCATTTTCACGCATAAAGCCATCTCCTAAACCTTTCCTATCATTTTCTTAAAGAGATTTGAAGTTTTCTTCAAACCCTAGATTTTTACCTTAAAGAAAACTTCACAAAAGAATTAGAAATCTCTTAAATACAGCTTACCTTAACCTTCTCTTAGTCTTCCCTACAATTTACTCCACGATCGGTTGGAGGAATCCGCCCCTAGAGTCACCGTTCGCCTCTCCCGTTTGCTCCTCCCGTCGCCTCCCTCTCCTTTCGTTCGGCCAACTGAGCAAACAACAAATGGGACCGAAATATTTCAGTCCCATACGAATTTAAGAAAGTGTTAGGAAGAATTACACTAGTGCCCCTTCTACTTAACTTTTCCCTAAAGCTTCATGAGGGGTAGAATGGGTAAAAATGGTTAAAGTTTACTTAAACGAACTTTGATGTTTTTTAATTTTAAAATCATTCAAAATTAGGTATATGTTCTTTATACCGTTTCGATTGAAATTTCGTGTAGAATTTTATAAAATTTACTGTGTCGAATTTCGACGACTTTGAAATTTTGCCTAATTTCGTTGTGGTGCATCGAAATGCGTGCGACGCTGATGATCGATATTTTTTTGGGTTTTACACCTGGAGCCACCAATTAAGACAAACTTGAAAAAGTCAGGCAAGAACCTTGCTTAGAGTAACCTTGTGAATCCCTCACAAAAAGCTCACCCTCTCCTCTCCCAAAGCTCTCTTATACTCTTTTATGCTCCCTCTCAAGGAGATTATTTTGTGCGGACACTGAACCGGAGAACCGTCCGGTTCCGCGCTTGGTACCTAGAGGTACTGAGCACTCGGTACGGAGTGCGATATATTTTTTGGGGCAACGTGGCACATTTTTATTGGTCTCCGGATGAATCCGGACCCGCATGTAATAATTTTTCCCTCTCAAGACACTTAGTAGCCAAAAGCTTTTGAACAAGTCTAAGTGAGAGTTTAAATAGAGAGCATCTCAAAAAGCCCTAAATTTCAATTTGTCATTTAAGATCGTCCAATATGATCCTACGATCGTCCTATACGATTAGTACAAAGCAACATTTTTTTTATAGTACAAACTTCATTATCATGTACAATCAGTTCAAGAGTTTGTACTAATCGTCTAGTATGATAGGCGAAGACAAATTATTGTCCCATGAAGCACTTGGTTCGTACAGTACGAAATGGGGGGGGGGGGGCATCCTGTATGATTAGTTAAAAAACTATGGCATTTTTTCTTGTACGATAAGCAATGATAAATTATCGTCTCATGCATTGCTCGGGTCATACAGTATGATTGTCACCAATTTTCCTGTACAATTTGATCGAACAATCTAATCATAATTGTCCCCCTAATCACAGGATCACTTTAGGCATGATTGTCATATTTCGTACAACACTATGCATATCGTATGGTACAATTAGAACAAAATTTGAATTTTAAAATACTGTCTAAATTATGATTGGTGATTGTTTTCATGATTATAACTGATCGTCCTATACAATAATGATCGTTTAGTACGCGATTAGTTTAATCAATCTTAATTAACATAAGTGTCATAACTAATAGTTTTTCTGGTTAACTAATCGTCCAGTATGATGTAAATCTTACAGTACGATTTGTTAAAAAAATTCATCTTCCTAACTCACTAACTCATCCTTTTAAGTATATGTGTGCAAGGTTAGTCAGCTTTAGGATCCACCAAACTATATGATTGACTAAAGAAAGATAAAAAGTACATAAATTTTAAAAATACAAACTTTAATCTTAGTCTACTAAATCTTGAGCTGATCGAAGTTGCAAGTGAACAGTGAACCTGAAATGTTAGTGAGGTGGGCAATACAGATATGCAATAAACTCAATTATCAGAAGATATCATAAGAAGAAATCCAATAATGTTTGTTATTATGAAAATTACAAGATTTGGATCCAAATTTGCAACAATCTTTCCCTTTTTGATAATGCCAAACATTGTTGATTTATGTTTTAAACGTATTTTTCTATTCCCTAAGCTTCCCCTCACTAAGTAAATTCTTTCAAAAATAGGGGAGGTGTTACTTTTTTATTTTAATTTTAACTTTTTTAAATAGAAAAAATACATAATAACAAAACTCATAATATTAAGAGACAAACATGAAATTAACCATTTCAAAACAAAATATAATCTACCAATAACATGCTTCTCCTTCTTTTGACTTCGCAAAAATGGAGGAAACAACAACAAAAATAGGAAACTATAAAAAAGTATAGGAGCAAAAAATGATCACAAAACAAAACAAACTAAACAATGTTTTTTAAAGAATCGATCAATTTCATCAAATGATAATTTTACCTTATAATTATATTAAAAACTCAGTAAGAAATGCATTTACAATGCTTAAATCTTGAAAAGTCAGAGATTCTTACTTTGTTAATCCTAGCTCAAACTCCTTATCGGTTAAAGTCTTTTTATACAAAAATCTTATTCAGAAAACAATTAGAGAGAAAATGTGATTTTTTCATTTTTTCTTCAGAAATATATCTAAGAGAATAACATTACAAAGTGATAAATCAGAAATCTTAATTTTCAAATTTAAGTGTAGAAAATATTAATTGACACATGAATTCTTATAAGATTTAAATATTTGAAAGAGAGAGAAGCTAACTCATTGTAGGCTCATTTTATACCTATTTATCAATTTTTGGCGCACCTTACACATTTTTTGATTTTTGATACACTTTGTGCGTCTTGCATTTATTTGACGGATTTTGTGCATCTTTTCAGTTTTGGACTCATTTTGTATCTTTTTTTATTTTTGTAAACTGGCTTCTTTTCTAAATCTTAAAAAAAAAAGTCTTCTTAGTCTTGAGATTATCTCTTCCAAATATACAACAACATCAAGCCTTTGTCCCACTATGTGTGGTCGGCTAAATGAATCCTTTTTCGCCATTGTGTCCGGTTAAAAGTCAAATTCTCATTTAAATCTAATAAAGAAAGATCATTTCTAATATTTTCTAACCAAGTCTTTTTAGGTCTACCTCTACCTTTTTTAACATAAGTCAAATCTAATACCTCAACTTTCCTAACTGGGTACATCGGAAGGCCTCCGTTTAATGTGACCAAACCATCTAAGGCGACTCTCTATAATCTTATCTTCCACTAGAGCTTCTCCAACCTTTTCACGTATATGCTCATTTCGTATCCCATCTCTAAGGGTCAAGCTACTCATCCACCTAATCATCCTCATCTCTGCAACACTTAACTTAGTATTATGCTTCTCTTTTAATGGCCAACATTCGGCACCATAAAACATTGCAGATCTCACTACCATCTTATAGAATTTTTCCTAAAGTTTGAGGGGGACTTTTCTATCGCACAATAAGTCCGATGCATTCCTCCACTTCAACCATCCAACTTGAATTCTGCTGATAATATCCCCATCAATTTCACCATCACTCAGAACAATAAATCCAAGATATCTAAAGCGTGTACTCTTATTAATGACTTGATCGCCCAAAGTCACAATCCCATCACTAGGTCTATTGCTACTAAAATTACACTCCATATATTCAGTTTTAGATCTATTCAAGCAAAAACCTTTAGACTCTAAAGTTGACCTCCATAATTCGAGTTTACCTTCAACTCCCTCTCTAGTCTTATCAATAAGAAGAATATCATCAGCAAAAAACATACACCAAGGTACATTCTCTTGCAAATGTCTAGTGAGAACATCCATGACAAAAGCTAAAAGATATGGACTTAAGACTGATCCTTGATGTAATCCAATCAAAATAGGAAAATATTTGGTCAAACCACCTTGTGTTTGAACACAAGTAATAGCTCATGCATACATATCTTTAATGATTTGAATATAAGCATTATTAACTCCTTTCTGTTCAAGAACTCTCCATAACACTTCTCTTGGAACTTTATCATATGCTTTTTCTAAATAAATAAATATCATATGTAGATCCTCCTTATTCTCTATATATTTCTCCATCAAACCTTTCAATAAATGTATGGCTTCCATAGTAGACATACCCGGCATGAATCTAAATTGATTTTGAGAAACATTACTATCACGTCGCAACTTACGCTCCATAACTCGCTCCTCTAGTTTTAAAGTATGATAAATTAATTTAATTCCTCTATAATTCGCACACTCCTGTGCATAACCTTTATTCTTAAAAATATGAATTAACACACTCATTCTCCACTAATCTGGCATCTTTTTAGTCGTCAAAATAGTATTAAAAAGTTTAGTAAGCTAAGAAATTCCTTCATCTCCTAAGCATTTCCACATCTTTATAGGAATTGCATGAGGTCCAACAGCTTTTTCACACTTCATTTTCTTTAAAGCCTCTCTAACTTCGGTTTTACTATTATGCCAATAAAAACAAAAATCTTTATTTTCATTTAAGGTGATAAAGTCATTAAAGTCAATTATATTTTCACATTCTTCATTAAAAAGTTTAGCAAAATACCTCATCCACCTTTGTTGAATATCATCTTCTAAGAAAAGTAATTTTTTATCTTTGTCCTTAATACACTTCACCTGAATTAAATCCTTGCTACTCCTAACTCTTTGTTTGTCTAATTTATACACATATCTTTCTCCCTCCTTAATTTCTAATCAATTATATAAATCATCAAAAGTTAAGCTCTTTGCATCGCAAATAGCTTTCTTAGATTCCTTACGAGCCTCTTTACATCTAAATCAATTTTTATAATAAATCTTCTTATTTTTTATCTTTTCTTGTACATTTGGATTCCACCACAAACTATTTTTACTATAAGGAGCTTATCCCTTCGAAATTTCAAGCACATCTTTTGCAATATTCTTAATATCACAAGTCACTTTTTCCCATATAATATTGACATCCTCATGCACAGATAAAATCTTAAGATCTAAAATCTTACTGTCAAAAACTCTTTTATTAATATTCTTTAAATGTCCCCATCTAATCTTAAAAAATAATTTTACTTTATTTTTTATTTTTTGACCATTTATCTTAATGTCAAAAACTAATAATTGATGTTGGGTACATAAATTTTCACTCGGAATAACTTTACAATCTATGGAATCTAAGCGATCTTATTTTCTTATAAGAAAATAATCAATCTGTATTTTATTAAATTCATTTTTATAAGTAATAAGATTTTCATCTTTTTTCTTAAATAAGATATTAGCTATTAAGAAGTCATAAGTTAAAGAAAAATCTAATATAATCTTACCAAATATAAGAAAAGAAAAATTCAGTATCTTATATAAGGAAAAGTAAACCACAATGCAAAACCTGATTCATATGATAGAGACAATTAACTTGATTAAGAAAATTTGAAATAGATTCATTGACTTGCAAAAATATTCATTTGCGACAGAGTACTGTAGGAAGATGAAGTAGATATCTATTTCTAGGTCTAATTTTTAATTTGAATTAGATTTTGATTCAAAAAGAAATTACACTACTAAAAGAGTTAGAGGAAGATGGAAAATTATTAATTTTTCATTTTTTAACTATTTTAGAGGAGTCAATCACTGCTTATGGAACATTATAAAAAAATAAGGTAAGATTTTCATTTAAGGAAAAAATTAAATACTGAAGTGAGTAGTGATCATATTCTTAAATTTTTATTTTTTTTAACTAAACAAACACATGCATTAAAGTAAAAATATAAAACACTGAAAAACACAACAAAAAATAAAAACACAATTTTCAAAATTCAGATATTCAAAGCATCTAATTTCATGCATGAATATCTATGACACCTAATCTAGTTCTTAAGGTGCTGAAGGTTTCAAAAGCCAGTGATTTTATAAAGATATTTGTAAGTTGATTTTTAGTGGCTACATGATGTAGTTCTATTTCTCCTTTGGTGATATAGTCCATAATGAAATGGTGTCTTATGTCTATGTATTTGATCTTGGAGTGTTTGATTGAATTCTTTGAAATATAGATAGCACAGTGTTATCACAAGATTGGAATGATGCCTACAGGTAATCTTAAATTCAATATTTGTTGCTTTAACCAAAGGAAATGTGCCACACTATTTCTTAAGGCTATATATTCCACTTCAGCAGTGGACAGGGCTACCAAGTTTTATTTTCTACTGGACCAGGAGACTAAAGATTATCTTATGAATTGACAGGTTTTAGAAGTGCTTTTCCTATTAACCCTATATCTTACAAAATCTGAATCAGAATATCCTATGATTTTAAAGGAAGTGTTATGTCTAAGATATCAGATTTCTAAGTTTTCAATTCTTAAGAGATATCCAAGGATTCTCTTAACAACATATATGTGATAATCTTTTGGATTAGTCTGAAATCTAGCATAGAGACAAATACTAAACATATTATCATGTCTGCTAGCAGTGAACTAAAGAAATGATCCAATTATTCCTCTGTACTTTTCTAATCAACTTATTTTTCATTCGAGTTCTTATATAACTGAACCGTAGAGCTTATGAGAGTATTTATTGCCTTGACTTTATCTATTTCATATTTCTTAAGGATGTCTTTAATATATTTTGATTGACTAAGGAAAATTCAATCATCCTTCTGCCTTATACTAAATTCAAGAACATAGTTTAGTTCTTTTATCATTCTCTTTTCAAACTCTTTACTCATTGTTTTAGAAAATTTATCACATAGATTTTTGTCAGAGGATCTAAATAAATATCATCAAAATATATTTGGACAATAGGTAGTTCTTCTCTTACCTGTTGAGGAATAAGGTGATGTGTACGCTACCCTTAACAAAGAATCTATGTAATAGGAATGCGTTTAGTCTTTCATATCATGCTCTATATGCTTGTTTTAGTCCATATAATGTCCTTTTTAATTTAAATACATGATTGAGAAATTATAAATTTTTAAAGCCTAGGGGTTGTTCAACATACACATCTTCTTTTATTACCTCAAATGCACTTTTAACATCCATTTGATACAATTTGAATTCTTAAAACAGACAAAAGCTAGTAACACTCTGTTGACCCGAATCAAGTTAACAAAAAAAAAAGAAAATCACTTACCTGCTCCATCCCATTCCCCACGACCTACGCACGATCTAGCGCCGCTCTTCGCACGACGACGTCACATCTCGCCATACTTTAGCACGTCGCTGCTTGTCGTTAAATAAGGAGGAAACGAGGCGCTCGGGATGACTCTCGCTCTCGCTGCTCTCATTCCTCGCTCTAACTCTCTCATTCTCTCCCTCGATCTCTCATGGTTGCCCAACCTCGCTCCTTCTACGACTTTCCCTTGCTGTAGGATCGGATGTTTCGACATTTAATCGGAAGCAAGCAGAGGAGCTCGCTTGCTGGGACGGTAACTTTCTCCCTTCCCGTTGCTTCTTCCGATCTTTCGTGGCTGGATGACTTCGCTCCTCCGACGTTCCTCCCTGCCGAATCGGAAGTCACGACCATTTGATCGGAAGTAACGAACGGGAGTTCGCTGGTTGTTAAGGAACGGAAGTTACGACATTTTGAATTGGAAGAAAGATCGGGAGCTCGCCTGTGAAAGTAACTCTCTCCCCTTCCCGCAGCTTCTTCGACTCCTTCTGTCTGTTCGACGTTGCTCCTCAGACGACTTTTCCTTCTCGTGGATCGGAAGTTACTACATTTTGATCGGAAAGCAATAACGGGAAGCTCGCTTGCAGTGAAGTAACTTTCTCCCTTTCGTGGCTAGTCGACTTGGCTCCGGCGACGACTTGCCCTGCCTGAAGGATCGGAAGTTTCAACATTTTGATCGGAAGCTTCAACATTTTGATCGGAAGCAGGGAGGAGAGCTCGCTCTGTGTGAAGGCAACTTTCTCCCTTACCCGCACTTCTTCGGCCAAATCCCTGATACCAAACAGCCTTTAGGGCTGTTTTTATTTTATTATTATTGTTATTATTAAATTTTTTAATAATGATAATAATAATTATTAATATAATTAGTTATAATTAACTATGTTTAATTATAATTAATTATATTATTATAATTAATTATAATTACTTAATTTAATTATATGTTAATTATTTTTAAATGATAATTAATTAATAAAAATAATTAGTTATAATTAATTAATTTTAATTATAATTAGTTATTCTAATTTAATTAATTATTATCAATTATAATTGATTATAATTAATTAAGTTAATTATAAATTAATTATTTTTAATTATAATTAATCGATATTTATCATAATTAATTATAATTAATTAAATTTAATTATAATTAATTATTTTAATTATTATTAATTATAATTAGTTTCAAAAAAAAAGAAGCATGCCTACCCTTTGCCTCGATCCTCGAGCCGACAGTCGCCAACAATCACCTCCGGGCCCAAAGGTATAAATTTCTAACTTAAACCCCGTCCTCGATGTTTGCAGCGGACCGGGGAACCACCTATACGCGCTCTTGTAGCACGGTAGGAGGGAGCCCGGTGCGAAGCATACGACGAAGCGGGTAAGCCCTATACACGCTCTTGTAGCGTGGTGGGGACGGTCCTCGACCTCGACACCGACACCGCCGACAACTGCTACGAAAGGTATGATGTTCCAAAATCTCATTTTCGACGTTTGCAGCGGACCGGAGAACCACCTATACGCGCTCTTGTAGCACGGTAGGAGGGAGCCCGGTGCGACGCATACGACGAGGTGGGAGAGCCCTATACACGCTCTTGTAGCGTGGTGGGGAGAGTCACTGCTGTTCTGGTACGTCACTGCTGTTCTGGTACGGGTACTGCTGAAGGCCCCATACACGCTCTTGTAGCGTGGTGGGATGAAATTTTGTACGGCCGCGGTGTCCAAGGACACCTACCATACACGCTATAGTAGCGTGGTGGGAAGGCCCAGCTCCCCTATTTTCCCCCAAACGGGGGATATGCCGGGATGTTGCCGAAATTTTCACCGAAATATACAAAGACTTAAATAATTTGAAGACCTTCTTGGACAACAATATAGAAGACCTGTATTCGAACAAAAATACGCAGAAATTGAACTAAATGAGTAGAGGACCTGTACGAAGAGCAGATGAATTGTGGAATTGCACTTGAACAAAAATCTAAATGATTAATCAAGGTTTAAATCCAAATGAAATAAAATCAAAATCAAATCAATTGAGCCAACAATTGAACTTGCAAAGACTTCAGAAGACTCTGAACAAGCACTTGAACTTGTTTTTGGAACTCGAACTGTGCAACATCAGGGGATCCGAATATAGAACTCAAGCTCGAGTGAACTCAGACTGGAACTCAATTTGAAAATGGGATGAATAAAAGACCATTCAAACTTGTACTCTAAACTCAAGTTGGATCCAAATTTAACATGAGCAATAAAGAACTTGAATTTTCAAGAACAATACACAAGACTCAAGCATGAGTTGAACCTTGAACTTGGGTTCAATGGAATACATAGAACTGGGCTTTGAATGAATGAACAAATCAAGATCTAAGTGCACAGTCATCCAAGCTAACAACAAGTTGCAAGTAGGAGATGAAATCTCGATGCACACGAAAGTCGAATGCAACGAACTCCTACGACAATCCCTACATTGCCTGTTGATCGAGATGGCAACAGTAGAGACCAACAATCAAAGCTTCATCCTCTACAAATAAATCAGACCACCTGAGATTGGTGACAGGTGGGCATGATGTAGGCAACAATGGGTCTCTTACGAAGAGTTTCAAGAGTTCGTAGTGGCTACAACCAGTCCCCTGCAAATGACTACAAACCACTTGTGGATAACAACAGTGTATTGAAAGTACAATAAATCACTGTGGACACAAGTAGGGATATCACCTACGACAGTGGTGATCAAGATCTTCAAGCATGTCGGGTACAAAGGCAACCCGATGTACGAAAAGGACACCTCCTGGCAGAAGGGAGGAAATGTTTGAACAAATTAGAACCAAACTTCCTGGTGTTCCAAAGCCTCTTTTTGGTTCTATAATAAAGAAGAAAACAGTTCTTGTGCCCACAAACTCCAGAAATAATGAGTCCACTACACTGACGACCTCAAAGGGAATTCTCTTCGAAGCAACAAATTTCAAAATCCAGGAAGTCCATCCCCGGTGATTGAGAAAGGGGGGTCAACATCAAGACCCACGCCACCGGATCCGCAACACTCGTATTAGCGGACAGAAGGCGTGTATAAGCTCTGAAATCAAATGTTGTGTATTCAAATGACAAACACATGCACAACTACAAAATATTTCAAAATACCCCTACACGTGCACCGTAGTTTGTATACACATAGGTACACAAGGGGTAAATACAATCTCAACCCGCATGGGCCCCGGCGAGAGCGTTATTGGTACACACGTGACGCCTAGGGATGCTGCGCGGGTCGATAAGTGAATTCAGGTTCGAACCTGATCCTTCTATATGGATCAATAGGAGTCGACAGGATTTGAACCTTTAAATAAAATACACGGTTGTAGCGACTTGTGTATTTGTTTAAATACATTCATATTAGGCCTTCAAGGCCTATAATCAAAAGAATTCACTAAACAAAAAGCATGAAGCCTACAGAACCCGATCCTTCTATACGGATCAATAGGAGTCGACAGGGTTCGAACTATCAAGCAGATACACGGTTGTGGGGACTGATGTATTTGTTCCAATACATTCATATTCGGCCTTCAAGGCCTAAAATCAAGAAAATTCATAAACTAAGACATAAAGCCTATGAGAAGCCTGATCCTCGATCAATAGTCCGGTCGAGTTGACAGGGTTCAATCGACAAATGGAAATGACCCCAAGAACACCTCGATGATGGCCATGTTGAACGCTAATCCCAATCGGAGGGGTTTACAAAATATTTCAAAATGCCCTCAAACTTCTACAAAATTCAAAGATTTTTCAAGTGACCTCGAGGTCACCCCGATGATGGCCGCGTTGAACGAAGATCTCAACTGGAGGGGTTCACAAATATTTCAAATTCCACTCAAGTCCACTCAAAATCCAAACTCTACAAAAACATCAAATTTCCAAATTCCAAAGATATTTAAATTGAAATCTATCCATCAACACATAAAGCAAAATCCATCCATCCTCTTCAACAGTTTGCCGAGGTGGACAAATCTAAAAATTACTTCAGCTCACAAAGAGCCAAATGCCTAGTCGAAAATATCAGTAGGATCCATTCTCAAACAATCTCCTGCCAGTAAGGACGTGGTACGTGTCCTCTAACCGGCGGTTGACCGCCAAATGGCCACCGCAGGATAAACGGTTACGACGACCCGGGGCCCTCTGAACCGAGTGGTTTTGCCGCCAAATGGCACCACGATATACCGGTTATGGCCAAAGCCAATACGTTCCTTATTGACATCAAATCCTTGAGATATGAATCAATAGGATATGATCGATAGGGCACAAAGCCCTCTGTCAGCTAAGGTGGATTTAAATTTGTCCCCTTAGACAAACATCCAACCCAGGTCTACAAGGTCCCCTTGGACGAAGCAACCCATGGCTGCCGACAAGGATCCTTCTGTCAGGTTGGGTCGACTACCTCCTCTGACTAAGTAGACCAGGGACCACGATGGCCCGGGACGACGGAACCATGGGATCTTGATCGGGCCCATCATCCATTCCCCCACCATCCGCTTTAAGTGCTAGGTGGTGAAATTTTCTATTTTAAATATCAAACTCTTCAAATTCCTAAGTTCAAACCCAATTTTCAAATCCAATTTCTACCAATTCCCAAACTCTTCAAATTCCAATCTATACCTATTGCTGCTACTATATGCCAGATACCACGTATTTTATACGTATCTGATTGACGACTAGCCTTAATCGAAAGTTCTCTCTCGTGATTGGGAGGGGTAATTAACTATAGGGGCTTGCGCCTATAGGAAACCAGAACTCATATCATAAAGTCCTCGCAAAATGAGGGCGAAATCTCTGGGTAGTGTCTTATCTACAAACCCATCTGCCTTCCAAAATTTACCCCGGAACTATATCCGTTAAAACTCCCCTCGCCAAATAAAGAAATCGCGCGGCGGGGAGGCCGGGGCCGAATTTTTGGAGCCCACAGATTTCTGGCGACTCCGCTGGGGACTGGTTTCTCTTTCCATCTTTGGCTAGTCGCTTAAATGCTATAGTAGCAGCAAAAATTATGATCATATTGAGATCTATACGGTGAACATCAGGATGTGACATTTGGTCCTTATGTCCAAAGATCCATCACTGAAAGGTCCCGAGAATGAATCTTTTAAATAAGATCAATGAAAATTTGTTTAGCAGGATTTTTAATTCCATGCTAACTCTCCTGTTTCTATTATTTGTTCTGCGTTATTTCTTTGTTATGAAAGCATGGGGTGATGTATCAATTTTGATCACTAACCCCTGCCTTTCATTTTTGCAGAATGAAAATGCAGGACACACCGATGACCGTCCAACTGGGACGAGGAGCCAGAATTCAACTGACAAATGCTATCATAGAGACTGGAAATACTGGAGCCACCATTCACTTTGGTGGGCTCAAATTCTCAGCAGCTACTGCAAGGGCTGCAGCCGTCCCTGTGTACGGCGTAAACTCTGAAGAACCTTCTGGAAGATCCTATTCTGCAAGGACTGCTGCTAGAGATGCTACTCAAGGAAGAGTTTCTGTATTTAAAAGATTATCCCAGCCTGAAACCTTTACTGCAAAGAGGGTTGTTGATGGAAGAAAAATTTCCGTGGTGACTGCTAACACTACTAACCTGCCCAGAGAGCCTGTTGCACCTGGGAGGTATGATACTGAAGCTTCCTCATCTGGAGGAAGGCTTAACAGAAGGCAAAGGAGAAAGAGAAATGCAGAGCTGCGAGCTCAGCAATTACCTGTACCAGTCCATCCCTCCAATCTGCCAGCACCAGAATCAGAAATCAATATTCCCACTCAGAACAGGTTTTCCAACCTGAAGTGGATCAAAAGAAATAGCTCTACTGGGGAGCTCAAAAAATCTTTCTGGGAGCGTCGACCTGAAGCTCCAACCCCTCAGAAGATACGAGAGCCCGAACGTCTGTCTGCCCGGGTACATCGAGTTTTGAAGACAGTTAAGGAGAAGGGCTTAATGAAAAAGAAGTTCCAAAGGCCACTGATCGTTGAGGCCCGAAGAACCCCTCCCAGAGAGAAGCTATCATCTGCTATGATAACAGAATGGAGAGGTTATCGACGACAAGCTCCGCAGGAAGCACATCGGGGCGTGACACTTGGACCTCGTGTTCAAGAATCCGTCGCCGAAAGGGCCCAGCGGAAAGGCAAACAAGTTTGGAGGCCGAAGCCTTGAAGAGAAAATATCTCTGAAGAAAGAATTAGTTCGGGTGTGATATCCGGAATGGTCTACCAGAGATCCACTCCTGCTAACAGAACTCGTCAGAAATGGGTCCAAAAGAAAGCCCATAATGACGACAATTATAATGACAGTCGACATCCTGGAGAGTCTTCCAGGAGATCCCGTCATTCTCCTACTTCAACTAAAGAGGAAGTTCATTTCGATCGTAGTCCGCGGATCGAAGAAGTAATTATTCCAAGCCAAGAACCTGAAATTCAGTGGCGGCACCGCTCAGAGATTCAGGTGCAAGAAGAAGAAGAATATGGCCAGGAAGACACTATGGAGCTCGAGGTGGTTCATATGGTCAGTCACATTGATGTTGAAGATGATGATGGTGATGAAGAAGACCAGCAATCACAGCCGCGCGTACGTGTTTATCGACGTCGCAACAGGGCTAGATCCATTGCCAGCCGAAGTGCTCGTTCCTCAGAAGAAGGAGATGAGGAAGAAGAAGAGGTCGGAGAAAACCCCTTCGCTGGAGAAGACATTACACTCGCTGAAATGAGAAATCAAATGAGGCGACAGATGCGAAGAAAAGACAGAGAAATCTCTCAATTGAATGATAAGATGACTGAGATGATGACTCAGATGACGGTGATGATGGAGATGATGCAGAAGACCACTTCTGTAGGTCCTGCCCCGGCTCAACCCGTCAATCAAGCTACAAATCTTCAATATCCTCAAGCGCCACAAACCTCAGGAGTGAAAGGTGTACTTGAAGGTGGCAAAGAAACTAATGATCAAACTCGCCAACGTACTTCACAGAATATGGTAGATGCTTCTGAACCTGTAACTGCAGCACGATTAGAGGGCTTAATCAGTGAAAAGATTAAGGCCATTATAGCTGCTGAACAGGCAGAGAAATTGGTAGGAAAAGGTTGCCCGTACCCAGCAGAGTACGATCAGGTGCCGTATCCAAAGGGATATTCTGTACCGAAGTTCAATATCTTCGATGGCAATAAAAATCCCAGACAACACCTGGCGCAGTTCAAAGCAACCTGCGGAAATACAGAAGGAAATGATGCTTTGTTATTCAGGCAATTCGTGAGCAGCTTGAGTGGAACTGCTTTTGAATGGTACGCTGAATTGCCGAACGATTCACTGAAGACTTTTGCGGAGCTGGAGGCCTTATTCGTGAAAAGATTTGCCTGTGCAACGGAAAAGATTACTATAGCTGATCTTGCTTTAGATAAAAGGAGAAAGGATGAGTCAGTGACGAAATATATAACACGCTGGCGCAATCTCAGCATGAAGTGCGAGCAACAACTGGAAGAAGAGCATGCAGTTCAATTGTTGATGGGAAACATTGATGATAAAATGCAGCCCTTCCTGTGCATGGCTTCAATCACTACTTTCCAAGATCTGCTAGACAGGGTGGCAAAATTTGAAAAGTTAAACTTATCAAAGTCCGAAAGCCTCCCTGATAAACTCAAAAAGGCGAAAGCACCTGATGCCAGAAAGAATGAGGTCTACTCCGCATTCCCTCCTAGACCTGATAAAGGTAAACGGGTAGTGTATAATGTAGACAAAGGAAAACAGCCTATGCAGTATGAAGAAAAATCAAAACAGGCTTACAATCCAAATCCTCAACCAAAACTAGTTCTTGGAGGAAATGACAAACCTCGAGCTTTTTCTGGTGGAGGAGAGCGCCAGAGGCAGACTGCAGGAGCTGGTGATAGAACGTTCCCCTCCCTCAAGGAGAAAATGAATAAAGAATATTCATTTAAGAGGGAGAGTGTCGCTAAATTGTTCCGACAAGCACTCAAGAATTGTCTGGAGTTGCCAGAATGCAAAAGACCTGAAGAGTCCAAACACAGTGGCGACCCAAACTACTGCCCATATCATCGGGTAGTTAGCCACCCAATTGAAGATTGTTATGTCTTCAAAGATTGGTTGGAAAAGATGTACAAAAGGGGAGAATTGACATTATCAGATAATGTGTTAGTTCGTCCTAAAAAGGAATCCACCCGAGTGGTGACATCCTCTTCCGTACTCCCACCTAGAGAAACAACAAAAGAACTATTCAAGATGAGCAATGGGAGAATGTGGTCTCCAAGAAGACAACTAAAATGTTGAAACAGCTGGAAGGAGTTCCGGGTGTCAAGTGGAAATCTCCTACTGAACCAGTGTTGAATTTAAAGTGGTTGCCTGCGTCACACGCATCCACCTCCAAACAGCAACCTGGTCAAGCTAGCTCAGCAAGGCCTGTTAAAACAAAATCAAAGTCTTCCAAGAAGAAAGCCAAGTTGAAGAAGCCTATGGCGAAGAAGACTGCAACTCAGAAGGCTATCGATAGTTTGGGTGAATATTACCAGACTGTCAGGAGGCCTATTAAGCTCGGTGATTTTATGAAAGAGCTTAAAATAGATGAAAAGGAAGAAGAAGCTGAGGATGAATCCCTTCATGCCGAGACATGCCGAGTCATCTCAGCGACACCAGAAATAGCAGATAGGGAGAAATACGCTGAAGAAGCGACCCCTGAATTCTGTCTGATGGTGTCATCAATGGAATACAGTTCAGAAGAAGATCTATGTTTTCCAGATGATGAAGATTCAGACCCAAGCATAGAATCGCAAATGAAACAAGTGAAGTTGGGAGACAATTCCGAGTCTACAGATGAATCCCCAAACGCGACAATGGCTGACTCCGAGGAGAATGCTTCACCAAATAAGTCTGAATCAGATGAGGTGGCCCAAGTACAGTTGAGAAGTGGCAAGGTACTGCCGTCTCCACCAAAGAAAAAAGTTCCTGACAAAGATAAGGGAAAGGAGATAATTATCAATGAAGATATTATCCCTGAAGATCCCAAGAAAAATAATACTTCTTCTAAGGGGATAGATTACAATATCTTATCCCATTTGAGAAAGATCCCAGCACAACTCAGTATATACGACGCCCTCTTGATGTCTAAAGACCTTCGAGAGACTTTGATTCAAGCTCTCAAAGACCTCGAAAGATATGAGGCATATTTTGCTGAGCGCAACTTGACGGAAGTCTTGCAAGCTCGAAATGAGCCCCTCATCACCTTTGCTGAGGATGATATGATGCTTGGAACGGCATATCACAATCGCCCTCTGTATGTTACGGCGAAGAGCGATGGCATGATGATCAGTAGGATTTTGATCGATCCCGGATCTTTCGTAAATCTCATGAGCTTGAAAGCATTGAGATCATTGTGCCTCGATGTGGAACATCTTGGACAAGATAAGTTGATGGTGCACGGCTTCAATGAGAAAGGGCAGAAAACCCTTGGATCATTTATGCTGCCTGGAGAGCTTCATACAGAAGCCAAATTCCATGTGATTGATGCGGACACCTCATTCAAGGCGTTACTGGGTCGCCCTTGGTTACATGAATATGGCGTAGTCCCTTCAACATTACACCAATGCATGAAGTATCTCAGAGAAGGAGAGGAATTCAGAATCTCTGGTGATATTCAGCCCTTTGCAGTACATGAAGTAACAGTTTATGAAGATGCTAAGTATTTTATGCCAAAGAAGCAAAAGTCGTCAGGTTCTCTTGAGGCTAAGGCATCAAAGTCAAAGGCTGCAAAGAAACCCAAACCAGAAGGTGAGAAGAAACGTACGGGGAGAAAGAAGGCGGCCCAAACTCTTCCTGAAGCACCAACCGTTTCAAAAGAAAAGAAACACGTGCCTCACCTTGGGAGTGACAGTGATGAAAGTCATGTCGCCCCTACAAAATCCAGAAAGGTCGGCCGGTCTGCATCCAAATGGAGCAAGGAGGTTGAATACTCAAATGATGATTATGACTATGACTCTATCTACATGAACACGGTGCAGAATGTGTTTTCCAGAAGGATAGACAGTCTATCAATTTCAGATAGCGTACTCGTAATCACGAGGATTCCCTTACAATACTTCAAAGAAATCACTCCACGCGAGGTGCATAAGATTGAAGAACTCTCCACTCTCTATCTGCCTCCTCTGAAAAAGGGGACTGCACCCGGGAATGTACTATATTCCACGGGAGTTCGCGAAGAGGAGAATAATGATTGGTGTTCTATGCTCATCGACTCCGAGGAATTATTTCCTACGAGGCTACCTAGGTTCAATACCAAGAATATTCAAAGAATGTTACGAAAACAAGTCAATGTTCCTACCACCAAGCGACAACTTCGTACAAGCCTGGGCCTCTGGTATGGAAGAAATCCACGTCCGTTACGACGAAAGGATATAGATGCATATAAAGGTATCGGATTCATCAAATAAAAATGCCTCCGGAAAGAAACTTGCCAAGCAATCACATGCAGAGAAATCAAATCTGATAATGATGAAAATGAGGTATATGAAGCCAAAGCTTATGATTATAAACCCGTGGAAGCCAAACCTGCCCCAGAAGAATTAGAAGATGGTGGACAGGCCACTACGATGGACGAGCTAAAAGAAGTCAACTTGGGAACTGAGGAGGACCCTCGCCCAACTTTCATCATCTCTCTTCTACCAGAAGAACAAATAGAAGAAATAAAAGAGCTTCTCTGTGAATTTAGGGACTGCTTTGTCTGGACATATGCTGAGATGCCCGGTTTATCCCTTGAAGTGGCAGTTCACAGATTAGCCATCAAGCCTGATGCAGCACCTATCAAACAAGCTCCAAGGAGAATGAGATTGGAGATAGAAGAACAGGTGGTTGCTGAAACCAAGAAGCTCATAGAAGCAGGCTTCATTCGTGAAGAAAAATATGCCGACTGGATTGCCAATATCGTCCCTGTAAAGAAGAAGAATGGTCAGATTCGTATCTGCATCGACTTTAGGGACCTCAATAAGGCGTGCCCGAAGGATGACTTTCCGCTCCCAGTATCAGAACTTCTAGTTGACAACACTTCCAACTATGATATGTTCTCATTTATGGACGGATCGTCAGGCTATAATCAAATCAAAATGGCGCCTGAAGATGAAAAGCATACATCATTCAGAACTCCTATAGGCATATTCTGCTACACAGTTATGCCATTTGGCCTGAAGAACGCTGGTGCCACTTACCAACGGGCGATGACTCATATATTCGATGACTTGATTCATCAGAAGGTCGAATGTTATGTAGATGACTTGGTCATTAAAGCATGGATCGAAAAGACCACATTGATGATTTGAGAATTATGTTCGAGAGGATCAGAAAGTACGATCTGAAGATGAACCCTCTCAAGTGTGCATTTGGGGTATCCTTAGGAAAATTTCTGGGATACGTTGTTCGACATCGAGGCATCGAAGTCGACCCCAACAAGATCAAAGCAATCATGGAGATGCCACCTCCAAAGAACCTTCGTCAACTCCGTTCTTTACAAGGACAACTGGCTTTCATTCGGAGATTCATATCGAATCTGTCGGGTATGTGCCAGCCATTTTTAAAGCTGATGAAGAAAGATGTCCGATTCAAATGGGACGAAGAGTGCCAAGAAGCGTTTGACAGCATTAAAAGATATCTGTTAAATCCTCCTATTCTCGCGGCGCCAATCCCGGGGAAGCCTCTTATACTGTATACAGCAGCACTAGAAGAGTCCCTCGGAGCATTATTGGCCCAGCATAATGAAGAAGGCAAAGAAAATGCGCTCTACTATATCAGCCGGAGGTTGATAGGAGCAGAAATCAGCTACTCTCCAATCGAGAAGCATTGCTTGGCCCTGATTTTCGCAGTTCAGAAGCTCCGCCACTATATGCTGTCTCACAAAATCACCTTGATATCAAAGATCGATCCGTTGAAGTTCTTGATGACAAGACCAGCGTTGACAGGTCGTTTGGCAAGGTGGGCAGTGATCTTACTACAGTTTGATATCACATACGTGCCACAAAAAGCAGTGAAAGGGCAGGTGTTGGCGGATTTTCTCGCTACACATCCTATTCCTGCAGATTCTCCGCTCAACGACGATCTACCTGACTAGCAGATCATGAATGTTGAAGAAGAGGAGATGCTACGAGTATTGGGAATGTACTTTGATGGAGCATCGTCAATCAAGCGTGCTCGGCCTCCAAATCTAGAGAAAGCCCAAGCCGGAATCGGACTCATTTTCGTGGCGCCCGAGGGAGGCATAATGAGATTCTCATTCAGCTTGACTGAACCTCGGACAAACAATGAAGCTGAATATGAAGCCTTAATAGCCGGATTGGAGATTGCAATCGATGTCCGAATCCGAAATCTCCATATTTTTGGTGATTCTCAACTTGTTGTAAATCAAGTACAGGGAGTTTACAAAATCACCAAATTTGAGTTGGCCTGCTATCATCGGCAAGCTCTTGAGCTTATGAAGCAAATTCCAGTGGTAAAATTAACTCAAGTTCCCCGAGGTCAAAATGGCAAAGCTGATTCCCTGGCAAAATTGGCTAAAGAAATGGCGAACATGGATGACGAATGGCCTATAATAATTATGGTGCACAATCGGCGAATCCTAGAGCCAGCTCTACTACAATTCCCGCAGGCAGAGGGAATACCAAATTCAAGCCAGCAGGATGCAACTCCGGTTGATCCTCAAACTCCCCAATCAGTTGATCTTGAAGATCAGTCTGAAGAACAGCAAGTTCCTAAGAAAAGACGCAAGGCCAGTCAAGCTTCAGAATCATGGTGACATTGCCTAGATGTCGAAGAAGAAGATGATTGGCGGCAACCTTTCGTTGATTACTTCAAAGAAAGTAGATTACCAACGGACAAATCTTTAGCGGCTCAAATCAGAAAGAGAGCGCTGCGATACGCATTTGTCAACAACACGTT
Organism: Dendrobium nobile; assembly: GCA_022539455.1. Taxonomy (NCBI): domain Eukaryota; kingdom Viridiplantae; phylum Streptophyta; class Magnoliopsida; order Asparagales; family Orchidaceae; genus Dendrobium; species Dendrobium nobile. Next base: position 18,242,746 of record CM039724.1, on the reverse strand, counting down.
GTATCGGCGTGCTTTCGATCAAATGTGGCTAAGGTGCCTAGGGACTCGAGAAGCTGATAAAGTGGTGGCAGAAGTTCATGAAGGACTTTGTGGAGCACACCAATCAGGTCCCAAGGTGGCAGTAAAAATTAAAAGAATGGGTTACTATTGGCCGACCATGGTCAGAGATTGTATCAATCATGCTAAAAGGTGCCACGAATGTCAAATTCACGGTGATGTTATACATCAACCTCCAAATCCACTGCACCCTACAATAGCATCCTGGTCATTTGAATGTTGGGGTACTGATATTATCGGGCCAATAGATCCACCGTCATCAGCAGGACACCGCTTTATCTTGGCAGCGACAGACTATTTCTCCAAGTGGGCAGAAGCGGCTCCATTTAAAGAAGTTACGTCCGAGCACGTGATCAACTTTTTCACTCATAATGTTGTTTACAGATTCGGTGTGCCACGCCGTATAATCTCAGACAACGGAACTGCTTTCAAAAGTACAAAAATCTACAAGTTCGTTGATCGGCACAAAATCGATTGGCGGTACTCGTCAATATATAATCCAAGAGCAAATGGATTGGCAGAAGCTTTCAACAAGATGTTGGTGAAATTGCTAAAAAGGATTCTCTCCAAAAACAAAAGAGAGTGGCATACAAAAATGGCAGAAGCGTTGTGGGCGTATCGTACAACTTACAAAACGCCAACCTAAGCTACTCCTTACTCTCTGGTGTTCGGAGTTGAAGCAGTGTTGCCACTAGAAGTTGAACTTCCATCCCTTCGAGTTGCTGTCCAGAATGAGCTGACTCAAGAACAAAATGCTCGTCTAAGAATGGAGGAACTCGATGCACTCGATGAAATCAGGTTACAAGCTCAGCAAAACCTGAAAATCTACCGAGCAAGAATGACAAAGTCCTTTGATCGAATGGTTCGTCCTCGATCATTTCAAGAAGGGGAATTGGTCCTGGTGTAGAGAAGGCCAATCATCCCGCACAGAAAAATCAGTGGTAAATTTGTATCCAACTGGGAAGGACCTTTCGTCATCGAGAAGGTATTTCAAGGAGGAGCTTATCAACTGATCGATCTGAATGGTCAAAGGCCCATGCCGCCGATCAATGGCCGATACCTGAAGAAATACTATGCATGAATTGCTCAAGCAGATGTCATGTTTAATACGCTATGTTTTCATACACGTTTATTAGCGTATATATTTTCTATTTTGAAATTCTCGTGTTACGAGTATACATTTCAAAATCCCCCGTCAGACTGGGGGCATTTTAAATATTTGTTCGGGTCGACATCGTGCTACATGCCGAGATCCCCAAACAAATATTTAAAAAATCTCAAAATTTCAAATCTATTCTGCTCTAAAATGTCCCTGCGAGACAGGGGGCATTTTAAATATTTATTCGGGTCGACATCGCGCTGCGTGCCGAGATCCCCGAATAAATATTTAAAATTATCAATCCAAATGTTCTTTTGTGCTAAAAAAATACAAAGATACTTGTTTTTCAAAGTATACGCAGGTGATCTTTCAAAAGATCGAGACAACACCTTCAACAAACCAAGACTCAAAGGTCAAGAAAGTGACTTTTGTGGCTACACACTCCTACAAATTGAGCAGAAAAAGCTTGAAGTCTTTCGACAGCCTGAAGCTTAAGGTTCGAATGGGTGTAAAAGGTCGGATCCAAAACGCCCAAATATGGCCGGATCGCTGGCAGCTCCGTCTACTCAACAAGCCATAAGAAAGGCCGTAGTAGCGGAACCCCCATTTCGTCAACCCGTCAGTAAGGACTGAAGGAAGCACGAAGGCAAATTTGACTCGACCAGTTCAAGTGATCGTAGTCTACAAAATTCTCCAAAATGACTGGAGAATCAAAGTTCCAATGGGAAGATAAGTCTCGAGCAACTACTGAATCTTCGTAGGCTCCAAAATCCAAAACCACGAAGGATGACTCCAAATCTGTCAATTTCAGCAAAATCAGCATTGGGAAGCGCAATTCCCATAGCTTAAGTCTGAAGCCTGAATGGGTGTAAGAGGTCGGATCCAACAAGCCCAAATATGGCCGGATCGCTGGCAGCTCCATCTACTCAACAAGCCATAAGAAAGGCCGCAGTAGAGGAACCCTCATTTCAACAACCAGAGGACGAAGAGCTATCAAATCCTAGCTTTCCTGATCTGATAAACTCAAGTGACTCAGATTAAAGTCTTCTCAAGTGGTTAAGGATCAAGATACTACCTACGTTCGGTACTATCAACTGAATCCAAAACATGCAAATCCTTCAACAAATCCATTAAGCACAAAGCAAGGATCGAAGGAATTTTCTTCAACAAGTCCGTCAAAGCACAAAGCAAAGGACCGAAGAAAATTATCTCAAAGTTCATGAAAAGCCCAAGGCTGAACTAAGTGGATTCTGTCATCAACAAGTCCGTTATGCACAAAGCTTTGGACCGATGACTTTTCGCCATTGACCTACCACAAACCTATCGGTTTAGGTCACCGGCATCTACCCCTCCAACAAGCCCGCCAAAGCTAGAAGCAAAGGGCAGAAGGCCAATAAACTTTCTGACAAGTCAGCAAAGACAAATCAGACAACCCTTCACCAAGTCCGCAGCACAAAGCACAGGACAGAAGGATCAAATTCTCAGGGCTCTAGCTAAAGTTGAAGAATGAGTTCCCTGAATGACATCTACAAATGTCTCTAAAGACTGGGGGCATTTTAAATATTTATTTGGGTCGACATCACACTGAATGCTGAGATCCCCAAATAAATATTTAAAATTCTATCAAGATACAACCAGATGATGGAAGAATTTTGAGCATATGCTATCCACTAGCGTCAATCTACAAAGACAAGATATCAATCATCTATGGATATATCTAAAAGGGCAGCAGAGAAAGAAAATTAGTGTGACATCCAAATAAAATTTTGGAGATCCACTAAAAGAGACTAGTGTGACATCCAAGCAAATTTTGGAGATCCACTAAAATAAAGCAGTGTGACATCCAAGCAAATTCTTTGGAGATCCACTAAATGGAATCCCTAGTGTGACATCTAGAACAAAAATCTAGAGATCCAAAGGGTCAATCAGCATACAACAAACGTGGCCCGCTCCAGACGCCTACCACATTTGTTGGGGGGCATTTGTTGACCCGAATCAAGTTAACAAAAAAAAAAAAGAAAATCACTTACCTGCTCCATCCCATTCCCCACGACCTACGCACGATCTAGCGCCGCTCTTCGCACGACGACGTCGCATCTCGCCATACTTTAGCACGTCGCTGCTTGTCGTTAAATAAGGAGGAAACAAGGCGCTCGGGATGACTCTCGCTCTCGCTGCTCTCATTCCTCGCTCTAACTCTCTCATTCTCTCCCTCGATCTCTCATGGTTGCCCAACCTCGCTCCTTCTACGACTTTCCCTTGCTATAGGATTGGATGTTTCGACATTTAATCGGAAGCAAGCAGAGGAGCTCGCTTGCTGGGACGGTAACTTTCTCCCTTCCCGTTGCTTCTTCCGATCTTTCGTGGCTGGATGACTTCGCTCCTCCGACGTTCCTCCCTGCCGAATCGGAAGTCACGACCATTTGATCGGAAGTAACGAACGGGAGTTCGCTGGTTGTTAAGGAACGGAAGTTACGACATTTTGAATTGGAAGAAAGATCGGGAGCTCGCCTGTGAAAGTAACTCTCTCCCCTTCCCGCAGCTTCTTCGACTCCTTCTGTCTGTTCGACGTTGCTCCTCAGACGACTTTTCCTTCTCGTGGATCGGAAGTTACTACATTTTGATCGGAAAGCAATAACGGGAAGCTCGCTTGCAGTGAAGTAACTTTCTCCCTTTCGTGGCTAGTCGACTTGGCTCCGGCGACGACTTGCCCTGCTGAAGGATCGGAAGTTTCAACATTTTGATCGGAAGCTTCAACATTTTGATCGGAAGCAGGGAGGAGAGCTCGCTCTGTGTGAAGGCAACTTTCTCCCTTACCCGCACTTCTTCGGCCAAATCCCTGATACCAAACAGCCTTTAGGGCTGTTTTTATTTTATTATTATTGTTATTATTAAATTTTTTAATAATGATAATAATAATTATTAATATAATTAGTTATAATTAACTATGTTTAATTATAATTAATTATATTATTATAATTAATTATAATTACTTAATTTAATTATATGTTAATTATTTTTAAATGATAATTAATTAATAAAAATAATTAGTTATAATTAATTAATTTTAATTATAATTAGTTATTCTAATTTAATTAATTATTATCAATTATAATTGATTATAATTAATTAAGTTAATTATAAATTAATTATTTTTAATTATAATTAATCGATATTTATCATAATTAATTATAATTAATTAAATTTAATTATAATTAATTATTTTAATTATTATTAATTATAATTAGTTGCAAAAAAAAAGAAGCATGCCTACCTTTTGCCTCGATCCTCGAGCCGACAGTCGCCAACAATCACCTCCGGGCCCAAAGGTATAAATTTCTAACTTAAACCCCGTCCTCGATGTTTGCAGCGGACCGGGGAACCACCTATACGCGCTCTTGTAGCACGGTAGGAGGGAGCCCGGTGCGAAGCATACGACGAAGCGGGTAAGCCCTATACACGCTCTTGTAGCGTGGTGGGGACGGTCCTCGACCTCGACACCGACACCGCCGACAACTGCTACGAAAGGTATGATGTTCCAAAATCTCATTCTCGACGTTTGCAGCGGACCGGAGAACCACCTATACGCGCTCTTGTAGCACGGTAGGAGGGAGCCCGGTGCGACGCATACGACGAGGTGGGAGAGCCCTATACACGCTCTTGTAGCGTGGTGGGGAGAGTCACTGCTGTTCTGGTACGTCACTGCTGTTCTGGTACGGGTACTGCTGAAGGCCCCATACACGCTCTTGTAGCGTGGTGGGATGAAATTTTGTACGGCCGCGGTGTCCAAGGACACCTACCATACACGCTATAGTAGCGTGGTGGGAAGGCCCAGCTCCCCTATTTTCCCCCAAACGGGGGATATGCCGGGATGTTGCCGAAATTTTCACCGAAATATACAAAGACTTAAATAATTTGAAGACCTTCTTGGACAACAATATAGAAGACCTGTATTCGAACAAAAATACGCAGAAATTGAACTAAATGAGTAGAGGACCTGTACGAAGAGCAGATGAATTGTGGAATTGCACTTGAACAAAAATTTAAATGATTAATCAAGGTTTAAATCCAAATGAAATAAAATCAAAATCAAATCAATTGAGCCAACAATTGAACTTGCAAAGACTTCAGAAGACTCTGAACAAGCACTTGAACTTGTTTTTGGAACTCGAACTGTGCAACATCAGGGGATCCGAATATAGAACTCAAGCTCGAGTGAACTCAGACTGGAACTCAATTTGAAAATGGGATGAATAAAAGACCATTCAAACTTGTACTCTAAACTCAAATTGGATCCAAATTTAACATGAGCAATAAAGAACTTGAATTTTCAAGAACAATACACAAGACTCAAGCATGAGTTGAACCTTGAACTTGGGTTCAATGGAATACATAGAACTGGGCTTTGGATGAATGAACAAATCAAGATCTAAGTGCACAGTCATCCAAGCTAACAACAAGTTGCAAGTAGGAGATGAAATCTCGATGCACACGAAAGATGAATGCAACGAACTCCTACGACAATCCCTACATTGCCTGTTGATCGAGATGGCAACAGTAGAGACCAACAATCAAAGCTTCATCCTCTACAAATAAATCAGACCACCTGAGATTGGTGACAGGTGGGCATGATGTAGGCAACAATGGGTCTCTTACGAAGAGTTTCAAGAGTTCGTAGTGGCTACAACCAGTCCCATGCAAATGACTACAAACCACTTGTGGATAACAACAGTGTATTGAAAGTACAATAAATCACTGTAGACACAAGTAGGGATATCACCTACGACAGTGGTGATCAAGATCTTCAAGCATGTCGGGTACAAAGGCAACCCGATGTACGAAAAGGACACCTCCTGGCAGAAGGGAGGAAATGTTTGAACAAATTAGAACCAAACTTCCTGGTGTTCCAAAGTCTCTTTTTGGTTCTATAATAAAGAAGAAAACAGTTCTTGTGCCCACAAACTCCAGAAATAATGAGTCCACTACACTGACGACCTCAAAGGGAATTCTCTTCGAAGCAACAAATTTCAAAATCCAGGAAGTCCATCCCCGGTGATTGAGAAAGGGGGTCAACATCAAGACCCACGCCACCGGATCCGCAACACTCGTATTAGCGGACAGAAGGCGTGTATAAGCTCTGAAATCAAATGTTGTGTATTCAAATGACAAACACATGCACAACTACAAAATATTTCAAAATACCCCTACACGTGCACCGTAGTTTGTATACACATAGGTACACAAGGGGTAAATACAATCTCAACCCGCATGGGCCCCGGCGAGAGCGTTATTGGTACACACGTGACGCCTAGGGATGCTGCGCGGGTCGATAAGTGAATTCAGGTTCGAACCTGATCCTTCTATATGGATCAATAGGAGTCGACAGGATTTGAACCTTTAAATAAAATACACGGTTGTAGCGACTTGTGTATTTGTTTAAATACATTCATATTAGGCCTTCAAGGCCTATAATCAAAAGAATTCACTAAACAAAAAGCATGAAGCCTACAGAACCCGATCCTTCTATACGGATCAATAGGAGTCGACAGGGTTCGAACTATCAAGCAGATACACGGTTGTGGGGACTGATGTATTTGTTCCAATACATTCATATTCGGCCTTCAAGGCCTAAAATCAAGAAAATTCATAAACTAAGACATAAAGCCTATGAGAAGCCTGATCCTCGATCAATAGTCCGGTCGAGTTGACAGGGTTCAATCGACAAATGGAAATGACCCCAAGAACACCCCGATGATGGCCATATTGAATGCTAATCCCAATCGGAGGGGTTTACAAAATATTTCAAAATGCCCTCAAACTTCTACAAAATTCAAAGATTTTTCAAGTGACCTCGAGGTCACCCCGATGATGGCCGCATTGAACGAAGATCTCAACTGGAGGGGTTCACAAATATTTCAAATTCCACTCAAGTCCACTCAAAATCCAAACTCTACAAAAACATCAAATTTCCAAATTCCAAAGATATTTAAATTGAAATCTATCCATCAACACATAAAGCAAAATCCATCAATCCTCTGCAACAGTTTGCCGAGGTAGACAAATCTAAAAATTACTTCAGCTCACAAAGAGCCAAATGCCTAGTCGAAAATATCACTAGGATCCATTCTCAAACAATCTCCTGCCAGTAAGGACGTGGTACGTGTCCTCTAACCGGCGGTTGACCGCCAAATGGCCACCGCAGGATAAATGGTTACGACGACCCGGGGCCCTCTGAACTGAGTGGTTTTGCCGCCAAATGGCACCACGATATACCGGTTATGGCCAGAGCCAATACGTTCCTTATTGACATCAAATCCTTGAGATATGAATCAATAGGATATGATCGATAGGGCACAAAGCCCTCTGTCAGCTAAGGTGGATTTAAATTTGTCCCCTTAGACAAACATCCAACCAAGGTCTATAAGGTCCCCTTGGACGAAGCAACCCATGGCTGCCGACAAGGATCCTTCTGTCAGGTTGGGTCGACTACCTCCTCTGACTAAGTAGACCAGGGACCACGATGGCCCGGGACGACGGAACCCTGGGATCTTGATCGGGCCCATCATCCATTCCCCCACCATCCGCTTTAAGTGCTAGGTGGTGAAATTTTCTATTTTAAATATCAAACTCTTCAAATTCCCAAGTTCAAACCCAATTTTCAAATCCAATTTCTACCAATTCCCAAACTCTTCAAATTCCAATCTATACCTATTGCTGCTACTATATGCCAGATACCACGTATTTTATACGTATCTGATTGACGACTAGCCTTAATCGAAAGTTCTCTCTCGTGATTGGGAGGGGTAATTAACTATAGGGGCTTGCGCCTATAGGAAACCAGAACTCAGATCATAAAGTCCTCGCAAAATGAGGGCGAAATCTCTGGGTAGTGTCTTATCTACAAACCCATCTGCCTTCCAAAATTTACTCCGGAACTATATCCGTTAAAACTCCCCTCGCCAAATAAAGAAATCGCGCGGCGGGGAGGCCGGGGCCGAATTTTTGGAGCCCACACACTCGTATGACTTCTAGTCTAGCTATAGGGGCAAAGGTTTTTCAAAGTTAATCCCTTCTATCTAGTTGTCTCCCTTAGCTACTTGTCTTGTTTTGTTTCTTACCACTACATCAGAGTCATTCATTTTATTTTTGAAAACTCATTTTGTTCTAACAACACTCTAGTCCGTAGGTATTTCAACTAGCTCCTAATATCATTTCTAACAAATTGATTCAATTCTTCTTGCATGGCTATGATCCATAATTCATTAGATATTGCTTGATTTATGCTTGTGGGTTCAATCATTGAGATAAAGACAAAGTGATTAACTTATTTTCTAAGTCTATGCCTAGTTCTAACACCTTCAAATGGGTCTCCTAAGATCAATTCTTTACGATAACTTGAAGAATATCTCCATTTTCTAAACAATGAATTTTTAGGTTTTACCCTTTCTTCTAGATTTGCAGATTCTACTCCTTGGGTGACTTCAACCACTTCTATCCTAGACCCTCCAAAATTATCAGATTCATTAAATACTATATGAGTGATCTCCTCTACCACAAGTGTCATTTTATTAAAAAACTTTATAGGATTTTTCAACATATGAGTCTCCTAGGAAAACTCCTCCATCTGATTTGGGGTCAAACTTTTTCTTAATAGAGGTTTCCATTATTTAGAATAAACACTTTAAATCCAAAAACATGAAGGTGAGAGAGGTTTGGTTTTCATCCCATAAGGATTTCATAGGGTGTCTTATTTAGCTTGGATCTAACATTAACTCTATTCAGAATGTAACAGGTTGTATTTACCGCTTCTGTCCAGAAATATTTAGGAATTGAGTATTCTGCTAACATGGCTCTAGTGGCTTCTATCAAAGTTCTGTTCTTTCTTTCAGCAATCCCATTATGCTGAGGGATTTTAGAAGCTGAAAAGTTATGATCTATCCCTTGCTCCCTACTGTAAGTTTCAAAATTTTCATTCTTAAATTCTCCAGCATGATCACTGTGAATGGTTAGAATTTCACAACTTAGCTATTTCTAAATCCAAGTGGAAAATATTCTAAACTCCTTGAATAATTCACTTTTATGAGATAAGAATCTAATCCAAGTAAAGCTCGAGTAATTATTAATAATCACATACCCAAAGACTTTCTCTTCTAGGCTTGTAGTGCTAATAGGTCAAATGAGACATGTGAAAGACTTATAAGGGTTTGCTAGTGTTGATGTCCTTGATTGAGTGGAAGGAGGATTTGACTTATTTTTCTAATTTACAGGCATCACACAAGTGGTCCTTACTGAAATCTAGTTTGGGTATGCCTCTTATTAAATCTTTTTTGGTGATTTTTTTTATTATTTTTCATGCTTGCATGACATAGACTTCTATGTCATAACAAGGATTCATCAGAAATAGTTTTTAGGCAAAGAGAAGTAGTAGATTCAATACAATTTATATAAAGCGTGTAAATATTATTAATTTTTTTCCTTGTAAAATATTATTTCCATTTAAGCTAATCATGCAGTTGGTAGGTACAAATTTTATGATGAAGTTTTTATCACACAGTTGGCTAATGCTGAACAATTATATTTCAAGCCATCTACCATTAAGATATTTTTTAATAATAAAATTTTTGAGTTGCCGATTATACTTGATCCAACCAGTTTCCTAGTGATTTTATCTCTAAGTGTTACCTTGCCTCCTACCGTGGCCTCCAGCGTGATGAATTGCTTTACATCTCCAGTCATATGCCTTGAGCATTTGCTAGTGCTCTCACTGGGCCTTTTGTGAGGCATTTCTACAAAGTCATCAAGGATTAGATTTAGGAACTAAATTTTTTTTTGAATTTTATATTATGGATTGATGGATGAAATGCTTGCATGCTATGCTGTGATTTATATAGTTTTGGCCTCCACACTAAATGTGTTCTACGATAGCTAGTGCAAGTGTATGATATATGTCCTAAAATGCCACAAGAAAGACACAACTCCTTGTAATGGATTCACTAGTCTATGTGGGTTATGATGCCTCTTCCTAGATTTAAATGATGCATGCTGTGGTGATGGGTTGTGAAATTCTGCAAGTGTAGGTGATGTTTTATTTTTTTTTAAAAGCAGTTAATTTCAATTGCAAAAAATTGTTTGCACTTTCAAGAATTGAATTGTCAATTTTTAATGCCTACCTATCATAAGCTCCATCTAAACATGCCTTTAATTCTTTAAATGAATTTTTTAAATCAACATGAGATGCTTTCAAGGAATCATGTTCAGCAGTTAAATCAAGATGCTTCTTGTTTAATGCATCAAATTTATCAAGTAAGATCATATGAGTGTTATCCAAAGTGATATTTCTTAAGGCATTCATGCTCTTTTTACAAATTTGAAAATCAAAGCTGGCATATATTTTCTTGAGCTTTGTATATGTGTTATGAATTTTTTCAAAAACTTCAAATAATTCATTATAAGAAGGCTCACATACCTCCTTTTGATCAGAATGATCAAGATGATTATTTTTCATTAAGCACATGTTGATTACCTCATCTTCTACTTCTGTCTCAGATGAGTCTGCCTAGGAACCTTTGAGTTTGTTGCTTGCTCTTTTTGAATTTAACTTTTTCTTCACTCTTCTCCTTAATTGGGTGAGCTTTAAGATTTGGACAATCAGTCCTCATGTGCCCTAATTTCCTGCATTCGAAACAGATGACATCAGAAGAAATCTTAAATTTTTTATTATCTTTACCTTTGTTCCATTGTTGACGATGCTTTTGCTTTTTCCTTAGAAAACTTTTAAATTGCCTTTTCATCAGCGCTATGTCATTATCTTTTTGGTACGGAAGTGTCACTATCAGAATCATTAGCTTTTAAGGCTACAGTTTGTCCTTTCTTTTCTCACCGGCATTAATTTGTCTTTTACTTACTCATTGCTCATAGGCAATGAGTGATCCAATTAAATTATGAATTGAATAAATATTTAGATTCTCAAATTCAGTAATATCTATTATTTTGCATCATAGGAACTAGGTAGACAACACAGAATCTTGTTAACTTTTTTAGAATTTATAAGTTCTTTACCTAAAGTATGTAGGGATGTCACAATTTTAGTGAACCTATTTTTTATTTTAGAAACCGACTCCCTAGGTTTCATGTGAAATAGTTCATAATCATGAAGCAGAATGTTTAACCTATATTGTTTTACTTAATTAGTTCCTTAGTAGGTTATGCAGAGTTTACCCCAAATTTTTTTACCAGTAGTACAAGTAGATATACGCATGTAATCTTCATATTTTAATACACAGAAAAAATAGTTTAAATATTTAACATTTAATTCGGCTAAATCTCTATCCTTAATACTCCATTCAGAAAAAGGGTAGTTCAATTTTAATGTCGTTTATAAAGCGAGGTGCATAATATCTTTCGTGAACTAACATCCACATGTGATAGTCTATTGATTGTAAGAAAATAGACTTGTGAAATTTCAAAAAATCAAAAGGAATTTTATCAAATATTGGTTATCGTAAATATCCTTCCGCGGTATTATGATTTCCAAAGTTAGCCATTAATTCTTTTTCAAAAGTTTTCAAAAACTTAGGTTTTGAATCCCGCTTTGATACCACTTTAAAGCTTATGAAGGTTGTTAAACCTCAAAGAATCAGCGTGAGGCTAACTAAGATGGGGGATGAATTGGTAATTTAAAAATTTCTTTAACAAAAAATCTTTTCCTAGCTTTTTTAATATATGAAAACAGACAATTTTATCACTTGATGTAGAAGCAAATTAATTTCACAATAACAAAAAGATCAGAGTTTTCAATCACACAGTTAATCACAGTAAAATAAAGTGAGGAAAATAATAAGAACAAACACACCTGAATTTATAGTGGTTCGATCCAACCTGACCTACGTCCACTCATTATTGAAACCCTCCGTTCCAGGTATTTTACTAAAACAAGTCTCTCATTTTGCCCCCACAGCAAGGATGAGAAATCCTTACAAAGTCACTTTCACCAACCCTGCGTGGTAGATAATCAGAAACTTTTCACACCCTTCAGGTTACGATAGCGTACCTCGAAGCTTGTTCTCCTTTCAGGAGATGGCAGAGTACCTTGAATCCTTTTTCACCCTCCACGTGATGGCAGAGAACCACATTCTAATGCTGTAGAATGACTCCCCAGAGCCACCAAAGAATCAAAGTAGAAACTTGAAGAAGAAAGATAAGAACCTTGTTTGGAGTAACCTTGTGAATCCCTCATAATTCTCTCTCTTAGAAAGCGCTCTCTCTCATCTCTCTTAAAGTTCTCATAAACTCTTCTATGCTCCTTCTCAAAACACTTAGCAGCCAAAAGCTTTTAAACAAGTCTAAGTGAGAGTTTAAATAGAGAGCCTCTCAAAAAAGCCCTAAATTTCAATCCATCATTTAAGATCGTCCTGTACGATTAGTACAAAGCAGCCCTTTTAGATAGTACGAACTACATTGTCTTATACGATCAGTTCATGAGTTTGTACTGATCGTCCAATACAATAGGCGATGATAAATTATCATCCCATGAGTGCTTGATTTATACAGTACAAAATTGAGGAGTTTTCCAGTTCGATAAGTTGAAAAATTATGGTATTTCGTCTTGTACGATAAGCGACGATAAATTATCATCCCTTGCATTTCTCGGGTCGTACAGTACGATCATCACCAATTGTCCTGTACGATTTGATCAAGTGAATTGATCATAATTGTTCCCCTAATTGCATGATCAATTTAGGCATAATTGTCATATATCATACAGTACGATTCATATCGTACGGTACGATTATAACAAAATTTGAATTTTAAAATATTATTTAAATTGTGATTGGCAGCTATTTTGATGATTATAACTTATCGTCCTGTACAATAAAGATCGTTCAATATGATTAGTTTAATCAATCTTAATTAACAAAGTTTTATAAGTAATAATTTTTTTGGTTAACTGATCGTCTAGTATGATGTAAATCGTATAGTACGATTAGTTTAGAAAGCTCATTTTTTCCTAACTCACTCCCTTAAGTGTGTGTGTGTAAGGTTATTCAGCTTTATGATCCACCAAAAGACATGATTGACTCAAGAAAGCTAAAAAGTACATAAAGACTGAAAATACAGACTTTAATCCTAATCAACCCAATCTTGAGCTGATCAAAGTTGCAAGTGAATAGTGGACTCGAAATGTTAGTGAGCATGAAAAAACATATATTCAATAAACTTAATTATCAGAAGATAATATAGTAAGAAATCAATAATATTTGTTATCTTCAAAATCACAAGACTTGGGTCCAGATTTGCAACATGAACGTTTTTGAACTAGCCATGGAGGGGACTTCTATGAGCTATTCTTCATTTTGATGCTGGAGTGGGCAGTGGGGGAGTACTGTGAGAGGTTTGAGTACCTTGCCAGCCAACTAAACCGACTGTCAGAGTGTGTACTAGAGGAAAACTTTATTAAAAAGCTCAAACCAAATATTCGTGTGACAGTTAGATTGATGTGGCGTCATGATTTGAGAGAGGCTAGAGCTAGCCCAGTTAGTGGAGGATCAAAAGCATCTTGAGAGGGGCTAGAGGTAGCAGTTCATGGGGTTCGTAAGGATGACCGTCACCTTTTTGGCACCCAAGGGGCCAACATCGGGAATTCTTAGGGAGACCCTAAAGGTGAAGATTATAGGAGGGGACCTGAGGGAAACTTCAAGCTCATTGAGATGTACTTATAGGAGAGTAGGGCGAATGAGTTATATTTCAAATGTGATGAGAGGTATATATCAGGACATAAGTGTAAGGACCAAACTTTTCAGGTTCTCACCATCTGTGATGATGAAAAAATTGGGGAGAGGTGAGAGTGAGATAGTGGTAAAGGAGGAAAAAGAGCTGCATTTAGAACGTGACAGAGGTCTTCTTGAACTCAGTGCTGAGATTCAGTCCAAATCATAACATGAAAGTATGAGAGAGACAGAGAGAGGAGAGGTAATGGTGCTGATAGATAGTGGGGTTATCCATAATTTCATATCTAACTTGGTCGTGGACCAATTGGGGCTGAAGCTCATGGACACAGGATATTACGAGGTGATGCTGGACACGAGGAAGGTGGAGATAGGCAGAGGAGTGTGTAGGGTATGGTTCTGACCATACAAAGGGTTAGGTGAGGGAGGACTTCCTTCTATTAGAGTTAAGGAGCACTGATGTCATCTTGGGGATGAAATGACTGCATACCTTAGGTGATACCAAGATGAACTAGGGAGTATTGATGATGCAAATAATGGTGGAAGAAGAAGGGTGGTGATTAGGGGAGATGTAGGGTTAATTTAGTGGTTAGGTGATGGAGGGGATTGCAATAGGGGTTAGCCTAAGGTTTGGACAAAAGAATTTTGGAGAACTAGGCTGACGTCAACTGATGAGATCTTTAAGAGTACTCATCCAAAAATGATGAATTCACTTTAAAATGTTAGAGAAAAGGGTCTAGTTGCGATTTGCAAAGTTTCATAATTTTTTGAATTTTATAGATATTTTTTTGGGATTTTATAAGTGACTGTGTTTAAAAAAAAAAACTATATTATGGTTGATTTTCTAGGGCTAGGTTTTATGCATAGAAACATAACATTCAGTGATGAAACTTTAGGGACAACACTTGGAGGTGAAAGGGAAATGTGTTATGAACAAATCTTGAGTTCTTAATTTTTTTTGTGAAGTTTAAGGAAACTAAACAACCACTTTAACTTGTAGGTGTAATTAAAGCCTTCACTTGGCCGGCCACTCTATGGAAATAATTATGAGAAAAATGTGTGATTTTGAGTTTAATGCAAAAAATCACATTAAAATAAGATATTCATAACAAAGAGTTATAAAACTTACAGAAGATACAAGGTTCTTTAACTCATCAAAGCTAATGTGTAGGAAAAATCACCAAACCTTCTCTTATGGCCAACTACCAAGCCTATCTCTCTTGGTTTTCACTCCAAATCAATTTACAAACATTCTAACCATATCATTCAAAAGAACATATTTTATAAATGTTCACAGAGGACAATTCAAATTACAAAGGGTGGAAAGAGTTATGTTGGTCGGCACCGCATGTAACTACATGTAATCATCTCCCTAGGAATAACCACCACATGGAATAAGTTCCTTTAACCCATACTAAATAACGGCATATGGTGCATCACGGCACAAAGGTCTTTTTGGAGCCATGACACATAGTATACGGCGTGACACGCGCCATTTTGAATATGATGCAAACTATAAAATAATAAGTTCAAGCAAACAACACTTTAAATATCTCATAATTAAAAATATTACAATCTTTTTGCTAAAAAGATAATGATTTAATAAAAATTTAATCTACTCTTCTTGTGAATCACATCATCAACAAATTTTAAAAAGCTTAGTTATCTTCACCAACATTGTCTCCTATTTCATACTTTTCTTCATCACCCTCATCATCGTTCTCAATAACAACATCATCATGCCTGAATGAAGATTCATTTTCTTTGCCTTTAGATCTCTCTCCGATGTTGTAGCTTTATTATAAACATTAGTCTCTTTAGCAACACTTGTCCAAGTTAAATCTCCCTCTCCAACAATAAAGTCAATTGCTTCATCAAACTCATCATCTAACTTTCCTGTTAACCACTCATTTGCGTCATCTATCTCAGTCAAAGAAATATGATCAATCACACCACGATGATTTTATCTCAGAATCAACGCTCTATTGTATTTTACATAAACTAAATCTTTTAAGCGGTCATGATCCAATTTACTTCTTTGTTTGCTATTACATCTTTTATTTTTAAAGAGAAAGGAAGACTCGCCTGATAACCTAATTCTTTGATACCAAATTGATATGACATAAGTTCTTAAATAAAGTAGGAGAACACTAGAAATGCAAATTAAAATACTTCCTTTTCATATCACATAAACAAACATCAAAATGAAGGACATTTGTGAGAAAACTAATATGAGAAATTTGTTAGGAAGTCACATAAGAAAGAACAAATAACAAAACACAAACTATAAACACTCAGAACAATCACAAATGATCACCTCACATACATATACAAACTAGGGAAAGTGCTCAAAGGAAAGGACAAACTAGTTAACCACCCCAAAAATTATGATCCAACAAAAAACTTTGCTCTTCCAGCAAATACCAAGAACAGGGCACAACACACCTTACAACTCACAAAATTTATAGTAGAAAGGTATAGGTGGAAGAGAAACTGTGGAGAGAAGTAGAAAGAAGATTGAGAAGAAGAACTGGGGTTAGGGAGAACACAACTTACATGCTAAGTGGAAACCCTCAGGTTTATATTATTTTCACTCACCAAAAGCTGCTTTTAACTAGAGAAGAGAGATACAGGTGGAAGGAAAATCATGGAGAGAAGTAGAAATAAGATCGAGAAGAAGAAATAGGGGATAGGGTAAGAATGGCTCACAAACTAAAAAAACTCAGGTTTTTATTTTTTTCTTTTCAAAAATTGCTTTCCCACAATGAAATTCAACCACTATATATAGCAGAAAGAGGGAGAAAGAACATTTATTTGTTCGCATAAATGTGCCCCAAAACAACCAACAAGAACCACCCAAATCAACCAACAAGAAGTGAAGTCAAAGCATCTTGCACAGGAATCAGGAAGAGGAAAATCAAGCAGCAAAGCCAGCAGGAAAACTGAGTAGACAGTAGGGAAATGGAGCGGACAATAGGGAAACTTAAGTGGACGACAAGGAAAAAATTCAAGCAGCCATTCAATTAAGGAAAGATATGGGCCAAGCCCAATAAGGTAAAGAAACAACCCACAAATAATAACCCAATCAGTCACCATGAATCAAGATCAACACAAGTGGAAAGACAACTAAAACGAAAGCTTAGGGGGATCACCGGCCTCATGGATAACTTGCCTGATATTAGGATATACTACATGAACTTGATTTTATCTTCTCGAGTATGTGACCTCAGTAGTTATGTTTTCCATTTCGAGATATTCCACGTAAGGGTCTTTCTAACTCACCAGGCATTCCTCATTTAAGTGCACGACCTCTTCTTCTTCAATGGTAGGTTGTGAGATCTTGAAGGTTGGTTGCCCATTCAGTTTGCCTTGCTTTTATAATCAGTTGGTGAGTTGATTCTATTTCCCATGGATATGTATTTGATGTGAAACGTACATGCGATGGAGTTACTTTAAGAAATTAAAGAGAGCAATTTTAACAAAATAATCCAAAATAAAATTATCACTTATAGCAAAAGATTAATCCTTAGAATTATTGGTTTTTAACTTGTTTAGGCAGAGGAGAGCAAATCCGATTCCCAAACGATTTAAGAAACCACAAGGAGTAAATGTAAAACTACGACGATACACAAGAATCCATGACTTAATAATGAGAACTTTCACCTTTGGAGCCCATACGCTCAACTAGTCTAGGCTTTAGCGGAAGAAGAGTCTCCACATTAGAACCGAGGTCACTCCGAGGAAGAAGAAGGCTAAGATCGTCGTTCTTGGATAGGTGGCCGGAGTGGTGGAGGATGATGGCCGAACTGATGTAGAACGGGGACGCCGGCTTCGTTACGGAGAGGATCTCCTCTCCAAATCTGAAATTGTTCCTTGCAAAAACTGAAATAAATCTGGATTTATCTCAGCTCACAAAATTTGAAAATCTGGATGTGAGAATTCTGTGTTGGAAATGAACTAACTGTCCACTAGTGAGAATAGCTAATGGCAGCCATTGAACGGACATTCCAGGATTAATTAACTCCTAATTCTTCTCTACAGAAATTGGAAAGTGACTAAAGGCTGGGAAATTTCAGCTCTTTATTCATGTAGATTTTGGTCACGGGAGACAGCAGGAAGATTAGGAATTATTTCCTAAGGGAGGCCGGCGGCAAGCAGTGATCACGGGGAGTTTATTTGGGATAATTAAGGCTCCGAAAATTAGGGAAGGGAATTAATTGCAATTAGTGATGCAATTAAATGGAGAGAGGGGGAAGAGGTGTTGATTTCAAATTCCAGATTTTGAAATCTGAAGTTAAAATCCTGAAAAAAAAAACTGAAATTAAACTTGAGAGGGATGGGTATTAAAGTGGTGTTTAAGTGGTGATGAGGTGTCAAGTAGAGAGAGAAACAATAGAGGAAAGGTGGCCGGCCATATAGGAGAGAGAGAGAGGCTTGGAATTAAGTAGGTGGGGCCCAAGATAATTGATTGGCAGATTTTAATAAAATCTGTAATAAAACAGATTAAGAAATCTCCTTTTCACGGATGGGAGAAGTCAAGCAATGGTTTGAATTTCAAACTTGCTTTGAAATCAATTAAAAGACAATTGCTTAAATTCAGGAAACATTTAAGGAAGGTAATTGAGCTCAAGAAAATTGAAATTCAAATTACAGTTTCTAGAGAGGGGCGGGATGGGGCTGTGGCCGGCGGGATGGGATTATCGGGCTGGCCGGCAGGGAGTTGGTCGGAGGGAGGCCGGCGGCTAGCCGACGGATGGTTGGCCGGTGGCGGCTGATCTGACCGGTGGAAACTGGAGGCAGAGTGGCCGGTGGCTTCGGGCTGCTTGGAGTGAGCGGCGGCAATGGCAAGGGGAAAAGAAGAGAGGGAGTTTTCAATGCTTCGACGACTACGGATTTACCCACCTCGCTTGTATCCACTTTGAGTTTCCACAAGATTAGATAATTCGAAAACTAGAACTCACTAAGAGATCTAGTCTTCTCCGACGAACTAGAACTCACAAAGAGATCTAGTCTTCTCCGACGAACTCACTAAGAGATCGTGGAGGGAGGAACTCACAAAGAGAACAAGTAGTAAATTTCATTTCATCCAAAACCGAAATTTCAATGCATGAGGCGTCATATAAATAGGCCAAAATGAAAAAATAAGAAATGACACAAATGCCCTTCCGGGCTACATAAGCGACTAAATGTCCATAAGGGCAAAAACGGAAAAACATCAAAATAAAATACGCTACTACATAAAAATGACAAAATACAAGTCATGCTCGTGGCCGTCGATCTCCGGCGTAATGCTGACGATGTCCTCATCAGTATTATTTTAAAATATTTGAACTTACTAGTATCGCATTTAATTTAAAGAAATATTTTTATAGTACCTCATAATGTACCTTTTAATCATCATTTATTTTGCTTAAAATCAACTGCGAGTTTGAGTAAGTGACTAGCCATGTTGCGCCCATTTCAGTAGAAAGTTATAATCCTGCAATCAGGGCTTTGCGCTCAACTTGATTATTGCTGCTTGGAATTCAATGTGGGTGGCTAGGTGACCATAATTCCTGTAGGACTTTTTCAGCACAATGCTTGCTCTTTTTGGTTTATTGGAGCCTCCATCCATGTATATCGCCCAAGTGTGATGCTGAGCACTCATCATTTATTTCTTGACATTCGAGTTGTTGAAGTCTACCAAGAAATGTTTGAGTGTTTAGCCTTGATGGCTATCACAGTGTGTATGTGGCTGCCAACAAACCAAGTGTTTGATGAACTACTCGTGGCTCGGCATAATTAAAGCTCATTAGTGAACGTTTGATTAAGTAATCAAACATGCTTGAATATTTTTTTTTTAAATATTTGATGTTTAAATAAACAAACTTGAATAACCATGTATTGGAATAATTTATGCTTATAACAACTTTGTGTAAAGCTCATGAACAAGCTCAACATGAAGCAAGATAAAACTTTGTTTCTTGTTCAACATAGAGCGAACAAAAGAGCTCATTAAAAACTTTATTAATATTTGATTATAAAAATGAACATACCTAATATAAATATTTATATTTATTACAATTTAATGATATATTAATTATTAATTAATAAATTTAAAATTAATCTAACTTTATAGTATATATTAATTAAAATAAATCATAAATATCATATATAATTTAATTATAATCAATTTTATTTAATAATATTATTTAGTTATATGTGATAAAATAGGAGAGGCATGGCGAAAGTCAAATTCCGGCTTTGGCTTTCCCATTTCGGAAAAATCAAACCCTAGCTTGTCTTTCTTCCCCATGCTTTCTGCTAGTTATGTTCGCAAACAAATTCATTTGGTAGCTTAGAAACACTCACTACCTATATTCGTGAACGGATTTATTTGGTAGTTCGAAAGCACCCACTAGATATGTTCATGAAAAAGCTCAAGGAAATTGTTCGTTAATAGGCTCGATAAGACTTGTCTGTTAAGCTAATAAGAAACTAGAAGTAGTGCTTATTAATAGCTCAATAAGGTTCGTTTGTTTAAAGCTCGATATGCATGAAATGAATTGATCATGAAACAAATACAAACCAAACATACACATCTATTATTTAAACTAAACAAGCTTGATTTCAAAACATCTACTTTGAGTTATCTGCCACTTCAACCATCACTTGAGTTATCTGCCACTACTTATACTTTACAACAATGGTGTCCAACCTTAGTCCTTGCTCCATCTCTTTAGTTGCAATACCTCTTATGAGAAAATTGGCACATTCCCAATAATTTTTCTAGTTACATGCGTGCGATTGAATGTCGTTGCCCTTTGTGATTTATGGACTGCTTCTGTGAACATGACCGTCATGAGATAAGTTGAGATGACCGCCCTAAAGGTGTTTAGTAGAGGTTACCTGAAGATTGTATTGTAGGTGGCTGGTGCATCCACAATGATGAAGTCGATCATCACGGTGTATTGGCATTGTCCTCGCCCCAATTGACAGGTCAGGCGATAACACCATCAAATTCACTACGCTCTTCTGAGAAGCCATAAAGGGGACCTAATAAGTTGGGAGGCAAGTAAATTCGTTTTCTTAAAAACATATTTCCACTTACAAGTTTGTTACAAGTTTGTTCATCTTATTTAAAGCTATCATGGGAACTTTGACCACTAGATTTCGTGAGGTGGAAGTTTGAGTTGATCTCTCCCATGCGAGGTCTTTTGGGAACTTTTATTTGGTCCGGTGAACGTACGCTCCTCTACGTTCGGCCACCAATATTTTAGCGCCACGTAGCATGAAGAAAAGTCGCCGACCCGACCCGCCGTTTTTTGGGTTCTCGCACATGCGTTTTTTAATTCCTTTACAAACCGAATAACATCCCATCACTTTTTGGATATATTTCAAATATCTAGCAAATACCGAGTTGTACCTAGTTTTTTCTAGCAATACCGAGCAAATATCTAGCAATACCGAGCAAATACCTAGCAATACCGAGCAAATCCTGAGCAAATACTGAGTTGTACCGAGTTGTACCAAGTTGTACCTAGTTTTTTCTAGCAATACCGAGCAAATACCTAGCACTACCGAGCAAATCCCTAGCAATATCGAGCAAATCCTGAGCAAATACTGAGTTGTACCGAGTTGTACCGAGTTTTTTCTAGCAATACCGAGCAAATACCTAGCACTACCGAGCAAATCCCTAGCAATACCGAGCAAATCCTGAGCAAATACTGAGTTGTACCGAGTTGTACCGAGTTGTACCTAGTTTTTTCTAGCAATACCGAGCAAATACCTAGCACTACCGAGCAAATCCCTAGCAATACCAAGCAAATCCTAAGCAAATACTGAGTTGTACCGAGTTGTACCTAGATTTTTCTAGCAATACCGAGCAAATACCTAGCAGTACCGAGCAAATCCCTAGCAATACCAAGCAAATCCTGAGCAAATACTGAGTTGTACCGAGTTGTACCTAGATTTTTCTAGCAATACCTAGCAAATACCTAGCACTACCGAGCAAATCCCTATCAATACTGAGCAAATCCTGAGCAAATACTGAGTTGTACCTAGTTTTTTCTAGCAAATCCCGAGCAAATCCCGAGCAAATCCTGAGCAAAAAAATAAAGCATTCCTGGGTTCCGCTCCGGGTCAAGTCGTCGGGCCGCGCGGTAAAGAGTAAGAGCACGTGGAGATATGTTATTGGCGGCCGAACGTACCTCTACGTCAGGTCAGAGGACGTAATAATTGTTCGGTCTTTTGGAGCTTGCTTTTATCAATGACTTGTCTTGATCTCCACCAAGGATGGAGGGTATCACCCCAGTGATGTGGATAACACGAGCTTGCATTCGTTCGTTTCGACGGTTCTCCATGGGAGCTTTCCTTTAGCTTCTCTGCCTTAAAGATGTCTTCCACTAACCTACAGAGGTGTCTGCATGTGTTGGTGTTGTACTTCTAGTTCTTATGGAAGACATATTACTTGGAGGTATCTCTGGCATGGGCGATCACCTTCATTGGTGATGAATGTTTGAAAATCTTCTTGTTTTTAATGCTGTTGATAAATTTTGTTATGGACACTTGCAGGAGACTTACTATGGGATATCCTTGGGCAAAGGGCATACCATGTTTGTGGTATGGGTGAGGGGCTCGTGATACTTCATTTGCAAAGCAGGTGACCTTGTAGTCTTAAGAGGCTTAGTCTGCAAAAGTGTCTTGGATGCCTGGTATGTTAGCTAAATTATTGTGGGTGTGGCCTTCTATTGGTGTCTTCGATGACTCTTATTGTGCTTGCGAACCTTGTGCTGATTGTGCATTAAGGCCGTTCTTGGGCTAAGCGGTTGAGGGCATCGAGGTAAGCACTCTATTTTTAGCCTTCTTAGATGAACTATCTAATATGAGGATCCTTTGGTGTACTTTCTCTCAGCTTGTTTCTTTGCGATCAATCATGTGTATCTTGTATCATATTTGTGAGCCTTTCTTCCATCTCTACTATGTCATAGGAAGGGGTTTAAGTGGTGTTTTTCATGTCTACCGACTATTCAGGGTTGTGTTGCTCTTTAGTCACTAGTATCAATCTACACTCATTGCACTTTTGAGGATGTTGGATTTGAATTTGTTCGTGGATGATACCCAATTTAACTAATAGCAATCTCGAGTCACGAGTTGATGGATTGAGTGGATTTCGGGCAAGTATGGAGAGCGAGAGCTCTGTGTCCTAGAAGAGAATAATAGCGAAATTAGGGACAATTGGAAATTAAGATCATCTAGGGATCTCGAAGGTCAAAAATCATCAAAAATTCTAGAAGTCTCAGAAGAGGCCTCTTCACCCTTGGGTTTAAAGGGCTACAATAAATGCTACAAAGAGAATCTTCAAAATAATACAAAGTACAGTGTGTTACATCATTTATTACATGCTGTCGTATGCATGTGACCTAGCTGATTGACCTCTATATGGATCTCTCATATAATAGAACCCTTGGTCTCATGGTGAGTCATTTGTGCGAGTTTTCATGGACGAGTGCATTGAGAGAGTCCTTGGGGTTCTTTATATAAGGCGAGTTTGTAAAAGTGAATCCTTTGGACATGGTGTTGACTGTTGAGTCCATTGAGATGAGATTCCTACTGCTAGAAGTGAAAGGGTGAGCCCTCCTGAGTCGAATAGGTTGTGGTCAAATGACAATCTATGCCTGAGAAATCGTAGTTATTGTTTTTTAAGTGTTTACTTCTTATAGCTGGATCGAGGATATCAGCGGAGGCTGAGTATCCTTGACTGTAGGGAATGATTGTAGATGAATGGTTCCTGATGACTTGAGTGGTGTCTGAAATTTAGATGATTTTAGTTGAGTCCACTTTACGAGACCTGTTTTGAGTATGACTCCTATGGTTTGTTTTGCCTGAGCAAGTCTTAATATCGTTATCTTGTTGAGAGCATGACCGTGACTCTGTGGAAAGATGTTGACCAGCTTGTTGTTCAAATGCCTTTCTTTGCTTTGAGTGCTTCTCTTGGGAGGTGGGATTCTTTAGGGTGAGAATCCCAGTTAAAATTTATTGTACCTACATGGACATGTACGAGAGCGTATAATGATCTTCAATATACCCTAAGGAAGTCAAAAGCGTGCAAAATAACATAAAGCTCTTTCAAATTAAAATATTTTCAATTCTCAATCTGAGAAAAAGGCATCAATTCCGGATGCTATGCGATCTAGTTTGTTCTATAAAGCATTGGCATGAGCGGTCCTCCATATGAAGGATAAGAATTCAATGGACTTCTATAAATACAAACCTCATCTATTCAGACCCTGTGAACTGTTTTAAAGGTTGCCACTTTCATAATGACATAAGTTCTTTTTTTATTATGGGACAAACTCAAGAAATTGTCTTAGGGGTGATGTAGTAGATGCTACGAGGCACATGCGATCAGGAGTAAGCTGGGTTCTTCCCTTGGAATTAATATTCTGAATCTGGTTGCAAAATGCAAACTTATCTAGTTCAAATTTCCCTCGACCAAGTCCTTTTTTTTTTCTTGAGAAATATGGTCCAATAAGAGCCGTAGTGAGGATGAGAGGAAACTCCTGAATAACTATGCATTTAAATTAGGTTTTGTGAATTGTTGTTGTGGTATACAAATATTTCTATATGCTTAATAAATTTCTTTTTTATGAATTGCATTTAAACGAGTACTCAAAATACAATTACGAGGTAAAGTATCTTTCATTTCCCCGTAGTTTCTTCAAATCAAACCGAGCCTAAAAGAGCTTATGCTTGGTAAGAGATGGAAATTGATGTTTATGTCCCATAAAGTGTAAAGTTTCATTAGTCACACTTGTTGGAACTCGTTCAATATGAATTAGGATGTTAAGCCTAATTAAATGTCCCAAGGCTAACCAAGAGGGGGGGTGAATTGGTAATTTAAAAATTATACTTCTACTCTTGGATTTTTAGAAAACCTTTTTAATTATTAATGCAAGTTAAATTTAAAGTTTAAAAAATAAACTTTTCAATCAGAGTAAATAACTTGCAATGAAATTAAATGCAGAAGAAAAATAAGAAAGAACACACCAGATTTATAGTGGTTCGGTCAAACCTTGACCTACGTCCACTCCCCGGAGGCACCCTCCGAGTATTGCACTAATACCACAAAGTGACTCTCCTTTTGCCCCCACAGCAAGGCGGAGAAGCCTGTACAAAATCACTTTCACCTTCCCCGGTGCGGCAGAGTAGCCGGGTTCTTTGACACCAAAGAGATCTTCTTCTCGCCAAAACTTCCCTCAAAGCGACCCTTGAATCCGATGGTACTGAAGTGCAAGTTCGCCGGAGAAACCGTGTGAATATCCCCTCCGCACTCCCTTGAAATCTCCTCCAAGGATCTTCTCCCTCTCAAACTCCACCCTTTCCTCTCTCCCTTTCAAGTTCTCTCTTCTAGTTTTCTCCCAAAGAACGAAGACACAATGGCTGTCAAAGATACACTTTGTCGTCCTTTTACACTCTCCAAGTGTCGGCAGAGAACCGGACCGATGTTGTTGAACTTCACTTGAGAGCCTTCAAAGGAGATGGGAAGAAATAAAGAGATCTTCTTCTTCAAGTAACCTTGTGAATCCCTCACAAACCCCTCACTTGATCTCTCACTCTTCACTCTTACAATCTCTCTCAAACTTTCACTCTCAAGAGAAAACAACTCAAAAGGCACTTGTAATAGTTTCTAGGACTCCTTATATAGAAAGGACATGAAAAACCGCCCAAAAAACTGCTAAAAACATGTTTTTCTGCGCACCGGATCGTCCCGTACGAAATTGAGTTAGTACGGACGAACTGTGTAAAAAACTGTCCCGTACGAACCATTTGTGCATCTGTACGAACCAATTTCGTCCTGGACGAAATAGGTTCGTCCCGTACGAAAATATTTCGTCCGGTACGAACAGTTATATCAAAAGTTGGTTCTGAAAACTGCAAAACGTTGCCAGAAACTTCCATAGTCGGTTCCCATCGTCCTGGACGAACATGACTTCGTCTGGACGAAATTTTTACAGAGAGAAACTCGTCCTGGGACGAAAATGATTTCATCTGGACGATCATGACTTAGAAAAAATTTTCCAGTTCAGTTCTTGTCCGTTCCATTGCTCTTACAAGGAGATAACTGATCTGATCGTCCCGTACGAACAATGTTCGTCTCGTACGATCAGCACAAAAACTTTTTCAAGATCTCCTTTAGTGTGTGTGTTTTAATTCACTCAATTTACAATCACTCCCTTTCAAGTTTATTTCAAAGAAAAGTACAAGCTTCAAATCATAGAGTATTTCATGATGAATTGATTTTGAAGTCTTCGTTTGTCTGGAGTTCGATTGTCCTGAAATGTTAGTTCACACAAGAGCAAAAACAAATATTCTAAAAAATGTTAGGAGATAACAACACATAAAAGAATAATATTTTGAATCATCAAAACTATACAAGTTGCAAGAATGTAAAACATGCAAATAGCAACTTTCCTAACAATCTCCCCCTTTTTGATGATGGCAAAATAATTATTGTTTGTATAAATTTAAATTCTAAGAATCTCCTAAACTCCCCCTGAATTAATGAACATATGAAAATAAGGAGGCATTAAAATTATTTTTGTTTTCAAAATTTTTAGAAATACAAAACAAAACAAACACGCATACACTAAACAAAACAAACACACAATGATACGAATACACAAGACACAACAAATAATTTCTCCCCCTTTTTTGACAACATCAAAAAGTGAAGAAGAAAAAGACTAGAAATGTAAGCAGACATATGAAAATCATTTAAAAATTTAAGCTTTAATGTGATTGACATAAGGTATGCAAATAAAATTAAAACATTAGCTAAATCATAAAATTCATAGAATTTAAGAAGAGATATAACATAGAAACTAAAAAGAATTTATCAAAACATGAGTATATTTAGACATTTAAGATAGAGAAAATTATTGTAAAAATGATGATATAAAAATTTTATATTTCAAATTTCAATATGTAATATAAATGTACATAAGATCAATTTGAATTAAGAGATTAAAAAATTAAGGAAAGAAATAACTACCACATGTGGCACTTTGCGCATCTTTTTCAATTTTGTGGCACATTTTTGTGCATCTTTTTACTTGTTGGGCTTATTTTGTGCCTCTTTTTCACATTGCGAATCATTGCGCATTTCTTTTGATTTTTGTACATTTGTACAATTTTCAAGAGTAATTGTATTCTTTCCAAAATCAATAATCTAAAATTTCAAATCTTTCTAAGTGCATAAATATTAATTGATAAATGAAATACAAAATAAGAAAACATCACAATTGCAATAATAATATTAAAATTAATGTAGTCTAAATAAGAGACATTAAATTGACAATCTTAATAATATCAAGTTATAAACACAACTTAAATTTAGAAAAATTAGATTTTCTAATGAATTCAATTTTATGTTGCAGTTCAAAGTATAGCACTTGTAAGATCAAAAATTTTAGGGATTTTCATATAGGCTAACGAACATTTCAAACATAGAACAAAATCACTTAAATATAAAAAAAAATAAAGCAATAAAAGAATAGAAAAACACTAAACAAAATACAAGTAAACAAACTATAAAAATCTTCATATCACATTCCAAATGTCTCACAACAAGAAACATGGAATCCGATATGAAAATATCTCAAAATCATACAAAACACACAAAAATTAAAAATAGAAAAACACATAAAACAAATAAAAATAAAAACACAACTAATAAAAAACATGCACACAAAAACACATAAACAAAGAGTTTAAACATCATTTTGCTCCTGGTCTGATGATTCAGAAGCTAGATCCGCCCAAGAGATTTTTTGCTTTTCATTATTTTCCCATTTTATAATTTGCTTAGCTTTGCCCTTTTCTTTAGCAGGAAGAGTTCTCAAATTAGGGCACTGACTTTTCAGATGTCCAGATTTCCTACATCCAAAGCAAATAATATTTGAAGAAATCTGAACATTCTTACCATTTTTTACCTTTATTCCACTTTTGTTGATGTTTATGCTTGTGCTTTAGTGGACTTTTCAAATTGCTTGTTAAGTCATCGCTTTTCTCACCAACTAAGCAACTTTTCTCCATGTCTTCCGCTTTTAGCATTATTGTTTCACCTGCATCCAAAAGTCTTTGACCCAAATATTGCTCGTAGGCAATGAGTGAGCCAATCAAATTATCAATAGAATATTCATTCAAATTTTTTGATTCGCAAATAGCAACAACTTTGGCATCAAACTTGTCAAGTAAACAACGTAGAATTTTATTGACTATTTCAAAGTTTGAAAATTCTTTACCTAAAGCATGCAATGGTGTTACAATTTGAATAAACTTAGTATACATGTCTAAGATCGTCTCATAAGGTTTCATGCTAAAGAGTTCATAGTCATGCATCAAAAAATTCAACTTAGATTGCTTGACTTCACTAGTACCTTCATATGTAATGCATAAACTGTCCCAAATTGTAGAGATTCATTTAGCATTTAATTTAGCATAAATTTGTTCTACTCTACTCCATTCAGAAAAAGGGGTATCAGTTTTGATTCCATCTATAATACGTGACGGTACAGAATAACCATTTTGAATCATATGCCACATTCGATAATCTATTGATTGCAAGAAAGTAGACATTCGAATTTTCCAAAAATCAAAAGAAATATTTTCAAATAAAGGTGGTCTAACAATCGAATATCCTTCTAATGTTTTACGGTTTCTAAAATTAGCCATACTCGTTTTTCAAAAAGTAGTCTAAACTTATGATTTTGAAATAAAGTTCTGATGCCACTTGTTGGAACTCGTTCAATATGAATTAGAATGTTAAGCCTAATTAAATGTCCCAAGGCTAACCAAGAGGGGGGGTGAATTGGTAATTTAAAAATTATACTTCTACTCTTGGAATTTTTAGAAAACCTTTTTAATTATTAATGCAAGTTAAATTTAAAGTTTAAAAAATAAACTTTTCAATCAGAGTAAATAACATGCAATGAAATTAAATGCAGAAGAAAAATAAGAAAGAACACACCAGATTTATAGTGGTTCGGTCAAACCTTGACCTACGTCCACTCCCCGGAGGTACCCTCCGAGTATTGCACTAATACCACAAAGTGACTCTCCTTTTGCCCCCACAGCAAGGCGGAGAAGCCTGTACAAAATCACTTTCACCTTCCCCGGTGCGGCGGAGTAGCCGGGTTCTTTGACACCAAAGAGATCTTCTTCTCGCCAAAACTTCCCTCAAGACGACCCTTGAATCCGATGGTACTGAAGTGCAAGTTCGCGAGAGCAACCGTGTGAATATCCCCTCCGCACTCTCTTGAAATCTCCTCCAAGGATCTTCTCCCTCTCAAACTCCACCCTTTCCTCTCTCCCTTTCAAGTTCTCTCTTCTAGTTTTCTCCCAAAGAACGAAGACACAATGGCTGTCAAAGATACACTTTGTCGTCCTTTTACACTCTCCAAGTGTCGGCAGAGAACCGGACCGATGTTGTTGAACTTCACTTGAGAGCCTTCAAAGGAGATGGGAAGAAATAAAGAGATCTTCTTCTTCAAGTAACCTTGTGAATCCCTCACAAACCCCTCACTTGATCTCTCACTCTTCACTCTTACAATCTCTCTCAAACTCTCACTCTCAATGATCCCTCTCAAGAGAAAACAACTCCAAAGGCACTTGTAATAGTTTCTAGGACTCCTTATATAGAAAGGACATGAAAAACCGCCCAAAAAACTGCTAAAAACATGTTTTTCTGCGCACTGGATCGTCCTGTACGAAATTGAGTTAGTACGGACGAACTGTGTAAAAAACTGTCCCGTACGAACCATTTGTGCATCTGTACGAACCAATTTCGTCCTGGACGAAATAGGTTCGTCCCGTACGAAAATATTTCGTCCGGTACGAACAGTTATATCAAAAGTTGGTTCTGAAAACTGCAAAACGTTGCCAGAAACTTCCATAGTCGGTTCCCATCGTCCTGGACGAACATGACTTCGTCTGGACGAAATTTTTACAGAGAGAAACTCGTCCTGGGACGAAAATGATTTCGTCTGGACGATCATGACTTAGAAAAAATTTTCCAGTTCAGTTCCTGTCCGTTCCATTGCTCTTACAAGGAGATAACTGATCTGATCGTCCCGTACGAACAATGTTCGTCCCGTACGATCTGCACAAAAACTTTTTTTAAGATCTCCTTTAGTGTGTGTGTTTTAATTCACTCAATTTACAATCACTCCCTTTCAAGTTTATTTCAAAGAAAAGTACAAGCTTCAAATCATAGAGTATTTCATGATGAATTGATTTTGAAGTCTTCGTTTGTCTGGAGTTCGATTATCCTGAAATGTTAGTCCACACAAGAGCAAAAACAATTATTCTAAAAAATGTTAGGAGATAACAACACATAAAACAATAATATTTTGAATCATCAAAACTATACAAGTTGCAAGAATGTAAAACATGCAAATAGCAACTTTCCTAACAATACTGAACCCTCCCTGAATTTCTTTGTAAGAGGAGCCTTTGTTTTTTGAATGAGGGTGCAAAGCCCAAAGTAAAAGAACCCTTTGCATGAGAGGGTGAAGTACCGCTTAAGAGGAGCCTCTTGCCTATAATATTCTCTTTTTGTGTCTAATCTCCGTGCTCATGGGTCTTTGTTTATATGAGACTTGTATAATGAAGTTCTCCAAGTTATAATTGTGTTATTATTTTGGTTTAAAAAACAATATGCATATTTAGAATGTGGTATCATTATACATATGACTTGCTGATGTAGTTCTAATTGATGAGATTTTTGTTAAAATAAGCAAAATGTTAGAGCATAAGAAGAATTATTTAGAATATATGGGGCTGAGAAAAATAGAACAAAAATTGATCATATAAAGGCAGAGATGAGGATGCTCAGATGGATGAGTAGCTTTACCCTTAGAGATAGGATACGAAATGAACAAATACATATAAAAGAGATGAGAGTAGGTCCAGTAGAAGAGATAGATTAGAGAGAGTCGCCTTAGATGGTTTGGTCACATAAAACGGCGGCCTTCCGATGACCCGGTTAGGAGAGTAGAGGTATTAGATTTGACTTATGTTAAGAAAAGTAAGGGTAGACCTAAAAAGACTTGGTTAGAAAATATTAGGAATGACCTTTCTTTATTAGATTTAAACGAGAATTTGATTTTTAATAGGACACAATGAAGAAAAAGGATTCATGTAGCCGACCCCACGTAGTGGGATAAAGGCTTGATGTTTTTGTGTTGTTGTTGTTGTTGTTGTAATCTCTAGTTCTAATGAATGTGAAATGAAGAATAGAGTCAATATTTCTTAAAGATCAAGTGATACATAGGCTTGATTGTTTTAAGCATTTTGTATCTATACAGAAGAATGGTGTGCAGACCTAAATATAACTTCTAAACTTAATAGTTGGAAGATTTATTTAGAGAAGTTTTTTATGAGTACTATGTAATAAAATTTCATGGATACGTGAATGTAAATTTTATGACTTTTATCAGATTAAATATGTCATATGGATCATATTGTTGAATGATAAATAAAATTTTGACAGTCAAGTGTATAACAAAAGAGATAAATATGTTATATGGATCTTATTGTTGAATGATAAAGAAAATTTTGAAAGTCAAGTGTATAACAAAAGAGTATGTTACCGATGAATGTGACAAATTTTTGAAGAATGGATTGTGAGATGTTGTGTAGGAGATACTATGGGAGTTGCACCAACTATAAAAAGGGATTGGAAAAATATCTTGGTGATTTGGGCATTCCAATGGAGGGTGGCAGAGTTACCAATATGACGGGTAGTTTAAAATTAATCTAGAAGGATCAGAGGAAAAATGATGGGGACATTGACAAGAGATTTCGACGCGTTTATCAGAGACGACACAGGAGATCGATGACCATGATGGAGAGTCTTTACTTTTGATACTTATCTGTATTAGCATTTTATGTATTAAGCATTTTATTTCAGTTTTTTTCCGTTTTTGCCCTTATGGGTAGGTAGTCGCTATTGTAGCCCAAGGGGTATTCTAGCCTTTTGTGTTAGTTGTCATTTGGAAGCCTATATATATGGCTCTCTTATCATGTATGGGGATTATTGATTATTGATGAATGAAAGTTTTTTTTGGTGATCTCTTTGTGAGTTCCAAAACTCCTCTAGATCTCTTGTGAGTTCTTGAGGAGAAAGCTATTAGATCTCTTTGTGAGTTCTAGGGGAAAGTGTAAGGTTCGTGATTCTTGATTTTCTTATCTTCTTCCACCAATCACTTCTTCTTCCACCTCAAGAGAAAACAACAAAACCCTTGGCTTGAAGAACCCGACCCCCACCCCTTGCCGCCGTCCCTTGAAGCCCAAGCTGCCGCTGGCCATCCTACCACCGGCCGGCCACCTTGTCACCGACCCCCCCCCCCCCCCCCCGGTCCGGCCACCACACCTCTTTGCTTCCCGCCATCCTTTTGAAATTCAAATTTCAAATTCTTTCTAAATTGGGAAATCCAAATTAGGAAAGTTCTTTATGTTAAATCCAATTTTAAATTAAAACTAAATTGGATTTAATAATTGTCTTTCCTAGTCATCATTACGCATTTGGAAACCCCCTCCCTTCCTCCCCAAATCTCCTCCTCCTTGAAGCCGCTGCCCCCCTTATTGGGGATTCCCATTGAAGGCATTCAATGCACCTCCCCTTATTTGAAATCTAAAATTGATTTCAAGAAAATCTTCCCTCCAATTTCACTTAAAACTGAAATTGATTTCAGTTTTCTCCACAAACCCTTCTTCCCTCTTCCCTCTATGCCGCCGGCCCGCATACATGGGCAAATCCCTCTCTTCCCAAATTAACCCCCACCGTCATTTAATTTTGAAATTGAAATTCAAACCTCTCCCTCCAAAATCACTTAAATCTGAAATTAAATTCAGATTTATTGAGAATCCCTAAGTTTTCCCTAACCCTAGCCACCCCCTCTCACCCCAATCCTCCAAGCTGGCCGCCCCTCCCCTCTCTTGGGTTTTCTTGTTGTGATCTCTCATCTACATGCAAATGGTGCATGGCGGATCCCGAAGTTGATAGCGGATTCGTGTTCGACGTCTACGGAGACATCCACATCGTTCGTTCACCATTCTTGGACGTCGGGTTTGGTTTTGACGGCACCGTTGAAGAGTATTTGAGCCGAATCCTCCCCACCCTCGTGGACGTCATCGACGATCATTCTCGGACTACGATTGGACCATCAACGGTCATCCACTTGTGCCACCTCCACCTCCGACTACCTTCCCAACAACGATGTTCCTCGGCTCGTCCGTCCTAGTGGCTACCTCATTTCTTGTGTGGACAATCTTCCTCCGCTCGTAGGGAAGAGAGTAGATCCTCAAGGTGAACAACTCCTTATTAACTTTTGGATTTGTGTGTTAAGCTCTTACATTACTTCGACTTTGTATTTGATTAAATTGTCTTGGTTAATCTTCATACAACTCTTTGCCTAAGCAAGTGGAATACTGAGAATTCTTGTAACTAACTTGGAATTGACGCATAATATTATAACGGTTAAACTTTTAGTAAATTCTCTTTATAATCTTGTGACTCCAAGCTTGCATCACATCAAAAAATATTTTGGAAATTTACATACATACCACTATATTAGTATCATTTTACATATCTAATACATCAAATGTTAATATTACACTTATACCACCCAAATTCCTATGTTACCTCATTTCAACCACTCCGTCTACCGCATACTTCACGACGTATTTCTTCATGCTGAATTCCCCCCTTCGCGCTCAACTTCTCGTGAGCTGTGTCTGTCTACGTGAACTCCTTTGCGCGGACATCGGCTTGCAAATTCCTTCCGGGGTGCTGCCTTCCAGCAAGGTAATGACTCCATTCAAAGCCATGCTCTTCTTTGAAATCTGAAAGTATAGCAACTACGTAAAAACAGTGAAAATATAGCAACTATTTATTGTTATTTCTACTGAGAGCACGTAGGGAGAGCTACAATAGAACTCACCTAGTTACGTCTACAACCTCATGTATACAAAAAAAAAACCAAAAAGACCTAGAGGAAACTGCACTTGGGAAACACAACTGCAACCTCATGTTAAAAAAAAAAAACAAAACAAAAAGACCTCCCAAGCCAACTAACAATGCTATCAGCCACCGCTTATGTCTTTTGAAGCCAACGAACAATGTCCAGCCACCGTGGTCCTCCAAAGCCAACAAACAAATGTCCAGTTGCGAGCCCTTACTTCCTTCAGATGCGCGCCAAACAAGGGGGAAAAAGATATCGTGAGGACCACGGTAGACGGAGTGATAGATATGAGGTAAAATAGGGATTTGAGTGGTATAAGTGTAATATTAATATTTGAGATGTTAGATATGTAAAATGATAATAATATAGTGGTATGTATGTAAATTTCTCAAAATATTTTTGCCCCAATGTAGATGGAAGTACGAAGGGATTTGTGCAAAACACCTCAAACAACGTTTAATCAGAAGATTTGTACACCTCAAATAACACGGGAATAATGATTCATCATGCCAACCACTAAATAGTTGGTATAAGTAAAAAAATAAGATTATGATGATTATCCTTATTAGTTATGATTATTATATAGGAAAACATTTATGATTTTCTTGCCCCCTGTTATGCGATATGTGTTTGCGCATATAAGGTATATTTTAGCGGCATTTTTTATTTATCAATGCTCATTTTATGGTAAATTTTATGAGGAGCATGTTAGAAATTCGTTGCATCCGAGCTTAATGAATTAGATTCTATTTACTTGGATATGTTTATTTTGCTGGTGTATTTGACATGGAGAGGGTTCCTCGTAAGCTATAATTATTAATCAAGGAAATTATGATAACCAAATTCTATGATCTGGATGGCGGAACTGTGACATTTTTTAGCTTTACTTTTTTGTTGGAAAGTTTTTATTGATGTTTTCTCGAAAACGATATTGGCTTTGGAGATTATATTCTTATGTCTACACAATTGCAAGTCCGAATAGTCTTAACCACAATTATTGGAACAAGAAGCCCTCATTCTCTCAACTAAGGGAAATTTTGTATGAGAGAAATTGGGTCAAGGTACTTTGACCAAACTTTGGCCAGTTGTTTTTAAAATTTTTTTAAATTTACTTTCAGACATTTCTATTATAAAAATTATTTGATTATTCATATATTGATGTGATCTCAAAACAAACTTAAGAGTCTAATTTCCATATTCAGACAATTTTTTATCCAATTTTTGTGTAAGATTTTAACGTAGATAAGCCCTTTTTGATTCATTCATTCATAGTTGTAATTTTGTATAAGTTCTTGATTGGTGCTGCATGATACCAAAACTCTACAAAAGATCAGCATATTCTTATTTCTATATTGATTGGTCAATCTTATGTGCAGCTTGTCCCTGGCGGTTCCCCTGACCCTGAATGACCCGCAGCTTGCTTGGCACAGACTTGCATTTATTTTCTTGTTTGATAATCATGCTGTAATTTTTAGGACAGCCTATTTACTTTTAGCTCAGAAAATGATGTCAAAATCAGGTAGATATCCTGGCAAAATTCATGAAAATATATTTTTCTTTGTTATTTGGAGCTCCTGCCATCTCCATGGTTGATTTGTAGGTTAATATTTTCACCTAACCCTTATTTAAATTACTGCCTTTTTATTTATTGATAAGTTATCATGCTGAGAATTCGGGTGCAGACAATCACTATTCATATTTGTTTGTGATTATTAAGTGAGGCAGTAGGCTAATTAAGGTTTTATTATTCCTCTTTTCTTTTTTTAGTTCAAAAATTTATTGGAAGCAGTAAAAACAACCGTGGCCTAAAGTTGTTTCAAACACTCAATCGATCAGTTTTATAATATATTAACATTTTTTTCACTTAGAATACTCTTTCAAATTTTTTTTTATATATAATAAAATTTTTTAAATATTACATTAAATAGAAATATTTTTTTTTTAAATTGATAAGCAATTTTGATACTCGCAAATTTTAAAATGAAAGAAAGCATGTTTAATTAAAAATATTAGATCACGAGAGTAGAAATTCTTGGTATGAGTAAAAATTAGCTAAGTCATGAATTCATTTATAATGCTTTGGGTGAACGATCATGTCTGTAGTGATTGATTGTCAAAATTTAATTAATATTTGAATTTTATGATCATGCTATTAGTTGATGGTTGATTCATTCATAATGAATTGGTGGCATGCGCAGATCTGTTAGTTTGATAGTAAAAAAAAAATGTTAATTTTGTATAGAATTGAGTAAAACATATGTAATTTTCTGTCAGTGATATGTTTAGTTTCCACGAACCTAAAAAAGTGAATATAGTTTAGGTAATTGATGGCAGTGTGAGATACTTGTCCCTATTTTTTAATTGTCTGCATCTGCGTTTATTATTACGTTTAAATGTTGACGAAATATTATGTGATTATATAAATAATAAAATGACAAGTAACAGGGGCCGAAATAATCTCTTTTGAGGTAGGTAAAATAAGATTGTAAAATATTTTATGTATAAAATAGGAAAAAAAAAATTTAGAATTTGTGCAGGGTGGCCAAAATAGTTGAATTCTTATTCTTTTAAGGGAAAAAAATGTGGGTAGTTGGTCACCCTAAGTTCTTCCTAGTTTCACTCCTAAAAAGTAATATGTATAAATTGTGAGAAATAAGTACTGAAACTAGGTTCACATTATGCCATTCGAACAATCTAATTAGAGTTGAGATTTGTGAGAAGAAAAGAATATTAAATTATTAAAAAAAAAAAACTTGGGATTCACAATTAGATGATTAATCATATGTAATAGATTTCATCATATAGATTTGATTGAATACAATCAATTACCTATACAAAGTTATTATAATCAGATCGATGAAAAATTCATCTTTCTCATGAATGCCGTGGGCTCCGAAAATTCGCACCCCGGCTTCCCCTGCTTTTGGGAAGAGTTTTAATGGATTAAGTTATGGGGTAAATTTTCAAAAGGCAGATTAGGTTTGTAGATAAGACATTATCAAAGATTTCGCCCTCCTTTTACGAGGACTATATGATTCAAGTTCTAGTTTTCTATAGGCGCAAGACTCTATAGTTAATTATCTCTCCCGATAACAAGAGAGAGCTTTCGATTATGGCTATTCATTAATCTTATATGTAGATATATATATTTTATATGGCATATAGTAGCAGCATGGGTAAATATTTGAAAATTTGATATTTAAAATATGGAATTTTACCATCTTGCACTTAAAGTAGATGGTGAGGAAATGAATGATGGATCCGATCAAGATCCCATTGTTCCGTAGTCCCGGGCCATCATGGTCCATAGTTTACTTAGTCAGAGAAGGTAGTCGACCCAACCTGACAGAAGGATCCTTGTGGACAGCCATGGGCTGCTTTGTCTAAGGGTAACTTGTAAATCTGGGGTGAGTATTTGTCTAAGGGGATAAATTTTAATCCACCTTAGCTAACAGAGGGCTTTGTTCCCTATAGATCATATCCTATTGATTCATATCTCAAGAATTTTGTTATCATTGGGGACCATATGGGCTTTAGCCATGATCGTAATTTAGTGATGTCATTTGGCGGCAAACCACCCGATTTAGAGGGCTCCGATCATAACTATTTACATGCGCTACTATTTGACAGCAAAATCACCAGTTAGAGGACATGTGCAACGTCCCGCTACTATGAGACTGATTAAGAATGAGGCCTAGTGATATTCTTGACAAGATATTAGCTCTTTGTGAGATGAAATAATTTTCATATTTGTCTACCTCGACAAATTGTTATGTAGAATGAATGGATTTTGCTTTAAGCATTTGATGGTTGTATATCGGCTTTTAAACATGTTAGACTTTGATATTTTTGGAGTTTTGAATTTTATGGACATTTAAGTGGTATTTTAAGTGTTTGTGAACTTAAGCTCTTCGGTTGAGGTCTACGTTCAATACAGCCAACTATAGGGTACATAGGCAATTTTTTTTTGTAGGCTTGGTGCCTTGGTATATTCTTGAAAATTAACCCATCAAGATGAGATTTACATTCAACATAATAATCATTAGGATAATATGAGCATTTATATTTTATTAATTGGACCTTATTGACCCTTATATTTATCAACAGATGATCAAGTCTGTTGTCGGCTACTTGCTTTTATTAATGGATTTTCTTCATTATCAGCCTTGAAGGCCTAATATGAATTGTAAAACAAAACATTATGGTTGATGTCGTGATCATATATTTATTTATTGGTTCAAGTTGTGTCGACTCTCGTTCTATCAAGGAGAAGGATTGAACTTAAAGTTAAGTTCATTTCTTGACTTGCGCAACATCGTCAGATGTCACGTGTGTAAATAGAACATGCTCGTCAGGGCCCATGTGAGTATTTGAGGGCATTTTAATGATTATCTATTGAAACTTGTCATCTCTGTTTAATTGCTAACTGAGGATTAGGTTCATTGATGGCTTCAAGTTTAATTAATGATTTTTCATCATTATATATCTTGAAGTCATAATATGAATGTATTAAAATAAACATCTTTGTTGAAACCATGATTATATATTTATTTGATGGTTTGAACGACGTCGACTCTATTGACTCGTATAAAAGGATCATACTCGAACTTTGATTTATTATTTTACATGTACACCATCCCAAGATGTCACGTGTATACCTGTAACACACTCATTGGGGCCCATGCGGGTATGCTTTTATTAGTGAATTTTCTTTATTATGATCCTTGAAGGATTAAAATTAACTATAAAATAAATAAGTTGATATCGTGATCATATATATGTTTAACAATTCAAGTTATGTTAATAACCATCTAATCATGGAGGAGGATTGGACTTGAACTTAAATATATGTTTTAACTCGTGCAACATCCTTAGATGTCATGTGTGTACCAACAACATGCTTGTTGGGGCCCATGCAGGTATATGATTGCACTTGCATTTGTTTGGATTTATATGCATACACATTATAGTGCATGTGAGGGGACATTTTTGGAATATTTGACATTTGTCAGTTGTGCGGGCAACTATCATTTGAACATGAGCGATGCTTTATTTGAGAACTTGTAGACGCCTTCTATCCGCTTGTATGCATGTTGTAGATCTGGTGGCATAACTTTGTACTACAATCATTTGCCCATTTCATATAAATAGAATATCCTGCAATACTTTTCGCTTTTTACACATAGATTATTGTGAATTAACGAATCTTCTGTTATCTCTTATTGATGACTATATTTGCCATGAGCTTGATGCTTCTTTCTGCAGTCAGGTTGCTTTGCATGTGTTTGTTTGATTGAAAAAGATTAAGTTTGAAAAAGATTACTTTTTTGGGAGAATTAAATTTTGAAAATTTATTTTTTTGAACCGAACACGTCATTATGAACGATATATTACACCGGGAGGAGAAAAGATCATTACCAACTGGGTTCGGAATACAAAATTTTGAATTTATCCTGATAATCATAGTCAAATTCAGGGAAGGATGACATACTATCCCGATGATTAAAATGATGTTTGATAGGGTGTTTGAACATAATAATCTAGATTATTAATTTTATAATCAAAATCATGATAATAAAAAGATATATCTTCTGTAAGGAAGAAAATATCGTTCAATATCAATATTTTGAAAATGATGATAATGATTGCTAAATTTGATTTTTTTTTAAAATAATTAAATGAATTTTGAAAATTTAATCTTGGTACTAAATTTCCTATGAGTGCAAGCCCTCGTAGTTAATTATATATTAGAGAAAATCAAAGTTTTCTATGAAGACTCTCAATTAAAATAATGATAGAAATTTTATTTAAATAGTTTTCAAAAATTGATGTCAAAGGAGTGAGGTTGGAAATTCAACTAGGATTAGATCAAATTGGAGCTCTTATTCTTAGAGGTCAAAGGAAAAAAAGTATGAGGTGTTTGAATTCTAAAACAATTTAGAAGCACCTCGATTTATCCTATGTGTTGGACTCAAATTTTGGATTGAACGAGATTTAACTTGAGCTGTCAACTTTATTAGAAGGTTTAGATTTATTCGGAGGAGATTGAGGTCTCATAGTCTAAACTTACCTCAAACCTAAATCTAAATTGAGCATTAAAAATCAGTAGCCCAAACCTAGCTAATGTAGTACAAATACGGACTCATCTAGCCTGGATTGAGGAGCCATCTAACCACATAGGCAATTTAAAACCATGTATCCAATCTTTTATGCAAGAGTGGTAGGAATGTTGTTTAGTTATGTTTGAGGAAATGGGTGCAACATCTAGAGTAGATCATAATTGGCCTTTAACTTATGTTTGGTAAATTGATGCTTTGAAATTAAAAAAGCAATTAAACTTTTGACTCTTTTAAATTGGTTTCTAATGCAATGTATGCTAGTTGAATCGATAAATGCTTAAATTAAAATGAAGCAGTTTTAAAAATGCTTAAAAATAAATTTTATCTTAAGAAATACACAACTTTCCCTTGATAGGACTGCACTGTAATTGGTCATGTGGCCTATTAGAACCTATAGGTAGAGAGGTGCTTAACAAGGAAGAGAAAATACAATATGTATATATGAGACCCTCAGCGATCCGATCATACTTTTTAAAATGGTTAGAGTTTCTATATGAGCTTAAAATTTTTAATTTTATTAAAATAGAAAATATTTTTAATGTGCCCTCATGAGCCTCCGATCAAATTCCAGGTTAAAACAAAATACAACATGTAGTCGTTAAAAAAATAAAGAAAAGAATGTAATCCTATTCTTAATCAGAATAAATAATCAATTAAATCAAATTAATTAAATAAATTTAATAGCCCATATGACAAGTGCCACTTAATATTACAACTCAAAAATTATAGAAATTAAAGTGGCAGGATACCACTAACAATAGTCTAGGTTCTACTCCTAAGACTCAAGTGAGTTTGAGAATGAGATTATTCTTGATCTCCACTTCTTCATCCTTATATGGGCTCCTTGAATCCATCAAGTCTGAATATCTAAGTGAAAAGAACTCCCCGAAGGGGTGTTTTCTTTTTTCCTTGGATACTTGAAATCATCTAAATTTGGATCTCCAAATGAAAATGTTCTCTCTCTTTAGGGATGTTCCTTCCTCTTGGGATTCAAAATTGGATGTATAACATCCCATCTTAAAATACTTTGACAACACTTGATTATAACTCAAATTACATTAAATTATATTTGAATATTAAAAGAAAAACCTATACATAACCTGCAGGGCTATCCTAGGCAGTTATAATCAAATTTAATATCTTAAGCAATTATATAATATAATATTAAAATGCTCAATCCAGTCATATTTTTCCATGCTCTTTTTAATTTAAAAGGGGACTTAAGCATGCATAACACATGCAGAAAATTTGTTAATTGAAGGCTTAATTTTTATTTGCCCCCTTTATTTTAATAGCCCGATATAAGTATGACCACATGCATAAGATTATATTAGCAACACATAAGATTATATGAACAATCCAGATTGTCGTATCCTAAGGGTAATCTAGTGCCTACCACATCAATTCGTAGATTACATAAAACGAATAAATAATCACATTAATCACTTAGTTCTAACAACCAGCATGTAATGAAACTAAAAAGAAAACCAGCACACAATAATAAAAAAGTAAAACACTGACCTAGCCTAAGACTAGTGTTGGTTGTCATAACAAACCATCTAAAGTGTGTGAGGTAGGCTGTGTGGTTTAGATATGTCCTATGTTGGATAATTTGTTAAAAATGTTTGACATTCTAGTTGGTTGAAAGGCTTAAGGGGAAGTTTAGTTAGAGTTTAACTATTAATTATTTAGAATCAATTTTAAGATATATTTTAAATGTTAAATGGCTACCACATTTGCTTCTCACCGATGCCGTAAGTTTATTTCACCATCCATGAGACTAAGCTAATAGCTTTGTAGGCCCAGGTTACCAAGTGGTAACTAATATAGTTAAGTGAATTTAATTGATTGAATCTTAAAGGTTGATCAATTTTAATGAAATTGATTGGTTACTGGTTTTTAATGTTGGATTAAAGTTTTTTGAACTTTTTAAATTAAATATTAAATTTCAAGAATTATTTGAATTATTTAATTAAATTAATTATAGGGGTTAAATTTTGAGTTTTTTAAATTAAAGTGAATTCTGAAAATTAAATATTTTCTTAAATATTATAACTTAAGATGAGTAATTAGACACTAAGTTTGCTAGATCTGAATTTTTTTCCATTTAATTATAATTTTTAAAATTTTAACTTATTTTTGAACTATAACTGACCAGTTTGCTGACTTGTTGACTTTGAAATATTTTTGGTGGTTTGATATTTTTAATAAATATTAGGCCTTAAATGGAGTTTAATACCCTTAAGTTTACTCAATTTAGAACTTTTTTGAATTAGTTATGATTTTCCAAATTTTGACTATTTATTTGAATTTTTAAAATTGTTTAATAAGAAGGGCTTTTATGATTTGAATCCAAATGAACTCCAAACTTCTTGAAATTACCTATAAAGGTCAGAGATGACCTAAGTAGTTATTTTGAAGTGTTTGAGAATTTTTTAAAAATCTTATTTAATTTAATTAATTAAATATTAATTTTTACTTAAAAATAAATAAATATTTAAAATTAAAGTCCAGTCAAGGAGCTTTTAATTTTCTCTGATTAAGGGTTGAATTTTGGTCAGTTTGATCTATTTTTTGTAATGTTTGGATTTAATTTGAATTTATTAGGATTTTTAGAAGTTTTAAATCTTAATTAATAAATTAATCTTAAGTTAATTAATTTAGTGGCTTAATAATTTTTTTAAATTAGTAAGAAATTTTCTTAAGGTATGGGGTGTCACTGAGTTTAAATGGTTCAAGTGTCAAGCCTATCATATGCATATTTTAATTTCTAAAATTTTCATAATTTTTTAAAAATATATTCTTAATTTTTATCCTTAAGATGTAACTAGGTTAGGTAAGCTTAGATCAATGTTATTAACCCCTGACACATATTCAAATGGATTACATAAATATTAAAATCAAGAGGTAGATTGACTCTCCACAAACCATAGGCACCACTAGGAATAACTCCAAAGAAGATTATAACAAAAACACAATCACATGATAAAATTAAAAAACCAAAAAAAATCCTTAAATAAATTGCTCTATTTTCATCCTAAATCTGAATTCAAATCAATCCTCTTTCTCTAAAAAAAATCTTTCCTAGTTCTCTCCAAAATTTAATTCTAAATCTACCCTCTTTCCCTAAGTAAATTTACCTAGTTCCCTCTCAATTTTAGTTCTCTATGATAAGTAATTAAAGGTGGAAATATTCCCCTATCAACCCTTCTCTCTTATTGTTCACCGCCCACCCTAGTGACCCCACTAGCTTAATAGCCCATCCATCATAAACACTAATTTGGTCATCTAAATTAGTGGAAAAATCTCTTATCACGAACTCTAGCCTATTCATTAGTTAGTTTTAGTTTCAAAATGATAGGTTAACATAACTTTTATTTCCTATAGCATGTTTAATTATGAAAATAAATATCATTTCTCATTTCAAATTAATAGCCCAACTTTAGTCATATGTCGAAGTAGTAGAATGTTCAACTATGTAGACTTAATTAAAGAGATATTAAAGGGAATATGTGGACATCCATCTTTTTTTATTTTCCCATAAAGTATATGTTTAATTCCTCGATTCACTTGAACTTTTGAAAGATGAGTTGTGGAAAAGACTAATGGCAAGCATTTTTATGTTACAAGATACTTAAAAGAAAGGTGTAAAAAAAGTCACTTGTCCATTTTTACTATTGCGTAAGGCAACATGTTGTTTCCTTATAATGATAGTAATATGATGCCAATCACTTTTCTCTTATATAAGTAGCAATTTAGTGCTTGATGCTCTTATACCATTAAACACTTTATTGAACCCTTACACATTGTAATGGACTTAATTGAGTTATTCTTGTCAAGTGCTAACTTGGTGAGGTGGGCATCAATTCACCTTTTTAAGGGTTAGAGGACTAAGAGTCACCTTAACTCCTCGACGAGTAAGATGAAGGACATCAAGGTAGGCCCTTAAAATATTTAGTGGTCTACTAAATCTGTTGTTCCCCCTCCCTTCTCTAATAAAAAAGTAATAAGTTGAATTTGGTATGTTGAAGGACAACATGAAGCTACTAACTAAAGATGTTGAATTATAAGAGCCCATTGCAAGAGATAAGGAAGGAGCGAGTTTGAGGAGAGTGGTGTTTTCCTCAAGTTCCAAAGATAATATCATGACATAAAAAATGACAAGATGGATTCCCATTGGGTGACCAATGAAGGTAGCTATTACTAAAGGTGTAGCCTCCACTAAGGTCAATGCAACGTTGTATGAACTTAAGTTAGCTAGGTTGGACCTCATGATCCTACTGAGATTAATAAGATGTTGATGATAAATAATATTAATGGCTCTAATAAAGAGACTACAGAATTTATACATGCACATCTCATTATTTTAATAAATATTTTAATAAATTAGAGGTTGAAGGTAACATGATGTTGAACATAAACTAGACAACAATCACAAAAGCATGATAAACTAAAATTGAAGAAATTTTGTAGTTAAAGAAAAGAAGTCTGTCAAAGTAATATCTCAAAGTATTATAACTTATAATTTTATTTTTCATTTTCTATTATTGATTTTTGTTGACATGGTTCCAAGTATATGATTTACTAAGACAACTACGTGCACACATGAAAGTAAAGTAGGTTAAAAAAGAGAAAATTTAAAATTATTTAAAACACTTGATTTAATGCAAGATTGTAATGTTTAGCCTTCGTCATAGTATATGATTTGCATGGAAAAATTATAATATAGAAAAATTAAGTTTTCTTAATCAACAAGAGGTATAAGGAGTTTTTTCTAAAAAGATTAATCATACAATATGACCTAGTTAGAATCATGCCATTTATTAATTATTTTTTAAAATAGGTAAATTCAAAAGTAAATAAATAATATTATA
Source organism: Dendrobium nobile (assembly GCA_022539455.1). Lineage (NCBI taxonomy): Eukaryota > Viridiplantae > Streptophyta > Magnoliopsida > Asparagales > Orchidaceae > Dendrobium > Dendrobium nobile. Next base: position 18,197,866 of record CM039724.1, on the reverse strand, counting down.
CTTTTCATACACTACTACATGATTATTTAATATATTTACCTACTTAGTATATGAAAATCTAGGATAATAGATAAAAAATGAAATTAGCAAAATTTCATAATCTACGATCCATATCGTATAGCTCAAACAAACAAAGAGCAAGTTGATACAATTTTTAATTGTACACATTGATCCAATATATTGGTATAAGAGATTAAACTAATATTATTATACAATCAATATCATATAGTATGATGAAACTGAAAAATAATTTCTAGGGTGTGAAGCTAGTTAAATAAATTATACTCTATGATCTTCTGATGAGCAAAACGAGAAAGGCATCTCTTCCTTGTTGAAAGCAAATGGAGAAAGTACAAGCAAAACCCACAAGGAAAGGACTTGGAGATTGGAAAGACCAGTTGGCCGAACAACTATAAATCGATTTGCATTTCAATACTTTGTTTTGTGGTTGTATGCTTAGTAGTGAAACCATTGTTGAAATTTATATTAAAAAAAAATTAAACAAGTGATAGATTTGCCTTTCTCTTGATCTTGTTCAAAAGCATTGTAAAAAAATAATCTCTATTTTATTATTTTGGTGCTTAATTTATTAAATGAAAAAATATAGAAATTTATTCCCAAAATAAAATAGTCTTGTTTTTTTTCATTAACAAAAGAGAAATTGATGATTTTAAAGCTTTCACATAATTACAATTTTTAAAAGATGCACCAATTCATCTCCCCTCTTAAGTGTGCACACTTTCAATAGGTATATATGAGGTTGCTTGGTAGATAGATTTTAACACCTCAAGTAGATCTGTCTATGGAAAAAATATAAAAATATGCATACATTAGAAAGGTATTCCACTACCCGAATGTCGCTATTCATTAATTCCCAATTTGACTTTTGAAAAGTATACAGGACTACTTTTATATAATCAATAAACTATAGGATGTGGAATCTAGTATGAGTAAGGAACACAACACCCCAGAGAGTAGAAAATGCAATTAAAGGAGTGTTGAGGATAGAGAATTTGCATAGCTTTATTATAAATATTTAAATTACTTTATTTTTGAACTTTGAAATCTAATCACATGTGTGTCTCTACTTTCACTATGGGGAAACAATTTTGGATAAGTTATTCCTAACATTTGAAAGAACAAACTAAAATAATTCTGCAAGAATATTTTGTTACAATTCTATGAACTTTTCTGCAAACAACTAAATAAAACTATTTTGGATCTTTATATAAGTTTCACAAAAATTATCATTTCAGACATGCTATAGGTAGAGAATTTACCAATACTAAAATGGTTAACAAAATGCATACATGACTACTAGAATCTTAAAATGTCATAGTGATGGCTATTTCTAAGTTTAATGATTTAATTACTTATTCTATTGATCATCAACATGGTTCTTTCATAGCTTACAAATAAAAAGTTAGCCAAAGGTAGGTTGATGCTATTGAAATGAAAAAAAGTCAAGGTAATAACACTAAAAGTGGACAAAATTAATCATAGTGACCCAAAAGGCATTGATGATTAGGACATAATATTGATGACGATGTAATTTAGAACTTTCCTAAAGAACAATGGCATACATAAGGATAAATGTAAGCAATTCAGTAAGGTTTCATATAATATTGTTCATATTAAATGTAAGAAATTAGGTCACATTGAGTGGGGAATATCCCAATTTGAGGAATCAACTGCAAAGAGAAAATACTAAGGAAAGGTGGAAAGAAAAAAGTTACTAACTTATGCTTAATGCTAATGATGGCTCAGGTGACTTGGATTATGGTCAGGTATACGAATTTTCATATGATAAGTTATTGTTGTTTATTGAGCAATTTCATATAAATTATAAGAAGTTAAGGAAATAATTTTTAGTTTAAAGAAAGAATTTTGTGCATTACACAACAAGCATACAAACATAATATTAGAGTGAAATTTTTAAAAAGAATTAAATAATAAAATCATTATGCATATAGAGCCTTAAAGTGCATATAATATACTGGAAGTTAAGATTTTGCATTGTTATGAGGTTTAGAATTAGCTTCAAGCTAGAATTATAATTATGAGAAGTGTAAAAGGAGGCCAAGCTAAAAATAATTTTCATTTAACCCCACACTTACTCATAAACCACTAGGAGAGAACCTTATGCATCATTCTCTCCTAGGAAGAAATCATCAAGAAGATGCTTTTATTTATTTCCTAAAGTAACTTATAATTCTTTTGGCATGGTAGAAAATATTGTAACACCTTAGAATCTAAAGTGAAAGAATTTCTTTTGTGTTTTTTTTTTCCTTCTATTATTTTTTCAAACTCATTCTATTCATTTATTAACCATATTGACGAATATTTAGAGAAAATTGAATGATTAACGAAAACCAATAAATAGTAGAAATCATAATTCACTTTAATATAGATCATAATTACATCATCATATCGGTAGAGTCCAAAATAATATATAAAATAGCCTCACTGGCTATAAGAAAATATACATAAACCAAAAAAAGTGAAAGAAAATTGAGAAAAATATCATTACAGATAAGCTTTAATCCATAAGCTCCTTAACTTTTTTTGAAATAATGTAAAATCACATAATAAGCATGAAAGCTCAACAAGTAACAAAAATTTTATAACTGAAATCATTACGATTAAAAAGAAATAATATATTATAAATCATATAAAGAAATTTAAGCATCAATATTTATATCGGTTATCTGTACCTATTTCTTAATGTATAATACATCACATCTCAGTCTATTACATAATCAATCACAATATCAATATATTTTAGTTATAGTGTCAATAATGATATCAATATCAATATTCTTAGTATCAGTCACAGTAACAGTAATCACTAATCATTAAGAATAACCAATATCAATACAATGTAAGATATGGTACCAGTAATAGTAAGGTGTAATTAATGATAGAAATCAATACAAGTATGGTATTCAGATATTCAGAAAAATATATCTTTATCTTAATCTTGCTCTTGCTCTTATGACTCCTAATTAGTCGCCCCTTTTGACTCTCAATCAATAAACTCCTTATAACTCCCCTTAAAATATAAGAATTAGTTTTCCCAACCAGTCTCTAGTTTCTTATGGCTCCCATTAGTGAACCAGTGAATCTTGAGGTTATCACATGGGGGTTATCAATTCATATATATGATATCAATCAAAATATCCTTTCAGCTAAGTCAATATCATATTCCAATATATATCAATTCATTATTCAATTTGGCACATATTATATTTTAGTATTATCACATCAAATAACATAACATCACTTTAAAACCATTTTTAGTATGTCTTTTTCCTACTCATTTCACAAAAAAAAAAAACATTCCTATTCATAGTTCTAATCCGTGAAATTATAATAAAATCATATCAAATTATTCAGAATGATCAAATCTATAATATAGCAAAAATTATACGGTGAAAGTTTACGAAATCAAGAGATATTATATTTTTAACAAATTTATGAGAGGTAAAATCCGTAGAAGTCAAAATCATCAAAAATTGAAGGAAGATATTATTCAATTAATATGAATAGAAAAATTTCTATATAAGAAATCATGGATGAAAATGCCCATACAAACTCTCTCACTCCTCTTTTCCCCCTTCCCCTCTTCCTTCTTTTATTCCTTCCAAGGCATGGAAGCAAGAGTGAGAGTGAGGTGAGGGAATGGAATTGATATGCATAATTTTATATATATAAAAATTTTGTTAGTGGATTAGCACCGTAATGCTCAGACCTAGTGCCCCAGCACTGTATATCAAATATAGAATTACTATAAAATATAGACTTAAAAATGACAGTGGCATTATTTGGCATTTGTGTTCTCTCAAACCTAGCATCATAGTACTCACAATACATATTGAGGTTGAGCCCCGAAAGCAAAATAAGATTTCTATATGAATTTACACACACAGAATCCACCAGAAAATTCAATACATATCGAGGTTGAGCCCATTCATTATATTATCATTGGGGGTTATTAGACACCATGAGATTGATGAGATTTCTATAATTTTGATTATCAAAATATTATTGATTTGATAATTATGCTAATGAAATTGTAAGCCCAAGTCTCTTTTTATTTAAACTAACATCTCTAATAAATAAAAAGATCGTGTTTAAATGATATTAAACACTCACTATATGGCAATTATAAAAGCATGTTAAACCTAAATTGATGAAATAATGCAATCAAAGAAAAAAAGACTGCCTTTTTAAAGCCTAAAGATTTCAGTTGAACTTGATAATATGAAGCCTAATTCGGTTGTGGTTGAGGGTAATGGTTCTCATACACAGGTTAATGTTTCTCCAATACAGGTTATTAGGGAGGATTCTACTCCTATAATGATTGAGGGTAATGGTACTAATGTGGAGGATGCTTTAGAGGACCCATGTACCTTAATGCATAATGAACCACATTCTATTCATATGATTATATGATTTCTGTTCAGAGAGTAAATCCTCACTCTATCCCTCCTGCTAATAGTGACTATCAACATGTGGATGAGCATATGTTAGCTATTTCTATTAACCCTAATTTTGCTTCTTCTTCATCCATTACTCATTGTGTTACCAACAATAATTTGTTTGAGATGAATATCATGTTGTCTAATAATAATTTTGCTAATATGGAGCCTACTCAAACTATTGTTCTTGCTTAGGAGGAAGACCAACACTGTATGGTGGTTGGTAATGTTGGTAGTGAATTAAGAAACAAAACAAATATGGATGATGGAAGCATCTTTGAGGAGGGTGATTTGCAGCAGGAGATTAGACCGAAAGGTTTGAATGAGGATAGTAAGCTTCCCTTGAACTATCATTATCATAGTGATGCTTTTACTAATACTGAAGACATGGATATGATGGCTAAATGTTTTGCTAAAGATGTAATGACACTAGTTTTATCAAGTTTAATAGTAGGAGAGGTAGGAAAAAGAAAACCATCATTTTACAATCGCCTAGAACCACCCATTCACATGCTTCTCATTAAGTCTATTTTTATGGTTAATTACATTATTTGGAATGTTAGGGGCATTGGGTGTTTCTCTTCTAAGTTAAGAGTTAAGAATTTATACAATATTTATAATGTTTCTCTTCTTATTTTTCTTGAACCTTTTATTTCTTCTGCTAAGTTAGCTAGTACCTCTCTGTTTTTGGGTTTTAAGTATGCTATTTTGAATGAGGCTAATAAGATTTGGTTTTTATGGAAGGACCTGATTAAGATTGATGTTATTTGTGATTTCACTCAGGTGATACATTGTAATGTAAAAGTTTTAAATTTTCATTGTTATGCTTCCTTTTTCAATGTTGCTTCTTCTCAATTTATTAGAAAAATTTTATGGGATCGACGTAGTAACTTTCATAGTATTTGTAATTTACTTTGGCTTATTGGTGATGATTTTAACACTTTTACTAATCTGTTTGAGCATTTAGAGGGTTCTTCCCTTTTATATCGCTCTTTGGAGGATTTTTGTAACATGATTATGGACTATAATTTAATTGATATTGGTTTCTCTAGGAATAAATTCACTTGGAACTAGGGTTATTTATGGCAGCAGTTGGATAGTGTTATTTAATGATTCATGGATTAATTCCTTTACTGCTATTAATGTTGAGCATCTTAGTAGAACTCTATCGTATCATTCTCCTTTGTTAATTAGTCTCAAGACAAGGAAAATAAACTCTTTCCCTCAATTCAGATTTCAAAACATGTGGTTACTTCATGATTCCTTTTTGGGTTTGGTTCTGGAGAATTAGAAAGCTCCGATCCATCACGATAATTCTATCTATGATATGAGGAGACTTTGGTTTAAACATAAAAGACTTAACAAAGTTTTAAATTGGTGGAATCATAATATTTTTAAAAATCTTTTTACTAATATCTTGGATGCTGAGCAGCAAGTGAACAATTTTGAGACTACTTGTCAAGTTAATCCTTCTGATGCTAACTTCAGTTTATAGAGGGATTCTAAAAATTGCCTTTTTAAATTACAAACACAGGAGGAGGCTTTTTGGAAATAAAAAGATGATGCTTTACATCTTATTGAAGGTAAAAATAATGCCAAGTATTACCATGCCTTGGTTAAGAGAAAACAGACAAAAAATTATATTAACAAAATTCACCTGTATGATGGTTCTATGATTGAGGATAGTTTGGAGATTTCTATTTTGGCGGTTCAGCATTTTAAAAACCTTTTCAATATTACTCCTGGTCATATTGATAATCCTTCTATTATTCCTAACCTTATATCTCTTGAGGATAATGATTTTCTTTCTAAATTTCCTTCTTTAGAGGAAGTTAAAGAGATTGTTCATGTCATGAGTGGTGATTTGTGAAAGGGCATGCTATTGTTGATAATATTCTGTTGGCTCATGAATTTTGTCAAGATCTTGATATTAGGGTTAGAGGTGGTAACTTGATTTTGAAACTTGATATTTCTAAGGCCTATGATAACCTTGATTGAAGCTTTCTTTATAATATTTTGAAGCTTTTTGATTTTGACTCTATTTTCATTAAGTTTATTTAAAAATTGCATTGAAGGCCTATTTTTCTATTATTATTAACAACAATAGCAATGGCTTTTTTAAATCCTTGCATGGTTTGAGACAGGATGACTCACTTTCTCCTGCTTTCTTCATTATGTCAGTTGATTACTTTTCTAGAGGTCTTTACAACCTCTTTGAGAATTATCCTGGTCTTTATTTTAGAACTGTGGGGTTTTCCTATTTTTTACATATGCTTTGCTATTGACATTAATATTTTACCAATGCTTCTGTTAACAGGATGAATAAACTTATAGATTTCTTACATCAATTTGAGATGGTTAGTGGTCTTTCTCTAAATAAAAAGAAGTGTTGTTTTATTGCCCCTAAAAGAACATCTAATGATTGTATTGTGGCTATTAAAGACTTAACTGGTTTTGTGCATGATTAATTACTTGTTAAGTATCTTGGGGTTCCTCTTTTTAAAGGAAGAAAGAAAACATTTCTTTTTGATGATTTAATTACTTCTATGCAGAATAAGCTGTTATCCTGGGATTCTAATTTTCTAAGCTTTGGGGGTAAATTAATTCTTATCAAAAGTATCCTTTGTTCCTTGCATGTTTACATTTTTCAAACTCTTCTCCTCAGTCAAGAGGTTTGCAATAAATTGATAAACTTATTAATAAATTTTTTTAGAAAGGAGCTTGTAGAAACTCTAAAATTATCCCATCTTCTTGGGATAAGTGTTGTGGTGTTTTGGAAGTGGGGTCCTGGCTTGTAAGAGTATGAACGATTTGGCTTATGCTTTTCATTCAAACAGTGGTAAAACTTTTATGCTAGAGTGAGCCTTTGGGCTAACTTCTTGTTTGCTAAATATTATGTGGGCAAAAGCCTTACTACTTATTGCTTCAATCAAGGTAATTTTAAAGTGTGGTAGAGGCTCTGCAAAATTAAATGGGCTATAGAACTCTTCATCTCTTGGGGGCTTGGTAATGGTAATATTTACTTTTGGTATGACCGTTAGTTGGGTGAACAATCTATTGATTCTATTATTAACTCTTCTTCCACTAGGGCCATTAAGGTGAATTACTTCATTAATGATAATCGTTGGAACTATCAGAAACTTGCTAATGTTATTCCTAACTTTATTATGTTGCGAATCTATTTTCATGAATTATGATTTGATGATAGCAAATACTCCTATTTTTCTACGACTGCCTTGCCTACTGACATTTAAGGACCACAAGATTAGAGGGTAAACAGAACCAGCTCAAGATTGGGTAGACTAGGTCTGAGTTAGTTTGTAATGTACTTTTTCCCTTTCGTGAGTCAATTGTAATCTTTGTGGTGCCTGATGCTAAGTAATCTTTGCATATACACACCTTGAGAGAATTTCTAACTGTTTCTTAGAGTTTACTATTTTTGGTAACATCGGTCGGGCCGATATTTATATTGGCCTGGACGATCAGTTCAAAAACAGAAACCCTAATCAGGGCATCATGAATAAGGCAGCCATCATTAAGCAGATTGGTATGGACGATATTGTATTGGCTAGGACGATAGGCTCAAATCAGAAAGAATAAGCCGCCATGATATATTTAGGTATTCTTTATTTTAGGACATCAACCAGGATGATATCCTATCGGCCTGGATGATGTAGCACAATTATGCCTAAATTAATCTGGTAATTATAGAAAGCAATTAAGGCTGATTGCACGATCACATTGACCGGGCCGATCGTAGGATCCGTCGGAACGATGGCATGGATGAATTATATCGGCTTATTTCAATTCAAGGCAATGTCCAGGACGATTTGGCTCAGATTTGAACTAATTGGCCAGAAAGATATCCTATCTGCCTAGATGATGTGACCAAAATTACTCTATTCATCCCAAATCGACTCGACTGATTGAGCGAAATTTATGCTGATCGGCCAGGCCGATACCCCTATCGGCCTGGACGTAAAGTCGGTTTGTATAATATAAGAGCTATTTTAAAGCTCTTATATTTAAGATCTCTTACTCTACCTTAAAGGAGATCTTTTGCTGCTGTCTTGACCTGAGAAAGCCTAGAGGAGAGGGAGAGAGAGGGAGAGAGAGAGAGGATTTTATGAGGGGGAGCTTGTGAGTGGAATTCACAAGGGTTGCTCCAAGCATTGTTCTACTTCTTCTTCCACTAGAGTCTCTTATCCTTGAAAGGGTTGAGAGAGGTGAGCTTCAACAATCGATCAGGGTTCTCTACCTGCTTCAGGAGGAATAAAAAAGAGTTGGGTTCTCTGCCTCGCCGGGGTTGGCGGAAAGGAGTTTTTGTGAGGGCTTCTCTGCCTTGCTATGGGAGCAAAAGGAGAGTCACTTTTGTAGTGCAATACTCGGAGGGCACCTCCGGGGAGTGAACATAGGTCGAGTTGACCGAACCAATATAAATCATTGTGTTCCTTTTTTACTACTTTCGCATTTAATTTTCCGCACTTTGATTTACGTTGTGGTGAATCTTTGTTTGAGTTTTGTGTTTTGGTTGTAAGAATTTTTAGAATACCAATTCACCCATCCTCTTGGTTAGTCTTGGGCCGGTTCATAAGGCTTAACATCCCTAATGAACTTTCAAGTGGTATCAGAGTTATTTTCATAAAATTAAGTTTAAAAACTTTTTGAATTTTGATCCATGGCTAACCTTGGGAATCGTAATACAATGGAAGGATATTCTATTACACGATTTGTTTGTCAGTGTTATATGTCAGTGTTAATCCAATAACATCAATGGTGATTTTATTTGTCAGTGTTATAGAACTTTGGATCAAATTTTATAAAACTTTATAAATAAAACCTCAATATTCATATGACAGAAATCTAAACTTGAGTTTAGAAAAAGCTGTGAAGAATTGAAGTTAGAGTTTGACCCGACAATTAAGACCAATGATCACTGCGAAACTCTCCTTTATTCTGACTGCCAATAAGGTATTGCCATTGCTAAATCGTCATCGTTCAATCATCCTCACATGATCGTCACTATTTGACTATCATTGATGTAAGAGATAGTCAACTTATATATTGATTTTATTTATTGAGTCAAAACACTAATAACTATTGATAATTCTATTGGTGCCTACAGAAAATAATAATCCTTAAATAAGCATAAGAATTCACGATAATATGATCAGCAATGTGAGCAAAAAATGCATGAACAAACAAGAGACCAAAGGTGCCATTCAAATAAGCTATATCTAATTAAATATATTTAGGGATAATATTATAATGAAAATACAAATTTCAAAAACCCATAATCACTAAAAAATTAAAATATTAGAGACATGTTTCAATATTAGTCCTCCAACACTCAAGAAAATATTTTATAGAAAAATATTTTAAAAAAACAAGACGATATTAAATGTCGATTTGTCAAGGACACTTAGGCCGTTGTTTATAAAAACAAATCGAGTTTAAACGCACTTAGCTTTGTTTGAGATAACTTTTTACTGCTTTTTAAAGCAGTCAATTAGAAAGTTATTTTAAGTAGTAAAAAAATCGTCCTAAATGAAACCTCATCATTATGTTCAACTCATTCAAATTTGCATACTCATGTTTGACTTTTGTTTGAAATTGTTCATATGAATCACACTCAAATTTAAAATTATTCGGCTTATGTAAATTTTTTTTTATTCATCTTATTTACTAATCAATGAATAAATCTAAAATACAAGTGTTATACATATATAACTTTTATTTTGCATTTTCATTATCAAATAAAAAAAATAGTAATAAAAAATATTTAATATGAAGTCATTTGTTTAATAAATGAATTAAATACATGTTTTTTAGCTAGTTGAAAATGAAGTGAATTGAGAAGGATAACTTTTTTTGACAATCCTACGTTAGAGAAATTAGTCAGCCAAAAAATTAGAATAGAAATTTGCCGTCACTGATGTGACAAGGTAGCACGCCTACAAAGGGCAAAATCTAGCATATTAATTAGATTAACTATTTAATAAAATGTCTTGCTAAACTCAGTATAATCAAATCATATTATAATTAAAAATTAAATATGAACTAGAGTATTATAAAAAATAATATAACTTTTTATTAAAATAAAAAATATCATTTGTTAAGATAGAATGTATCTAATATCTTAATTTTGAACAGACTTCAACACGGAGAGAAATTATAATATATTAAGAAAATTTATAAGAAAAAAATTAAAAGAAAAAAGAAAAAAATCATTAGATCCGATCCAACAACAATAATTTTATATATATATATATATATATATTACTGGTGCGACATCTAGAACAAACATTAGGTACGAATAATTATATGATTCTCTTTTAAGAAAATACAAAAATATTAAGCTACGACTAATAAACTATTAAAATTTTAACAATAAAATTATATGTTAAACAATAAACATCAAGCGAAAATCTAATTATGATGCCAGTGAGATGATCGCTTAAATTTGTTAATTTTTTTTTTCTCTCCCAGCTCTCCAACCTCTTATAACAATTTTTGGGAGAACATTTTAATAAATTTTGATCATAATTAAAAAAATTCTCTTGTACGATATTAATTATAGATTATTTATTCAATATTTGAGTGACACTAGTTTTGATTTAAATTTGAAACTTTTTTCAGCATAAGATTTATCAATAGATTTATCTTATCAAAAAATGAAGCCTAATTATAAATTTGTTAAAATTACAGTTCTGATGATTATGAATTTAATACTGAAAGTTACGAGAAAATTTCGAGATAAAGCCATTAAAATCGTAGCGCTAAAATATTTAAAAATCTAAACAACAAAAAGGAGGATCAGAATTTAATGCAAACTGTTCTAAAGCGTTTATAAATAAGCGTATAATCATTAAAATTAAGAAGAAGAACACATTTTTTCCACATCACATACAAAGACTGGAAAAAGGGCATACTTAAGACACATAAACGTAGAAGGATAAACACGAGCAGGGTTCCGAAACCGACAAAAACAACTTCGCATTTAAAAGAGGTTCACCAATTTCATCAGCCGAAAATCTCAATGGACTTCACCTCTGCCTTCTTAACTTCCTCCTTATGAACTGTGACGGTGAGCACGCCATTCTCCATGGCGGCCTTCACGCCGTCGGCCTTCGTATTTTCCGGGAGATTGAAGCGGCGTAAGAAGCTGCCGCTAGTGCATTCGAAGAGACGCCAGGTATCGGACTTCTCCGCCTTCTCTTGCTTCCTCTCCTCGCTAATTTTAAGCACACTTCCTTCCTCTAACTCCACTTTCACAAGGTTAGCCATGGATATCATATATATATTTCTTAGAAAAATTGTCAAATTTGTTTTCATTATTTCACAAGATTGGAGAAATCTGTGTTTTTAAGATTTTTGAATAATTATAATATTTTTAATTAAGAAGTGTAGCCCAATCGTGGATTGAGAGATACATACCGATATTGTGCTCTCAATCAAATTGAGCGCTGCAATCCTAAGAAGTGTAGCCCAATCGTGTTGACATGACAAAAATATTTTTTAATAAAATATTTAATACTACTTTCCTTAAATCCAAACCGTCCAAACCGCCTCATTTCACCTAAGGAAAATTTGTAAACCAAATATCATTAGTAATTAAATTATATGATTAGCTATGTTATAAAAAAATAAAAATAGGCATAGTCGTCCATTCAACGAGAGACTTAAAATTTTAAAAGTACTATAGTAAGTTGCTTGTTGAACGGGTGAATTGCTATAGTAAATTATTATTTTTATTTTTTTATTTTTTTATATCAAATTTATTTTTTTAAAGGAAAAAATTAATTAAATCACATTAGTTTAAATATCATTATTAATTTTTATATATTTTTAATTTTATAATTTAATATTGACAAATTGAAATCAATATTACATTAGCTTTATTAATCTTAAAGATAATTTATTAAAATGCAACATCATTGCTTCCTTGGGATTGCATTTAGAATATATATTTAAAAAAATTGATTACATATTTAAATTCAAAATATTTATAGATAGACTAACATTGAATATATATTTTTTAAATTTAACTAAGGAAAAGATATTTAATTTTTAAAAAGATAATGAAAATTTATTTAAAAAAAATAACTTGAATTAATGATGTAAACTTGAGAAATGATTTCTATTAAAAAATAAAAATGACACTCAAATTAATTTATATTTTAAAATTAAAATTTTTTTCTTAAATTTAATTAAAATTTTCCATTGAGAAATATAAATTTTAGTTAAAACCAAAATAAAATGTAAAAAAAGTATAGTGTATTGTATCAAGTTGCTTGTTCAAATGGCAACTTGCTAACTACTTCTTTTTTTTTTTAAATTTATTTTTTAAATGCTGATTGGGCAAATAAGTTGCCCATCGAACAAATGATTATTCATTTTTTAATTTTTTTACAACATACTTAATAACATAATTTAAGTACTAATGATACTTTGTTTAAAAATTTACCCTTTCTCCTATTTGGCCAAAGAAGAAAGTATAGAAGGGGGAGAGAGGAGGATATGGAAAGTTTGCCTTGGGCCAATTTTCTCCATCATGCTAATTATAAAAAATTTTCATCTCATGATTGTTGATCTTTATGCTACCTCTGATTTCAATGATCACAATTTCTATCTAATTTGTCTCTTTTGAATGTAAAAAAGATATAATTTTTTTTAATCTCCCAAATTTTCACCAAATAATTTTAGATATGTTGTATGAATGTTCCTTCTATACATTTGATATGATCATATTGAGATTTTACCTTATTGTTTTTCATGTATATTATTCTATCTAAAATAATAAGGATAAAGGCATAATAAAAATGATGTGGATTTCTACCTTTCATTTAATCTGATTTGACATGACATGCAACATCTATGATACACCAGGCTTGACATGAATAGTTGATATGATGCATCTAATTTTACATGCATTCTAACATAATTTTTCTCATGCACACTAACAAGTATACTTATAATCATAATTAACATAATTGTTGTAGTTCATAGTACTAATATATTTACATGATATTTTATTTGCGATTGATATGTACATGATGTATAATGAATGTTATTATGAATCATAAATACAAGATATGTTATATATGCATATTTAAGAAAAGTAGGCAAGATATTTAATTGATTTAGGTTGGCTGGAGATATGTGCTCATATATAAGATGGTGAGCTGGTGGGCTTTCCTTTAAATAAGAATCATGATGTAATCCTAAAAAATATGATGGGTGGCATAAGGAGAGCTTGGCTAATATGGTATTATATGCTAACAAGTACGAAATGATGAATTAAATCACAATAAATGAAAAAAAAATGTTGGAAATGATGACTTCTTATATGAAACTACTTGACTTTTGATTGATGAGAATGATGATTGATTAAAGTAGGTTTGACCTACATGATATGGTGTAGAACACAACATAAGCCAAATATCCTTATTTGCATAGATAATAATAACTAAGATTGTAGAGTTATTGCATGCAAAGATAATTGATTGTACATGTATAGACATAATGCATTGATATTGATAGAACATAGATATGATGCATTCATAATGATAATATCTATACTATCTTATGATTGATAAGTATGGATTTGGCAACTATTTTACTGCATATGGTACGACCACATGAGTAGATTATATAATTCATCAATACAATTGAAATAATAGTATTGACTTATGTGATGACATTTCATATAGTATTTCACAGGAACTTCATGCACTGCTTAGAATGAATTCTATTAGTGCTTGAGAAACTTCAAGAAGTAGAAAGCCTATAATATACATCTCCGAGCGAGTTAATTTGTTATCCATGGAGTGAGCACAAGGCAATTGTGATAATACAACGAGCGGTGGACTTATACACTAAGATGACTAGTCTCTACAACAAGCAACTTGAGGGTTGTTTAAGTTTTTGGATAAGGAGTTCATTGTTGTTGATCCTTCATTATTGACCACAAGAGCTTCTGCTACAACAATGAGGCCCCCCACCACTAAGCTTACAATAAGAAATGAGTTAATGCCAAGAGTTAAACTAGCTAAAGAGATTGCCGAGAGCAAGAGGAGGTGCTTGCTACTCAAGAGATCCTAGCGACAAGGAGGCATTAACACTTACAATCAAGCTAACATATTGGCGGAGAGACTTGGGCTGTTTGGTTGCCTGAAAAAGAAATGCTGTGTAAAGTAAATGCAATGTAACGTAAATATAATGCATTCTGAATACTTTGATCCTGTTTGGTTGTCTGCAAAATAAACACAAGATAATTGTTTCCCTTGTTTGGTTAGGTATATCTAGAGTAAAGTAAAAGCATTTTTTTGATAATTTATTTTGGCATTAAAATTAGTGTATTTATACAAGCAGTTTATTTATAATAATTAGTATTATTTGATGTTATAAAATAAATTCAGTGTATACATTTATTGCACAATCTTATTATAATTTTTATTATTATAAGATATAAAATTATGCTGTGTATTAATTTAGCAGTGTGCTGCAATAAACGAAAATATACTTGTGATAAAGAGAAATTTTAATTTTAAAGTCTTTTAAAATTTTAAATTTTTATTATTTAAGTAATGTTTTTATAACAAAAAATTATAGAAAATTAAATTTTCAAACTGATTTCTTTGTTTAATTTAGCAATAAAAACAATTGATTTTGATTAGCAATCAATAAATCACATGATTCTCATTCATAACATGTAAAAAACATAAATAAAAATGTATAATTAAAAAAAATGATAAAAATATACCCATTGTTCGTAGTTATAATTACCACAAATTAACTTGAAACAGATTATAAATAACAACTTTAATAGATATGCCAATCTTCAACAAGTTATATCAGTTTCCTATCTCTTTACGCATCAATCTAGCCTTCGAATCTATAGGTTTTGAAAGAAAAGATGGTATCAGTGTGGGATTTTTTATTAAATTATCATATATAATATCAACGTCTTCTTATAAGAAGCCAGAAATATTTGTTAACTTAACATCAGTTCAGTATACATATTTTGTATTTGATTTGGATATGTTATTGAGCTCTTAATAATGTTAGCAACTTCATTCACACTATCAGGCATCAAATAAATACACTCATGGATATTTTGATCGACAGCTGATGTCTTAGACTTCCTTTTTACATCACCTCCTATACAAGATAAAGGCAACATTTTCTTTATTGTTCCAGTAAAATCTTCTATAACTTGCATATCAGGCTACTTAGTAGGCATTGATCCATCTGCACCAACATCCGTAAATTATGAGGGTTCATCATCACTTAAATGTATTTGTTGAGATCCAAGTGGAGTTTGAGAATTTATTGATTTTGCCCACTCTCCAGTTGCATGTCCAAGACCACATACTATCTCCAACTCTACATAATTTGTAATTGGAATATTTAAATAAGTAGAATCCTTGGGAAAAGCCTGTAAGTAATAAAAAAGTTGTTATCCCCAAAATATAAATTTAAATGATATGCTTAAAGTAATACCTAAATATGTGATGCATACTCTTCTTAATCCATCACTATCATTTTTTTTTATTTCCTCCCTAGATACACCTAATTTTCATTTTAACTCCTGAATGTGAATCCACACACTTCTTTGATACCTTATTTGGTTCTTGCATTGCTGACCTGTCACCTCTATTCCAAACTTCACATTCATTTTTTGGGCTGCACCTTGATACACAGAGTCTTTGAATTCTTGGGCTTCGCATATTTACATTTACATATTCCATCATTATTTGAAGCAATCCAGTTATCCACTCAGGTTTTAAGCTCCATAAAATTTTTTTCCTCTTGGTCTTTGAATAACCATTCATCTCTATTTATGATGAATTCATTATCCCTAACAAAAAATATGATACATACAAGGTCTTAAATTTGTTATATGATGTAACAAACAAGAATTGAAACAAATATGCAAAAAAAAAATCAATTTGATTCTCTCAAGCTTTACTAAATCTGGATATACATAAATTTAACATATCCTACTTGTAGCCAAACCAAAACGAGTAGGAGAGAAAACCACAAAACATAGCTACAAGAAAAGAAACACATTCGCTCTTCAAAACAAGAAAACTAGGTGAGAAAATATACCACAATGGAATTGTGGAGAGAGAAACAATTCTAAATATTACAAAACTTCTAAATTAACCTTAATAGAAAACACAAACGGAAATTTAAGCTCTCATGTTGATTCATATGAACTTCAATATGCTCGAGTTTATAGCTCTATCAGTGAACAAAGTGCATGTTTGACAGAAATGAAGAATTGGGAAAATATTTACCCTGGCAGGAAGTACGAGATAATTAATGGCTATGATACCAGCTAGATGATAATAATGTTACTGCACCTAGCCAATCTGATAATTTCATAACAACGAATGTAAATACCCATGAGAGTAGTGAAGTTAAAAGTCAAAAATGCATTTGGAGGTACAGTATCAGAGAGATCAGATATCATGAATCTTCAGCAGACTAGTCATCCACTTTTAGAAACCATATCTGAAGAGAGCAGCGTCCTAAAGAGTGGGAATCAAGTTTCTCAACATACCCATGACTACCCTCCTAATATGGTGTTTGATCCCCACTATCCTGAATGGTGTTATGACACAATCACAAACAAGTGGTACACTATTGAGTCATATAATTATGCCATTCATAATTCTTCAAATGTACCTCAAGACCAACTTCCTACAAATGTGAGTTTAGATAAAGCTCAGAATGTGAGTTTAGATAAAGCTACAGAGGTACTTATAATAACTTATGGTGGATTCCTAATAATTTTTCATGATATCCAGTTATCCACTTTGAGAAGTTTTATACAGTGAAACCTCCAAACCGTCAGGATGGTGGAGTTCTCAAAATCTTTCCAGGAAAGAAAAAGACAAATCAAAATTGCTTTTGATTTGTTTCTATAATCAAGTCTCGCATCTCTCGGAATATTGATACTATCACAAGTTCTAGCATGCTATATCCAAAAATGCTTGTATACAGAGGAAAAATACATTCCGTATCCAAAAGTACAAGATCTCACAAAGATAAAATACTAATGCAACTCAAATAATTTGGGTTTCATAAAAAAACTATAAACTTGTAGATTGGAATCAGCACTCCAAAGCTCACGAATTGACAAATGGAGATTAGATCTCCACTTGAGAGCAATAAAACCCCTCCATTAATAACAAAACTCATTTTATAATAAAGGAAGTCTTCGGAATAATATGAGAGTGGTAACAGCATCAATACTTATGAATAGTTGAAGCCACAAAGAAAAGAAAGAAAGTCTATGACATCAAATGAAGGGTCATTATCACCATATCTCTCTCCTAAAATTATTGCGATGAAAAGTTAAGAGTTTCATACACAACACCTTTCAATAACAATAACAACATCAAGCCTTTGTCCCACCATGTTGGGTAGGCTAACTGAATCCTTTATTATACTACTAGAAAAGTGATTGGTAATTCAAAGAATTTAATTAATAATATCATGAAAAAAATTGACTTGAAAATAAATATCATGAAAGAATATGAATACTAGGTGCAACCGTGAAAGAAATGCATAAAAAGGAAATAAACCAATATAATCAATAAAAACACAAAGTATAAATTAGTAAGTTATAGTTAAATTCATAAAAAGTAAATTAACAAATCTAGTATCCATCATTTTGCATGCAAGTCCACATGAATTGAGCAATTTCATCTCTTTATTCTAGCCATTCTTTAGAATCATCTGCAGTTGCTTGATCAACTCTTCTATAATGACTTATCCTATCCCATTCATCCTTGGATTTAATGAGCTCATCGCCACCTTCTGTAACTATGCAATTATGCAGTATGCAACTGACAATAACAATGTTAACTTGAGTTTGTAGAGGAAAGTAGGGTTCGCATTTTATAATTGTGAAACAGTTCTTCAAGGAACCAAATGCACGCTCAACAGTTGTGCGTAATGAAGAATGTCGTAGATTAAAAAATTCCTTAGAATTTGTAGGTTGAATAGAACTGAACTACTTCAAGTGATATCTTGTGGAATGATATGGCAGAATAAAACCATTGCGTGTGGAGTAGCCACCATCAGCCATATAATATTTACTTGCTGGTACATGTAAACCATATGATCTTTCTAATGCATTTTTAAGTACTGCTATGTTATGAGAAGAATTTTTCCAACCAGCAAGCATGTATGTGAACCTCAAATCAATAGCTACAGGTACTAAAACATTTTGTGTTGGATATTGTTTCCTTCCTCTAAATGTGGCTTCGTTCTCTTTTGGAACTCTAGCTTTAATATGAGTTCCATTTATCAAACCAATACAATCCTAAATTTGGCACAAAGTATATTTAGGATTTCGTAATAAATAAAAAGATTTTCATTGAATAAAAATTGATTATACCTTGAAAAATGGCATAAACCTATTACTTGATTTACTCTTATATGGAGTTTTGGGTGGTGGAGGCTTGATAAACTCATTGCGTAACTCCCCTACAACATGTAATGTAGCTTTGAAGTACCTACTAAAAATTTTGCCAGAGCGATGAAAGTTAAATCGGATAACTCAGTTATGAACACTATGCCCAAGTGTATGTGATGACATAACAACTTGTTCCTCAATTCGAACATTTATTATATCTAACAATAATCCTCTTGTACGCATTAAATCACATAATTTGAAAAAATGTGCTCGCCCCATGCGTACCATGTCAACACAGTCAGAATCACATCCATTATATAACATAGAAATATATGTGTCACGTTGTATATTCCATTGAGGATCATATATTTTTTCTTTGTGAATCTGCTGCAATAGTACACATACTGTACTAATTGCAAAAAAAAATCACTTTTAGCACATCATTATATTTTTTAATCTCATGTAGTTCAGCAACATTTCCCAATGGTTTAACCATCTTTGTAACTATAACATCAAATTTCAAGCAAAAAAAAAAAAAAATCAATGAGCAATAATTCATGAAATAAAATGAATAAAGAATAAAATCATTATATTTTTGAATCTCAAGTTTGTTTTTTAATAAAATCAGACTGGTATTTGGTACAAGTTCATTGTTTCGGTGATGCTGATCTCCAGCATTTCAAAGGTCACTTTTTTATATTTGCATTGATATAGAAATAATATAGAAGTTGAGACACAAAATCTATCCCGCTCCCACTGAACAATCAAAAGTTTAACTCACACTTTTAAAACATCAATAGTTAAGCCTTTTCAAAACAAAGTGTGTGTTACGGAACAAAAACATTAGTTAATCAAGTTATACATAACTCAAATAGTAAATATGAAGAAATAACAATCAGGGTTAACTTTCATGGCTAAATTCGGAAATTTTTTTAGAGTAAGGCGAAATGATTCAAGTGCAACCAATTACCATACTGTTCTTCCTTAACAGGGAATGAAACCGACCATGTTCTTTAGAGAGGGGTCAAAGGAGAAGCAACAATGCATGAAAATGTAAAATGACTTTATTTAGACAGCCTATTAGAAAGCATTAGGACTAGTAAACTTGGAATTATAACGGATGTCCAGTAGAATTGAATTTGCAAATAAAAAAGCGAAATTAATAAGTAAAATTATGAGGCATTCATCAACCCCATTACAATAGCATAAATATGAATTTGAGGCCCCTCATGAAGAAACAATAGGAATTGACAAAAAGGTAGGATTACAGCAATGAAAAATATTTTTTCAAGTGCATGGAATAGTCTTTTATTGATTCTGAAGCTAAATATGGCATATATGTGAGATGCACAAAATTATTACAACTGCAATACTTGTGGAAACAAATACTCCACAAAAGTGCTAAAAAACCTGTAAGTTAGTTGCATGTATATTTATACAAGAATACAAGTCATTTGATGCCTGATTAAGGCTTTGTTTGGGACAACTTTTTATTTGCTGCCTGATTAAGGCTTCTAGGGGAAAGATTTATGCTTTTTAATTGCTCTATTTTTTGCCGATCAAATTCAACCTACCTCGCATGGTTTTTGTGTTAAAAAAACTCATTTGTTAGATTTGTACAAAAAGTTTGTACATGCAAGGACCAACAAGTCCCGAGCAACGGGAAACATAAGGTTTTATATAAAAATTTCAACCAGATAAAAATAGTATATGCTAATTTAGTTAAAATAATTTTATTAGTGTGAATTATATATTACAAATGATATGCTTTCTAGTACCTAGAAATACTATGAACATGATGTAACCGATTGAATTGTTCGGTAAGGGTCGGGACAATTGTAGTTGGTATGTATCAAATGATGATTGTGGAAAACATCAAAAGTCAAGTAGCAATGAGATCTAAACTTGGTCATTCTTCCGGTTGGATGGGAGATTAGAAAGAAGAGT
Organism: Dendrobium nobile; assembly: GCA_022539455.1. Classification (NCBI taxonomy): domain Eukaryota; kingdom Viridiplantae; phylum Streptophyta; class Magnoliopsida; order Asparagales; family Orchidaceae; genus Dendrobium; species Dendrobium nobile. Next base: position 18,177,004 of record CM039724.1, on the reverse strand, counting down.
AACCATTCATATGGTTAACATGTGTTTCTGGTAGTAGGTGTTGAACAACATAAAGAGGAGAACATTAGAAATCAGGCAATAATAAGCTAAGCTTTTTGCCGTCTTGTTTCTAGTAGTCAGGTTAGGTAAAATTTAAGATAAAAAAGTAGCTATAACGACTATAACGAGGTTTATAGGAAAATTGTGGCACATTAATGTTTATGTAGCATATAAAATTGGTGGATGGTCGTGACATTTTGGAGAGAGATTCCTGCTTGAAGATGTTGAGGATTCTCCAAGAAATGGTGATTGTACAGTATCTATGGCAAAAAGCTTAGCTTGCCTTACAGATGAGCCTTTGTAAACAAATAATCAGAATGACAAGAGATAATTGGAGCTGAAGAGATTAATTTAGGTACACATCAAGAAGATGGTGAAAGTGCAATATCTCACCAGGAAAAAATATGGATTTTTTTACCAAATCCTCTAGTTCGAAGGATTGACAGGATTTGATCGAAGAAATATGTGAAAAGGAGAAAGTTACCTTCAGAACTAGCGAGCTCCCGTCCTTACTTCCGATGAAAATGTCACAACTTCTGATCCGATAGGCAAAGGAAACATCATCGAAGGAGCGAAGTCAAACAAAAACGAAGTGTTCAAAGAAGTCACTTGTGCAGTCTTACACCTCCAATGAAGCAATGAAGCCGAACATCAATGACGATGCGAAGCATTTCATCGAGAGAATTTATAACCCGCTCAATATGAGCGGGTTTCTATTTCATACGAAAGATGCTCTGTAATACACGGCTAATGCTTCAGAGGGTATCCTTTTGTTCCCCTCAAAATCAACCAAACAACCGCATTTAGTAAATACATGTAATTATTTTACTTTGCCCTCCTAATTCTGCATACCAAACAGCCCCTTAGTGTTATGAAGAAATCCGTTAAATTGAAAAACATTGTTGGTGAGGGAGGATGGAGCTCATAGAAGAATGTTCCCCTATAGATAAACACCTATGTTAAAGGATGTCATTGATATACAAGCTAAAATGGCAGCATCTCGTATCCTCTTCCTCTTAAAGTGCCTATTAGATGTAGGCTATTGTTGCTTGAGTCAGAGTAGTTTAATTTAGTTTATATGAACTTGTTTATTTCTGTGAACATATTTTATTGAACAGTTTCTTTTAATGTGATGTTTTTAGTTGATTGTTAGTATTGAACTGTTTCTTTTAATGTTATAAACTGTTGTGAAACTGTGGTGAAATTGTTGATCTGTTGTAATGTTACAATATATATGTTGTAGAATTGATATTTGTATAGGTTTGCAGGTGTGGAAATTTGATTGTTGGCTAGGAAGGAATTTTTTTTTGCCAATGTTACAGGTTTCCGGCGGATTTTGCGCCGGAAAAGACGATACAACGAATCGTGTCGTATGTACCATCGTCTTTGTTCTGTCGGAACATACCGGCGCATGTACCGGCGCACAGTCCGCCGGTAATTACCGGCATGTACTTTGCGTCGCAAGCGAGTTCGTGGGGTTTCTACGCACACTTTGCGGCGCCTTATCCGCCGGTAAGGGCCGGCACATAATGCAACGTTAATTACCGGCGCATATGGCGCCGAAATTAAGACGTTTTTCAATGTCGAAAACGATCCGTTTTTTCACCGGTAGTGCGTCAGAAACGGCGCCGGAGAAATTTCTCGCGCAATATTTGCGCCGGAAAGAATTTATCGACGCGACCAAAACCGGCGTATGAATTTCCGCTGAAACGTGCGCCGGAAACTTAAAGTTCCGTCGGAATATCTATGTGTTCCGGCGGATTTCATCCGCCGGTAATATGGGGTTTTCCTGTAGTGGTTGTTATTTCTTTTTCATTATTATGGAATCAACTTTATATATACTGTTGTAGTGTATATGTGATGAAGACTTAGATTTTTTCATTTGATATGATGGAAAGTTAATAGATTAATTTTGAGTGACAAGTTCATTATTCATCTCCAAATGGAAAATTTATATTGTCTAATAATCTGATGAGTTAATGGTTTACCTTTGAGTGGCAGGTTAATTATTCCCCTCCATATAGTGAGTTTATACTTAAATGTTTACAGTGTATAATAATATTTCGATATCGTTGGTGATCTCTTTGTGAGATGACATTACTAGTGAGATAGATTGTGTGTAGCGCTTGGCCAAGTTTAAATGGTGCTTTGGCAATGACAACTCATGTTGGTGATTAAAAAAAAGATTTGTCATACCTTAGGTGATGATGAAAATATAGATGCAAACTTAGAATTAATTGCTAATGTGCCTAATGGCCTCAATATGTATGTTATATCAATCGCCAATAAATACCCCTTGATCTGGCCATACATGTGAGCTTTCAACTACATTTTCCCTCTCTCTATATCCCTAGCAAGTGCTAATAGTTCTAAATATGTGTTATCTGGCATAGAGTAGCAGCATAAGTTTGGATTTTGAATGTTTGAAAGGTTAGAAGATTTGATATTTAAAATAAGAAATTTTACCATCGTGCACTTAAAGCGGATGGTGGGGGAATGGATGATAAACCCGATCAAGATCCCATGGTTCCGTCATCCTGGGCCATTGTCATCCCTGGTAAACTTAGTCAGAGGAGGTAGTCGACCCAACTTGATAGAAGGATCCTTGTTGGCAGCCATGGGTTGCTTCATCTAAGGGTACCTTATAGGCTTGGGTTGGATATTTGCCTAAGGGGACAAATTTGAATCCACCTTAGCTAACAGAGGGTTTTGTGCCCTATCAATCATATCCTATTGATTCATATCTCAAGGATTTGATGCCACTAAGGAGCATATTGGCTCTGGCCATAGCCAGTATTTTGTGGTGCCATTTGGCGGCAAAACCACTCGGTTCAGAGGGCCCTGAGTCATAACCATTTATCCTGCTGTGCCATTTGGCGGAAAAACTGTCAGTTAGAGGATACATACCATGTCTTTACTGGCAGAAGATTATTTGAGATTGGATCCTAGTGATATTTTTGACTAAGCATGAGCTCTTTGTGAGCTAAAGTAATTTTTAGATTTACCCACCTCGATAAACTGTTACGGAGGGTGGATGGATTTTACTTTAAGTGTTGATGGATGGATTTTTGAATTTTAAATATCTGGAATCAGAATTTGAAATTTGGATTTATGAGAATTTGAGTGGCATTTGAAAATATTTTTGAACCCCTCCGATTGAGATCATCATTCAACATGACCATCATCAGGGTGTTTGGGCCCATTTCTCTTTTGTTGATTGAACCATGTCAACTCGACCAAGTTGTTGATCAAGGATCGAGTTTCTTGTAGGATTTTTTTCTTTGTTTGTGAATTTTCTTTATTAAAGGCCTTGAAGGCCTAATATGAATGTATAAAATAAATATTACGGTCGACTTAATGACCGCATATTTATCTGATGGTTTGAATATTGTCCACTACTATTTACATGCTTAGGAGGATCAAGTTTCATAGGCTTCATGCCTTTGTTAAGAAATTCTTTTGATTATAGGCCTTGAAGGCCTAAAATGGATGTATTAGAACAAATACATCGGTTGCCACAACCGTATATTTGTTTGATAGTTCAAACCCTGTCAACTCCCATTGATACACATAGAAGGATCGAGTTCGAACTTGAATTCTCTTATTGACCCGCACAACATCCCTAGATGTTATGTGTGCACCAATAACACGCTCACCGGGGCCCATGCTAGTGTTTGGGAGGCATTTTATAATTGTTTGTTGAACCTTGTCAACTCCTATTTATTTGCTTTAGAGGATCAGGTTCAAATTTGTTGACCCGCGTAGCATCTCTAGATGTCACACATGTACCAATAAAATGCTCGTTGGGGTTCATGCAGGTTTTGTTTGTATTTACTCCTTTAGTTTATCTATGTGCATAAAAGTTAAGGTTTATGTGTAAGGGTATACTTGGAATATTTATAAACGCCTTTTCTCCGCTTGCAAAGATGTTGCAGATCCGGTGGCGTTTGTTTGTAGATAGTATGTAATATTCGTAGCGGGGCTTGAACAGAAGCTCATGGGAGCTTGTATATGTTGTATTCTTCATGTACTTTGTTGTGGTCTTTAGCTCATATAGTACATCTTCCACTGCCACAAGTAGCTAGGTAGATGTATTCCTTCACAAATTGAAATTGACTTCAAGATACTGCATTTACTAAAGTCTTTCTGCATCTACCCATAATTGTCATGTGGCACATGCATCTGTCTTTGTAGAGAGCTTATATGTATTGTAGATCTTTCATATTTGACAACAGATAACCAGTTGAATGTATAACGTGTATCCTTCAGCAGCTCGTGGGAATTTCTATTAATTGTTATAAGTTAGCATTTTGTCTGTAAATAACATTTTGTGTGTACAACGGATGTCATGCAAGTGCTCAAGGGTGTAGCCCCTAATCATTGCCAATAAATATCTGCAATTATTTACACATTGATCTCTGCTTACTTGCGAAGGACCTCTACTTTTGACTATCATTGTATAGCTACTGACTTGTATGCGCTATAAGCATACTACCCTTGCTTGTGGATGATATGTTGCATGTATGTTTACATCCATAGAATGTCGATCCTTCTCGCAATCTTTATGTTGTTATTATTTGGAAAGACCATCATGTCTTCTTACAAAACTGTTAAGGGAACTACACATTGTTGGCATTATTTATATGCATGAGAGATCTATCGTGTCTGCAACACATCTTCTCTCGTCACCAATATGCCCATCTATGACTTGTCATTGACCACTGCTCAAGTTGTAATTCACTATAATTTTTTTATCACATATGTTGTTTGTGTATCCTTGTCGCCACCTACCAACAGCTCTTGATGAACCATATAAATCTCTTTATCATGTAGCCAGTTGGTCTAAGATACGAATGTCATTCATTAGTATTATGGTTGATTGGAGTTTTGCACTTTTACTTGAGTAGCTTTCATGGGTCAATTACAACATCTATTGGAACTCTTATATGATAATCATCCAATTGAAGTGATGACTCCTATCAATTGTTGCTTGGAGATGAATTATCACCCTCCAAAGTCTCTTAGGCCATGGAAATGTAACCATGACATATCTTTAAATATTTTCTTGTAATTTGTAAGCACATTGCACTTGCAAGAACTTTATCTTCAAGGTGGTTCATTGTGTATACTACACTCAACCTCACCATTCATTTGTACTCCAATTGAAGTAGTCACCTCTTAGCATTCATTAGAGATTAATAAAATTCATTCCTGCATTGACTGTTCATCCAATTTAAGTCAAGTTTATGCTCCAAACTTCTTATCCAATTTGAAATTTTAAGCTATTGTCATTTGATTTAAAGTCTTTATCATTTTATTCAAACTTTATTGATCATTCAAGTTCCAAATATGTCCAAGTTCAAATTGTTTGAGTTTGAGTACAGTTCAGGCTTAAGATGATCCTCTTCCTTTGAGTCCTCTGTGGTTCATTATTGTTTCCATCTAAATTCAAGTCCTGTTTAAGTGCATGTCTTGTTGTCCAAATCAAGCTTGAATGTTCAAAGGTCTACTATGGTTCGAGTTTGATTCAGATTTGAGTTCGGTTCAATTTTTTTTACCTGGGTTCAATCCTTTATTAAGTCACTTAGATTTTGTTTAAAAGTCTAAGTACAGGTCCTCTGTTGTTCTTTTGAGTTCAAATCCGGCCCGAATGTAGTAGCATATTCACCCAAAATTTTGGCACCCTCCCGACGTCTCCCATGTTTAGGGGAAAACAATGAGAAATTGGGCATTCCCACCACGTCCAATAGAGGCGTGTATGGTAGGTGTTCTCGAATGAGGACACTACGGCCGTGATCATCCTTCCCACCATGCACAATAAAGGCATGTATGGATCTTTGACGGTATCTATTTTAAATGGCACAGTTTTGCTTTCCCCCCACTTGGGGGTTCTTATAAATAACTCCGCCTCATCGTAAGCATAGCACCGGGGTCCCATCCCACCATGTGCAATAAGGGCATGTATGGACGGTTTTTCGGTCCGTCGTAAACAACAAAAACATACTCTCGGAGTGATCACCCTCCTCATCGTAGGCATCACACCGGGGTCCCGTCCCACCACGCGCAATAAAGGCCTATATGGGTTATCGAGTTTTAAGGTTAAGGGGTTATACCTGTATGTGGTCGGTGTTGGCACGCGAATCAAGGTAAGAGGGAAGGGTATTTTCTTCTTTTCTCTTTTTTTATTAAATATAATTAATCGTAATTAATAATTAATTATAATTATCTTTAATTAATTATATTATTTAAAATTAATTATAATTAATTAAGATAATTAATTATAATCATTATAAATAATTAAAGTAATTAATTATATATTATATTAATCAATTAAAATTAATTAATGTTAATTAATTAATAATAATTAATTTTTATTAATTAATAAAGGATTAGTTATAATTAATTAAGATTAATTTTTAACTAATATAATTATAATTAATTAAATTTAATTATAATTATTTAATCAACATTAAATATAATTAATTATAATAATCATAATTAATAAAATTAATTATAAATAAAATTAATTAAAATTAATTTTAAATAAGATTGATCCCTGGTTCGGCAGATTTCCAGGATTAATTCAAAAGGAGTGCGTGAAAGGTAGAGAGTTACACTCACTACCAGCAAGCTCCTGTTGTTACTTCCGATCGAAATATCATAACTTTTGATCGGACAAGTCATGGAAGGAGCAAAGTTGAACAACCACGAAGGTCTGAATAAGCATGTAAATGGGAGAAAGTTACCTTCTTAACAGGCGAGCCCCCGTTACTGCTTCTAATTAAAATGCTGTAACTTTTACCCCTACAGGAAGGGAGAGTCATCAAATGGGGCAGAAATCTTTGGTCAGGGCAGGGAAGGTTCGGAGAGAAAGGAGGTTGGCAAAGGCTTTGTATGAGGAGGTCACTCTCTCTCTCTCTCTCCCCTCTCTCTCTCTCTCTCTCTCTCTCTCTAGATCAAAAAGACCAAGAGGTCAAGTAATGATCCCGATCGAGCTGGCTTCGACGAGATGGGGTCGTGGGGTTGAAGGCTTCAAAGTTGAGGTCGATGGGGTTCAATCGGGTGCAAGAGAGAATCAGCTAGTGGAATTCTTGCGTGTGTGGAGTCGAAGGTAGAAACCCCATAAGCCTCCATCCAGTTGAATTTGAAAGATGAGCGTAGAGGGAAAATTATGGGAAGATCAGGCAAGCGTGAGAGGACTGTTTAGAGCTATCTGTAGGGAATGGTCCTGTAGCAAGAGGTGGGATATCTGCGGGATTGGGGCATGGACAATAACAGGTAATCATTTTAGTAATTATTTATTTTTTTCTTTTTGTTTTAATATAGAGGTCAACAAATGCCCCCCAACAAATGTGTTTCACGTCTAGAGTGAATCACATTTGTTGTATAAGATTGAGCCTGTGGATCTCTAGATATTTATTCTAGATGTTACATAGAAATTTTCTTATAGTGGATCTCCAAAAGTTTACTTGGATGTCACACTAAGATTATCATTTAGTGGATCTCCAAAAATTTTCTTGAATGTCACACTAAGACTTTTATTTAGTGGATCTCCAAAAATTTGCTTGGATGTCACACTAAGATTTTCATTTAGTGGATCTCTAAAAATTTGCTTGGATGTCACACTAAGATTTTTCTTCAGTAGATCTCCAAGAGTTCATCTCTATGCCTTTATAAATCTTTAGATGCATTTGTAATCTTCAATATAGTTAATATATTTGCTCTTATCCAAGTAGAGATCCATAGGGTAGAGATAAAGTATTTCATACTTAGATCCCTAGAGTATCACTCTATAGATTGAGGCTAGTGGATAGAATCACCACCATTTGTTCTCTTTAATCACCACACTCATTTTAGTTTATAACCTTGATGTATATGCTCGACATTCTTCCATCATCTGGTTTTATCTTTGCAAAATTTTAAATATTTATTTGGGGATCTCAGCATGCAGCATGATGTCAATCCAAATAAATATTTAAAATACCGCCAGTATTTAGGGACATTTGTAGGTGTCATTTAGGATGATTCTTTTCATAGCTTTAACTTGAATCTTGAGATTTTGGTTCTTCTGCCCTGTGCTTTGTGCTGTAGACATTTGATGAAGAATTACCTGATTTATCTTTTTTGACTTGTCAGGAGATTTGTACCTTCGGACCTATGCGTCTAGCTTTTGCGGGCTTGATGAAGGGGTAGACGTAGGTGACCTAAACCCTTAGGTTTAAATAAGGTTGGTGGCAAGAAATCATCGATCCAGAGCTTTATGTATAGCAGACGTGTTGATGACGAAATCCTTTTAGTTCAGCCTTAGGCTTGATGTAAACTTTTAAGATATTTTTTTGGTCCTTTGTTTTATGCTTTGATGTACTTGTTGAAGAAGAATTCATTCGATTCTTGCTTTGTGCTTTATAGATTTGTTAAAGGATTTGCAGGTTTCGGATTTGATTGATAGTACCAAATATAGGTAGTATCTTATTCATTAACCACTTGAGAAGACTTTAATTTGAGTCACTTGAGTTGATCAGATTAGGAGAGCTAGGATTTGATAGCTCTTTATCCTCTAGTTGCTGAGATGGGGGTTCCTCTACTACGGACTTTTCTTATGGCTTGTTGAGTAGACGGAGCTGCCAGCGATCTAGCCATATTTGGACTTATTGGATCTGACCTTTTATAACCATTCAGGCTTTGGACTTGAGCTATGTGAATTACACTCCAAATATTAATTTTACTAAAGTTGGTAGATATGGAGTCATCCTTTGTGGTTGCAGATTTAGAGCCCACATACATTTGGTAGTTGCTCGAGATTCTTCCTTCCACTAGAACTTTGATTCTCTTATCAATTAGGAGAATTTAGTGGACTACAATCACTTGATTTGGTCAAGTTAAATTGGCCTTCATTCTTCTTATAGTCCCTAATGATGCGTTGATGAAGTGGGGGTTCCACTACTACGACCTTTCTTGTGGCTTGTTGAGTAGACAGAGCTGCCAGCGATTTGGTTATATTTGGGCTTGTTGTATCCGACCTCTTACACCCATTCGAACCTTAAGCTTCAGGCTGCCAAAATACTTTAAGCTTCTTCAGCTCAATTTATAGGAGTGTGTAGCCACAAATGTCACTTTCTTGACCATTAAGTCTTGGTACATCGGAGAAGGTGGTGTATCTCACTTTGGAAATATCACCTGCACATACCTTGAAAAAGAAATCTTTATGTTCTTTAATATAAACGATCATTTGAATTGATAATTTTAAATATTTATTTGAGGATCTCGGCATGCAGCATGATATCAACCCCAATAAATATTTAAAATGCCCCTATCTTGCAGGGACATTTTAGGGCAGAATAAATTTGAGATTTTAAATATTCATTTTGGGATCTCATCATATAGCACATTGTCAACCCAAATAAATATTTAAAATGCCTCTATCTCAAAGGGACATTTTGGATAGGTTTTGTATCTTTGAAATTTTAAATATTTATTCAGGGATCTTGGCACACGACAGGATACTGACCTAGATAAATATTTAAAATGCCCCCAGTTTGATGGGAGATTTTGAAATGCATTTTTTCTATACAAGAGAATTTCAAAATATAAATATAAGCATGCATTGATAACTATGCACATAAAACTTTGATCCTCATAAAGTATATTAGACATAGAATTTTGATGCATGATACTTCTTTAAATGTCGGCCGTTGATAGGCGGCATAGGCCTCTGATCATTCAGATCGATCAATTGATATGCTCCTCTTTTATAAACCTTCTTGATGATGAAGGGACCTTCCCAATTGAATACAAACTTTCCACCAATTTTTTTGGTATGGGATGATTGGTTTTCTCAGCACCAAGACCAATTCCCCTTCTTGAAATGCTAAAGAACACACCATTCGATCAAATGATTTTGCCATTCTTCCTCGATAGATTTTTAGGTTTTGTTGAGTTTGTAGCATGACCTCATCAAGTGCATCGAGCTCTTCCATTCTCAAGCGAGTATTCTATTCTTGGGTGAGGTCATTCTAGATTTTTATCTGGAGTGATGGTAATTCAATCTCTAATGGTAATACAGCTTCGACACCGATTACCAAAGAATAAGGAGTGGCTTTGGTTGGCATCTTGTACGTTATACGATATGCCCATAGTGCCTTTGCCATCTTCATATGCCACTTTCTTTTATTCTTAGTAGGGATCTTCTTCAACAATTTCACTAATATTTTGTTGAAGATTTCTGCTAAGCCATTTGCCCTTGGATTGTATATAAACGAGTACCGCCAATCAATTTTATGCTGATCAATGAACTTGTAAATTTTTATACTTTTGAATGTGGTGCCTTTGTTTGAGATTATGCAGCGTGGCATACCAAATCTGTAGACAATATTATGGGTAAATAAATTAATCACACAGATTACCAAAGACAATATTGAATGGAGCCACTTCTGCCCACTTGGAAAAGTAGTCCATTACTGCCAGAATGAAGCGATATCCTGCTGATGATGGTGGATCTATTGGTTCAATTATATCTGTACCCCAACATTCAAATGGCCAGGATGCTACAGTTGGGTGTAGAGGATTTAGTGGTTGATGTATAACATCACCGTAAATTTGATATTCGTGACACCTCTTAGTGTGGTCAATGCAATATCTGATCATGGTTGGCTAATAGTAACCCATTCTTTTGATTTTAACTGGCATATTGAGACCTTACTAATGTGCACCACAAAGTCCTTTATAGACTTCTTTCACCACTTTATTAGCTTCCCTGGTCCCTAGGCACCTTAGCCACATTTAATCGAAAGCTTAGCGATATAATGTATTATTGACGAATATATATTGTAATGCCCTTTTTCAAATTTATGTAGCTATAGATTTATCCAGTAGGAGTTTGCTTTCTTTGAAATAATTGATGAACGGCTGCCTCCACTCATCTTCTTCTTCAATGTCTAAGCAATGCCACCAGGATTCTGAAACTTGACTAGCTTTATGTCTCTTAGCTATATGATGTTCTTTCGGATAATTTTCCATAATGATATAATGGAAAGGTCTTTGAGGGTCAGCCGGGATTTATCTTACTAGCTTGAATCCAATAATTCTTCATCCCTTGGGAATTGTAATAAAGCAGGTTCCAAGACCCTAAAGGTATAAACTCTAATAAAAATAGGGCTCTCTCATTGGTATTTGCCATTTTTTTTGGCTAATTTGGCTAGACAATCTGCTTTAGCAGTTTGTCCTCATGGGACTTGGGCTATCTCAATATTTGGTACTTGCTTTAAAAGCTCGATAGCTCACCGGTGATAATGGGCTAACTTGACTTTGCCCACCTTATAAAGGTCGAGGACTTGATTTATCATAAGTTGAGAATCGTCAAAAATTTGAAGATTTTGGATCCTAACATAGATCGTGATATCTAGTCCTACTATTAGAGCTTTGTACTCGGCTTTATAGTTGGTCCGAGGTTCAGTCAAACTAAATGAAAATCTCATTATGCCTCCCTGAGGCGCTACAAAAATGAGACCAATGCTGGCTCGGGCCCTTATAATATTTGGAGGTCGGGCAGGTTTAATCAATGATGCTCCATCAAAGTATATCTCCCATAATGCTAGTCTTTTATTCTCCTTAACCTGCATGATCTTCTCATCAGGCAAATCATTATTTAGTAGAGAATCTGTCGGGATAGAATATACTGCCAAGAAGTCTGCTAATACTTGCCCCTTCACTGCATTTTGTGGCATGTATATAATATCAAATTGTAGAAGTAGTACTGCCCACCTGACTAAATGACCTATCAACACTGGCCTTATCATCAAGAACTTCAGCGGATTGATCTTTGATATCAGGGTGATTATGTGAGAAAGCATATAGTGGGGGAGTTTCTAAACTACAAAAATCAATTCTAGGTAATGCTTCTAATTGGAGAATAACAAATTTCTACTCTGATCTACCTCCTACTAATGTAGTAGAGTGCATTCTCCTTACCTTCCTCTTTATGCTGGGCCAATAAAGCTCTGAGGTACTCTTTTAGTGCTACCGTATACAGTATAAGAGGCTTCCCTGGAATTGGCACCACAAAAATGGGTGGGTTCATCAAGTATCTCTTGATGCTATTAAAAGCCTCTTGACACTCATTATCCCATTTAAAATGTATATTCTTCTTTATCAGCTTTGAAAATGGCTGGCGCCTATCCGACAGATTCGATATGAATCATCGAATGAAAGCTAATTGCCCTTATAAAGAACTGAGTTGTCGAAGGTTCTTTGGAGGTGGCATCTCCATGATTGCCTTGATCTTGTTGGGGTCGACCTCGATCCCTCGATGACGAATAATGTACCGTTGAAACTTGTCAGAGGAGACCCCAAAAGCGCACTTGATGTGATTCATCTTCAGATCAAACTTTTTGATCCTTTCAAATACAATCCCCAAGTCATCTAGGTGATTTCTTCAATCCATTCTTTTGACAACAAGGTCATCCATGTAGCACTTAACCTTTTGATGTATTAACTCATCAAATATTTGAGTCATTGCCCATTGATAGGTGGCACCAGCATTCTTCAGGCCAAAGGGCATGACTGTGTAGCAAAAAATACCAATGGGCATCCTGAATGATGTGTGTTTTTCATCTTTAGATGCCATTTTGATTTGATTGTAGCCTAATGATCTGTCCATAAATGAGAATATATCATAGTTGGAAGTTTTGTCCACTAGTAGTTTTGATATAGGGAGTGGAAAGTCATCTTTTGGGCATGCTTTATTGAGATCCTAAAAGTTAATACATATACGAATCCGTCCATTCTTCTTCTTCACTAGGATGATATTTGTGAGATCGGCATATTTTTCTTCTCGAATGAAGCCCGCCTCTATAAGCTTCTTTGTTTCAGCAATCACCTATTTTTTAATCTCCAATCTCATTCTCCTTGGAGCTTGCTTGACGGGTGCTACATCTGGTTTGATTACTAATCAGTGAACTGCTATGTTAAGAGATAAGTCAAGAATCTCAGCATATGTTTAGGCAAAGCAATCCTTGAATTCACAAATAAGTTCTTTTATTTTTTTTATTTGCTCCGCGGGTAGAAGGTTGGGCGAGGGTCTTCCTCAGTTCCCAAGTTGACCTCTTTTAGTTCATCCACAGTGGCTGCTTGTCCACCATCTTCAAGCGCTTATGGTACAAATTTGGCCTCAATGGGTTGATCATTATAATCATCAACTTCATAAATCTCTTCAGAGCCATAATCCCTGGATTGAATTTCCATGCATGTGATTGCTCGATAAGTCTCTTTTTTGGGGTACTTTCGTACAATAAATCCTAGACCCTTTTTTGGCGAAAATATCCTTCTTCTTTATTGAGTGGGGATTTTTCGATACTAGAGGCTCAAGAAGAAATTAACTTGCTATTTGGAGGAATGATTTTTACCTCTCTTTCATAATATTCTTTGAATATTTATGATATTGTACCTAGGAAACCTCATAGGTACTATTTCTTCGATATCAATAAGTGTACGAAGCCAATCTCGATTTATCTCTTCTTCGAGTTTCTTGATTGAATAAAATAGGCTCACTGGTCCATTCTTTTCTCTTGGGGGAGGTACATAGAATGTCACGAGTTCTTCAACATTGTGCGCCTCTCATGGGATGACTTCTATGAAGTGTTGCAAGGAAACATGTGTGACTATGAGTATGCTATCTGAGATTGATAGGCTATCTATTCTTCTGGAGAATACACCCTGCACAACTTTTGTGTAAATAGAGTCATAGTCATAATCATTATTTGAAAATTCAATCTACCTATTCCATCTGGTCATTGAATGGCATATCTTCCGGGATTTTGTAGAGGTGGCATCACTTTTGTCTGTGTCACTCCCTAAGTGAGGTATGCATTTCCTTTCTTTAGGAATGAAAGGTGCCTTGAGAGGAGTTGGCATTTCCTTCTTTCTCTCCACCTGTTACTTCTTATTTTCTTATTTAGGTCACTTTTTAGTTTCTGGTTTTGATACTTGTTCCTCAAGAGAGTGTAATGATTCAGCTTCTTTGGAATGAAGTATTTAGCATCTTCATATATCTTCACTTCATGAACTGCAAAGGGTTGGATATCACTAGAGATTCTGAATTCCTCTCCATCCTTGAAGTACTTTATGCATTGGTGTAGTGTTGATTGGATGATGCCGTACTCATGTAACCAGGGGCGGTCAAGGAGTGCTTTAAATGCAGTATATGCATCAATCACATGAAATTTGGCATCTATATGAAGTTCTCCAAACGTGATAGAGAGTGTAAACGATCCTAGGGTATTTTTCCCCTTCTCATTAAAGTCATGTACCATTAGTTTATCTGATCCAAGATGCTCTATATCGAGGCATAATGGTCTTAGTTCTTTCAAGCTCATTAGATTTATGGATGACCCTAGATCGATTAGGATTTGACTAATCATCATTCCATCACTTTCGACAGTAACATACAGAGGGTGATTATGATCTACCATTCTGAGCATCATGTCTTCTTCAGAGAAGGTAATAAATGACTCATTACGGGCTTGCAAGACCTCCGTCATATTACACTCGGCAAAATATGCCTTGTACCTTTGGCGGTCTTTGAGAGACTGAATCAAAGTTGGCCACTATCGTTGATGATTATCTCTTTCCCCTTATCCTTATTAGAGATCCCTTTCTTTGGTGGGGTTATAATATTTTTTCACTCCTTAACTATACTTGAGTGACTTCCTCTGACTTAAACTCATTTATTGGGAATTTTCTTCAGAGTTAGTCATTGTTGCATCCAAGGATTAACCTATTGATTCAGAGTCACCACCCAGGTTTACGTCCCATCTGCGATGCTATGTCGGGGTCCAACCCATATTCCTTTGGAAAATACAAATCCTCTTCCGAACTGTAATCCATTGGCAACAACATCATACATGATTCAGAGGGTACTTCTTCAGTGTATCATTCCTCTGTCAAGGTACTTGGTGCCATCGAGATGACCCAACATGCTTCTATTGGAAGAGAATTCTCATCATTTTCTTTAGCTTCATCTATTTTAAGCTCTTCCATGAAGTCAGCGAGCTTGATAGGTTGCCTCACAGTCTGATAATATTCATCCAAACTATCAATAACTCTCTGAGTTGCAGTCTTTTTCTCTTTCGGCTTCTTTAGTTTGGACTTCTTCTTGGAGGATTTCACCCTTTTAGGCTTTGAGGAACCATCTTGGTTGGTAAATTATTTAGAAGTATAAGCATGTGCCATAGGCAGATCTTTCAAATTTAATATTAGCTCAATAAGAGATTTCCACTTCAGCTCTGGAACTCCTTCGTGCTGTTTCAACATTTTTGTAGTTTTCTTATAGACCGCAGTTTCCCACTATTCTTCTCAAGCTGGCTTCATTTCATTTTTCCTTTCTTCAACTTGGGGTACGAAAGAGGATGTAACTACCCTAGTTGATTCTTTTCTAGGATTAGTCAATACATTGTCTGATAATGTGATATCTCCCTTCCGCTATTTTCCTTCGAGCCAATCCTTAAAAACATAACAATCTTCAATAGGATGGATAACTACCCGATGATGTTGGCAATAATTTGGGTCACTAGTGTGCTTTGACTCTTCAGGCCTCTTGCATTTATGTAGTTCTAAACTCGCTTTCAACACCTGTAGAAATAATTTGGTGAAACTTTTCTTCTTGAATGAATATTCTTTATTCATTTTATCCTTTAGGGATTGGAATGTTCTATCACCAATTCTCATTGCTTGCCTCGGGTGTTCGCCTCCACCTTGGAAGGTTTTTGATCTATCATTTCTCTCAAATATAAGCTTTGGTCAGGGGTTAGGACTGTAGGCCTGCTTTGGCTTTTCTTCATATTGCATCGGCTGCTTTCCTTTGTTTACAATGTAGACCACCTGTTTCCCCTTATCAGCTCCAGAGAAAAAAGTGGAATTAGCCTCATCCCTTCTTGCCCCCGGGGCCTTAGCCTTCTCAGGCTTATCAGAGTGATTTTCTGATTTTGATAAGTTTAGTTTCTCAAACTTGGCCACTATGTATAGCAAGTTTTAAAATGTGTTGATTATAGCCATGCACAAATAGGGTTGCATCTTGTCATCAATGTTTCCCATTAACAACTATATGGCATGCTCTTCTTCAAGTTGTTGCTCATATTTCATGCTCAGGTTGCGCCAGCGAGTGATATATTTTGTGAATGATTCTTCTTTTTTCTTTTATCCAGAGCAAGGTTAACAATCGTGATCTTCTCACATGCACTAGCAAACCTCTTCACGAACATAGATTCTAACTATGCAAATATTTTTATAGAATCATTTGGCAGTTCAGCATACCATTCGAAAATAGTTGCTGTCAATCTGCTAACGAATTATCAAAAGAGTAAGGCATCGTTGCCTCCTAAATTCATTGAGGTGGCTTTAAACTGTGCTAAATGTTGTCTAGGATTATTTGCCATTGAAAGTATTGAACTTTGGCACAGAATGTTCTTTTGGATATGGCACTTGGTCGTATTCAGCATGATACAGACATCCCTTACACACCAACTGTTATGCTTGATCAACGACTATAATAGCCCTGATCTTTACTGTGATGATTCCTTCCAACTATGCATCAGTCATTGGCTCGGAGGTACTTATAATATTCCGAGTGGGCTGGCGGGTGACATTGTGGACTTCATGACCACTTTCAAGAGCTCCCCTTATTCCTGATACTTGTGGCACTTGGAAGTTTGGAGGATCTGAAGGAGGATTGGACATGGGACTAACTATAGCTTTTCCATGCATTATATGCATCATTGTTGCTATTTGAGCCATCATCTCAGTCATCTTCTCATTTAACTAAGAAATTTCTATCTTTGGCTCTCATTTGCTGCCTCATCTTCCTTCTTATATCAGCGAGCATGGCATTTTCATTATCAAGGGGATTCTCCTCAACTTCCTCCACATTCTCTTCTTCTTGGGAATGGCCACCTCTGCTACTGGTGGGCCCCTATCTGTGACGGTGACAATGTACCTGTCTAGGCGACAATTACCAACGATCTTCATCTTCATCATCATTATAATCGGTGCCATCATTGATGCCTATATGTGTCACCATATAGAAAACTTCCATTTCCAAGGCGTTATTTATTTCTCCCAATTCTTCTTCTAGGTTTTCCTCCATATATCCTCGATTTTTTCTTCCCCTTTAAGATATTCTTCTCCTTCTATATTTTGTTCTTCTTCTATATTTTCTTCTAGTACTTGGATCTTTGAGCGGCAATGCCACTGAATCTCTGGTTCTTGGTTAGGCAAGGAGGCTTCTTCAACCAGAGGACTACGGTTAAAGTTGGTATCTTCTTTTGGAGGGGATAACAAGCGACGGGATCACCTGGAGGATTCTCCAAGGTGTCTACCATCTGGAGGGGAGTCATTGTGGATCCTTTTTGGGACCCATTTCTAACGTTCTTTGTAGATGGTGGCGGATCTCTGGAAAGCCGTACCGGATGTCATGCCCATATCAGTTCTTCTTTATTTTATTTCTTCTCCACAAGGCCTTGGCCTCCATATTTGCTTTCCTTTCCACTGGGACCTCTTGGCAGTGGATCCCTGAACATATGGTTCAAGTGTCACACTCCGATGTTCATCGCGTGGTAATACTTTCTTTCCTTTCTCTCCACCATAATAGATAGGCATTCTCTTGGCGGAGTTCTCTTGGCCTCGA
Organism: Dendrobium nobile; assembly: GCA_022539455.1. Lineage (NCBI taxonomy): Eukaryota > Viridiplantae > Streptophyta > Magnoliopsida > Asparagales > Orchidaceae > Dendrobium > Dendrobium nobile. The sequence goes on along the minus strand of CM039724.1, from coordinate 18,159,291 downwards.
TTAAGAAAGGCCGTTGGAACTTCTTCTTCTGCCCCTTCTCCTTCATGGTCTTTAGAACTCGGTATACTCAAGCTGAAAGAGTCTCAGGCTCTTTCTTTCTTGGAGGGATTGGAGCTTCAGGCCGTTCATCCCAGAATGATTTCTTTAGTTCCCTAAGAGAGCTATTTCTTTTGACCCACTTCAGATTTTCAAACCCATTTCTGGTTGGAATGGTAGCTTCAGACTCTTGGGCTGGTAGGTTCGATGGATGGACAGGGAGTTGTTGCTGTTGAGCTCGGATCTTAGCATTTATCTTCCTTCTTTGTCTTCTAGAGAGCCTTTCGTCAGATGAGGAGGCCTCAGCATCATTCTACCAAGTGCAGCAATTTCCCTGGGTAGGGTGGTGGTGTTTGCAGTCACCACAGAGATTCTTCCATCAGCCATCATCCTCTTGATGGCTGACACTTCAGGCTGTGATAGTCTTTCAAACACATAAATCCTTCTGTGAGGATTTTTAATAGTAGGTTGTGGCGTTAGCAAATGAGCATAATGCGTGGCCACTTCAGTAGAGTGAGGCCTTCTAACAGGCCTTTCAGTATTAGCACCATTTGCACGAATAGTGGTAGACCTTGTAACAACTACAGGGAAGTCGAGACTACCAAATTGGATGGTAGCTTCAATATTTCTAGTATTAATATTCACATTTGCCAGCTGAATACTTGCACCACGCCCCAGTTGGATGGTGAATGAGGTATTCTGTAGATCCATCTGCATGAATGAAATGTAAGGGTTAGTAGTCAGAATCTGATACATCACCCTACACTTTTAAAGTGCAGAGACTTGCACAGAATAGAAAATACAAAATAGATAATATTAAGGATCAATTCAAATAATACAAATTTAAAATATTACTAAATGCGTTATCTCAATGAATTTCCTTTTCCTCTTTTTTTTTTGACGATCAATTTTAGGATATTTAAAATTTTGATTCTTTAAATGATCATTTTGGAAAGAATTAAAAATTTTAGGCCTTTTTGAATTTGCTGCTACGATAGTATTTGAGATGACTAGCCAAAGATAGAAAGAGAAACGAATCCCCAGCGGAAGTCGCCAGAAATCTATGGGCTCCAAAAATTTGGCCCTAGCCTCTACACGCTATATTTTGTTTTTTATCTTCGGCGAGGGAGTTTTAATGGAATAAGTTTTGGGGTAAATTTTGAAAGGAAGATGGGTTTGTAGATAAGACACTACCAGAGATTTCACCCTCATTTTGTGAGGACTTTATGATCTGAGTTCTGGTTTTCTATAGACGCAAGCCCCTATAGTTAATTATCCCTCTCGATAACGAGAGAGAACTTTTGATTAAGGCTAATCATCAATCAGATACATAGTTAATATGTATTATCTGGTATATAGTAACATCATAGGTTTTGATTTTGAATGTTTGAATGGTTAGATGATTTAATATTTAAAATAGGAAATTTCACCATCGGCACTTAAAGTGGATGTTGGGGGAATGGATGATAGAACCGATCAAGATCCCATGGTTTTGTCATCTCGAGGCATCGTGGTCCCTGGTCTACTTTGTTAGATGAGGTAGTTGATCCAACCTGACAGAAGGATCCTTATCGGCAACCATGGGTTGCTTCGTCCAAGGGTACCTTGTAGACTTGGGTTGGATATTTGTCTAAGGGGACAAATTTGAATCCACCTTTAGCTAATAGAGGGCTTTGTGCCCTATCAATCATATCCTATTGATTCATATCTCAAAGATTTAATGCCACTAAGGAGCGTATTGACTTTGGCATAACCGATATTTCGTGGTAACATTTGGCGGCGAAACCACTCGATTCTGAGGGCCTCAAGTCATAACCATTTATCCTACGGTGCCATTTGGCAGTAAAACTACCGGTTAGAGGACACATACCACGCCCTTACTGGCAGGAGATTTTTCGAGAATGGATCCTAGTGATACTTTCGACTAGGCATTAGCTCTTTGTGAGCTGAAGTAATTTTTAGATTTGTCCACCCCGATAAACTATTACAGAGGGTGGATTGATTTTTCTTTAAGTGTTGATGGATGAATTTTTGAATTTTAAATATCTGGAGTCAAAATTTGAAAATTGGATTTATGAGAATTTGAGTGGCATTTGAAAATATTTGTGAACCCTTCAGGTTGAGATCTTCATTCAACACTGCCATCATCAGGGTGTTTGGGGCCATTTCTCTTTTATTGATTGAACCCTGTCAACTCGACCAATTTGTTAATCAAGGATCGGGTTTCTCATAGGCTTTGTGCCTTTGTTTGTGAATTTTCTTTGTTAAAGGCCTTGAAAGCCTAATATGAATGTATAAAATAAATATTCCAGTCAACTTTGTGATCGCATATCTATCAAATGGTTTGAACCCTGTCCATTCCTATTTACATGCTTAGGAGGATCAGGTTTTGTAGGCTTCATGTCTTTGTTAATGAATTCTCATAATTATAGGCCTTGAAAGCCTAATATGAATGCATTAGAACAAATACATCAGTCGCCACAACCGTGTATTTGTTTGATGGTTCAAACCCTGTCAACTCCTATTGATACACATAGAAGGATCAAGTTTGAACTTGAATTCACTTATCGATACGCGCAGCATCCCTAGACGTCACATGTGTACCAATAACACGCTCGTTGGGGCCCATGCGGGTGTTTGGGGGGCATTTTATAGTTGTTTATTGAGCCTTGTCAACTCCTATTTACTTTCTTTTGAGAATCAGGTTCAAATTTGTTGACCTGCGTAGCATCTCTAGAAGTCACATGTGTACGAATAACATGCTGTCGGGGCTCGTATGAGTTTTGATTGTGTTTACCCCTTTAGTGTACCTTTGTGCATACAAGTTAAGGTGCATGTGCAAGGGTATTCTTGGAATTTTTGTAAACGCCTTTTGTCATCTTGGAAGGACATTGCATATTTGGTGGCGTTTGTTCATATATAGTATGTAATATTCGTAACGGGGCTCCAATTAAAGCTCGTGAGAGCTTGTATCTGTCGTATTCTTCATACACTTTGTTGTGGTCTTTAGTTTATATAGTACATCCGCCACTGTCATAAGTAGCTAGGTAGATGTATTCCTTCACAAATTGAAATTGACTTCAGGATACAACATTTACTGAAGTCTTTTTGTATCTACCCATAATTGGCAGGTGGCACATGCATCTGTCTTTGTAGAGAGCTTATATGTATTGCAGATCTTTCGTATTTGACCACAGATAACCTATTGAATGTATAATGTGTATCCTTCAGCAGCTCATGGGAAATTGTATTCGTTATTATCAGTTGGCATTTTGTCTATATATAACATTTTGTGTGTATAACGGATGTCATGAAAGTGCTCAAGGGTGTGTCCCTCATCATTGCCAATTAATATTTGCATTTATTTACACATTGATCTCTGCTTACTTTTGAAGGACCTCTTCTTTTGACTATCATTGTATAACTATTGACTTGTATGCGCTATAGGCATACTACCCTTACTTGTGGATGATATGTTGCATGTATGTTTACATCCATAGAATATCGATCCTTCTTGCAGTCTTTCTATTGTTGTTGTTTGCAGACACCATCATGTCTTCTTACAAAACATTGTTGCCATTATTTATATGCATGAGAGATCTGTTGTGTCTGTAACTCATCTTCTCTCGTCATTAATATGCCGAACTATGACTAGTCATTAACCACTACTCAAGCTGTATTTCACTATAATTTTCTTCATACATATGTTGTTTGTGTATCCTTGTCACAACCTACCAACAGCTCTTGATGCACCATATAGATCTCTTTATCATGTAGCCAGTTGGTCTAAGGTACGAGTGGCATTCATTAGTATTATGGTTGATTGGAGTTTTGCACTTTTACTTGAGTAGCTTTCATTGGATCTCTTATATGATAATCATCCAATTGAAGTGATGACTCCTATCAATTGTTGCTTGGAGATGAATCATATTTAGTATTGCAAATCAATTATCACCCTCCAAAGTCTCTTAGGCCATGGCTTTGTAACCATGACATATCTTTAAATATTTTCTTGTTATTTGTAAGCACATCACACTTGCAAGTCCTTTATCTTCAAGATGGTTCATTGTGTATGCTACACTCAACCTCACCATTCATTTGCACTCCAATTGAAGTAGTCACCTCTTAGCATTCATTAGAGATTATTCAAATTCATTTCTTCGTTGAATGTTCATCCAGTTTAAGTCAATTTTATGCTCCAAACTTCTTATCCAATTTGTAATTTTAAGCCATTGTCATTTGATTTAAAGTCTTTATCATTTGATTCAAACTTTATTGATCATTCAAGTTCCAATTAAGTCCAAGTCCAAGTTGTTTGAGTTTAAGTACAATTCAGCCTTAAGACGGCCCTTCATGTAATTCCCATCTAGATTCAACTCCAGTTTGAGTTCATGTCTTATTGTCCAAATCAAGTTTGAATGTTCAAAGGTCTACTGTGGTCCAGAGTTTATTCAGATTTGAGTTCAGTTCAATTTTTTTTACTTGAGTTCAGTTCAATTAATTATAATTATCTTTAATTAATTATGTTATTTAAAATTAATTATAATTAATTAGGATATTAAATTATAACCATTATAATTAATTAAAGTAATAATTATATATTACATTAATCAATAAAATTAATTAATGTTAATTAATTATAATCAATTAATTAATAATAAATAATTATAATTAATTAATAAAGTATTAGTTATAATTAATTAAGATTAATTTTTAACTAAATTAATTATAATTAATTAAATTTAATTATAATTATTTAATCAAAATTAAATATAATTAATTATAATAATCATAATTAATTAAAGTAATTACAAATAATATTAATTAAAATTAATTTTAATTAAGATTAACCCCTAGTTCGGTAGATTTTCGAGATTAAGTCGAAGGAGTGCGAGAAAGGCAAAGAGATACCCTTACTGCCAACAAGCTCCTCTCGTTACTTCTGATCGAAATATCACAACCTTCGATTAAATAAGTCATGGAAGGAGCGAAGTCGAACAACCATGAAGGGCCGAATAAGCGTACAAATGGGAGAAAGTTACCTTTTTAATGGGCGAGCCCCCATTAGTGCTTTTAATCAAAATGTTGTAACTTTCACCCCTACAGGAAGGGAGAGTCATCAAATGGGGCGAAAATCTTCAGCCAGGGAAGGGAAGGATCAAAGAGGAAGGAGGTTGGCAAAGGCTTTATATGAGGAGGTCTCTCTCTCTCTCTCTCTCTCTCTCTCTCTCTCTCTCTCTCTCTCTCTCTCTGGATAAGAAAGACCAAGAGGTCGGGTAATGATCCCGATCGAGCTGGCTTTGGCAGGATGAGGTCATGGGGTTGAAGGCTTCAGAGTTGAGGTCGACGGGGTTCGATCATGTGGAAGTGAGAGTCAGCTGGTATGATTCTTGCGTGTGTGGAGTCGAAGGTAGCAGCCCTGTAAGCCTCCATCTTGTTGGCTTTTAAAGACGAGTGTAGAGGTCAAATCGTTGGAAGATCAGGCACACGTGAGAGGACCGTTCGGCACCATATGCAGGGAATGGTCCTATAGCAGGAGGCAGGATATCTACGGGATTTGGGCATGGGAAACGACAGGTAATCATTTTAGCAATTGTTTATTTTGTTTCCTTTCTATTTTAATGCAGAGGTCAACACCTAATGATAAAATTCAAGGGATTAGTATCCTCCCTCATAATTTTCTTACATACTTGTCTGAATGATTGTTGACCACATTTTTGTATGAAGTCACTAGGACCTAGTTATGTTTCTTTCTGATAACCTAATGATTGGAATGTCTCTACCTCTCAACCATGCAGGTCCTAGTCAAGATACAATTCTATTCAAATGCATTTTCTCACTCCTTAATTAATTCCCGATGCTAGATCCCTGATCAAATTAAATCCAAAATCAATCTTAAATCCTAGTCCCAAGTTCTAGATCAATTTTAAATCAAATTCCAATCCTATTCAATCATTCTCGAACATTCATAAGATTGAGAATAATGCGAGAGATCAAATTCAATCAATCAACTTTAAGATTCATATTAACTCCAAGATTCCTGAGTTATAAAATTAGTGAACTTTTGTGTGTGCAAGGTTAGTATAAAATTAGTAAACTTCATCTAGTATGATACTTAGTGATGCCTTATTTTCCAATGAAATTCTCTGCCATCTAGTATTAAAGGGTCAATTATCTTGGATGATTAGTTGAAAAACTGTGTTGCAAATCTACTTTCAGGGAGTATAATTTTGATGATAACAAACACTTCTATTTCTCTACGATTGCCTTGCCTACTAATATTTTAGGTCCACAAGATTGAGTGTAACTCAAGCAAGCTCAAGATTAGGTAGATTAGGTCTAAGACAGTTTGTAATTTTTTCCTTTCTTGAATCTATTGTAAATGATGTGGTTCCTAATGCTAAGTAACCTTGCACACACACTTGGAGGAATTTTTTTTGTAAGATTTAGAGTTCTCTATTTTTGGTCACATCATCTAGGATGATCCAAATATCGGTCTGGACGATCAGTTAAAAATAGAAACCCTAATTAGGGCATCTTGGTTAAGGCAGCCTTCATTAAGCTTATCATCTTAGATGATATTTGTATCAGCCGGGATGATATGCTCAAATCAGAAAGAATTATCCTTCAAATCTATTTAGGTATTATTTATTTTTGGACATCATCCAGGACATTATCTTAGATGATGCAACATAATTATGCCTATATTAATATAGTAATTAAGGAAAGCAATTAAGATTTGATTGCTCGATCATATCATCCAGGACGATCGCAGGATCATCCGAGACAATCAGTTAAAAAAAACCTTAGTTATTCCAAGACAATAAACATCGGCCACCTTCTATTTAGGGTGATGCTCTGGACGATTTTCATGAATTTGAACTAATCGTCCGGGATGAACGTGAGATCGACCTAGATGATCAGGCTATTTTTTCATCATATAGACATCATTTCAGTGAGATTACCTGGATAATATTCAACAATTTGTACTAATCGTAAGGATGATATGATTATTATCTGGGATGATATGAACAAATTTCTTCTAATCATCCTAGATTGTCCTGGCTGATTGAGCAAAATTTACGCTAATCATCCAGGATGATATTTATATCATCGTGGATGATAAAGTTGGTTTGTATAAAATAAGAGCTATTTCAAAACTTTTCTATTTAAGAGCTCTTGTTCCACCAAAGAACTCATCTTTTGCTACTGTCTTGACTTGAGAGAGCCTAGAGGAGAGGGAGAGAAAGGGAGAGAGAGAGAGAGAGAGGATCTTATGAGGGGGAGTTTGTGAGGGGTTTCACAATGGTTGGTCCAAGCAAGGGTCCAAGATGTCTTCTCCGATTGTCATCCATTATTCTTGGAGGTTCAAGAGAGGTCTACTTCAACAATCGATCGAGGTTCTTTGCCTACTTTAGGAGGAAGAAAAAGGTGTTAGGTACTCTGCCTCACCGGTGTCGGTGGAAAGAAGATTCTGTAAAGGCTTCTCTGCCTTACTGTGGGAGCAAAAGGAGAGATACTGCGTTTAGTACAATACTCGGAGGCTGCCTCCGGGTAGTGGACATAGGTCGAGTTGATTGAACCATTATAAATTTTTTTATTTCTTTTATACTATTTTTCCATATTTAATTTTCTCACATTAAATTTCTTTTTGGTGAATTTTGATTTGGTTTAGATTTTATTTTTGATTGAAATATTTTTTAAAATACCAATTCACCGCCCATCTTGGTTAGCTTAGACTAGTTCATAAAGGCTTAGCATGCCTAATGAACTTTCAAGCAGTATCAAGTGGGATTCATAAAATTGAGTTCTTAAAAACTTTTGAATTTTGATCCATGTCTAACTCCGATAATCATAATACTGCAGAAAGGTATTTTATTACTCGACCACCTTTATTTGACATTATTCCTTTTATTTTTTGGAAAACTCGCAAGTCTACTTTTTTATAATCCATTGAGTATCTCATATGGATGCTTGTTAAAGAAGGTTATACACCTCCTTCTCGTGAAATTAATAGCATTAAAACTAAATTTCCTTTTAATGAATGGACTTTTAATGAAAGAGGTTTAACACAACTTAATGCAAAATGTTTGAACTGATTTTTTATTCTTTGAAATATGAAGATTATAAGCGTGTTTTAACTTGTGCAACTAGTAAAACAATTTGGGGTAGATTGTACATTACTTATGAAGAAACCAATGAAGTTAAACATGCTAAATTGAATATGTTGTTGAATAATTATGTACTTTTTTGTAGGAAACCTTCTGAATCAATTTCTGACATGTATACTAGGTTTACTCAAATTGTTACCTCATTGCAGGCCTTAGGAAGAGAGCTAACTAATTATGAAAAAGTAAATAAAATTTTGAGTTGCTTTCCTTCTTCTTTTGATGCTAAGATCACTACAATTTCTAAATCTAAAGATTTGAATGCGTATTCTATTGATAATTTACTTGGATCACTCATTTCTTGTGAGTAAGAGGTGAATAAAAGAAATCTTAATACAGGTGAGAAAAAGAAGGAGAAAACTGTGGTGCTAAAGGCCAACAATATGGATACTGATTCTTCTGGGTCTAAAGAGATAATGTTGCCTTCATCACAAGGCAATTCAAAAGCTTTCTAAAGAATAAGCACAAACCATCAAAAGTGGAATAAATATAAGGGTAGCAAATATTTTAAGAATTCTAATGATATGATCTGCTTTGAATGTAGGAAGCTAGGACACATTAAAGCTGATTGTCCTGCACTTAAAGCAAACTCAAGCAAGGAGAAGGGTGAGGAGAAATCTAAGTTCAAAAATAATAAGAAGAGGTTCCAAAAGGCATTCTGGGTGAATTCTACATCTAACTCTTTTGAGACTGAAGCTGAAGAGGAGACTACAAACTTGTGCTTAATGGTAGACAAACATCTTAGCCAAAGTGACCAAGAAGAGGTATGTGAACTAACCTATGAGCAACTACTTGAAGTTTCTAAACAAATTCTTGCATCATATAGGAAACTTAAGAAATCACATGCTAGCTTGAAATTACTTTCTAAATTTACAAAAAGAGGATAAAATTCTTCTTAAAGATCATTCTACAATTGATAGCAATCATATGTCATTACTTGATGAGTTTGATGCATTAAACAAAAAGCATACTGAATTATTTGATGCACATGATTCCTTAAAGTCATCCCATGCTGAGTTAGAAAAGAAGTTTAAGAAATTAGAAAATCTCAAAGCTTTTGAAAATAAACCAACATTGCATACATCACATAACTCTAAAAGGAAGCATTACTATCTGAATAGATTAAGAAATCATTTTCATGGTGTTATATGTTTTCCATGTGGCATGTTAGGACATATTTAACACACTTGTACTATTCACCATTGTACACATTGGGTATGGAGACCCAAATTGTATGATTCACATCATAACATACATGCATTATATTCTTCTTTCCATAAGAAGGGACCCAAACATATTTGGGTTCCTAAATATGATGATTGATGATTTTGTAGGCTTGCTCTCACAAAAGGCCTCGTGAGAGCATATGGTACATGGACAACGGATACTCATGACACATGACTAGAGATGCCAATCAATTCATTTTGCTGGAAGCTAGGGCTGGAGGCAAGGTTACTCTTGGAGACAACACCACAAGGAAGATGGTGGGCACAAGTATATTTGGAAAATCCAAGAACCTTTTTATTGAAATGTTTTTCTTGTAGATAGACTAAAACATAACTTGCTCAACATCAGCTAGCTTTGTGATAAGGGCTTCATCATAAATTTTTTGCTAATACTTGTATTATAAGCTTAATTAATAGTACTATTTTGTAGGGAAAGCGGATCAATAATGTTTACATGCTTGATTTAAATAATATTGAATGTGCTGCTTCATTTTGCTTAAAAACTACTGTTGATGATTCATGATTGTGGCATAGGAGGTTATGTCATGCCAGTGTGAAAACTCTTAGGAGAGTAACGTAAAAAGACCTAGTTAGAGGTGTCCCCAAGCCTAAGTTCTCTAAAGACCACCTTTGTGATTCCTTCAAATTAGGGAAGCAATTCCATCCTCTTTTCACTCCATTAAGGACATTAGCACCTCTAGACCTTTAGATGTCCTTCATATGGTTTTGTGAACCCATTAACAATGCCAGCTTAGGGGGAAAAGTCTATGAATTTGTGATTGTCGATGACTACTCGAGATTTATTTGGATTAGATTTCTGTCACATAAAAATAAGTCTTTTGATGAGTTTAGATCCTTCTTCACTTGGATTCAGAAAAAACTAGGTTGTGAGATTTTAACCATTCATAGTGACCATTGGGGAGAGTTTGAAAATAAGAGATTTGGAGAGTTCTATGAGGATAAGGGGATTAGTAACAACTTCTAAGCTCCTAGGACCCCTCAGTAGAATGGGGTAGCTAAAAGAAAAAATCGAACTTTAGTTGAAGCTGATAGAGCCATGCTTGCTGAGTATTCACTTTCAAAATACTTTTGGGCTGAAGTGGTAAACAGAGCTTGTATTTATTGAATCGGGTGAATGTTTAAGCCAAACTTGATAAGACACCCTAAGAGATCCTTAAGGGTGGGACACCCAATCTTTCCCACCTCCATGTCTTTGGTTGTAAGGTTTTCATTCATAATAATGGAAAGTCTCACTTATGAAAATTTGACCCAAAATTTGTTGGAGTGTTCTTAGGATATTCATGTGTGGAGAAATCCTTTAGGGTGTTTAATAAGAGGACACCGGTGGTGGAGGAGACTACTCATGTATTATTTGATGAATTTGATCATAAGTAGTCTAGAGTTGAGAAGGAAGATGAAGTTGGAAAGAATACCATTGGAGTTAAAAATTTGGAGAAGAGGGTAGAGCCCTAAAACACTGAAGGAGTAGGTGAGATTACCCAAGGAGTAGAAAATATAGATCTGGAGAAAAGGGTTGAACTTACACACACCTTGATTAGAGATTGGAGATATTCTTTAAGTCATCCTAAAAAATTGATCTTAAGAGACCCTTTTGAAGGTGTCAGGACTAGGCATGGACTTAGGAAGGAAGTGAACCACTCTGCCTTTATCTCAATGACTGAACCCACCAACATCAACCAAGCATTGTTTGATGAGTTTTGGATCATAGCCCTATAAGAGGATTTGAACCAATTTGTTAGAAATGATGTTTAGGAGCTTGTAGAAAGACTAAAGGGACAAAGTTTAGTTGGAACCAAATGAGTCTTTAAGAATAAGATGAATGATTCTGGTGTGGTGGTTAGGAATAAGGCAAGATTGGTGGTTAAGGGGTACAACCAAATAGAGAGGATTGATTTTGTGGAGACCTTTTCTCCTGTAGCTAGATTGTAAGGCATTAGAGTGCTACTAGCCTTTTCCTATCATAAGGGATTTAAGCTTTTTCAAATGGACATTAAGAGTGTCTTTTTAAATGGGGTAATAAAAGATGATGTGTTTGTAGAGCAACCCCCAAGTTTGGAGAGTTCCCAATTTCCAAATCATATTTTAAAATTAAAAATAGGCCTTATATGGATTAAAAAAGGTACCCAGAGCTTGGTATGAGAGACTTAGCACATTCTTAATAGAGAAGGAGTTTGTTAAGGGAAGCATAGACACCACCCTTTTTTTGAGGAAAGTAGTAGATGAATTACTCATTGTTCAGATCTATGTAAATGATATACTTTTTTAGATCTTCTGATAATAGGTTATGCAATGATTTTTCTAAAATAATGAGTAGGGAGTTTGAGATGAGTATGATGAGAGAGTTGTCATACTTTTTGGGATTTTGCATAAGACAATTAGATGATGAAACCTTTTTAAATCAATCAAAGTATATAAAAGACATCTTGAAGAAATATAAAATGGATAAAGCCAAGCCAATTAATACTCCCATGACCTCCATTGTTTAGTTGGATAAGGATCCAAATGAAAAATCAGTTGATCAAAAGAAGTATAGATGGATGATTGGATCTTTACTTTACCTAACTGCTAGCCAACCTGATATAATATTTAGTGTTTGTCTCTATGTTAGATTTCAAGCTGATTCTAAAGATTCCCACTTAATTGTAGTTAAGATAATTCTTAGATACCTCTTAGGGACCCAAAATATAGGAATCTTGTATCCTGGGCACAACACTTCATTTGAGATTATTGGATATTTTGATTCTGATTTTACAGGAAGTAAAATGGATAGAAAGAGCACTTATAGGACTTGCCAATTCATAGGACATTCTTTAGTCTCCTGGTCTAGTAGAAAGTAAAACTCTGTTGCACTTTCCACTACTAAAGCTAAGTACATTGCCTTAGGAAGTTATGTGACCCAAATCCTTTGGTTGAAGCAGCAAGTTCTGAATTTAGGATGACCTGTAGGCACAATTTCAATTCTTTGTGATAACACTAGTGCCATATGTATTTCCAAGAATCCTATCCAACATTCAAGGACTAGGCACACTGACATATGAAATCACTTTATTAGAGACCATGTGACAAAGGGAGATATTGAGTTACAACATGTGGCAATTGAGAAACAACTGGTTGATATTTTTACTAAACCACTAGCCTTCAACACTTTCAACACGTTAAGGACTAGATTGGGTGTGATTGACATAAATGAATGAACTTGATTCTTAATGATTTCTGATTTTTTATCTATTGTTTATTTCTTATGTTGTTTTATTTTTGTAGTTTTTTCCTTGTTTAATTTTTTTACATTTGTTGTTTTATTTTTTTTTTGTATGTTTTCATTTGTTTTCTTTTTTTTTAATCAATGTTGAATTGATATCTTATGCCTTGTTTTTATTTTTAAAAATTTGTAGTCAATGTTTGACATCTCTAAATAAGTTAAAGAGGGAAAACACTGTTGATTATTTCCTTCTCTCTAACTTCTTTTAGTGGTGTGATTTTCTTTTTTAAACAAAAATTTATCTCACATTAACAACTAAATTTTGAAATTGAAATCTTTTCAATCTTGCTACACTAATCTATCTTATCAATATAATATTCAAAGTATTTATTTTACCTTTAAAATTTTGTAATCTTGTCGTTAAATTTATCATATGATTTTTTATTCTATTTTGTGATCCATTCTTCCTTACATTAGAGAGTGAGTTTTTCTTCTCTAATATCTAAAAGATATAATCACAACTGAGACTTTTAAGAATTTTGAAAAAGGGATCAAGCTTGTAAAAAATAAATGGAAAGCAAAAGTGGCCAATGATGTCAAAAGCAAAAGATGCGCAATGATGTCAAATTGAAAGAAAATATATATATATATAAAGTGTATCAAAAATCAAAAGATGTGCAAAGAGCACCAATCAAATTGACAAGAGGCATAAAATGAGCCCACTAAAAGCAAGCTTCTTCTCTTTCAAAATTTTTAAATCTTAGAAGAATTCATGTGTCACTTGATATTTTTCAAAGGCTTGATTTAGAAATTCAAGATTATAGCTAATTACTTTGGTATATTATTTCTATAAAATATTTTTCTAAAACCAAGTCTTAAATGGATCTCTTTTTCTTATCTAATTGATTTTTTTGATTTAGATCCTTATTTTCAAAAGACGATTTCCCCTGGAAGAAGTCTAAGTTAAGGCTAACAGGATCAGTTGTTCTACCATTTTCTTAGATTTCGATGAAGTTAACTCATTGATTCTTACAAATTTTTTAACTCAACCACTTGGAAAATTTATCATATTTTAGCTTTGATTAAAAAAACTTTTATTCCTTATTCTTTTTTATGTCTGTGTCTTCTTCATATTTTTTTTTATTTTCTGGGCCTTCTCTGATCATCTCCATCCATTCTCTGATTTTAAATTTTTTCTCACATCATCCAAGTGATATTTATATCATCCTGGATGATCTGTTCAAATCACTCTGTGAATTCTATCTAATGAATATTTTGATACTTCTGCTTCTGATTGTCATGGACAATCCATTATTATCTTGGATGATCTGATCATCTTTTGTTTTAATTATTTGTGATCATCTTGGACGATCCTCCTTTTCCTAGATGATCTTCTCAATCTTTGCTCAATTATTGGTGATTGTTCCAGATGAAATATCGTTTTTCCTGGACGATCCAAATGGCAAATTTTGGCACTTAACTTTATTTCGGCTGGAATGATCCATTATTGTGCATCATCCTGGATGATCTACCTAATCGTTCAGGATGATCGCTAGTGTCTTATCGTCCCGAATGATATCTGATCGTCCTGGATGATATCATCTTCTTTTTAACTAATCATCCTAGACACAATTATTGGACCAGATCATCTTGGATGATTTTGTGATCGTCCTTGATGATCCGACCAATTCTTTATAAACTGAGCCCCTAAAGAAGTTTTTTCTCACACCCTCTTCTTCCATCAGTCTTGCACTTTCTATTTCCTTATTGTTCTTAAACATGGAAAGAGTAAAGCGATCTCGCCATCTTTATGTGAGTTCCATAAGGGTGACTCTGGTCCTTTGCTTTACTGAGGCGAATGATCAAGCTGCCTATCAAAGGTACAAAACAGTCAGGATTACTGTCTCTTGGACTGTCAATCCACACATTCTTTCCTATACTACCCTAAATCTTTTTGCACACACTTCCTTGACATTCCTTCTTATTCTCTCTGTTCCTTTCAACTCCAAGCTTCTTTTTTAATTTTTTGCTAGCCTCCACATTAATTCTTCTTTCATTGCTCTCAGGTCCTATGTAAATCGATGCCCCATCAAAATCACCTATCAGGACTGTGAAGAACTTTTATAACTTTCCACCACAGGGGACAAACTCCATACCCTGTGTACTAATCTTAATTATGACTTGGCTCTAGCTAACCACTTTTTTAGAAATACTAATGCTCACTTTTATGTTGGAGAGTCTAACACCTTACTCAAAGATGCTTGGATAATCCAGCATGTCCTTCGCACCTCAATTCTTCCTAAAGCTGATGATCGCGTTTATATCACTCTTCTTTTAATCAACAATTTTTATATTTTGGCTTGCCGAGAATTCAATGCCACTGATTTGATCTTTTGATATATTGACCACTATTTGAGATACAGGACATAAAAAGATGCCCAATCTTGCCTAAGGACATATCATTGCCTATGTCTTATAATAAAAATACAACCTCCAATATCCTACCCCACCAAATTGTCAACCTACCTTCTACTCAAACAACTCCATACACATTTTTCACAGTATTCATCTCCACTCAGGGAATGAGGAAGCTGAGGGAGCTGAGGAAGAGGTAGCTCCTACACCTGTCCTGCACTGACTCCGCTCTGCCAGCACTCTCAGTTGGATCAGCTGGTGGAGCGATTTGACTAGCGGAAGACTCGCTTTGAGACCTTCATTGCTGTACTGAGAAACAACATTTGGAGGACGTTGCTTGCTTCGATGCTTATGTAGCTCACCAGTAGCTCCAACACGACCATGATAAGGCCTGGCTTGGGGAGCAGTTTGCGACTCTTTCCAGCCACTTTCATCCACATCCACCACCACCATCTCCTCCTTTGGATTATCAGGGGCTGCCCTTTTTTTAGTTTGCTTATTTTTGTGTGATGTTGTTTTACTTCTATTTACTAATTTGTGTTGTTCTTTCTATTTCCCTTCTCTTTTTTGTGATGTCAAAAGGGGGAGTAGCTATACTAGTTTGTATTATTCTAGTCTATACTAGTTTGTTATGTTTTTATAATGGATAGTTAAACTATTTGAATTGTGGTTATTTTTTACCTGCTTCCATTAAAACTATTTTGAACTGCTATAATTACTTTGTGTTTGCCATCATCAAAAAGGGGGAGATTATTACAAATCTGCTTTCAGGGAGTATAATTTTGATGATAACAAATACTTTTATTTCTCTACGACTACATTACCTACTAATATTTTTGGTCCATAAGATCGAGTGCAACTCAAGCTAACTCAAGATTGGATAGATAAGGTCTGAGTCAGTTTATAATTTTTTTCTTTCTTGAGTCTATTATAAATGATGTGGTTCCTGATGCTAAGTAACCTTGCACACACACACACTTGGGGGAACTTTTTCTATCTAATTTAGAGTTTTCTATTTTTGGTCACATCATCGAGGACTATCCAAATATTGGCTTGGACGATCAGTTAAAAATAGAAACCCTAATTAGGGCATCATAGTTAAGGCAGTAGTTATTAAGCTCATCATCTTGGATAATATTTGTATCGGCCAGGACAATATGCTAAATTCAGAAAAAATTAGCTGCCAAATCTATTTAGGTATTATTTATTTTTCGACATCATTTAGGACATCATCCTGGATGATGCAACACAATTATGCCTAAATTAATCTGGTAATTAAGGAAAACAATTAAGGTTTGATTGCTCGATCATATCGTCTAGGATGATCGCAAGATTGTCCGGGATGATCAGTTCAAAAAAACTTTAGTTATTCCTAGACGATCAACATCGACCACCTTCTATTTAGGAAAATGCTCTGGATGATTTTCATGAATTTGAACTAATTGTTTGGGATGGTCGTAAGATCAGCCTAGATAATTAGGCTATTTTTTCATCGTTTAGACATCCTTTTAGTGCAATTACCTAGATAATATTCAACAATTTGTAGTAATCATACAGGATGATATGATATGATTATCATCCTCAATGATATGAACAAATTTATTATAATCATCCTAGATCGTCTGGGATGGTTGAGAGAAATTTAAGCTGATCGTCCAGGATGATATTTATATCATCCTGAACGATAAAGTCTGTTTGTATAAATTAAGAGCTATTCCAAAACTCCTCTATTTAAGAGCTTTTGTTCTACCTAAGAACTCATTTTTTTCTACTGTCTTGACCTAAGAGAGCCTAGAGGAGAGGGAGAGAAAGAGAAAGAGAGAGAGGATCTTATGAGGGGGAGTTTATGAGGGGTTTCATAAAGGTTGCTCCAAGAAAGGATCCAAGTTATCTTCTCTAATTGTCATCCCTTATTCTTGGAGGTTCAATAGAGGTCCACTTCAACAATCGATCAATCTTCTCTGTCTGCTTCAGAAGGAAGCAAAAGGAGTTAGGTCTCTGCCTCACCCGTGTCGATGGAAAGGAGGTTTTGTATAAGCTTCTCTGCCTTATTATGGGGGAAAAAGGAGAGATATTAAGTTTAGTGCAATACTTGGAGGGCTCCTCTAGGGAGTGGACGGAGGTCGAGTTGACCAAACCACCATAAATTTATGTGTTTCTTTTCTACTATTTTTCCATATTTAATTTCCGCACTTTAAATTTCATTGTGGTGATTTTTGGTTTGGTTGAGATTTTATTTTTGATTGAAAGATTTTTTTAAAATACCAATTCACCCCCCTCCCCTCTTGGTTAGCTTGGGCTTGTTTATAAGAGCTTAACATCCCTAATGAACTTTCACTATGGTATTCATTTGGTATGATAGGTGACAATCTCTTATCATCCCATGCATATTCTCTATCATCCAGGATGATCGTCAACAATCGTCATGTACTATCAGATCAAATCAAATTTTACCATAATTATTCTCCTAATCACATGATTAATTTAGGCATAATTGTCATCTATCGTCCAGGATACTAAGGATCATCCTGTACGATATGTACATAATTTGAAAAATTAAAATTTTTCCTAAACTGTGATTGGTGACTATATTTCACAATATGAACTGATCATCCTATATGATAAGGATCATATAGTATGATTAGTTTAATCACTCTTAATTAATGTGGATGCCTTAATTTGGATTTTTTTATTTTTAATTGATTGTCCAGTATAATAGAAATAGTCCTATATGATTAGATCAAAAATTAGAAAACTTCTCTAACTCACCAAACCACTCCCTAGAGTATGTGTATACAAGGTTACTTTGCTTGGGTTCTACCAGATACATGACTTGACTAAAAAAATTATGGATAGACTCAACCCTAATCTACCTAATCTTGAGCTGATTTGCATTATAAGTGAACTTATCAACCTGAAAGGTTATTAACCAGGACAAATAAAATAAATATGAAGCAATAATGATAGAAAAGAAATAATAATATTTGTCATCATCAAAATAATAGTATTTGGGCCCAGATTTGTAATAATCTCCTCCTTTTTTATGATGAGAAATATTATTATTAAAAATTTTAAAGCCCTTTGACATTCTTTGAAACTCCCCTTTAGAGGATGGAATTTCTAAAGGGGAGTAAATTTTTTTTGTTGATATTTTTTATTTTAAAAAAAATGCAAAATAGTAAACACTAAAAAGATACACTAAGTGGAAAATAAACTAAACACCGATTAAGAAATAAACTTCATTAAAGAAAAATATACATGTAACTAATAACAAACTTCTACCCCCCTTTTGACATCACAAAAAGGAGCAAATAATTGAGAAGCAAATGACATATAAAAAATATCACATAAAGAAAAAATAGATATAGGAACAATCAAAATAAATTAAAAAGAAGAAGCAAGATAGAAAAAGGACCACCCTGATTAGGTGGAGGAGGTGGTAGTGGTAGCTGAAAGAAATTATGAATGGAAGCAAACTGCTCCCCTAATCAGGACATATCCTAATAATACTGCTACTGTTGCTTGGCTTGGTAGGCATAAAGTGAGCTAAGTCTTGGGCATGCTGCTACTCCTACGCGGCTACATAGGAGTTAAACCTAGACTCGTACTGGTCAAACCTCTCAACCAGCTAATTTATCTAGGACTACTGGTGGATAGGGATAGGTGTAGGATAGGTGTTGGGCCTTCATTATGTTTATCTACTTCTTAATAGTGAGCCTGGCGGTGAGAGGCATTTTGATTGAAATGGAAGGAGGTATCAAAATAGAAGATTATGAAATGATTCGGTGGTATAGGAAATTAGAAGTTGTATTTGGATTCTATGAAAAAAGCTATGATGCGTCTTAAGATCAGATTGGATATTCTCTTATGTTTAGGATCTCTAATCCAGGTCAGATATGAATGGTAACAAATTAAAAGATCAGCTGCATTAAAGTTTATTTGAGCTATTATGAAGTAATTAGCAAGAGAAAAAATAAGAGTAATGTTGAGTCAATCACAAGCTTTAGGAATGATAGAGTTTTTAAGTATGTGCTGAATGATGTGGGCATCCTAAACTAGTGCTAACCTAGGTAATGTGGAACTTACTATTGGATTTCCTAAAGATGGTGTTGATAGTGGTCCAATCAAACTCATGATTTGCAGCTAAATTGTGAATTTTATCACTAGTAGTAGACATGTGTAAAAATTATGAAAGTCTTGGTAGGTAATTTCTATTGGATGCCTATTAATAAAAGATTGGAGGATAGTACCCTCACTATTCAATAAAAGGCTAACACAAAACTCAAAAAGTAGTTTAGAACAAAAGGGATAAGCAAGTGTAAGAATGAAGGTGAGAGTGCTATGAGTGAACAGAGGTAGTTCTTAAAAGCGGATGTCCTTTTGTTTTATGATTTTGGAGGGAGTGATTTGGGCATCCTTATATTTGTTGTAGGCATCTTCATTAGCTGACTCAATAAATATTAGATTGACTTGACATAGGAGGAACTTCCAATAATTGATCGAGACTGCTTGCCTCCATCCATTACAAAGATTTAGATCTTAAGTGAGAGGGAAGAAGTATTGGAAATATTTGAGCGAAGAAGAAAGGTTAAATTCAGGTTGTTTATATAGAATCAGCTAGATCGTAAAGGATGATAGTGATATCATCCAGGACAATTAGGTGCAATCAATTCATCTAGATGATTAGTAAAAAAAGTTGGTCATATCATCTAGAATGATACGATATTATACAGGACAATTAGACAGATGGAAAACATCCCGAGGAGTCAGCCTGTACGATCTTTGACTTATTACATCATACAAAATAAACATACAGACTTCATTGAAATCATCCATCCTTTTTTTCCATGTGGATCGTACATGATGAAATGAAAGTTTTCTAGTATGATCACCAATAATTGATTCAGTTTAGCCATTGGATGTGTAATGATTGGTGATTGGAATTTCTATTAAGTTTGTATAGAACGATGTGCATCATCCTAGATGATGTAAGTAAAAATTAAAAAATTCAAGAGATAGAATGTGATGATCAAGAGGTTTTCAAAATAAAAATAGAAATATAAAAAATATAAAATAAAAATAATCCAAAATCAGTCATAAATAAAAATTTAAATAAATTTAAAAAAATGATCAACTCCAATAAATGATAAATTTTCCTTGTAAGTAGGTTTAAAATTAGTAAGAAAGGAATAGACAATACTAAAATCTAGAAATAGTAGAAAACCGATCTTATTAACCCTAGCTCGGACTCCTTATAGGTCAAAGTTCTTTTTTGAAAAAAATCTAATTCAGAAAAGAAATTAGATAGGAAAAGTGATCTTTTCAAACATCGTTTCACAATAATATCTGATAGAATAATATTGCAGAGCAATTAACAAAAAATTATGATTTTCAAATTTAAGTGTTTAAAGATATCAACCGTCTTATAAATTTTTCTAAAATTTAAAGATTTGGAAAGAAGGAAGTTTATTTTTTTTGTGAGCTCATTTTGTGTTGCCTTTTAAATTATTTGGTGCACTTTGCACATATTTTAATTTTTGATACACTTTATGTGTCTTGTAATTATTTGACAATCATTGTGCATCTTTTTAATTTTGTCCTCATTTTGTGCCTCTTATCATTTTTATAAGCTTGATTCCTTTCAAAACCTTTAAAAACTAACTTTCTATGATTAAGCAAAGAAAAACTCACTTTCTAATATATGGAAGAGTAAACTATAAATAGAATTATATACATATTATAAATGTAACAACTTGATTAAACAAAACATGAAAGCGGTTCATTGACTTGAAACATTATTTATATGAGATAAATTACTATAGGAAGAAAAAATAGATCTCTATTTCAAAGTCTAACTTTTAATTTGAAATAGATCTTGATTCAAGTAAAAAATACACCACTAAAGGATTAGAGGAAGAGTGACAGTAATCATATTTTCTTCTTTTAACTATTTTAGAGGAGTTAAACACTTCTTACTAATTTCTAAAGACAAAAGCAAGGAAAAAATGTCATTTAAAAATTTAATATCAAAAGTGAGCATTGATCTGATTCTTTAAAATACTAAGGAAAAAATAATTGAAAAAAAATATAAACAAAAACATACATACAAATAAAATTTAAAAAAAACATCACAAATAGAAAGCATCGATTTCAAGAACTAATATTTATTACACCTAATCTAGTTCTTAAGATGCTGAAAGTTTCAAAGGCTAATGATTTTGTAAATATATCAGTAAGTTGGATTTCAGTGGTTACATGGTATAGCTCTATATCTTCTTTGGTAACATAATCTCTGATGAAATGGTACCTTATGTTTATATGCTTGGTCATGGAGTATTGGATTAGATTCTTTGAAATATAGATGACACTAATATTATCACATAAGATTAGAATTATGCCAGTTGGTAGTCCTAAATCTAGAATTTGTTGCTTTAACCAAAGGATCTAGGTCATATAACTTCATAAGGCTATGTACTCAACTGCAGCAGTAAACATGGCAACTGAGTTCTGTATTTTACTATACTAGGAGACAAAGGACTATCATATAAATTAACATGTTCCAGAAGTGTCTTTTCTATGAACTCAGCATACTACAAAATCTGAATCTAAATATACTATGATTTTAAATGAGGTGCTATACATAGGATACCAAATTCCTAAGTCTTAAGTTTTTAATACAAATCTATGAATTCTCTTAACAGCAGTCAAGTGGGACTCTTGGATCAGCCTAAAATCTAGCATAGAGAAATACTAAACATAATATCAGGTATTCTAGCAGTCAAGTAAAGAAGTGATTTAATTATTCCTCTATATTTCTTTTGATCAGCAAATTTTCCATTTGAATCTTTATTTATCTGAATAATGGAACTCATGGGAGTGTTAATTGGCTTGGCTTTATCCATTTCATATTTCTTAAGAATATCCTTAATATATTTTGATTGGCTATGGAAAATTTCTTCATCCTTTTACCTTATGCTGCTGAATCCCATCATAGTTATCTCAAATTCCTTACTCATTATTTTTGAAAATTCATCACAAAGACTTTTTTTAAAAGATCCAAATAGAATATCATCAACATAAATTTGAATAATGAGTGATTCATCTCCTACCTTTTTTAGAAGCAAGGTGGTTTCAACGCTCCCCTTAATAAATATTCATTCAAGTAGAAATGTGCTAAAGCTTTCATACCATATCTTGGTGTTCATTCTAGTCCATATAATACTTTTTCTAATTTGAACACATGAATAAGAAATTATGAATCTTCAAAGCATGGGGGGTTGTTCAACATACAAATCTTTTTTTCTTATCTCATTCATAAAGACACATTTGATATCCATTTGGTACAATTTGAATCCCTTAAAGAAATTAAAGGCTAGTAGCACACTAATGGCTTCCATTCTAGCTATAGGGGCAAAAGTCTCTTCAAAATTAATTCCTTCTATATGATTGTACCCCATAGCCATTAATATTGCTTTCTTTCTAACTACTACACCAAAATCATTCATTCTATTTTTGAAAACTCATTTAGTTCCAACCATACTCTTATCCTTATGTATTTCAACAAGTTTCCAAATATCATTCTTCATAAATTGATTTTACTCTTCTTGTGACTAGGATAAAAATTCATTAGATGGGCTTGATTTATGTTGCTGGGTTTATTCATTAAAATGAAAGTAGAGTGGTTTACTTCTTTTCTAAGTCCATACCTAGTTCAAACACCTTTAGATGAGTCTCCTAAGATTAGTTCTTTAGGATGATTTGAAAAATATTTCTATTCTCTAGGTAGTGTATTTTTAGTTTCTACCCTTTCCTCTAGAGTGGTTGATTCTAATCCTTAAGTAATTTCTATAATATCTTCTTCTTCTTCTTCTTCTTATACCCTAGACCCTCCAAAAATATTAGATTCATCAAATACAGTATGAGTGGTCTCCTCTATTACTAGTATTATTTTATTAAAAACTTTATAAGATTTCCCAATATTTGAGTAACCTAGGAATACTCCTTCATCATATTTGAGGTCAAAATTTTCTAGTAATGATTTCCCATTATTAAAAATGAATACTTTACAACCAAAGACATGAACGTGAGAGAGGTTGGGTGTCCTACCCTTAAGAATTTTATAGGGTGTCTAGTTCAGCTTGGATATAATATTTGTCCTATTAAAATATAACAAGACGTATTCACCGCTCTTTCCAAAAGCATTTAGGAAGTGAGTATTCAGTTAACTTTACTTTAGTGGCTTCTACCAGGGTTCTATTTTTCTTTTAGTAACCCCATTCTACTGAGGGGTTCTAAGAGCTGAAAAAAGGTGATCTATCCCTTGCTCCTTATAGTAATATTTAATTTTTCCATTCTCAAATTCTCCACCATAATTACTATAAATTGTTAGAATTTTACAACCTAGCTTTCTTTGAATCCAAGTGGAGAATGATCTAAATTCCTCGAATGATTCACTTTTATGAGATAGGAATCTAACCCAAGTAAACCTCAAATAATCATCAACATCACATATCCAAAGACTTTCCCTCCTAGGCTTGTAGTGCTGATAATCTAAAGAGATCCGTGTGAAGGACTTCTAAGGGTTTACTAGTGTTAATGCCTTTATTGAGTGGAAGGAGAATTTAACTTATTTCCCTAATTGATAGGCATCACATATGTTATCTTTAGTAAAATCTCGTTTGGGAATTCCTCTCACTAAGTCTTTTTAGGTAATTTTTTGAAGGTCTTTCATGCTTACATGACATAATCTCCTATGCCACTACTAGGATTCATCAGCAATAAACAAAAGAAGCAGCAGATTCAACACATTTTAACTCAAGTATGTAAACATTATTAATTTTATTTTCTTGTGATATTGTATTTCCATTTAAGCTAATCGTGTAGCTTGTAGACAAAAATTTAATGCTAAATCTTTTATCACAAAACTAGCTTATGCTAACTAGGTTATATTTCAAGTCATCTACTAGTAAAATATTTTCAATAATAAATTTTTTATAGATACCAATTATACCTGACCCATCAACCTCCTAGTGATATTATCTCCAAGTATCACATTGCTTCTTGCCCTAGCCTTTAGCAAAATAAATTGATTTGCATCTCCAATCATGTGCTTTAAACATCCACTATCCATGTAACACATACTATTATGAGGCCTTCGGTGAGAGCATCCTTATAAAATCATAAGATGTTATATTTGAGAACCCAAACAAGTTTGGGTTCCATCTTATAGAAAGAATAATACAATGCATGTATGTTATACTGTGAATTTTGAAATTTTGGATTCCACACTAAATGTGTTATACGGTGAATGGTACAAGTGTGGGAGATTTGTCTTAGCATGCAACAAAAACAATTATCTAACACTAAGAAAAGGATTTAATAATCTATTTGGGTTATGGAGCCTCTTCCTAGGTTTGAATGATGCTTGCTTTGATGTTGAGTTTTGAAACTCTTCAACTGTAGGTGGTTTTGTATTTTATTTGATAGCATTTATTTTGATTTCTAAAAATTAATTTACACTTTCAGGAATTGAATTTTTAATTTTCAATGCCTCCATATTATATAATTTAGATGCAAGAGTTTCTAATCTCTTGTTTGAATTTTCTAATTTAATATATAATATTTTCAAGGAATCATTCTCAGTAGTTAATTTAGAATAATTTTAAAATATCAAATTCATCTAACAAAGCCATACGATTTCTATCCAGAGTTTAATGTTCTTTCCTTAGGCATTCAAGCTCTTTCTGCATAATTAGAAAGTCAGATTTAAGGCTAGTATGTCATTTTTTAAGCTTCCTATACAATATGAATTTTTTTAGAAACTAAATAATTTATCATAAGTAAGATCACATACCTCCTCTTGATCAAAATAATCAAGATGATCATCTGCCTATAAGCATATGTTAGTTATCTCCTCTTTTGCTTGAATTTCAGAAGTGTCTGATGTTGAGTCTACGTCAAAAGCTTTTTGAGTCATTTGCTTACCCTTCTTGAATTTGTCTTTTTCTTCACGCTTCTCTTTACTTTGATGAGCTTTAAGAGTTGGGTAACCACACTTCAGGTGCCTTGGCTTCCTGCATTCAAAGTACATAATATCAGAAGAAATTTTTAAAATTTCTACCATTCTTACCTTTATTCCATTATTGATGACATTTTTGTTTTATCATTAAAAAGCTCTTGAATTACATAGTCATCGGTGCAATATCATTATCATCTTATCTAAAAGGTCATTGTCAGAATTATTAGCCTTTAAGACTAAAATTTTCTCTTTTCACTTGTATCAAGCTGCCTTTGACTCAGTCCTTGCTCGTTGGCAATAAGTCGCCCAAGTAAGTTATCAATGGAATAAACATTTATATCTTTAGATTCAATGATGACAGTGATTTTTGCATCATAGAAAGAAGGTAAAAAATAAAGAATTTTGTTACCTTTTTAATAATTTGTAACCTCTCTCTTCCTAAGACATGCAGGAAAGTAACAATCTGAGTAAACCTAATATATATTTCAATAATTTCTTCACTAGGCTTCATACAAAAAAGTTCATAATCATGAAGAAGAATATTTAATCTATATTGTTTCACTTTTTTCTTTTAGATGTAATGCAGAGTTTATCCCAAATCTTCTTAACAATAATACAAGTGGAAACACATATGCAGTCTTCAGATTTTAAAGCATATAAAAAATAGTTCAAACATTTGGCATTTAATTTGGCTAAATCTATGTCATCTATACTCCATTCAAAAAAGTGTATTTCAATTTGAGTGACAATTAATAAAAAAAATGGTACAAAATATTGTTGGTGGAATTTTGAAAACATGTTTTTAAAAATATTAGTTTTCTTTGGGACTTAAAATTGAATTCTAAAATCGAATTGTCTCGTTAGAAAAAAGTATATCACCTCGAGAGGTGAGAATAAAATTTCATAACGGTATTCAGATTTAGAATTATGAAATTCATCTTGAATATTATGACCGGATGCTAAAGAGAACTTCATATGGCCCCGAAGGGTCAAAATGAGGTTCAATTGAGTATCCAGCTACAATATTCAAGAAGTGTGATCGTTAGGTTCACATCCAAAGCCTTATCAAAGAAAGATGTATCTCCCCGAAGGGGGAAAATATCATTCGATGATAATTCTTTGAATATGATAACAATGATCACTAATATTTTAAATTTTCCCAGAGAAATCCAATTGAGTTTTGAAAAATCAATTTTTTAAAATCAGGTGCGTGTGTGGTTCTAAATCTCCTACGAGCGCAAGCCCTCGTAGTTAATTACATCGTAAGAAAACGAGGTCTCCTACGAAAACTCTCGATTAAAATAATGGCAAAATTTCGTTAGAATTTCTAGAAGTGATATCAAAGTATGAATAGAATTATTGGAAAATCAAAAGGGAATGGATCAAAATTGAGCAGTTATTAACGGAGTCAAAGGATGAGAGGTAGGGGACACTTTGAGATTCCAGAACCATCCGGAAGTGTCCCAACTTAATCTAAGTGTTGGGCTTTATGTTTTAGGATTGAAATGAAGCTTTAATTAGAGTTAAGTATTTTATTAGAAATTTGGGACTATATTCCCGAAATTTGGGGTCTTATAATCAAAGATCTGCCCCGGATCCTAAATCTATTTTGGACACTGGACCACAGTCGTCCGATCCTAACTAATGCAGTGCAAGGTCTGGACTTACCCCGGCCTGGATTGGGGAGCCAGCTAACCACCTAATCGATTTAAAATACATGAATCTGGTCTTTTTATGAAAGAATGGTAGGGACGTTGTAATTAAAGTTTTGGAGAGTCGGGGCCGACATCTAGAGATTTTCCTAATTGGCCCCTTTGACACATGTTGGGTGCAAAAATGCTAAACTGGTGCAATTAAAATTTTGACTCTTTTAGTTTGTATCTAATGCAATGCATGCTAGTTAACAACTTCCAATCAAGTATGCTTGAAATTTTAAAAACAGGCTTATAAAATAGTTTTTTAGAAGACTGGACTTCCCCAGGTCCGGCACCTCGTCCTCATAGGTCAGACTATCCGGACTCTACCCGCAGGCGGGGAAGGGTCTAAAGCAAGGAAAGAGTGATGCAAAAATATGTATGCGACCCCGGGGACGATCCCCGGCTAATTCCCTAGATTCGTTATCTTTCTATGTTGTTTAGACTCACTAAAATTTTAGACTTTTAAAATTATGAGTAGAAAAGTTTCACACCCTCACGAGCCTCACGTATCCAGGCGAAAAAACAAAGAGCGGCATGCAATCGCCAAAAAAACTAGTAAAAACAAGTAATCCTAGAGGCAATCAAATCATCACATCAAATATAAATTAATTAATAAATGTCCATAGGCAGAATTGCCTTGCTTATTACAAACCAGAATATTGCAGAAAGTAAAGTGGCCGGGCACCACTGACAACAACCCGGATTCTAAACCTAGTAACGACGCAAGTTATTTTGAGTGGGATACTCTCAATCTTCAAATCTTCAAATCTTCAATTTCATTCTTCTTTGGACTCCTTTTCTTCAATCTTCTTGGAATCTTCGTAGTGGATTACCCAAATGGACAAGAGGGCACTTCCCTCTAAGGGGAAGGCCACTCTTTCCTCTTTGGGTAAGGAAGAGGTATGATCCAAATTTGGATTTCCAAATGGAAAAGGAGTGTTCCCTAAAGGGGTATCCTTTCCTCTTTGGAATCCAAGCTTTGGATCTATGTATCCCAACTCAAAATCAACTTTCACAACACTTGACACTTACACAAATTACATTGATATCAAAATAAAAGATCTAGACTCACCTGCAGGGTTATCCTAAGCAATTAATATATATAAAGCAGTTATTCCCAAGCAGTTGTATATGAGCAGAAAAGAAATTAAACACACTGGCCACGCTCTTTTTATGATTTGGGGGCTTTAGCAGCTGAAGCACCTGTGCAAAGAGTTTATAATATTTATGCATTTTTTGATTTGCCCCCTTTTTATATTGCCCTGCATGAGCGTGGCCACCTGCAGAAAACTATGTCAACATCCAGATCGTACCTAACCTAAGGGTAATCTAGTCGCCAAACACATCAATCCATCCACAGAGTACAGAAAAAGTAAGCAGACACAGCAAAGCAATTTCATCCACAACATGCAGTGAAAACTACGAAAAACCCGGCACACAGCAGTAAAGTAAACACCGGCCTAACCTAGATCTAGAGTTGGTTGTCCTAGCACATCATCTAAAGTGTGTGAGAAAGGTCGTGTGGCTGGGGTAGATCCTAAAGTGGGTTATTAATTGAAGTTGTCTAAAAGTCTGGGTTTGTTAAGGCTTAAAAGGGGAATTTGAATTAAAATTTAAGTATTAATGAATTAAGAATTTTAATTAAACATGTTTTAAAAGTTAATTGATTACTACCTTTGTTTCACACTGAGGCCGTGAAGTTTATTTCACCTTCCTTGGGGCTAAGCTAATAGCCTCGTAGGCCTGGGTTACCCAGTAGCAATCGGGTTTGATTAAGTTATTTAAATTGGTTGGAACTAAAAGAGTGGATTAATATTAAAATGAGTTAGTTACTGATTTTAAAAGCTTGATTAATTTAAGTTTGCCATTAATTGATTCGTGGCGTTGTGCCACCAGGCTCGAGGAACCAGCCTCCTTAGGACACTTAGCCCCGCAGCCCGGAGTAGTCCAGCCGATAAACCAAATTAATGTAATTGAATTAGAGATTTTTAAAAAATATTAAATAATTAAAAAAAAAATTAATCCATTTTAAGGTTTGACACCCTTTAGAATTCATTCGTGGCGTTGTGCCACCAGGCTCGAGGAACCAGCCTCCTTAGGACACTTAGCCCCGCAGCCCGGAGTAGTCCAGCCAATAAACTTCAACTTTAGGGTGGTTGTTGTGTTTTAAAGGATTTGTTAAATGTTTTAAGCATTAAACCAATATTTTCTGAGTTTTAGAATGGTTTGAGCCTTATGAATTTTTAGAATATTTTAATAATTTAATTAAAGGGGTCAAAAGTTGAATTCTTTTATTAAGCTCAAATTCTAGAAAGTTTGTATTTTATCAAAATACTAGGCTTAATTATGAGTTGTTAGACATGTGGCACATTCAATTTTGAGTTTTCTATCAAAAGTTATGATTTTTAGAAGTTTGGATATTTATGAAAATTTTCAATTATTCCAATTAAAGACTATTCTAGTGATTTGGGCCTAAATGGATCTCAAACTCCTTGAAATCTCTCCCAAAGATCAGAGGTGATCCAAGGGGAGATTATCAAGCATTAAATTAATTCTTGGGATTTTTAATGATTATTAATTAATTAATATTAATTAAACATTGAATTTTACTTAAAATTAAATTAAGACTTAATTTGATGCCCAATCAAGGGGCTTTTAATTCTCATGGGTTAAGGGTTCAACACTGATTAATATGAAGTATTAAACTTAAATTTTGGGTTTAAAAGGGATTTATTAGAATTTAATTAAGGCTAGGGGGCAATTCTAGCAAGGGCAAGCTATGGCTCCTAATTGGTGAACCAAATGGACTCCAAATCTGATGAAATTTGGACCATGGGGTCACATGATCCCAAGGCCTGAACACACCAAATTTGGGCTCAATTGGGATACTTTAAGGTGGCTAACTAAGCCACCTAAGGTGAGCTCTAAGTCACCTTCAAAAAATCCTAGGGAGCTATCCTAAGGTTGGATTGGGGCAAAGTCAGTGGCCCTAAACTCCATATCCTAAGCATAATCAACACACAAAAAACCAGATCCTAATTCTCATTGGATAGGCTTAAATCCCAATTTGAATTTAAGGGTCAACCCATGACCCTTAAACTCAAAATTGGGGGAAAGTGCCCTTAGACCTTTAAAACAGGGGAGAAAAAATTTGGACATGTCAAAGACATGCCCAAATTCAATCTCCCAAAGTTCCATGCCCTGGAGACTTAACTACAAACAGTAATTGCATAAATTGAAATAATACCATTAATGAAATTAAACTTAACACGCATGCAATTAGGGCCTGGAACCATAGGGCTTTTGAAGATCTCCCTGAGACCTTTCCAATGAGCCTAAGAACACCTAATTTGGTCAAGTGTGCAGGGAGATATGGATTTTTGAAGTTCCCTTGATTTTCTGGAATTATTAATCCAGCCATTATACAGTCAGCCGCGCTTTACACGCGGCGCGTCCCGATTGGCTGGGCAATCATTGGCGCTGACTGGGTAACGGTCGGATTAATCGTAGCCGTCGGATGGCGGATCGAACGGCTGGGATTAAACGCGCTCCGGGACCGCGGGATCTAATCCGAGCCGT
Source organism: Dendrobium nobile (assembly GCA_022539455.1). Lineage (NCBI taxonomy): Eukaryota > Viridiplantae > Streptophyta > Magnoliopsida > Asparagales > Orchidaceae > Dendrobium > Dendrobium nobile. The sequence continues at coordinate 18,128,932 of CM039724.1, read as the reverse complement.
TGATCGAAATCAACGGCTGAGATTTCGTCTTCAACCTCCGCCTTTGCCCGAAGCCGTGAACATTCTCCGGCGTGATCCGAGCAATCGCACCGGCGAACTTCGACGAAATTTCACAGGAAGGATCAGGGGGGTGGAAACCTTCAATCCAACGGTGGAAATCCGTTGGGGTGAAGGTTTCCTTCACACTTGACCGGACTACCTAGCTAGGGAGCTCGGGATGAAGGAATTACCGCAGAGAAAGTCTCAACGAATGAGCTTCTCTATCTGGGAGCTTCAGGAGACGAAGGCGAGCAGGTTTCCTTCAGAGGCCGCGATTGGAGAACGGCTGGAGGTATGACTTCGAGCGGGACGCCGAAGCCTTTCGCCGGAGTTCGCTCGAAGCGATGGAAGGGACGGTCTGGGAGCTCGAAGGAAGGTGCTGGGAGATCGAGGAAGCTCTGGGGAACCGTTCGAAAACTCTGGGATCGTCTGGCGAGCCTTGGGGAGCACCACCCTATTCAGCCTCCTCCCGCGAGCTCGGACGGCCAGGATTGAAGTGGAGGAGGTCGCGGATTGATGCCAAGTGGAAAGGGGCACCATTCCAGAGAGCTCGTGAGCCTCAAGCCGGCGAGCCACAGCCTTTGGAAGGCTTTCGGTCTGGGGGGACCACCGGAGCTTGCTCTCCATTGGCTCCGACCGCCGCCGGCCATGGTCTGGGTCGGATTGACCAGGGAAGGCCGATGGGGACATGCTGGAGCCAATTGTGGAGTCAAATTGGCCTGGGGAAGCTGGGATCGATCTGGTGGCTCGGTTGGGCTCGGACCTGCTTGGTTTGAGTCGAATTGAGCCCGATTCAGGTCAGACCAGACCCTGGGTTTGGTATGGGAGGCAGGTCTGGGTCTGGTGCACCCAATGCAAGTGGCAATTGGGTCCAATTTGATCTGTGTCAAAGGTTGGCTCGGGTTGATCCAAATCTGCTCGGTTTGGGTCGATTTGGGCTCAACCCAGGTCAGGCCAGACCCTGGGCTTGAAGTGGGAAGTGGGTCTGGGTCTGGTGCACCCAATGCAAGTGGCAATTGGGTCCAATCTGATCTGTGTCAAAGGTTGGCTCGGGTCCAAGTGTTTTTGGCTACTTTGGGTTAGCCTAACTATTGACCCAAGCTAGCCCAAGGCATGGGCTGGCTGGAGGAGGTGTATTGGACCTAGGGCCACCTATGGGAGGTGTTGGCCAGGTTCAATTGGATTTAGGCTGAGAGTTGGCCCAATCCCAAGAGCTATTAGGCACTTTGGGCTAGCCTAACTCTTGACCTAAATGAGCCCAAGGATTGGGCTGGTCAAGGAAGGTGTATTGGGTCAATGGGAACCCAATGGCACCTTGATTTGGATTCAATTTGATTAAGATCAAAAGATGGCTCAAAGGAGGTCTCTCTTGGGTCACTTGGGTCAAGCCATAAGGCTAACCCAGGTAGGCCCAAGGCTTGGGTGACCAAGAGGGGTCTCTTGGGTACCCAAGGGTTCATCCCATACATTCAAAGGACTTGGAATGGAGTAGATTCAAAATTTTGAAAGGGGAGGGGTGTATGAGTCCATGGGTCAAACTTGGTTGACTTGGTCAACCAGGTTGACCCAAGGTCTGGATTTGAGTTCAACAAGTTGAGTTTGATATTTGAAATTCATTGGAAATGGTTTCAAAGAGTTTGGAATTGATTTGAATTGAAATAGCCATTTGAAATCTCATAAGGGTATTTTAGTCAATTTTGGCCCATTGGTCAACTAGAGCCAAAAATGATTCTGAAAGATGCAGTTTACTGCTCAATGGGTTAAAATCAAGAGTCTGGAAGTGATTGGAAGCTTGGATAAGGGTTCCAAGGTCAAGATCTCAAAGGGGTTAGGTTCAATGGCATAGGCTGTAAATATTTGAAGGTTTTACAGCCTTTGGATTTTAATTCAGATTCTGGGGTTAGAGACCTCAAAATGAGCTAAAAGTTGGAGAGTAACCTCTAGAGACATGTCTTATCACTTTACAAGTGATAGACCTTGAATCAGAGACCATTTGAGTGGGTTTTGAAATGTTTGAAAAATCTCTAAAAAGGGTCTTTAGGACAAGGCCTTGAGACTTAGGATTTGAGTCTGGATTTCTGGATTTGGAATAGATTTTAAGTTGGAATGATTAGTATTGAAGTATCCAAATCATTTACAATCATGTGGTGATTGTTAATGAATGGATGAGGCCAAAGCTAGATTGAAGCTTGGATCAAAGCCTAGGTTAAAATTTGGATTCTCAAGTGAATTGAGTCAAAGTTTGAATATGTTTGAAATTTGAATTAATTTGAATTTGAATTGGATGGAGTTTGAGATTTAAATTGATCACAGTTAGGGATCAAATTAAAATTGGAGTGGATTAAATACAGGAATTGATTTAAAATTGAGGTTGATCAAGGGTGGAGATTGATTTGAAGTTGGAGTGATCTTAAGGTATAGAAGAATTCTAAGATTCAGGATTTAAGGGAATCCTAGGCTCTAGAATAGGCTCTAAGGTCTTGGATCTAGAAGGATCCTAAGGTCTAGAGTGGATCCTAGGGTCTAGGATTAAATCTGGGTTCTGGATGGGTCTTAGTGGCCTCATACAAAAATGAGGTCAACAAATATTCATCATGAACTAACATCCACAAGTGATATTTAATTGATTACAAAAAGGTGGATATGCAAGTTTTTTAAAAATCAAAGGAATATTATTAAAAAGAGATTATCTAGTGATTGAATATCCTTCCACAGTGTTATGATTACCAAAGTTATCCATAGATCTTTTTCAAAAGTTTTCAAAAACTTAATTTATGAATCTTACTTTGATACATCTTGAAAGTTCATGAGGGTTGTTTAACCAATATGAACTAGCCTAAGGATAACCAGGGGGGATGAATTAAAAATTACTTAAGGCAAAAAGAAAAATTTTTTGAAATCTTTTTTATATTTTAAAATAAATAATTTATGCGAAAGTAAAACTAATTTCATAATAGCAAAAATCAAAGATTTCAAAGACAAAACCAATCACAGAAAAATTTGAAAATTAAATATGAAAAAGAAAATAGAAAGAACACATCAGATTTAAAGTGGTTCTGTCAACTTAACCTACGTCCACTCCTAGAAACTCCTTTCCAAGTATCACAATAAAAGTATTCTCTCTCCTTTTTCCCACACAGCAAGGCGGAGAAGTCCTTACAAAATCTTTCCATCGACCTGTGAGGCAGAGTACTTTAAATCCTTCTACTTCCTCCTGAAGTAGGTAGAGAACTTAAAAATCCTTTTAATCCTTCCTAGAGTAGGCAAAGAACCTAGAAATTCTTTTACTCCCTCCTAGAATAGATAGAGAACCTTGGATCTGATGATGATTAAAGTCTCCCTAGATCCACCAAGGAACTAAGGAAGAAGCCTAAAGAAGTGGTAGAAACCTTGCTTGGAGAAACCTTTATGAATCCCACATAACTTCCCCTCATAGGAATCTCTCTCTCAAAGCTCTCCTCTCTTCCTTTTCTAAGCTCTCCCTTAAGTCAACCCAACAGTAAAAGATTATCTCAAGGATAATATAAGATGTTAAATAGAGAGCCATAAAAAAGCCCTAATTTTAAATCTAGCGACACTGATCATCTAATATGATTATACAACCGTCCTATATAATTAGATCAAAAATACTAATTTAGCCAGTATGAATTGCATTGCCATGTATGATTAGTTCAAGATAAATAGATGGGTTACCCAAGATAATTAGAATATAGTCCTGGATGATTTGTATAAAATTAGTGAACTTATTTTAGTATGATACTCGATGATGCCTTATCATCCCATGCAATTCTCTATCATCTAGTATGAGAAGGGTCAATCATCCTGGTTAACTAGTTGAAAAACTATTGTATTCATCGGTATGATAGGTGGCGATGCCATATCATCCCATGCATGTTCTCTATTATCCATGATGATCATCAATAATCATCCTGAACAATCGAATCATATCAAATTTTTCATGGACTTCTTGACCCTAATCTTCTTGATCTTGAGATAATTTGTATAACAAGTGAACTTATGAACCTGAAAGATTAGTAAGCAGGGCAAAATAAATAGATATATAATAATAGCAATATCAAAGAAAAAATAATGTTTGTTAACATCACAATTATTGTACTTGGGACAATATTTGTAACATTGAGACCCATTCGAAACCTTCCAATGATATCCATTGCCTATGTTATGACTTTTTGACCAATAACATACACTTTCCTGGACCCAATTTGACTGAGGGTTGACCAAGGGTCAAAATAACCAAAATGCCCTTTAAGGGGTTTTTGGTCTTTTCCCCAAAATTAAACATGGTCTTCCCATATCAATTTTCGAAACCTATCCCAATGGATCCTAGATACTATTTGGAATCCATTGGACCCAAACTTAAGTCTTGGTTTGACCTTGTTGACCAAATCAACCAAGGTTGCCCAAAATACCCCTTAAGGTTTCAAATGTCAATTTCAATCCAAATTACCTCACCAATGCATGGGACAGCCTCCATTAATATCAAAACACTCTTTTGTCTTTATTTGATTCAAACTCAACCGATGATTTGACCAGGTTGACCATGTTAATCATAGTTGACCAAATTAACTCTTAACCAACACTATTGTCAATTTTGATGCTTGAATCCATTTCAAGTCAAATAAACCCTCCAAAATCACTCAATTTGACATTCCAAATATTTCTAATGATTTTCAAGTAAAATCTCCCTAGGTTTGACTTGTTCAACCCATTTGGAGGTGTTAAAACCCTATCCAATTTCATTTATTTGCTCAAAACTCCTATCCCTTGACTCCAAATCTCATGGAATAATTTCCTATAGCTCCCTAGACCTTCTCAAGACCTATCCCAATCACCATTGATTGGTTAATAGGTCAAAAAGTCATCAACCCACTTTGCCTTTGAACCCTTGAGAAAGAGGCCAATTTATGGCCACATTACCAAGCCACCTTGGAAATCCATGTCTTGATCTACAAACTGCTTAAACATGCTAGACCATTTCCTTATCTAAAAGACCTCAAACCAGCTCTTCGAGCCAAGCTAAGCATTGGTTTACCCAAATGGGGGAAAATGGTGTGGCCCCCCTCCTCGTGGACAAAGAGAGATCCTTCTGAACTCTAACCCCCTCTTTTGATTTTTAGTAGCCTTGGGGACACTTGTTACTGATCCAATCCCCCCCAAATTAAATCTCAACCATCTAATCCAAAAGCCAAGTGTAAAGTGGGGGAAAACTTGACCTAAGGGTTGATTCTTCATTTTTCACTCTCCCCCAACTCTCCAACAACCTCCACTCTAAGAAAAAACCCATCTCCATCTTCTCCAGCTATTTCCAAGGCCTTCCCAAGCTTCACTACACCATTTTAGTGAGATAAACTTATCTCTCTTTAGCAACTTCAAATCCAGCTGTCAAAAGCTCTTGGAGTCATCAATAAACTTATAGAGGACATCATCAGGAATAACATGGGTTAAAGATCTAAAATATCTGCTTGCTAGATTATAAGAATTTCTCATTTTAAGTAGAACTTAAATTTAAAAGTACAAAAAATCTATAAATCATGGAGCCTGGAAACATTAGGCATTACAAGATAATTTCCCTTCAAGCTTTGTTTCAAATTTTGTTAGATTTGGATGGGTATTTTTAAAGTTATAAGAATTTGAATTTTTAGCTCTTTTTTGAACTAAAATTGGCTGATTAATCACAACTATCCAATTTTTCTCTCAACAAGAGTAGACTGCTCAGAACTAGCATGACTGTGCATTATCTCTGCATGGATTTAATTGCATGTTAATTTGAACTGCATGTGCCTATATGGTAGCATCTCAGCCATTGGTTCATTCCACTATTGAATCAATGGCCTTGATGGAGCGCCGATGTGGATTAATGGCAAATCATATTTTGCCATGCATCAGCATGCTACGTACGGTTGTTATTTTGATACCAATCATTGGTAATGATTGGCACCGATGGCTAATGATTGAAATTGGATTAAACAATATCCAAAATGCTTATAAACTTTAAATATTCATAATGAATTGAATTTTTCAGCAAATTGGATGTTCTTGGTTTCACCAGAAAGAAACTTTAATGCAATATTTATTAAAATTAAAATTGAGCCAATTTGGTCACTATACTGTGAGATATTACTTTATTGGAAATTTGTTTTTGATTTTCTCACAATATAGTGGTTAATTAGGTTACAAATTCTGGTGAAGAATTTTGGTTATCTTAGTCATATTTTGTAATTTTCTTAAGATCAGATACCCAATAGATTGCTTAGATATGAATTTTCAAATTAATGGGTTCATTTTGGATCCAAAACTTTGAAAATTCATAACTCTTGAAGTCTTTAGAATTAGGGTGCATAATGTTTGTGGTGTGATTGCATATGTACCAGGGTTAAACAAAATTTTAAGCCCAATTAAACTCTATTGACACCTAGGAAAATAATTAAGGATGTAGTCGAGATGACTTAGAAAATTCTTAGGAAATTTTACAAACACCCAATAGGATTGAAACTTGGCAAACTCAAATATAGTGACATCTTGTATCATAAGTTTCAATTTGATTAAATTTAGAGTCCTTTGGGTCCAAAAATTAAACATGTCAAAATTCAACCCTTTTAGGGACTTAGAAAAATAAAAATATTATAATAAATCTAATTTAAATCCAAAAAATACAATTAATAGATCATACATACCATAATTTAGTCTTCGACCTAGGAAAAATAAAATCTTTCATCATGAGCCCTCTAATTTGTACTTAATTTGACTTTTTGTAAAAAGGTAATAACTAATTATTTTAATTAATTATAAATTATTAAAATTTAAAATAATTTGCAAACACTTGGAAACACTCCTATAGGTCATCCCTAACCTTTGGGGGTGATTCCACAAAGTTTGGATCAAAATAATCAAAACCTTTCTAAATAGCTAATTTTAAAAATAATTAATTAACCAAACTTTGAAATATAATAACTAATTGTAGAAAATTCCAAATTAACCAAACTTAGTGTCATTCAACTCCATTTAGGATCTAGTATTTTGCAAAAATGTTAAACTTCCAAAGTTTGGTCAAAGTCAAAAATCAACTTTACGATCAATCGTAGTTTAAAACCTGGTCAAAACTTAAAAAAAATCATTCTTTTTCATAAAAAAACTCCAAATTAACCAAACTAATGGTCTGACTACTAATCATAAGGTCTATTATTTATTGAAAGTCTAAAACCTTTAAAATTAACTTTAATTTAAAAAGTCAACTTTTGGACCCTTAATAAATGATATTAATAATTCTTAAAATCTAGTAATCTATTAAAATTCCAAAAAATTTCATTTTGTTAATAAAAATACTCAGCAAACATTTTAATATACAATAACCACTCGAGGGATAAGGTTTATAGGATGGACTACTATGGGCTGTGGGGTTATGTGTTCCTCGAACCTTGTAGCACTATGCTATGAACCAGTTGATAGAAAACTTGAATTAATTTAACCTTTGAAATTAGCCACTAATCAAATTAATTTAAACAAATTAACTCTTTAATATTTAAATAATTAAACTCATTCAATCAATCAATCCCTAAAACCTATCTTCAATTAAGCTGTAACATATTAAACTTTAGTCTTAAATATAAATATTTCCTTCGACCTTTAACAAAGTCAAGCATTAGAAAACTTTAACAAAAAACCCAGCTTAGGATCTAACCTAGCCTAATAACCTTTTATACACACTTTAGATGGATTGTTAGGACAACCTACTCTAGTTTAGGCTAGGTCGGTGTTAACTTTACTACTGTGTGCCTAATTTTCTGAGATTTCATTGCATGTTATGATTGAAATATTTGATGTGAATGTTTATTTACTTTTGATGTACTCTATGAATTGATAAAGTGATGGATGATATCTTACTCTTAGGTTAGGATCGTTTTGGTTACTCGCTAAGTTTTATGCATGTGGTCGTGCTCATGTAGGACAATAAAAGGGGGTTAAAAAATAAATATAATTATTATAGATGCAACATGTGCTTTTGCTTGTTTAGCCCTAAAATAAATAAGAGCATGACCAAGTGTGGCTAGATTAAGTATTTAATTTTATTATTTATAATTGCTTCATATTGATTTATATTTAAATGCTTAAAATAATCCTAGAGGAGAGTCTAGATTTTCACATTTTATATCAATGTAATTTGTTTAAAAGTTAAGAGTTGTGAGAGAGCCTTTGAGTTTTGGATACTCAGACCCATAACTGAATTTAAAAGAGGAAAGGATACCCCTCAGGGGGATAGTCTTTTTTTATTTGGAAGCTCAATTTTGGATCAATGTACTACCCAAAGTGGGAAGAATAACCTCCCCCTCAAGGGTAGAGTTTTCTTTCCCATTTGGGTATCCAGCTATGAAAAGTCCAAGGAGCTCGAAGAGAAGAAGACCGAGGAGTTAAAGATAGAAGAGTATCCCACTCAAAGTATACTTGCATTTGTCTTAGGATTAAAATCCAGGTTTGTGGTTAGTGGTGCCTGACCATTTTTAATTTCTATAATTCTGGGTTGTAATAAATGGGGCATTTGCTTATAGACATTATTTTGAGGAATTAATTATATTTATTAATGTTTGATTTACTTTTCTAATGTATAGGATCTTGCTTACTTTTCTTAGTTTTTTGGCATATGTGTACCAATTTTATTTTAGCCTGGATGTGTAGCGGCTCGTGAGGGCACTACAAAATTTTTTCTACTCAAAATCTAGATAAAACTTTTAGATAACATAGAAACTCTAACTATCTAAGAAGTAAGCCCGGGACCATCGGGAGTTTGTATAAGCACTTTTAATGCATTATTCTTTCCTTTTGTTAAGCACCTCTCCACCTACGGGTTTTAGTAGACCACCCAACTTATGATGGTGCAGATCTGTCAAGGAGAATCTATGAAAAGTTTAGGATAATACATATTTTTAAGCCTTTTTAAAACTGCTTCATTCAATTTTAAGTATTTATCAAGTCAATTTACATGCATTGCATTAGTAAAAAATTAAACAATGGTCTAAAATTTTAATTACATTTATCTTAAGCATTTTTTTACCTTATATAAGTTAAGGGACCAATTAGGAAAAGCTATAGATGCTAGTCCTAACTCCTAGAAACAAAAACATTTAATAAAAATATCCCAACCACTCTTTCCTAAAATGATTGGACTCATAAATTTAAAATTGACTATGTGATTAGTTGGCTATCCAATCTTGATCGGGGTAAGTTTAGGTTTTGCACTTCATCAGTTAGGTTTGGATAACCATCATTTGGTTCCCAATTTAGATTTAGGATCTGGGGTAGATTCATAATCGCAAGACCCCAACATGCAAAAATGTAATTCCAAATTTTTAATAAATCAACCAACTCAAACTAAACTCTCTCATAATCCAAATTTGAAAACTCAACACTTAAATTAGGTTGAGAATTCTAAATTGTTTCAAAATCCTAAAGTGTCTCCTACTTCTCTTCCATTAACTCTATAAATAACTGTTCAAAATTCAATCCAATCCTTATTAAAACTTTAGATTCACCTCCTTTGACATCACTCCTAGAAAATCTTTAAATAAAATTTCTGTTATTATTTTAATCGAGAGTATTTTTAGGGGACTTCAATTTCCTGTGATGCAATTAACTATGATGGCTTACGCTCGTAGAAGATTTAGAACCCACATTAATTTTTCTAAACTCAATTAATATTTCTTTTGGGAAATCAAACTTATAATGATTGTCATTATCAGAATCAAATTTTTACTAACGGATGATATTTTCTCCGCTTGGGGAAATATATCATTTGTTAACATAAAGTCAAATATAAAATTAATAATCATTTCTCTTGATTATCATAGTCAGATATCTGATTAGACTTCATTTAGACCCTCTAGGGTCATTTGTGTTTCTCCCTTAAATTTGGCTACGACATTCAAGAGAAAATATACAATTTCAGGTCTAAAATTGTAAGGAGATTTTATCTCCGCCTTTCGAGGTGATATATTATTCCTAATGATCTGTTCAACTTCAAAATTGAAATTTAAATTTAATTCTTGATTTTCTCAAAAAAAAAAAAAAAAAACTTAATTTAGATTTATTTTGCACTTTTCAAGGCAAACCCACTTTTCAATACAAACAAAAAAATGACACGCCCGGTAGTACATAATCTCCCTCTCCATCTTTAATAATGAAAATTTTTTATTTTATCAGTAGCCATAACTAACTTTCCTTCTGTTAGCTACTTTACCCATTTCTTCCTTGTTTAAGCTAAGCCAACATCAAAATTTTAATTTCATGTCAAAAGAGAGGTGAGACCTTAGTAAAAGAAATTGAATTTTGACCTTCTTCCCCCGGGTTGAATGGTGGGACAGTAGTTTCAAATTAATTTTTAAAATCTCCTTACTAATTTTATGAACTCATATCTTTGAGGCTAACTCGATATATGGAGTTTTAAAATTATGAGGAGTTCCCTCGAACTTCCTTTCAATATCCCCAAGTATTCAAATTTCTAGCTTTGACATTGTGGAAGACTAAAGAGAACAACCTACTTGAATTTTCTACCCATTTTGCAAGCCTTCGGGTTTGATGAAGACCCGATCTATTGTGTTTCAAAATTTAAATAAAATTCATCATCATTTTCTAAATCAAGATATTTCCAAAATTCCTTTTCACTCTAAATCTGAAATTTACACCATCATATACTATCCTACAACATCTTCCTGTGGTATAGTTTATGTTCTGAAGATCAATTTCTCTCAAACTCATAACCAACCTTTATTTTCTATCATCATATATAGGATTAAAAATCCCATAACTCAGCATATATGATGGAATATAAGGTCCATTATGATTTTCTAAATTTCATTTCGAAGGTTCCTAATTCTAGTTCTTTTCTTCAATTTCAGAAATTCAAACATAAATCAATGGTCGGCAAGCTGCTTTTCAATTTTGAGAGAGGTTTCACATGTGAGCAGAGTGATATGGGAAATAAGATTCAGTTTACTTTGGGTTTCAATATAGTTGAGTTATCATTAAATAGGGTAAACATGCTTGATTTGAATGCTACTGAGGTTAACAGCCTTGTATTGGAATTAGTGTTGGGATCAGGGCCTGACCCCCTTAGTCGTAGTGAGAAGGAAGGAGGGTCAGAGGTCACTATTAAGGCCCCTGAAGCAAAGTCTATTTTTGAGAAAGAGACATATTCTGCTATCCCTTTCACTAGTGAGAATAAGAAGAAGAACTATCTGACGAGAGTTAGGAGAAAAATTGCTAAGTCAAGAAAGGTTATTGAAGTTAAGACCCTGACCCAAGTAGAGCCAGAGGCCATTGAGGATATACCTATTCCTGCTTCTTCTCCCCCCTCTAGGAGAGTCGCTTTCACCCCCTAGCTACTACTATTGGGGAGGAGTGGGTGGCTAGGATAGCTAGTATCCCACCATGCTTGGTTAATTACTCAACCAAAAGGACTCCTAAGGAAAAGAAACTACAAAGGACAAGAATGTTGAGAAACTTTATTCATACTTGTGCTACTTTGGAAGGGGAGACAAAGGAGTAGTATGTTAAACACTTGAAAGGAGTTATCTCCCACTATTTTAAAAAAGGGATCTTAAAGGAGGAAACTTTTGATGCTAAGAACTTGACTCTCCAGCCTATTAAAAGAAACAAGAAGTTTGTGAGACAGCCAGCAACTTTTATGTTTGTTGATGGTTATCACTTGATACCATGCCCTTCATCCTCTAAAAAAGAGGGTATAGTACTTATTGAATCTATGAGAGGCCATCATTCTATCAGCAAACTACCAGTTCCCCTATAAAAATCTCCAAATTTGGGCTCAATGGTAGTCAAGATCAAGGAAGATTTTGAATTTAAAGGGGTAGCTAAAGTCAACGATAAGAGGTTCAAGTCCCCAAAGATGAAACATGTCCCTTAGAAGATTATAAGAGTTGATGTCTCGTCACTTGTAGTTTAGCCACCTCAGTCTTCATTAGGACCTTATAGATTCCAACTCGTGTTGTTCACACTTTAGTGGACCCAACTATCTGTTCAGCTGGTCCAATTGTTGGTTCAATTAGTCCAGTTCTTAGTCAAGTTGAGCTAGTTGTATTTCCTTTGATGTTCCTATTATTGATCCACTCCATGTTGTTGTTAATGTCCCAGACACCCTTTCCCAAGTTTTGCCTAATATCCTCAGACTCACTACTCAGGGATCTAAGGACTCTACTTTACATGATGTGGAAGTGGTCACCCTCCAAGCTCTTGCACCTTTTTTTGTGGTAGATGTACCTCATTTTATAGAGAACACCACCCTTCTAACTATCGGCCTCAAGATAGTCAAAGGGGAAGAGACAGCCCAGGATGAAGACCAATACTTGATTAAGTCATTGATGGTAGAGCCTTTGACATATTATGATCTTAAGCCACAGGCCATTATTTTTAAATTACAAGATGAAGAAATTAATAATATGATATATTATAAGGGTCACTTATCTATTGATCTGGAAGTGATAGGGGATTGACCCATTAATGAGCAGTATAATAAATTAGGGAGGTTTTGAGGAAAAAAGGAGACTGAAGAAACTTTCGATCCCGAGCTGGATGATATGCTTATACATGAGGTGGTACCAGTTACTGATGTCTACATGGTTGAGACTAGGGGGTCTAGTAAGGAAACTGAGCCGAGTAAACTAAAAGTTTGTGAGGGATGTTAAAACATAAAGAATTTGCCCAAGGCTCACCAAGAGAGGGGGGAGGGGATGAATTGGTAGTTTAAAAAAATCTTAAATAAAAAGAAAATCTTTTTAATCTTTTTAAATGCTTTAAAATGACATAATAACTCTTGATGCAAAAAAAAAAATTTTCAGAATAATAATATAATTAGATATTTCAATCATAGAACAAATCACAAAAATAAAATACAGTAAAAAAGTAAAAAAGAAAGAAAACACTAAATTTATAGTAGTTCAGTCAAATCTGACCTACATCCACTTCATGGAGACTCTCTCTCAAAGTTTTGCACTAAACTAAAGTGACTCTTTTTTTGGTATCACAGTAAGGTGGAGAAGCCCTTACAAAATCTTTTCACCAGTAAGGTGAGGTAGAGAATCTTAAATCCTTTTACTCCCTCCTCGAGTAGACAGAGAACCTGGGAATCCTTTTACTCCCTCCAGGAGTAGGTAGAGAACTTAGATCTAATGCTGAAGATAATCTCCTCGGAGCTATCAAGGAACCAATGGAACAACTTGAAGAAGATGATGAACACCTTGCTTAGAGAAACCTTTGTGATTCCATCACAAACTTCCCCTCACAAGGATCTCTCTCTCTCAAGCTCTCGTCTTCCTTCTATAAGCTCCTTCTTGTATCAACTCCATAGTAAAAGATTAACCCAATGGTTAATATAATTTCTTAAATAGTGAGCCTCTAAAAGAAGTCCTAATTTTCAATTTTACATAACTGATCGTCCAAGACAATCGACATCTCATGCTTTATGACTAGTACAAAATAGCCCTATCAACTAGGATGATTCCCTTTGCTATGTATGATCAGTACATGTATTTGTATAAATTATCTAGTACAATCTTGCATTTGTATAGGATGATTAGTTAAACATACTATATTGATCATCCACTATAACATCAGAAGATGGGTGGCAATCTCTACATCATCTCAAAAATGTGTTACAAATCTGCTTCAGGGAGTATAATTTTGATGATAGCAAACACTTCTGTTTCTCTACGACTGCCTTGCCTATTAATTTTCAGGTCCACAAGATCAAACTATAGATTGAACTAGCTCAAGATTGGATAGACTAGGTCTAAGTCAGTTTGTAAACTTTTCCCTTTCTTGAGTCTATTATAAACGATGTGATTTCTGATGCTAAGTGACCTTGCACATACACACATGGGAGAACATTTCTGTCTGTTTTTAGCATTCTTTGTTTTTGGTTACATCATCTAGGATGATCCAAAAATCATCATGAATGATATGTTAAAAATAGAAACCCTAATTAAGGCATCCTGGTTAAGGTAGCCGTCATTAAGCGTATCACCTAGGATGATATTTGTATCGGCTAGGACGATAAGCTCAATTTAGAAAGAATCAGCCGCCAGATCTATTTAAGTATTATTATTTTTGGAGATCATCCAGGATATCGTCCTAGACGATGAAATATAATTATGTCTAAATTAATCTTGTTATTAAGGAAAGCAATTAAGGTTTTGATTGCTCGATCAAATCGTCCTAGACGATCTCAGGATTTACAGAGATGATAAGTTCAAAAAACCATAGTTGTTTCTAGATGTTCAACATCGGCTAGCTACAATTCAGGGCAATGCTCTAGATAATTTTCACGTATTTGAACTAATCGTCCAGGACGATCGTGAGATTGCCATGGATGATTAAGCTATTTTTGCATCGTCCAGACATCTATTCAGTGCCATTGTCTGGGTGATATTAAAGGATTTGTACTGATCATATATGATGATATAGTATTAGCCTGGATGATATAAACAAAAATCTTTTGATCATCCCAAATCGTCTGGGCTGATTGAGTGAAATTTATGCTCATCTTCCAAGACGATATTTATATCGACCTGGATGATAAAGTTAGTTTGTATAAATTAAGAGCAATTTCAGAACTCTTCTATTTAAGAGATCTTATTGTACCCAAGAAATTATCTTTTACTGTTGTCTTGACCTGAGAGAGCATAGAGGAGAGGGAGAGAAAGGAAGATAAAGAGAGGATCTTGTGAGGGGGAGTTTGTGAGGGGTTTTACAAAAGTTGCTGCTAGCAAGGATCTTAGTCATCTTCTCAGATTATCGTCCCTTATTCTTGGAGGTTCGAGAGAGGTCCACTTCAGCAATCAATAAAGGTTCTTTTCCTGCTTCAGAAGGAAGCAAAAGGAGTTGGGTTCTCTGCCTCACCAGTGTCGTTGGAAAGGAGGCTTTGTACAGGCTTCTCTACCTTGCTGTGGGAGCAAAAAGAGAGACACTGAGTTTAGTTTAATACTCGGAGGGCGCCTCCGAGGAGTGGATGTAGGTTGAGTTGACCGAACCACTATAAATTTCTATAGTTCTTTTCTACTATTTTTCCATATTTAATTTCCACATGTTAAATTTTTTTGTGGTGAATTTTGGTTTGGTTTAGATTTTGTTTTTGATTGAAAGATTTTTTAAAATAATAATTCAACCCCCCCCCCCTCTCAGTTAGCTTCAGCTAGTTCATAAGGGCTTAACATCCCTAATGAACTTTCAAGCGGTATCAGAGCGAGATTCATAAAATTGTATTTTTTGAAAACTTTTGAATTTCGATCCATGGTTAACTCTGGTAATCATAATACTGCACAAGAGTATTTTATTACCCGAGCACCTTTGTTTGACAATATTATTTTTGATTTTTGGAAAACTCGCATATCTACTTTTTAGAATTGATTGACTATCACATTTGGATGCTTGTTAAAGAAGGTTATACACATCTTTCTCGTGAAATTAATGGCATGAAAACAGAACTTTCTTTTACTAAATGGACTTTGATGAAAGAGATTTAGCATAACTTAATGCAAAAGGTTTAAACTATTTTTTCTGTGCTTTAAAATCTAAAGATTATATGCGTGTTTCAATTTATGCAATTGATAAAGAAAATTGGGATAGATTATGCAATACTATGAAGGAACCAATGAAGTTAAGCAATCTAGATTAAATATATTATTGCATGACCACAAATATTTTTTGTATAAAACCTTCTAAATCAATTTCTGACTTGTAGACTAGGTTTACTCAAATTGTCACCTCATTACATGCTTTAGGAAGAGAGCTAACTCATTATAAAAAAGTAAATAAAATTTTGAGATGCTTGCGTTCTTCTTTTGATGCTAAGATCACTACAATTTTTTAATCTAAAAATTTGAATGCTTATTCTATTAATAATTTGCCTGGATCACTCATTGCTTACGAGCAAGGGGTGAATCAAAGATATCTTGATGTAGGTGAGAAAAAGAAGAAGAAAACTTTGGTGCTGAAGGCCAACAATACGAACACTTATTCTTTCAGATATGAAAGCAATGATGTTGCCTTCATCACAAGGAAATTCAAAATCTTTCTAAGGAAGAAGCACAAGAATCATCAGAAGTGGAATAAAGGTAGGGGCAGCAAAATTTTTAAGAATTCTAATGATATGATCTGCTTTGAATGTAGAAAGCTAGGGCACGTTAAAGTTGATTGTCCTACACTTAAAGTAAACTCAAGCAAGGAGAAGGGTGAGGAGAAACCCAAGTTCAAAAAGGATAAGAAGGGGTTCCAAAAAGCATTCAGGACGGATTCAGCATCAGACTCCTATGAGACTGAAGTTGAAGAGGAGACTATAAACTTGTGCTTAATGGCGGACGATCATCTTGGTCAGTTGGACTACGAAGATGTATGTGAATTAACTTACAAATAATTATTTAAAGTTTCTAAACAAATTCATGCAACATATAGGAAACTTAAGAATTCACATACTAGTTTAAAATTGGTGTTTTTAAATGTGCAAAAAGAGCATAAAATTATACTTAAAGATCATTCTATAATCTATAGAAATCACATATCATTACTTGATGAGATTGATACATTAAACAAAAAGCATACTGAATTATATGATGCACATGATTCCTTGAAGTTATCTCATGCTAAGTTAGAAAAAGAATTTAAGAAATTAGAAAATCTCAAAGCTTTTGAAAATAACAAAATAATATTGCATGCATCACATAACTTTAAAAGGAAGCATTATTACCCAAATAGATTAAGAAATTCTTTTTTTGGTGTTATATTCCTTTTAAGTAGCATGTTAGGATACATTTCACACATTTACACTATTCACCATAGTACATATTGGATATGGAGACCCAAATTACATGATTCACAGTATAACATATATGCATTGCATTACTCTTTCCATATGAAGGGACCCAAACATGTTTGGGTCCTAAATATGATGTTTAATGATTTTGTAGGCTTGCTCTCACAAAAGGCCTCGTGAGAGCATGTGATACCAGGATAGTGAACGCTCACGACACATGACTGGAGATGCTAATCAATTCATTTCGCTGGAGGCCATGGCTGTAGGCAAGTTTACTCTTGGAGACAACACCATCAGGAAGGTAGTGGGTGCAGGTATAATTGGAAACTCCAAGAACCTTTTGATTGAAAATATTTTGCTTGTAGATGGACTGAAACACAACTTACTCAACATCACATAGCTTTGAGATAAAGGCTTCATCATAAAACTATTGGCAAATACTTGCATTATAAGCTTAAATGTTAATATTATTTTGTAGGGAAACCGAATTAATAATGTTTACATGTTTGGCTTAAATAATATTGAATGTGCTGTTTCATTTTGCTTAAAAATTGATGCTGATGATTCATGATTGTGGCACAAGAGATTAAATCATGCCAGTATGAAAATCCTTAGGAGAGTGACCCAGAAAGAGCTTGTTAGAGGTGTCCCCAAGCTTAAATTCTCAAATGACCACCTTTGTGATGCCTGCCAACTAGGGAGCAAGTTCAATCCTCTTTTCACTCCATTAAGGACATTAGCACCTCTAGATCTTTACAAGTCCTTCACATGGATTTTTTTGGATCCATTAGCTCTTCCAGCTAAGGGGGAAAAGTCTATGGATTTATGATTATCGATAACTACTCGAGGTTTACTTGGGTTAGATTTTTGTCACATAAGAATGAGTCTTTTGATGAGTTTAGATCCTTCTTCACTTGGATTCAGAAAAAGATAGGTTATGAGATGTTGACCATCCATAGTGACCATGGGTGAGACTTTAAAAATGAGAGATTTGGAGACTTCTGTAAGGATAAGGGGATTAGTCATAAGTTCTAAGCTTCTAGGACCCCTCAACAGAATGGTGTAGCTGAAAGAAAGAATCAGATCTAAGTTGAAGCTGCTAGAGCCAAGCTTACTGAGTATTCACTTCTAAAATACTTATAGGCTAAAGCACTAAACATAGCTTATTATGTGTTGAATAGGGTGAATGTTAGAGCCAAACATGATAAGACACCCTATGAGATCCTTAATGGTAGGATACCCAATCTTTCCCACCTCCATGTCTTTGATTATAAGGTTTTCATTCATTACAATGGGTAGTCACACTTATAGAAATTTGACCCAAAATCTGATGAATGAGTGTACTTAGGATATTCTAGTGTGGGGAATTCCTTTAGGGTGTTTAATAAGAGGACATTGGTGGTGGATGAGACTACTCATAAAGTATTTTATGAATCTGATCCTAAGAAGTCTAGAGTTGAGGAGGAAGATGAAGTTGGAGAGAATACCATTGGAGTTAAAAATTTGGAGAAGAGGGTAGAGCCCCAAAACACTGAAGGAGTAGGTGAGATTACCCAAGGAGTAGAAAATATAAATATGGAGGAAAGGGTAACCTATACACACCTTGCCTAGAGATTGGAGATATTCTTTGAGTTAGCCTAAAGAACTGATCTTAGGAGACCCTTCTGAAGGTGTTAGGACTAGGCATGGACTTAGAAAGGAAGTGAACCACTCTGTCTTTATCTCAATGACTGACTCACCAACATCAACCAAGCCCTGTCTGATGAGTTTTAGATTATAGCCATACATGAGGAGTTAAAATAATTTGTTAGGAATGATATTTGAGAGCTTATAGAAAGACCAAAGGGACAAAGTATAGTTGGAACCAAATGAGTCTTTAAGAATAAGCTGAATGATTTTGGAGTGGTGGCTATGAATAAGGCAAGATTGGTGGCTAAGGGGTACAACCAAATAGAAGGGATTGATTTTGTGGAGACCTTTGCCCCTGTAGCTAGATTGGAAGCCATTAGAGTGCTACTAGCCTTTACCTATTATAAGGGATTTAAGCTTTACCAAATGGACGTTAAGATTGTCTTTTTAAATGGGGTAATAAAAGAGGGTGTATTTATAGGGCAACCCCAAGATTTTGAGAGTTCCCAATTTCTAAATCATGTTTTTAAATTAAAAAAAAAGCCTTATATGGATTAAAGTAGGCACCCAGAGCTTAGTTTGAGAGGCTTAACACATTCTTACTAGAGAGAGAGAGTTTGTTAAGGAAAGCATAGTTCAACACCCTTTTTTTTCGAAAAGTAGGAGTTGAATTACTCATTGTTTAGATCTATATTGATAATTTACTTTTTGGATCTTCTGATAAGAGGCGTTGAGAAGATTTTTCTAAACTAATGAGTAGGGAGTTTGAGATGAGTATGATGGGAGAGTTGTCATACTTTTTGGGGTTTAGCATAAGACAATTGGAGTATGGAACCTTTTTAAATCAATTAAAATATATAAATAACATCTTGAAAAAATATGAAATTGATAAATCCAAGCCAATTAATACTCCAATGACCTTAGTTATCAGTTGGATAAGGAACAAATGGAAAATCAGTCGATCAATAGAAGTATAGAGAGATGCTTGGATCTTTACTTTACCTAACTGCTTGTCGACCTGATATAATGTTTAGTGTTTATCTCTGTGCTAGATTTCAAGCTGATCTTAAAGAATCCCACCTGAGTGTAGTTAAGAAAATTCTTAGATACCTCTTAGGGACCCAAAACTTAAGAATATGGTATCCTAGGCACAACACTTCATTTGAGATTATTGAATATTCTAATTCTAATTTTATAGGATGTAAGGTGGATAGAAAGAGCACTTCTGAGACTTGCCAATTCATAGGATAGTATTTAGTCTCCTGGTCTAGTAGAAAGTAGAACTCTATTGCACTTTCCATTGCTGAAGCTGAGTACATTACTTTAAGGAGTTGTGTGGCCCGTCCTTTGGTTGAAGCAGTAAATTTTGGATTTAGGATTACCTATAGGCACAATTTTAATTCTTTGTGACAACACTAGTGTCATATGTATTTCTAAGAATCCTACCCAACATTAAAGGATTAAGCACATTGACATAAGGCATCACTTTATTAGAGACCATATGACTAAGGGAGATAATGAGTTACACCATATGGCAACTGAGAATCAACTGGCTGACATCTTTACTAAACCACTAGCCTTCGACACTTTTAGCACTTTAAGGACCAGATTGGGTGTGATTGACATAAATGCATGAACTTGATTCTTACTAATTTTTTATTTTTTATCTGTTGTTTATTTTATTTTATTTTTTGTAGTTTTTTCCTTATTTATTTTTTTAATTATGTTGTTTTATTTTTTCATATGATTTCATTTGTTTTCTTTTTCTTTTAATCAATGTTAAATTGATATCTTATGCCTTGTTTTTTATTTTTGAAAATTTGTAGTCAATGTTTGACATCTCTAAATCTGTTAAAAGAAGAAACATTGTTGATTGTTTTATTTTCTCTAACTTCTTTTAGTGGTGTAATTCTCCTTTCTAAACAAAAGTCTATCTCAAATCAACAACTGGACTTTGCAATTGAGATCTTTTTAATCTTGCTATAGTAATCTATCTTATATATATATTGTTCAAAGTTTTTATTTTACCTTCAATTTTTTTTGTAATCTTGCCGTTGCATTTATCATGTGATTTTTAATTCTATTTTGTGATTCATTCTTCCTTATATTAGAGAGTGAGTTTTTCTTCTCTAATATCTGGAAGATATAATAACAACTAAAAATATTTAAGAATTTTGAAAATGGGGTCTAGATTGTAAATAAATAAAAAAAAAGTGACCAATAATGCCAAAATCAAAAGAAGAGCAATGATGCAAAATTACACACACACACACACAAAGTGTATCAAAAATTAAAAGATATGCAATGATCGTCAATCAAACTGACAAGAGGCATAAAATGAGCCCATCAAAAACAAGCTTCTTCCCTTTAAAAAATTTTAAATCTTAGAAGAATTCATGTGTCACTTGATATTTTTCAAATGCTTGATTTCGAAATTCATGATCATAACAAATTACTTTGATATATTATTCTATAAAGTTTTTTTTCAAACCAAATTTTGAATTTATCTCTTTTTCTTATCCAATTGATTTTTCTGATTTAGATCTTTGTTTTCAAAAGACGGTTTTGCCCTGGGAGAAGTTCGAGTTAAGGATAACAAGATCGGTTGTTTTATTGTTTTTCAGATTTCAACGATATTAACTCATTGATTCTTACGAATTTTTAATTCAATCACATGGAAAATTTATCATATTCAAGCTTTGATTAAAAAAAAAGTGGTTATGTTGTTGTTTTACTTCTGTTTAGTAGTTTGTGTTGTTTTTCTTTTTCCCTCCTTTCTGTGATATCAAAAGGGGGAGTAGCTATACTAGTCTATTCTAGTTTGTTATGTTTTTATGATGTATAATTGAACTATAGTTGTATTTTTACCTACTTGCATTAAAAATGTTTTGAATTGCTTCAATTACTTTGTGTTTGCCATCATAAAAAAGGGGGAGAATATTGCAAATCTGCTTTTAGAGAGTATAATTTTGATGATAGAAAACACGTTTGTTTCACTTTGACTACCTTGCCAACTAATATTACAGGTCCACAAGATCAAACTACAATTTAAACCAGCTCAAGATTGGATAAACTAGGTCTGAGTTAGTTTGTAAACTTTTCCCTTTCTTGAGTCTATTGTAAATGATGTAGTTCCTGATGCTAAGTAACCTTGCATACACACACATTGGGGAAAAGTTATGTCTATTTTTAGAGTTCTTTATTTTTGGTCATATCATCCGAGATGATCCAAAAATCATCCTAGATAATATGTTAAAAATAGAAACCCTAATTATGGTATCCTGATTAAGGCACATGTCATTAAGTTCATCGTCCTATATGATTTTTGTATCGACAGGGATGATAGGCTCAAATCAAAAAAGAATTAGCTGCCAGATCTATTTAGGCATTATTTATTTTTGGAAATCATCCAATACATCATCTTGGACGATGAAACACAATTATGCCTAAAATAATCTGGTTATTAAGGAAAGCAATTAAGGTTTTGATTGCTTGATCAAATCATCCTGGATGATCTTAGGATCGGCCGGGACAATTAGTTCAAAAAACCTTAGTTGTTCCTGGAAGTTCAACATCGGCCAACTGTAATTCAGGATGATGCTCTAAACGATTTTCACAGATTTGAACTAATCGTCTAGGACGATCGTGAGATCGGCCTGGACGATCAAGCTATTTTTTCATCATTCAGACATCCATTTAGTGCAATTATTTGGATAATATTAAAGGATTTGTACAAATCGTACAGAATGATATACTATCGGCCTGGACGATGTGAACAAAAATCTTTTGATCGTCCCAAATCGTCTGGGCTAATTGAGCGATATTTATGATGATCGTCCAGAACAATATTTATATCATCCTAGATGATAAAGTCAGTTTGTATAAATTAAGAGCTATTCCAAAACTCTTCTATTTAAGAGCTTTTATTCTACCCAAGAAATCATCTTTTATTGCTGTCTTGACCTAAGAGAGCCTAGGGGAGAGGGAGAGAAAGGGAGAGAGAGAGAGAGAATCTTGTGAGGGGGAGTTTATGAGGGGTTTCACAAAGGTTTATCCAAGCAAGAATCCAAGTCAACTTCTCCGATCGTCATCCCTTATTCTTGGAGGTTCAAAAGAGGCTTACTTCAGCAATCGATCAAGGTTCTCTACCTTCTTCAGGAGGAAGTAAAAGGACTTGGGTTCTCTGCCTGATCGGTATAAGTGGAAAGGAGGTTTTGTACAGGCTTCTTGCCTTGCTGTGGATGCAAAAGGAGAGACACTGAGTTTAGTGTAATACTCAGAGGGAGCCTCTGGGAGTGGACGTAGGTCAAGTTGATCGAACCACTATAAATTTATGTGTTTCTTTTCTACTATTTTTCCTCATTTGATTTTCGTAAGTTAAGTTTCTTTGTGGTGAATTTTGATTTGGTTGAGATTTTATTTTTGACTGAAATATTTTTTAAAATACCAATTCACCCCTCTCTTGGTTAGCTTGGGCTAGTTCATAAGGGTTTAACATCTATAATGAACTTTCAAAATGTCTCGGGACATCCAGGATAATCCTCCTAGATAATTAGAGTAGAGTTATGATTTTTCATCTTGGATGATTGGGGAGAGTCCTATGAAATATACTAAATCATCCAGTATGATCCAGATGGATCTTCTTATATGATTTGATTGAATAATTTAACCATAGTTACTCTCCTAATCACCAAATCAATTTAGGTATGATTGTCAAAAATCATCCAAAATTATGCATATTATACTATACGATTAAAACAAAACTTAAAACTTAAAACATTACCTAAATTGTGATTGGTGGCCATTTTATTCATTTAAGCTGATCGTCCTAGATAATATGGATCATCCAGTATAATTAGTTTAATTAATTTTAATTAGCCGGATTCCCTAATTAGGTTTTTTATTTTTAATTGATCATTTAGGATGATATAATATCGTCATGTATAGTTTAGTCAAAACTAGGAAAAAATATCTAATTCACCAAAATTTATCCCCCTGAGTGTGTGTGCTCAAAGTTACTTAGCTTCGGGTCACTATATTTAAGATTTAACTCAAGAAATGAAAAAAATACATTGATACTAAATTACAAATAGACTCAACCCTAATCTATCTAATCTTGAATTGATTTGCATTATAAGTGATCTTTGTGGACTTGAAAGGTTAGTAAGTAAGTCAAATAGAATAGATATTCAATAATAGTAGTGGTGAAGAAAAAAAAAATTGTTATCATCAAAATCAAATGAATTGGATCCAGATTCACAACATAAATGCCATTCTGCTAAGGAGAAAGATTCAATAGCTATTAATTCAGATTCAGGCAGTTCAATGAGAGCTAGATATGATGAACAACTTATCAAGAACTTGGAGGCACAAGTGGCAAAAATGTTGCTACAAGTTAAGGAAATGCAAACACATCAAGATAAGTCACAGTAGGCTTCGCTCATGTTATAACAATCTATCTCACAGCTGGTCAATAACCAAATTAGAAAATCAAAACTCAACTCTAAAGTTTCTGAGTCAGGGTCGATAGTCCCTCCAGTCCAACCAAAAGTTCCTCTAGTCTCTCCAACCCAGCCAATGGTTCCTCCAATCACTAGAGTCCTACCAATAATTGCCCCAATTTCTCGACCACTAGCCCATAAAGAAATTAAGAAGTTGATTGAGATCCGGTAAGGGAGGCCTTAGTGTTACAAACATGCTTTTAGATTATGATTTTGATGATAGCAAACATATCTTGCTTCACTACGACTGATTTTTTCTACTGACTTTTCAGAAATCAAAGATCGGACGGAAAAATAGAGCCAACTCAAGAAAGGGTAGATTAGGGTTGAGTCAGTATGTAATTTTATTTTTCCCCTCTTGAGTCTATTGTAATCTTTGGTTTTAGAAATTCTGTTTTTACTCAAATCAGCCAGGACGATATTTAAATCGTCCTGGACGATCTGGCTTAAAACAGAAATTCTAATCAGAGGTTCTTAATTAAGGCAACAGTCATTAGCAAATCGGCCTGGACGATACATGTATCGGCCAGGACGATTGGATCAAAATAGAAAGAAATTGCCACCATAAATAATTAAGGTATTCTATATTTTTGGCAATCGGCCAGGACGATCTTGGATCGACCTGGACGATATTCACAATTATGCCTTAATTGATCAGACAAATTAAGGAAGTAATTAAGGATGATTGATACGATCACGTCTTCGTGGATGATCGAAGGATCGGCCAGGATGATCTATTCAAAAACCTTAGTTACTTCTGGACGATACATATCGGCCATCACAAATTCAGGGCGATGCTCTGGATGATTTTCCTCTGATTTGAACTGATCGTCTGGGATGATCAAGCCAATTTTCAATCATCCAGTTTTCATTCAGGGCGATGCTCTGGCCGATCTTCTGAGATTTGTACTGATCGGCCAGGACAATTTCCATATCGTCCTGGACGATATTGTCGGCAACTTGCAATTAATGAGCTCCTTTGAAGCTCTTCTATTTAAGAGCTCTTGTTCAATATTTTTTATGATGCTTTGCTACTGCCTTGACCTGAGAAGACCTTGAGGAGAGAGAGAGGGAGAGAGAGAGAGAGAGGATCTTGTAAGGGGGAGCTTATGAGGGGTTTCACAAGGGTTGCTTCAAGGATCGCTCTGCTTCTTCTTTGTCTAGAGTTTCTCGTCTGTGAAAGGGTCGGTAGAGGTAAGGATTCAGCAACTGATCGTGGTTCTCTGCCAGCTTCAGGAGGAAGCAAAAGGAGTTGGGTTCTCTGCCTTGCCGGGGTGGCAAAAAGGAGGTGTCTTTGTAAGGGCTTCTCCGGCTAGCTATGGGGGCTAAAGGAGAGTCACGTTGGTAGTGCAATACTCGGAGGGTGCCTCCGGGGAGTGGACGTAGGTCGAGTTGACCAAACCACTATAAACCCTTGTGTTCTTGTTTTTACTGCTTTCGCATTTATTTCTTCCGCACGTTATTTCTTTATGGTGATTTGGTTTGTATTTGTGCTTTGCCTAAAGTTTTTTTTTAAAAATACCAATTCACCCCCCCTCTTGGTTAGCCTTGGGCCAGTTCAATAGGGCTTAACATCCCTAACGAACTTTCACTTAGCCCATTCCAAAGGGGCTGCATCTTTTCCAAAGGGTAGACCCTACCCTGAAGTATATGAATTGGTCCCTTTTTTTTTTTGAAGAAGCATAAAGCAAATACTTTAAAAAAAAGAAGGGATAAAAAAGGAGCCCCTAACTAATACAGTCATCAGATTCCTTCTTCAAAATACTTATAAATGAAGGAGGAACCTTGTCCTGGATTAAATCATCCCAAAAGTAAGAAGCAAAAGTACCAAAGTTAGCACATAAGTCCGCTAACTTATTACGTTCTCTACTAACATGGTTAAAAATAACATAATTAAAAGTATCTCCAAAAGAAAACTTATCCAAACCTCGATCTCCCTTCTTGATAGACTTGTGAATCATCTTGATTACATTGAAATTGTCACTTTTAATGATAATGCCTTGATATCCATGCACCCGCTCCTTGATCATCTCTTTAATGGTAGCTATAGCTTGATACTCTAAATAGGTGATGTCCCAATGCATTTGAGATATACCATATGCTGTTATAAATCTGCCTTTATAATCTCTAGCCACTCCTCCAATACCTCCTTTATAAGAATTGAATAAAGAAGCATCTACATTCACCTTGATCCAATTAGGAGGAGGAGAATACCAACGATTTTCAAATAGCGATTGCTGATTGGTACTCAACCTTTCCATTTTGTCATAATTCCAGGAATTGAGAGCTCCTATATAACTGACAGCTTCGGCTGCAATATGATAAGAACGTCTTTCCTTCTTCCCGTGTAAAATCTCATTCCTATCTTTCCAAGTAAAATATACTGCATTACACAGTAATCTAGTGAGAAAAACATTTTGATCCGAAAGCCAAATATACATCTCTTCTTTGCTTTCGAATATAGGAATGAAAAAGCCCCATTCATTCAGATGATGAATAACATCCACTATCTTCTTACATTTGCAGATTAGATGACAGATATCCTCCTCTTTATTGCATTCTCTAGGACAATTTGAAATCCTATGAATTCTTCTGTGAGATAAAAAAACATTAGTGGGTAAGGCGTTGTTTAAGGCTCTCCACCAGAAATTATCAATTCTAGCGCTTAGTTTCATTTTCTTCAGCCATTTCCAGTCAGCCATTTCTTCAGCCATGTCACTTGGTTTATCCGAAATTTTATCAGCAGCCATGGAAGTAATAGATCTTCCAAATTCCATGTAAACGAATTCCACTTGGTATTCTGTCAGCTTTGATTTTATATTAATCCTGCAGATTAAATCCATCAATTCCTTGCCAAAATATTTCTATAATTCTGGAATACTCCATTGGTTTTCCGAAATAAAATTTTCCACTCTAAGATCATCAACCAAGTCTCCTTGAGAGTTAACAAATGTAGGCCATTTGTTTAAGCATTTGTCCCATATCCATATATCTTTGAATACATCAATAGAATGTCCATTTGAAACATTCCATCTCACAATACTTCTCAAGGATTTACCACCATGTTTGATAATTTTCCAAGCAGCAGAATTTGTTTTAATTCTGTTTTAAGTCTCCCAACAAGATCCTTACTTTGGGAATAAAATTTTATGCAATATGGAATCATCCTCTTTCATGTACTTCCAAGCAAGTTTAGCTCTTAGAGGACCCATTTTGCTCAAGCAATAATGTATACCTCTGCCACCCAATTCCACTGGATCACACAACTTCTTCCAGCTGACATAATGCAAACCGTGAACTTCGTTAGTTTTATCCCAAATGAAATTTTGGCAAATCTTCTCTACCTCTTGAAGTACTGATTTGGGAACTAATGAAACAGTTGAGTGGAATGAAGGAATAGATAGTATTACATATTTAACCAATGTAATTCTTCCCGCTAACGACATGAATTTGATTCCCCAATTATTAAGCTTCTTCAAAATCTTGTCCAGTATGAATTGAAGTCTAATTTAGACAACCTTTTTAAAGCCAATTTAGTTCCCAAATAATTGAGTTCCTTCACTTCTTTGAACCCCAAGATGCCTTTGATTTTTCTTTTCTTCAAGCTAGAAACTGCTTTTCCAAAAAGCATACCTGTTTTACTAATATTCACCTTTTGGCCTGTCCAACCACAGTAATTTTCCACAATACCTTTTATAGTTCTCACATTCTTGAGTTTAGCTTCAGCAAAGAAGATTATATCATCATCATATAATAGGTGTGAAATCCTTGGGTTGTTATTGCTTACCCGAACACCAAAATCATCCTTTCCTATTATAGCATTGGAAAGAAGTTGAGAGCATAAAATGAAAAGGTAAGGAGACAAGGGACAACCTTGTCTAAAACTGCACCTAGCTTTGATCCAGTTGGAAGGAGTACCATTAATTAAAATAGAGAAATCTGGATTCAGCACACATTCAAGAATAAGTTTTGAGAAGAAATCCGGAAAGCCAAAGTAAGAAAGAATTTTTTGAAGAGTTGGCCATCCCATTGAATTGTATGCTTATTCCATGTCTAATTTAATAGACACCATCCCTTTGGAATCTTTAGAAAATCTGAACTTATGAATGAGTTCGTGAGCAATTAAAATATGATCTTGAAGTGATCTCCCACTAATGAATGCAGCTTGTTCAGCAGAGATAAGTTTCGGGATAATGTTTTTCATTCTATTAAGAAGAATTTTGGCAGCAATTTTGTACACAGTATTGCAAAGACTAATTGGCCTATAGTTATTAGTAGAAGTAGAATTGTTTATTTTGGGAATCAAAACAATCAACGTTCTTTTCCAATCCTTATTCAAACCAGCAGTTTCAAAAAAGTTTTTCATTGCTTCCCAGACTTTGGTTTTAATAATAGACCAATAGATTTTAAGAAAAGAGTAAGTAATACCGTTATTTCCTGGAGATGAACCTCCTGTAGTGTCTTTAAAAGCATTTTCAACTTCTTCAAAACAGAATTCTTTATTTAATTGATCTTTATCTTTATCATCCAGAACAGAGAGCCTTTGGCCAACCTTTCAGTATACACCTTCTATCACGCCAATTGTCTTTGAAGTATTGTACCAAAATGTCTTCAATTTGGTTCCGATTTTCCACCATAGTCCCATTTACATCCTTGATGCTATGAATGTGATTACTATTTTTTTTGCAGTTGCCATTGAGTGAAAAAATTTTGTGTTTTGGTCTCCTTCAGCAATCCATTTGAGTTTAGATCGTTGTTTCCACCAAGAATTTAGCCGAGCCATAGTAGAATTGAGTTCATTAATTTTAAATTTCAGAAGAGAATAATCTTCCATAGAAAGCATACCAACTTCAGATTCTTTGATTTGAAGCATAAGAATTTCTTCCTTGAGCACTTCCTTCATTTGATTTAATTCTTTGTGCTTGGCTTTATTCCAAAAGAATAAAGATTTGAGAGACCTTTTGAACTTGAAATTCAGAATTTCAGCCGGATTTCTTGAATCTCTTCTCATCCAAGCCTTTTTCACCACCGCAAATGATGCTGGATAGGAAGCCCACACCTCTTCGAATTTGATTGTTTTTTTTATTGTTTGTAGGAGACACTGATGTTGCAACCCATGACCCCGAGTTTGAGATTTTGATGATGCCAAATAATGAGTGTTTTGGAACGACTTTTTATTGAGTATTATTTTATTTGCTATTATCCTTGAGTACTAACATTTCAGGAAGATCACAAGTGCCTCAGGACGAAAGGAAGACTCAAGACCGGGTAGATTAGGAGTATGAGTCAAACATTGTATTTTTCTATTTATTTTATTTTTACTTTATTGAGTCTGGCTACAAAATGCATAAGAGTAAGAGCAACCATGCACACACACAGGGGGAGAGTTGTTTTTTAACTGCAAAATGTAATAAAATTTCTTCTCTAAAGATCGTACTGTACGATTGTAATTCGTACCGTACGATCCAAGCTATGTGGACGATTCTGTGAATAGATCGTACTGTACGAATGTATTCGTACTGTACGATATGTTCAGATCCAAAACCCTAGCCGTAGTTTAGTTTAAGTAAGTGATTTTGCGTCGTTCGTACTGTACGAACATGTTCGTACTGTACGATCTATTTTAAATACTTACTTAAATTAGCCCGTGATTAGTGCATGAAATCCAGGCCTAATTAAATTTTGAACATCATACTGTACGAACCAGATCGTACCATACGATGAACAGAGATGAAGTATGATCGTCCCGGATATCGTCCTGGATGATCTCTTGGTTTTTGTCACATCATACAGTACGATAGTAATCGTACCATACGATGAACAGAGATGACATCTGATCGTCCAGACCATCGTCCTGTACGAATAGTATTTTGTTGGATCGTACTGTACGATATTATATCGTACAGTACGAATTGTTTTTGAACTGTTCGTACATCTTCGTACCAGGACGACGTCTGTTTATGAAGATCGTACTATACGATGTTGAATCGTACTGTACGAACAGTAACGGCTACTTTTGAATTCAGATGGCTTTTTGGAGCCTTTTTTAGATATCAGTCAAGTCCTTTTTCAGCAAGATTTACAGAGGGCGTGAACGTGGTTAGAGAGGGATTCCAAGGGAGAAAACTCTAGAGAAGTTCTTGAGGGTTGAGAGAGGAAGGAGGAGGTGAGCGTTGTGAGGGAGAAGAAGTGTGAGGGAGATCACACGGTTGCTCCGAGCTTGCTGCATCTTGCTCCTCCTATGGCCCTAGAAGGATTTTAGGGAGGATCTCCAAGGGAAAGGCTTGTCTACATCCGTTACCTCGAGGTTCTCTGCCTTCTCAAGGAGGGAGAAAAACGAGAAGGTTCTCTGCCGTCGCTAGGAGGGCGAAAATAGAGTTTGACACTCCGCCACACCGGGTTGGTGAAAGGGAGGTTTGTAAAGGCTTCTCCGCCTTGCCAAGGGGGGCAAAAGGAGAACTATTTTGATAGTGAAAATCCCGGAGTGGAGGACCCCGGGGAGTGGACGTAGGTCATATTTTGACCGAACCACTATAAAATTCTTGGTGTGTTTTTTCCTTATCATCATTTACTTTTTACTTGCATTTAATTTTCATAACTATTGCATGGTGAAATTTTGTGGAAGAAAACTTGCTTAAAATTTTGTTATAAAATTTCAAAAAAAAAAAAAAAAAAAAATAGAACTCTTGTTTAGGGTTATTTTTATTAAGAAAAAGATTTTCACAATTCACCCCCCCTCTTGTCATTTAGTAATTTCAATTGGTATCAGAGCTTGTTTTTCAAAAATAGTGTTTTAGAAGACCTTGAAAAAACGATCATGTCGAATTTTGGTAATCGTAACACTGCGGAGGGTTATTCAATAACTCATCCACCACTTTTTGATAATATACCGTTTAATTTCTGGAAAATTAGAATGTCTACATTTTTGCAATCTATAGATTACCGCATGTGGATGTTAGTAAATGATGGGTATGTTGCACCGTTTAAAATTGTTAATGGTTTGAAAACTTCTGTACCTTTTATTGAATGGAGCAATGAGGATAGGGAGTTAGCCCAACTGAATGCTAAGTGCTTAAACTGTTTTTTTTGTGCATTGAAATCTGAGGACTATATGAGAGTATCTACTTGTGCTTCTAGTAAGGAGATTTGGGATAGACTGTGCATTACATACGAAGGAACAAACGAAGTAAAACAGTCTAGGCTTAACATTCTACTGCATGATTATGAATTATTCCGTATGAAACATAGCGAAACAATTTCTAACATGTACACTAGGTTCACCCAAATCGTGACATCCTTGCATGCATTAGGTAGAGAAATTTCAAATTCTGAGAAAGTGAAGAAAATTCTTAGATGCCTACTTAGTTCCTATGATGCTAAGATAACTGCTATCATTGAGTCCAAAGATCTTAATGTTTATTCTATTGATAACCTCCTTGGGTCACTCATTGCATACGAGCAAGGAGTGAGACAAAGGCAAAGTGATGCAGGTGAAAAGAAAAAGGAGCAGACGACGGTGGCATTAAAACCTAGCAACTCAGAAAGCGAAAGCTCTACAGGGGAGGAAGACGATGAAATAGCACTGATGACCCAACAGTTCAAAAATTTCCTGAAGAGAAAATAAAAGCATCATCAGAATAGCTGGAATAAAGGTAAGAGCTCAAGGTCCAATAAGGCTTCATCTGATACAATTTGTTTTGAGTGCAGGAAGCCAGGTCATCTTTGAGCCGATTGCCCCGACCTGAAGAGTCAACCAGCAAAGGAGAAAGGAGATGACAAAGCTAAATACAAGAAAGGAAAGACAAAGACACAGAAAGTTTTTTGGGCCGACTCTGCCTCAGAATCATTAGAAGAAGAAGCAGAGGAAGAGGTAACAAATTTGTGTCTTATGGCTAATGATAACCTTGATCAATTGGATCAGGATGAGGTATGTCAACTTTCATATGAAGAATTATTGCTTATTTCTGAAAATATCCATGACTCATATAGGAAATTGAAAAAGATGCATGCTAAGCTTAATATTGAATTTAGTTCTTTACAAATTGAGCATGCTACTTTAGTTAAAGAAAATTCTGATGGACTGACAGCTCAAAATAAAACTTTTAGTGAGAAAATAAAAGAACTAGAAAATGAAATTGCATCACTCACAGTAGGCCATCCTAGAAAACTCCCAACACAGCATGCATCACAAAACCTTAGGAAAAGGCACCACCACCCACATAGATTAGTAAACCCATTTCCCGGTGTTAGGTGTTTCTCTTGTGGCATGTTAGGTCACATAGCCCGCACATTCATAATTCACCATAGGACACACTTAGTATGAAGACCTAAACTGCATCCATCACAGCATAACATGCATACATTTCATTCATGCAAGCATAAGGAGGAACCCAAACTCACTTGGGTTCCCAAATCTAATCTTTGAATGAAATTATAGGGATGCTCTCACAAAAGACCTAGTGAGAGCATGTGGTACCTGGATAGTGGCTGCTCGCGACACATGACTTGAGATATGAAGAAGTTCATCCTATTGGAGACCAAAACTGGAGGCAAAGTAACGTTGGGAGACAACACTACCAGGAAGGTGATAGGCTTAGGTATCGTTGGTAATGCTAAGAATTTTTTAATTGAAAATGTTTTACTAGTTGATGGTTTGAAACATAATTTACTTAGTATTAGTCAACTGTGTGACAAAGGTTTTGATGTTAAATTTTTTACTGATAGATGCCTGATTAGTTTATTTGGTGAAATAATTTTAGAAGGAAAATGAATGAACAATGTTTACATGTTAGACCTTGATTGCGTTGATGGAACAAAATCATTTAGTTTGAAAACAATAGTTGATGACTCGTGGCTATGGCATAGGAGACTATGCCATGCTAGTATGAAAACTCTTAGAAACATCACTCAGAAAAACCTAGTTAGAGGTGTACCTAAGTTAGACTTTACCAAAGATCACTTATGTGATGCTTGCCAACTAAGAAAATAAGTCAAATCATCCTTTCACTCAATTAGAGATGTGATCACCTCTAGGCCACTAGAAATTCTACACATGGACTTATTTGGACCCGTTAGTACAGCCAGTCTAGGTGGAAAGAGTTATGGATTTGTGATTGTAGATGACTTCACTAGATTTACTTGGGTAAGATTCTTAACACACAAAAATGAGTCTTTTGAGGAATTTAAAGTATTCTCCACATGGATTCAACGAAAGTTAGGTTGTGAAATATCAACAATCCATAGCGATCATGGTGGAGAGTTCCAAAATGATAGATTT
Organism: Dendrobium nobile; assembly: GCA_022539455.1. NCBI lineage: Eukaryota > Viridiplantae > Streptophyta > Magnoliopsida > Asparagales > Orchidaceae > Dendrobium > Dendrobium nobile. The sequence continues at coordinate 18,095,655 of CM039724.1, read as the reverse complement.
GAGTCATTCTGTCAAGAGATAGGAATAGAACACAATTTCTCAGCCCCTAGAACACCCCAACAGAATGGCATAGTAGAAAGGAAGAATAGAACTTTGGTAGAAGCTGCTAGGGCAATGTTAGCGGAGTATACCCTTCCTAGATACTTTTGGGCAGAAGCAGTCAACACAGCCTGTTATGTTTTGAACAGAGTAAACATTAGATCGAAGCTGAATAAAACTTCATATGAACTCCTTAAGGGTAGGACACCAAACCTTTCACATTTACATGTCTTTGGGTGTAAGTGCTTCATCTTAAATAATGGTAAACATCCCTTAGGAAAATTTGATCCCAAGTCTGATGAGGGTGTCTTCTTAGGTTATTCTTCTGTAGGTAAGGCCTATAGAATTTTTAATAAGAGAACCCTTATAGTACAAGAATCCACCCATGTGGTATTTGATGAATCAGATATGCCCTCAGAAACTAAAATTGAAGATGATGAAATAGAGGCAATTCAAGGAGTAGAGACTATGACCTTAGGAGAAAGGGTCGAAACTCAGGAAGCTTTGCCTAGAGAATGGAGATATTCTTCTAGTCATCCTAAAGAGTTAATTTTAGGAGACCCTTCAGAAGGTGTAAGAACTAGGCATAGACTTAGGAAGGAGGTTAGTCACTCAGCATTCATCTCTATGATAGAACCTACAAGTCTAGATCAAGCCTTAGGAGATGAATTTTGGATTCTAGCAATGCAAGAAGAGCTGAACCAATTCACCAGGAATAATGTTTGGGAGTTAGTTAAGAGACCTAAAGAGCAAAGTGTTGTTGGAACAAAATGGGTCTTCAAGAATAAGGTGAATGATTCAGGAACAATAATAAGGAATAAAGCAAGACTAGTAGCTAAGGGGTACAACCAGATTGAGAGGATAGACTTTGAAGAAACCTTTGCCCCGGTTGCTAGACTAGAAGCCATAAGAGTGCTCTTAGCTTTTGCTTGCTTCAAGAACTTTAAGTTATATCAAATGGATGTAAAGAGTGTTTTTCTGAACGGGGTAATTAAGGAAGATGTCTACGTTGAGCAACCCCCCGGATTTGAAAGTTCAAAATTTCCAAACCATGTATTTAAATTAAAGAAGGCACTGTATGGACTAAAGCAAGCACCTAGAGCATGGTATGAAAGACTTAGCTCATTTCTTTTGGATAGAGGATTTAAAAAGGATAGTGTAGATACTACACTCTTTTTACAAAAGGTCAAAGAAGAAATTTTCATTGTTCAAATATATGTAGACGACATCTTGTTTGGATCCTCGGATAAAAACTTATGCGATGAATTTTAAAAAACAATGAGTAATGAGTTTGAAATGAGCATGATGGGAGAACTGAATTACTTTCTTGGCTTTAGTGTAAAACAAATGGATAATGGAACCTTTCTTAGCCAATCAAAGTATATTACAGATATTTTAAAGAAATATGAAATGGATAGTGCAAAACCCATGAACACCCCAATGAGTTCGACAATCCAAATAGATAAGGATCCTAATGGAAAATCAGTAGATCAGAAAAAATATAGAGAAATGATTGGATCCCTTCTTTACCTGACTGCCAGTAGACCGGACATAATGTTTAGTGTGTGCCTTTGTGCTCGTTTCCAAGCTGATCCTAAAGAATCTCACTTAACTGCTCTCAAAAGAATTCTTAGATATCTATTAGGCACCCCAAACTTAGGAATTTGATATCCCAGACACAGCACTTCCTTTGAAATCCTAGGGTACTCAGATTCTGAATTTGCAGGATGTAGGATAGATAGAAAGAGCACCTCTGGTACCTGCCAATTCATCGGACAATCATTAGTTTCTTGGTCCAGTAGGAAGCAAAACTCAGTAGCACTTTCCACAGCCGAGACAGAATATATTGCAGTAGAAAGTTGTGTTGCACAAGTACTATGGTTAAAACAACAAATTCTTGATCTTGGACTACCTGTTGGAACCATCTCGATCATGTGTGACAACACAAGTGCAATTTGTATCTCTATGAATCCAATTCAACACTCTCGAACGAAACACATAGACATTAGACATCATTTCATTAGAGATCACGTCGCTAAGGGAGATATAGAGTTACATCACATCGCTACAGGAGATCAATTGACAGACATATTCACAAAACCTTTAGCTTTTGACACCTTTAGCACCTTGAGGACTAGATTAGGTGTCATAGATATAAATGCATAAAAAAATAAAAAATAAAACAAACAATTTTTTTGGCTACTCCTGATCACCACACACTCACCACACCAAAACTCTGCATTGACTGTTCATCGTAATGTACAACCTACATCGTACTGTACGATACATCTCAATGTCCACCAACAAGCAGATTTCAGCTCTGTTGATCGTACTGTACGACCTACATCGTACTGTACGATACTCTTCCAGCATAATTACCTACCGTATTGTACGATATCTCTTCTTCGTACAATACGATCCATGTCAGCAACGGATTGGGACGAATTAAATCCGGTTGGTACGATATTATCGTACTGTACAATACCTCCGTTTCGTACGGTACGTTCCACATCAGCACAAAGGACAAATTTGAGTTAAAGCTGTTGGTACGATATTTATTATGTATCGTACTGTACGATAGACCTGTTTGTACAGTACAAAACTTTTGGTCAAAATTCGTACTGAGGGCCTCGGGACGATCGAAATTCGCCTGATCGTACTATACGATACCTATCGTACTGTACGATTTGACTGCCTTTTCCCGAAACGACAGGTCAGAATATTAATTGGCTATCGTACTGTACGATCCCATATCGTACTGTACGATTTCCGAAATTTCCTATAAGTACCCTTGCCTAGGCCGTTCTTTTCACTCAAACCTCTCCTCACTCAGCCCTTCACTTAGTTTTGTGCCCTCTTGCTTCCTTCCGTATTCTCTTTCATCGGGGACACGAGCCTGAAGAACCAGTCTTTGATGAAGAAGAAGGAGAAGATGCCCCAGCCGCAGCTCCAGCTCGACCACGACGCCATGCCGCACCCCGAGCACCTGCACCAGCACCAGCATACCCTAATGATGATTTAGTCGCACGCTTCGACCAGCTGCAAACTCGTCTCGACATGCATATTCAAGAACAACATCACCAACACGAGACTGATATGCAATGGTTTGGAGAATGTTTCACTGCAATTGATCACCGCTTTGATGCTCTATTTCAATATTTTCAACCAAATCCACCTCCACCACCAACTGATCAGGACCCGTCTGCTTAGATTGCTTGTGTTTGCATTGTAGTTTTTCTTCTTTTGCTTTTTGCTTTTAATTGCTCCTCCTTTTTGTGCTGTCAAAAGGGGGAGAAATTTGTTGTACCTGTTGTTATGCCTGTTATCTAAATGCATTCCTTTTGTTCTGTACTTGCTTTTGGTATCCTATTTTTTTTCTTCTTGTGTTTAATTCAATATATATATATATATATATATATATATACCAAAAAAAAAAACAAAAGAAATGTTTTACGTTCTTACTTGCAACAAATTATTTGACATCATCAAAAAGGGGGAGATTCTTGCAACCCATGACCCCGAGATTGAGATTTTGATGATGCCAAATAATGAGTGTTTTGGAACTACTTTTTATTTAATATTATTTTATTTGCTATTGTCCTTGAGTACTAACATTTCAGGAAGATCACAAGTGCCTCAGGACGAAAGGAAGACTCAAGACCGGGTAGATTAGGAGTATGAGTCAAACATTGTATTTTTTTATTTAGTTTGTTTTTACTTTATTGAGTATGGCCACAAAATGCATAAGAGTAAGAGCAACCATGCACACACACAGGGGGAGAGTTATTTTTTAACTACAAAATGTAATAAAATTTTTTCTCTAAAGATCGTACTGTACGATTGTAATTCGTACCGTACGATCCAAGCTATGTGGACGATTCTGTGAATAGATCATACTGTATGAATGTATTCGTACTGTACGATATGTTCAGATCCAAAACCCTAGCCGTAGTTTAGTTTAAGTAAGTGATTTTGCGCCGTTCGTACTGTACTAACATGTTCGTACTATACGATCTATTTTAAATACTTACTTAAACTAATCCGTGATTAGTGCATGAAATCCAGGCCTAATTAAATTTTGAACATCATACTGTACAAACCAGATCGTACCATACGATGAACAGAGACGAAGTATGATCGTCCCGGATATCGTCCTGGACGATCTCTTGGTTTTTGTCACATCGTACTGTACGATAGTAATCGTATCATACAATGAACAGAGATGACATCTGATCATCCAGACCATCATCCTGTACGAATAGTATTTTGTTGGATCGTACTGTACGATATTATATCGTACAACACGAATTATTTTTGAACTGTTCGTACATCTTTGTACCAGGACGACGTCTGTTTACGAAGATCGTACTGTACGATGTTGAATCGTACTGTACGAATAGTAACAACTACTTTTGAATTCAAAGGGTTTTTGGATCCTATTTTAGATATTAATCAAGTCCTTTTTCAGCAAGATTTACAGAGGGCGTGAACGTGGTTAGAGAGGGACTCCAATGGAGAAAACTCTAGATAAGTTCTTGAGGGTTGAGAGAGGAAGGAGGAGGTGAGCGTTGTGAGGAAGAAGAAGTGTGAGGGAGATCACACGGTTGCTCCGAGCTTGCTGCATCTTGCTCCTCATGTGGCCCTAAAAGGATTTGAGGGAGGATCTCCAAGGGAAAGGCTCGTTTACATCCATTACCTCAAGATTCTCTGCCTTCTCCAGGAGGGAGAAAAATGAGAAGGTTCTCTGCCGTCGCCAGGAGGGCGAAAATAGAGTTTGGCACTCCACCACGCCGGGTTGGTGAAAGGGAGGTTTGTAAAGGCTTCTCCGCCTTGCCAAGGGGGACAAAACGAGAACTATTTTGATAGTGAAAATCTCGGAGTGGAGGACTCCGGGGAGTGGACGTAGGTCATATTTTGACCGAACCACTATAAAATTCTTGGTGTGTTTTTTCCTTATCGTCATTTACTTTTTACTTGCATTTAATTTTCATAACTATTGCATGGTAAAATTTTGTGGAAGAAAACTTGCCTAAAATTTTGTTATAAAATTTCAAAAAACAACAAAAAAATTAGAACTCTTGTTTAGGGTTATTTTTATTAAGAAAAAGATTTTCACAATTCACCCCCCCCTCTTGTCGTTTAGTAATTTCAATTGTCCTAACCTGGTGAACCCGACATTCTTCCTATTTTTTATACGGATGCTTCCTTCCGTATTTTCTTTTATCGGGGACACGAGCCTGAAGAACCAGTCTTTGATGAAGAAGAAGGAGAAGATGCCCCAACCGCAGCTCCAGCTCGACCACGACGCCATGCCGCACCCTGAGCACCAGCACCAGCACTAGCATACCTTAATGATGATTTAGTTGCATGCTTCGACCAGCTGCAGACTCGTCTCGACATGCATATTCTAGAACAACATCAGCAACACAAGACTGATATGCAATGGTTTGGAGAACGTTTCACTACAATTGATCACCGCTTTGATGCTCTATTTCAATATTTTCAACCAAATCCACCTCCACCACCAACTGATCAGGACCTGTCTGCTTAGATTGTTTATGTTTGCATTATAGTTTTTCTTCTTTTGCTTTTTGCTTTTAGTTGCTCCTCCTTTTTATGCTGTCAAAAGGGGGAGAAGTTTGTTGTACCTGTTGTTTGAAAGTTCGTTAGGGATGTTAAGCCCTATGAACTTAGTCCCAAGCTAACCAAGAGGGAGGTGAATTGGTATTTTAAAAAACTCTTTTCACAAAGAAAGAAAATTGCATAAACCAAATCACACCACAGAAATAAATGCGGAATTTAAAAGTGCGGAAGCAAGAAAAAGAACACAGAAATTTATAGTGGTTTGGTCGACTCGACCTACGTCCACTCCTTGGAGGCACCCTCCAAGTATTGCACTACAAAACGTGACTCTCCTTTAGCCCCCACGGCTAGGTGGAGAAGCCCTTAAAAATGTTTAACAAGAGCTCTTAAATAGAAGAGCTTCAAAGGAGCTCATTAATTGCAAGTTGCCGACAATATCGTCCAGGTCGATATGGACATCGGCCTGGCCGATCAGTACAAATCAAAGAAGATCGGCCAGAGCATCGCCCTGGATGCAAAACTGGACGATTGAAAATTGGCTTGATCGTCCAGGCCGATCTCATGATCGTCCAGGCCGATAAGTTCAAATCAGAGGAAAATCGTCCTAACAATAGCCCTGGATACGAGCTGGCAGAATTTTATCGTCCTGAAGTAACTTAAGGTTTTTGACTGGATCGTCCTGGCCGATCCTGCGATCGTCCAGGACGATATGATCGTATCAATCATCCTTAATTACTCCCTTGATTTCCTGATCAACTAAGGCATAATTTGTGAATATCGTCCAGGCCGATCCTAGGATCATCCTGGCCGATAATTTAAAATTACATTATACCTTAATTGACTATGGCGGCTACTTCTTTTCTATTTTGAGCTTATCATCCTGGCCGATACACGTATCGTCCAGGCCGATATATTAATGACGGCTGCCTTAATTAAGAATCCTTACTTAGACTTTCTGTTTTAAGCTGATCATCCCGGACGATATAAATATCGGCCGGGCCGATGTGGGCAAAAACAAAAATTCTAAGCCCCTCAAGTGTGTGTGTGTAGGGTTACTTAGCATCAGTCTCTTTGACCATTACAAGTAGACTCAAAAGGTGAAAATCAAAAGTACAGACTGACTCAACCCTAAACCTACGCAATCCTGAACTTGGCTCCTTCTTGATCGTCCGATCTTCGATTCCTGAAAAGTTAGAAGCAACAAGTAGTCCAAGAGAAATAGTGTTTGTTAATCATCAAAACATAAGCCATGAAAAATATATTTGTAACAATCTCCTCCTTTTTGATGATGGTAAACACAAGTAGGAAAATATCCAAAAACATTCTTTAGAATTTCAAAGTTACAAACAACTTTTCCTGCCACACCTACTCCCCCTTTTGTCATCACAAAAAGAGGGTCCAAAAAACAAATGACGACTAAAAGCAAACAACAGGAAACAAACAACAGAAAGCACAGACTAAAAGAACGAGGGTTCCTGATCATCAAATGGAAGTGGAGGAGGTGGCTGCTGAAAGTAGGTGGCAAGTGTGGTGAACTGAGCATTGAACAAGGCGATGTCCTGGTCATGCTGCTGCTGCTACTGAGTAAGGAAACTGTCAAATCGGGCTAAATCCTCAGCGTGGTGCTGTTCGTAGCGGGCAATATCCTCAAAGTGTTGCTGCTCCTGTGAAGCAACGTAGGCGTCAAACCGAGTCTCCCAACAATCAAACCTCTCAATTAACTGATCAACCGGAGAGTGCTGGTGGAGAGGGACAATATCAGGAACGGGAGCGGGAGCGGGAGCCTCCTCCTCTCTAGCCCCCTGAGATTCCTCAGGGTGGAGACGACTACTGTGAAGGGTGTTGAAGAAATTATTTAGTAGAAGGGAGTTGGGAGGTTTGGTGGAATAGGATACAGAAGTTAGTATTTGGTTTCAAGGACATAGGCTATGATGTGTCCTAAGGCTAGATTGGGTTTCCTTTTGTTGCCTGGATCACAGATTTTGGTTAAGTGATCAATGTATCAAAAAATTAGGTCCGCAGTATTAAATTTCCTATGAGCCATGATGTAGAAAGTAGTGAGTGAAAGTAGAGGGGTGATGTGGATTTGGTCGCCGGCTTTTGGAATTACGGAGGTGCGAAGGACATGTTGGATTGTCCTAGCATCTTTGACTAAAGAGCTAGTCTCTCCAACATGGTAAGGTACATCGGTCTGGCAAAGGAAATGATTCGCCATGGACCAGTCTAGATCAGGGTCAGATGCGATTAAGTGCAGCTTATCCCCGGTGGTGGATAGCTGTAAAAGATTAACACAATCCTGATATGTGATTTCGACAGGGCGTCGATTCACATAGGAGGTTAGGGCTGTGAAGGTATGGTTGATGCGAAGGTTTGCAAAAAACTCTCGAAGAAACTCTGAATTGAAAGGGAAAGCAAGAGACAGAATGAAGCAAAGGGAGGTGTGAGCGAAAAGATCCATTACCGGGTATGAGATGTGGGTAGGATTGATGATTCTTGAGACAGTGATCCCACATTCTTTGTAACGATGGTACGTGACTTCATCTTCTGCTTCCCTGAAACGAGGGCCAATTCTTGCCCTCGAAGAACTCCAAGAAGTTTGTCGGACGCGTTTCCCACCAGCCATAGAGAGGACTAAGAAAAAACACAAGAGGAGAATTTGTCAAAAAGGCGGTCCGATCATCCGGGCTGATCAGATATTGGCAAGGCCGATTAGACACAGGCGATTGTCCCGACGAGTCAATCCGGACAACCGTTGAAAAAGCAGATCGTCCGGGCCGATTAGGTGTATCGTCCAGGACGATGCACAATAATTGATCGTACCGGCCAAAGTTAAAACGTTTAAAATGCTTGCCATGTGTATCGTCCAGGACGAACAGTGGATCGACCCGGCCGATTATCCAATAATGGAATGTCCAGAGCCAAATTTAAAGATCAAAATGTGCTGACACGTAGATCGTCCATGACGATCCAGTGTATCGGCCAAGACGATGCACATAACATGCATCAGCCAGATGAAATATTCCATCGGCTAGGACTATCACCATGAGTTCGATCAAATCGTCCAGGACGATATAGTATCGTTCAGGACGATGAGTCTCATCAAGCACAGAAAAGTTCAGCAGATGGATATTGAAGAGAATTTATCACATTGTCCAGGACGATAAAAGTATCGTCCAGGCCGATGTTACTTGAATTTGAAATCAAGGGAAGAATGGTGATGATCAAGACCCTCAAAAAATAAAACAAAAGAAAAAATAGTCAAAACAAAAAAAATGAAAAACAAAAATAACAACACAAGGAAAAACAAAAAATGAATATTTTTGGATTTTAATCTTTCTAAATTTTTTTTTTATTTAAAGAGGCATCATATGAGAGTTTTTTTCAAAAAGTTAAACTTTTAGAGTTCCAAGAGATCAAGAAGTTTAACAAATTCCAATCAGGAGAGGGTAGATCATCTGATTCTGTTAATCCTAGATCGGACATCCTTCAGGGTACAAACATTCTTGGAAAACAGAAATCTAACTCATAATAACTAAATAGGATAAAAAGATCCATTCAAGACTTGTTTACAAATAAAATATCTCATAAATAATAAACCACAGTAATTTTTCTCAATCATGGAAATTGAAATCAAGTCTTTAAAAGTATCACATAATCAATGAGTTTTCTAAGTTTTAAGAGTTTTACTAAAGAGAGGATAGCTTGCATCTAGTGGGCTTATTTTATGCCTCTTGTCATTTTGATTGGCTCTTTTGAGCATCTTTTGATTCGAATACACTTTTGTGTATATGGCTTTCTTTTCAATTTGGCTTCATTGGCCTCTTTCCTTTTTAACTCTTGCAAGCTAAAAACTCTTTAATATACCCTTAAAAAAAGCTTAGTTGTGAGTATATCCTCCAAATATTAGAGAATAGGAGCTCTCTCTCTAACATAGGGAAGAATAATCCACAACACAAAATCAAAATCATGTGATAAATGCAATGGCAAGATTTCAAAAGCTTGAATGATATCTAAGAACTTTGGCTATTATGCATAAGATAAATTAATATAGCAAGATAAGAAAAAGATCTTAAATGAAAAGCCATTGGTTAAACTGAGTTTAGACTTTTGTTTAGAGAAGAAAATCATACCACTAAACAAAGTCAGAAGGAGGGAAAACATCAATAGTTTACTCCCTTTAACCAATTTAGAAAAAGCTAAACACTATCTCTAAAACTCCAAAATCTAAAGGCTTGAAAAGATTCATCATATGAAAGAACAAATTTAAAGAGCAACGCGAAAACAGAACACATAAAAAACAAACAAAAAAAAAATGAAAACAACGCAAACTAGACTACTACCAAGTAAGCACGAAAACTAGCATAAGAATAAAATAAAAAGAAACACAAAAAACTAAACATTTCAAGAACGTGATAAAGCAGCAAGTTGAAGCAATTTTGAGCTGCAAGCCTCCTTATGTCCAGTTATCCTATGCTCCCACGAGGACTTTGGTGAGAGCACACCTGCAAAACTCAACATCAGTCAGATTTAGGAACCCAAACAGGTTTGGGATCCTTCTTAGGAAAAGTAGAATACAATGCAGGTATGGTATGCTGTGAATCATGCATCTTAGGTCTTCACACCCAATGTGTACTATGGTGAACGGTGCAAGTGTGTGAGATGTGTCCTAGCATGCCACATGAAAAACATCTAACTCCAGGAAAAGGGTTTCTTAAATGGTTTGAATTATAATGCCTCTTCCCAGGTTCTGGCTTAAGATCAAAAGTGGAAGTCATCCGATTTTTCTTATACGTATCAAAATCATTTTGAATCCTCAAGTTAGGTCTTTTTAATGCATCATTCTCCATCTCCAAATTTTTCTCAATCTCTTTAGATTTCTTAAGATCAACCTTAAGTGAGGTGTGTGAAGCTTTTAATGCATTGTGTTCATCAACTAATTCCAAATGCTTTTTGTTAAACTCATCAAATTCATTCAGAAGAGCCATGTGATTTGAATCAATCGTGGCATGATCTTTGAGAAAAACTTCATGCTCTTTTTGTAGATTTGAATGTTCTAATTTTAGGCTAGCATGAGTCTTCTTAAGTTTTTTGTACGATGCATGAATTTTTTCACAAATTTCAATTAATTCATCATAGGTTGGTTTACATACCTCTTCCTCATCACTTTGATTCTCTCCCATGAAACACAAGTTTGTAGTCTCTTCCTCTGGTTCAATCTCAGAGGAATCAGTACCAGATTCCGCCCAAAAACCTCTTTGGATTTTCTTCTTGTCCTTCCTCGACTTGGCTTTCTCCTCACCTTTTTCCTTTTCTTTGCTTAAATGATCTTGAAGTGTAGGGCAATCGGCTATCACATGTCCAGGCTTCCTGTATTCAAAACAAACAATATCAGAAGATCCTTTAACAAGTTTGTGATCCTTACCTTTTCTCCAACTTTGATGATGTTTTTGTTTCTTCCTTAGAAAGCTTTTGAATTGCCTTGTGATGAAGGCAATTTCATCGCTTTCAGACCCGGAAGATTCAGAATTTGATTTGTGCGCCTTTAGTGCAATTGTTTTTTCCTTTTTCTTTTCACCTGCATCAAGATTTCTTTGATTCACCCCTTGCTCGTAAGCAATGAGTGACGCAAGTAAGTTATCAATAGAATAGGTGTTCAAATCCATAGATTCAGTGATTGCAGTGATTTTAGCATCATATGACGAAGTCAAGCATCTCAAAATCTTGTTAACTTTTTCATAGTTCGAAAGTTGTTTTCCTAGTGCATGCAATGAAGTAACAATCTGAGTAAACCTAGTGTACATGTCAGAAATCGATTCATGAGGTTTCATACAAAAAAGTTCGTAGTCATGCAAGAGAATGTTTAAACGGGATTGTTAAACTTCATTAGTACCTTCATAGGTGATGCACAATTTATCCCAAATCTCTTTACCAGTTTTGCAAGTTGAGACACGCATGTAATCCTCAGATTTCAAAGCACAGAAAAAATAGTTCAAACATTTCACATTTAATTGAGTTAAATCTCGTTCATCAAAACTCCATTCAGTAAAATCAACTTCAGTTTTCACACCATTAATTTCACGAGAAGGTGGAGAATAACCTTCTTGAATAAGCATCCACATGCGATAATTAGTAGATTGTAAAAATGTTGACATGCGAGTTTTTCAAAAATCAAAAGGTAGGTTATCGAACAGGGGAAGTCGGGTAATGGAATACCCTTCCGTAGTGTTACGATTCCCAATGTTAGCCATGGATCAAATTCAAAAAGTTTTCAAACTTTAATTTTCGAATCCCGCTCTGATACCACTTGAAAGTTCGTTAGGGATGTTAAGCCCTATGAACTTAGTCCCAAGCTAACCAAGAGGGGGGGGGGGGGGGGGGGGGTGAATTGTTATTTTAAAAAACTCTTTCCACAAAGAAAGAAAATTGCATAAACCAAATCACACCATAGAAATAAATGCGGAATTTAAAAGCGCGGAAGCAAGAAAAAGAACACAGAAATTTATAGTGGTTCGGTCGACTCGACCTATGTCCACTCCTTGGAGGCACCCTCCAAGTATTGCACTACAAAACGTGACTCTCCTTTAGCCCCCACGGCTAGGCGGAGAAGCCCTTACAAGAACCTCCTTTTTGCCACCCCGGCAAGGCAGAGAACCTTCCTCCTTTTGCTTCCTCCTGAAGCTGGCAGAGAACCAAAACCAAAAGCAAACTCCTTACCTCTACCGACCCTTCCACGGACAAGAAACTCTAGACGAAGACGAAGCAGAGCGATCCTTGAAGCAACCCTTGTGAATCCCCTCACAAGCTCCCCCTCAAAAGATCCTCTCTCTCTCCTCTCTCTCTTTCTCTCCTCAAGGTCTTCTCAGGTCAAGGCAGCAGCCAAAGGTCTTTAAAAATGTTTAACAAGAGCTTTTAAATAGAAGAGCTTCAAAGGAGCTCATTAATTGCAAGTTGCCGATAATATCGTCCAGGTCGATATAGACATCGGCTTGGCCGATCAGTACAAATCAAAGAAGATCGGCCAGAGCATCGCCCTGGATGCAAAACTAGACGATTGAAAATTGGCTTGATCGTCTAGGCCGATCTCATGATCGTCCGGGCTGATCAGTTCAAATTAGAGGAAAATCGTCCTGACAATAGCCCTGGATACGAGCTGGCTGAATTTTATCGTCCTGAAGTAACTTAAGGTTTTTGACTGGATCGTCCTGGCCGATCCTGCGATTGTCCAGAACGATATGATCGTATCAATCATCCTTAATTACTCCCTTGATTTCCTGATCAGTTAAGGCATAATTTGTGAATATCGTCCAGGCCGATCCTAAGATCGTCCTGGCCGATAATTTAAAATTACAATATACCTTAATTGACTATGGCGGCTACTTCTTTCTATTTTGAGCTTATCGTCCTGGCCGATACACGTATCATCCAGGCCGATATGTTAATGACGGCTGCCTTAATTAAGAATCCTTACTTAGACTTTCTGTTTTAAGCTGATCGTCCCGGACGATATAAATATCGGCCGGGCTGATGTGGGAAAAAACAGATATTCTAAGCCCCTCAAGTGTGTGTGTGTGTAGGGTTACTTAGCATCAGTCTCTTTGACCATTACAAGTAGACTCAAAAGGTGAAAATCAAAAGTACAGACTGACTCAACCCTAAACCTACGCAATCCTGAACTTGGCTCCTTCTTAATCGTCCGATCTTCAATTCCTGAAAAGTTAGAAGCAACAAGTAGTCCAAGAGAAATAGTGTTTGTCAATCATCAAAATATAAGCCATGAAAAATAGATTTGCAACATTGTTATGCCTGTTATCTAAATGCATTCCTTTTGTTCTGTACTTGTTTTTGGTATCCTATTTTTTTTCTTCTTGTGTTTAATTCAAAAAAATAATATATATATATATATATATATATATAAAAACAAAAACAAAAGAAATGTTTTTCGTTCTTACTTGCAACAAATTATTTGACATCATCAAAAAGGGGGAGATTGTTGCAACCCATGACCCCGAGTTTGAGATTTTGATGATGCCAAATATTGAGTGTTTTGGAATGACTTTTTATTGAATATTATTTTATTTGCTATTGTCCTTGAGTACTAACATTTCAGGAAGATCACAAGTGCCTCAGGACGAAAGGAAGACTCAAGACCGGGTAGATTAGAAGTATGAGTCAAACATTATATTTTTCTATTTATTTTGTTTTTACTTTATTGAGTCTGGCCACAAAATGCATAAGAGTAAGAGAAACCATGCACACACACAGGGGAAGAGTTGTTTTTTAACTACAAAATGTAATAAAATTTCTTCTCTGAAGATCGTACTGTATGATTGTAATTCGTACCGTACGATCAAAGCTATGTGGACGATTCTGTGAATAGATTGTACTGTACGAATGTATTCGTACTGTACGATATGTTCATATCCAAAACCCTAGCCGTAGTTTAGTTTAAGTAAGTGATTTTGCGCTGTTCGTACTGTACGAACATGTTCGTTCTGTACGATCTATTTTAAATATTTATTTAAATTAACCTGTGATTAGTGCATGAAATTCAGGCCTAAATAAATTTTGAACATCGTACTGTACGAACCAGATCATACCATACGATGAACAGAGATGAAGTATGATCGTCCCGGATATCGTCCTGGATGATCTCTTGGTTTTTGTCACATCGTACTGTATGATAGTAATCGTACCATACGATGAACAAAGACGACATCTGATCATGCAGACCATCATCCTGTACGAATAGTATTTTGTTGGATCGTACTGTACGATATTATATCGTACAGTACAAATTATTTTTGAACTGTTCGTACATCTTCGTACCAGGACGATGTCTGTTTATGAAGATCATACTGTACGATGATGAATCGTACTATACGAACAGTAACGGCTACTTTTGAATTCAGAGGGTTTTTGGAGCCTTTTTTAGATATCAATCAAGTCCTTTTTCAGCAAGATTTACAGAGGTCGTGAATGTGGTTAGAGAGGGATTCCAAGGGAGAAAACTCTAGAGAAGTTCTTGAGGGTTGAGAGAGGAAGGAGGAGGTGAGCGTTGTGAGGGAGAAGAAGTGTGAGGGAGATCACACGGTTGCTCCGAGCTTGCTGCATCATGCTCCTCCTGTGGCCCTAGAAGAATTTGAGGGAGGATCTCTAAGGGAAAGGCTCGTCTACATCCGTTACCTCGAGGGTTTCTACCTTCTCCAGGAGGAAGAAAAACGAGAAGGTTCTCTGCCGTCGCCAGGAGGGTGAAAACAGAGTTTGGCACTCCGCCACGCCGGGTTGGTGAAAGGGAGGTTTGTAAAGGCTTCTCCGCCTTGCCAAGGGGGGAAAAAGGAGAACTATTTTGATAGTGAAAATCTGGAGTGGAGGACTCCGGGGAGTGGACGTAGGTCATATTTTGACCGAACCACTATAAAATTCTTGGTGTGTTTTTTCCTTATCGTCGTTTACTTTTTACTTGCATTTAATTTTCATAACTATTGCATGGTGAAATTTTGTGGAAGAAAACATGCTTAAAATTTTGTTATAAAATTTCAAAAAACAACAAAAAAATTAGAACTCTTATTTAGGGTTATTTTTATTAAGAAAAAGATTTTCACAATTCACCCCCCCTCTTGTCGTTATGTAATTTCAACTGAAATATTAAGGAGAATTGGACAGTGGTCAGACGCGATTCTGGGAACATGTTTAACAACCATATGTTGATTATAGTTAACTGCTGTAGCATTGACCATGATCCGGTCTAATCTTTCCATTATCCTTTCATAACCTTTTTTGTTGTTGCTCCAGGTCATTCTAGGACCAGTGAACTTGAGCTCATGGAGATCATTGGAAGACATGAAGTAATGAATTGGTCCCTTATACAAAGGATTTTGTGCCACATTCTTTCAAAATTTTTATTTGAATAAAAAATCTTAGACAACATTTGTCCCACTTTTGAGCAAGTCGATGTAATGCTAAGGGGTCAGATGCTTTACTTTATCGCCAATTTGTTAGTAGTCTTTCTAGCATAGATTTAAAATTGTATGCAGATCGGCCCAATAGTTCAATAAAAACCTTCAATGAACATGAAAATCTATTCTTAAAGAGCTTTTCAGAAGTGCAGCAGCACATAACTGTGGGTATTCTCATCGTTGAGAAACAAAAGCTGAAGGAGTCTCTAGTTGAGTACATCTTAAGGTGGAAAAACCTCTCGATGAAGTGAAACCCTAGCTGTAAGAGCAACATGCAGTGGAAATTCTTTTGAAGAATATCCATGGGTATGTTGCTTTTCTTATAAAGGATTTCACTATCAAAACTATTAAGAGACTCTTGAACAAGGCTAGTAACCTGGAAGAAGAGACTCCTAAGATGCCACTTTTAAGGATTTTTTTTTTTTGTGAAAAGAAAGTTGATAAGCCCTTCTAGTCCTTTTAAAAGAGAGCTATAGTCTCAGAAGTTGACAAAAGAAGGCAGCCAGTAAATAGCCATCCTAGTGCTCCTCCACCACAGCCAGCTCAGAGGTAACCATTCCTAGTAACCCCACAGTCTACTAAAAATCTTGCTTTCATCCCTTTTAGAGAGAAATTGACAAAAAACTTATCCATTTAAAAGGGAAGTGATAGGAAAAATCTTTGAGTGTCTTTCAAAGAAATTAGATTTCTAGTTGCTATAAGTTAGGCGGCCATATAACATAAAGAAAAAGGATGATCCAAACTACTTTCCTTATCATTACATGGTCAGCCACCTAATTGAGCATTACATTATTTTTAAAGAGTAGCTTAAAAGGAACATCAATCAATGTTATATTATTATTCCCAAGGAATATTTGGTCAATCTAGAATAACGGTTGACCAAAGTAATTTCAGGTAATTATTCTAAAATTTCTCTTTCAATAGAAAATGGTTGGGATATTTATTTATCTTGGACACTTAAAAATTTGATTAATAAGTCTTTTCATCTTTCTCAATAGCTACCCATGATAGATCAGGGCCCGTTTTGGGAGGTTGACCTGGATATTTTGTAGGAGGATGTTGAGCTGCTTCACTCTCTAGTAGTTGTAAGAACTACTGTATTGAATGTAAAAGAAAAGAGAAATATTTTTGTAGAGAGGGAGCATGTCTATGAGAGATGTATTTTAGTGATAGATCATGAAGTAAAAAAAACTTTCCTCACTCATGTTATGTAACTATTACTTTGCCCCATCAAAGGAAAAGGGTTGCAAATTAAAAAAAAAAGTATCTTTCTACTTCAATTTTGATGGTTAACCACAAAATTAAAATGCAAATTGATAACTCTTCCCAAGCAATTCAAAACTCTGTTGAGATCAATCTAAGTACTCAAAAAACTGACCTTTCTGATTCAACCATTCAAGGAGAAGTTGAATTCAAAGCCTTATCAAAAAGAGACTTCGCTTAGATAGACCTCTCAGATTCTGACTCTCATTCAAAAAATGACAATCCAATGCCTATGGTGAGTGAAGAAACTGCCTTAGTTTGCCCTCTCAAAGATATCGAGTAGGTGCAACTTCGTGATGGTAAAGTATTACCTTCTAGGCTTGTTCCTCAGGATAAAAGTAAGCAAGTTATCTCTAATGATCCAATTCATAATCCTCCTCAAAAATCCAATATTTCCTCCACTCCACTAGGTCATGAGTTTGGTGTTCTTAAGGTTGATTAAAATGTCAAAGCTCATCTTAGGAAGTTGCCATCCATGTTAAGCATTTATGATTCTCTTGTACTATCAAGGGAATGAGGGAGACTTTAATAAAATCACTTCTAAATCTAAAGATTTTCCTAGCTCAACCCAATTCAACCTTAAAAGATGAATCCCTTACTTCAAAGAAATCTCATGAGTGATATTTTAGGATGAAGACTTTTGGCTGGGTACTAATCATAATCATCCTTTTCACATTATTATAAATATAGGGAATTTCTAATTATCAAGAGTCCTTGTTGATTCGAGTGCATAAATCAACATAATGAACATAAAGACCCTTGCCCATCTTAGAGTTGATACCAGTAAGCTTATCACCAATACGTTGGTGCTACGTTGGTTCAATGAGAAAAGTGAGAGGGCTTTGGGTTCCATCACCATTCTATTGGAAGTTAGAGAATTGAGAACCGAAGAGAAATTTCATATCATTGATTTGGCCACATCCTTTAAAGCACTTCTAGTTAGGCCTTGGATTCATGAATATTAGATGGTTCCATCTACCCTACATCAATGCATCAAGTACCAATGAGACAATATTGAACACATGAATAAGGGTGATTTGCAACCATTCTCAATTCTAAAGATTGAGATCTACAAGGATGCTACATATTTTATATAAAAAGTGTCCTTTTCATTCTAAAGTTGAGATCAAAATTGAGGTGAAAATGAGTGAGCAAAGCTCTAATCAAGATCAAGGATCAAAAGAAAAAGATCAAGAAATATAAGGATCAGATAGTAAAGACAACCTCGAGATCATGTTTGTTAAGCATCTAAACATGTTACCTCAAAGAAGTGGGAGGATGGTTTTAAGGGCACGTGGATGAGGTCATCCTTCACCTCAAAGAAGAACAACCCCTATATATATATATATCAATCTATAATCAAGTTTTGATGAAGAACAAGAAAAATGAGGTAATACAATTCATTTCAATTTTCAAAAAATTAATCCTTCTCTAAAGTTTGATCTCACTTTGGATCAGGATAGTGACCCTGAGGTTGATGCTCCAAAATTAAAAGTGAAGAGGCTAAATTAACAATATATAAAAAGCTTAGTATAATAATTGAGGCACTATCCTTGACCCCACTGTTGGCTGGCAGGGTTGCAGGGTTAGAAATTAAAGAGGGCCTAACCAAAGCGGTGAAGTAAGTGAAGTGCTAAAATTTTTTCCTGGCTCCACCTCCTTGCAGGATGAAAGTTGAGAGATGAAAGTTATGTAACCATCAAATAGGAATATTCCAATGAATTAATTGAATCACCTTTCAACTACATTCCTTTCTATATAAAAAATACATTTTCCAAGGGCTTCGTATCATATCGATTGACAAAGGGTAAAGCTATATACCACAAGACTATTTTGCAAACAAAAACTAAGAAAAATTTGACATGTGGTATCGAATTTGGTATCGTTAGTTTGTTTGATGATAATGAATACTTCTTAATGATAACTTGTAATCTTGAATCTCAAAATGTCCTTACTGAAGTTGTTAACCCACTTAACGGACTCTATTTGGAGACTTTAGATTATCCCAATAAACTCCAAGTTTGGGATGCACCCCCTAAATTTTAGAAGATATTAAATTGATAATAGAAGAGTTGAGAGAGATTAATATGGGAACCGATGATGACCCTCATCCCACTTTCAGTAGTACCCTATTGAGTGAGGATGAGTTTGAGGATCTAGTTCAACTTTTGTCTAAGTTTAGGGACTGCCTCTCCTGAACATATGACAAAATGTTAGGTCTATCTTCCAATATAAGAGTTCATAAACATGGAATTCAGCATGATGCCATTCCTATTAAACAAGCTCCTTGATGCATGCATTTAGAGATCAAGTAGCAAGTCATTTCTAGAATCAAGAAACTAGGTGAGGCCGGATATATTTAGGAGGAACAATATCCCTCTTCCATATCTAGCATCATATCATTTTGAAAGAAAAATGGTCAAATTTAAATCTGTGTCGACTATAAGGATATGAATAAGGCATGTCCCAAGGATGAATTTCTTTTACCCATTTCTGAACTTATGGTAGACATTGCCTCATCGCATGCTATTTTTTCTTTTATAGATGGCTCATTTCATTAAAATCATATCAAGATGGCCCTAGAAAATGAGAAAAATAATGCATTCAGAACTCCCATAGGAATCCTTTATTATAAGATGATGCCATTTGGCCTAAAAAATGTCAGTTCCACTTAATAGTGGTCTATGACTCAAATCGTTTAAGACCTAATCCACAATAAAATTGTGTGTTACATCGATGATTTGGTTATTAATATCAAGGTTAAAGAGGCTTGCCTATATGAAAAAAAGTATTATATGAGTGATTGCATCGCTACGACTTCAAAATAAATCTTTTAAAGTGTGCCTTCCACATCACCTCAAGAAATTCATAGGATTTGTGGAAAGACACTGTGGAATTGTGATTGATCCCACCAAAATTGAAGCCATCTTAAATATTCCACTTCATAAAAACCTTACCCAGTTGAGGTCCCTCCAAGTTAGGCAGGCATATACAAGGAGTTTATCTCCATCTTTCTGGAAGATGTTTACCCTTCTCCCTCCTAGCAAAGAAGAATGCTAAGTTCATATGGGATGAGAAATTTCATACTTCCATTGATAACATCAAATAATATCTTTCTACCCTGCTATTTTTGGTAGCCCTAATTCAAAGCAAACCTTTGATCCTCTATATTATGACCCTATATTAGTCCTTAGGTTGCCTATTAGCTTAAGTCAATGACGATGGGAAAGAGAATGCTCTTTATTATCTTAGCCAAAAACTTCTTTCTATGAAAATTTGATTTCCTTCGATTGAGAAGCATTATCTTACTTTAGTCTTTGCAGGCCTAAAACTAAGACACTACATGCTTTCTCATTCAATCTGCTTGATTTCTAGAGTTAATTGAATGTAATATCTTATGACGCAACCCATATTGTTTAGACATTTTTCTCAATGGTCTATGATATTACTTTAGTTAGAGATAACTTTCATTCCTTTGCATGCTATGAAAGGACAGGCAGTTGCCAATTTCCTTGTGGCTCACCCGCTGCCCAGAAAGTTTCCTTAAATGATGATTTACCCAATAAACATATCATAAGTATAAGGGAATCCGATGTTCTTGTCTGGGAATTATACTTTGATGGTGTGGCATCTTCTCAACAATGAAAATAAAAAAATTTATTATTCCCAAAGAAGCAAGAATTGGCCTAATTTTCATAGCACTAGAGAAGGGAATGATGCACTTTTTCTATTATTTATCAGAACCTTACATGAACAACGAAGATGAGTATGAAGCTATGATAATTATATTAGAACTTGAAATCCTAATAAAGATTAAAGAGATTAAAATCTTTGGTGATTCCTAACTAGTAATTAACTTGGTTGCAGGAACTTATAAGGTATTGAATCCTAACCTGGTCAAGTACCATCGGTACACCAGTCACCTTCTCAAGCAGATCCCCATCATAACTTTATGTAGGGTTCTCTAAGGAAGAAACTCTGTAGTGGATGTCTTAGCAAATCTTTCAAAAGAATTTGTGTTCCCAAAAGAAGATTCCATTCCTATAGAGAGTTAAGGTCATCAGGTCCTCTCTACTATAGATTTGGAGCACATCAGTAAGTGATCTCCCTAATTCTTTTCTGCCACCTCATCAAACAATAAAGAAGGCAACTGGAGATAACCATTAATCGACTACCTTTGAGATGGTAAACTTCACTAGGCAAATCCCTTGCCATCAAGAAGCATGCCTTATTGTATGCACTAGTTAACAATATGGTGTACCGTAGATCATTCAATTATATGTGGTAACGTTATTTAGACAAATGAGAAGCCCTAAAGATCTTCAATGAGGTCCATTCCAGACTATGCGATGCTCATCAATCGGGTCCAAAAATGAAGTTGAGAATCAAAGGACTTGGATACTAATGGTCTATAATGATTGATGATTGCATGCCCATTACAAAACATTATCATCAATGCCAAGTTCATGGTATTGGTTTATATTATCCGCCTAATGTGTTAAATTCCATGGTAGCTTTGTGGCCCTTCAAAAGTTGGGGCATGGATGTTATCGGGCCGATTGACCATCCTTCTTCAAAAATTCATCTCTTTATATTAGCTGCAATTGAATACTTTTCAAAGAGGGCAGAAGCAATTTTTCTATGTAATGTAACATCACCATATTTTAAAATTATTTTATCACCATATCATATATCAATTCGTCATACCCCATAGAATTATAACTGATAATGGGTCTGCATTCAGGTCTACCAAAATCAATAGTTTCGTAAGACACCATAACATTTATTGGAGGTACTCGACAATCTATTTCCCTCAGGCTAATGGGTTAGCTGGGGCCTTAAATAAAACTTTACTGTAGATTAATAAGAAGGCCCTTGATGATAATAAATGTCAATGGAATGAGAGGCTGACAGAAGCTTTATGGATGATCAGACCACATATAGAACCCCGACCCAATCCACTCTATTTGCACCAGTATATGGATCTAAGGCTATACTTCTCTTGTAGATAAAATCCTTTTTCTTAGAGTTGCAATATATAATCAAATCACAACTAAAAAAAAAATACCATACTCTGGCTAAATGAACTTGAAGACCTGTAAGAGCATCATATTCAAGCTCAACATTGTCAAGAGTTATATAAATCCCATATGGTTTATTCTCATGACAAGTTAGTGTGAAATAGAACCTTCAAAGTAGGAGACTTGGTCTTGGTTTTTCGGAGGCCTATATTAGCTCATCGAAAGATTGGTGGGAAGTTTGAACCGACTTGGAAAGGACTCTTCATTATGGAGACTGTCTATAAGGGGGGCTCGTATCAACTAGTGGATTGTAATAGAAATCTCCCAATGCTATATATAATTGGGTGTTTCCTTAAGAAATACCATGCTTGATGCAACATAATTTTTTGAATCAATATAGAAATATTTCAAAAGTTTAAATCAATTCAATATTCTCATGCATCTTTTAAATTTCAATTATTTGTCTTCTCCTTAGGATTAGGTCCTCTCTTTTCTTAGAATTAGATCTGCTAGTGGTGGATAACATCCTTTGTGGCACTATCCTAGATTCAGTTTAGTTTAGGTCTTGTGTGCGAAGCAAGCTTCCTCCCTATATAAGTATCTGTTAGTGGTGGATAACGCCCTTTTGAAAATAACTAGATGCGCCAAGAAGGGGGTGAATTGGATGATTAAGAACTTCTTTAATAAAAAGAAATATCTTTTTATGACTTTATGAGGAAGCGAATTTCATTCACAATAAAAAGATAGATAATCAATTTCATCCATGCAATTAATCACAATAAAAAAATGCGAAAATAAAGTGCAGAAAAAATAAAGGAAAGAACACACCAATTTATAGTGGTTCGGTCAAACCATAATTTATGTCCACTCCCCGGAGGCACCCTCCGAGTATTATACTAAACCTTTAGTGATTTTGTTTTGCTCCCCACAGCTAGGCGGAGAAGCCCTTACACAATCACTTCCACCTTCCCCAGTGCGGTAGAGGAGCCGGGTTGTTTGACACCAACGAGATCTTCTTCTTCCCAAAACTTCCTTCAAGACGAACCTTGAATCCGATGGTACTAAGGTGCAAGCTCGCCGGAGTAACCATGTGAAATCTCCTTCACACTCCCTTGAAACCCCTCCAAGGTTCTTCTCCCTCTCTCAAACTCCACCCTTTTCTCTCTCCCTTCCAAGTCCTCTCATCAAGTTTTCTCTAGAAAAACGAAGCCACAATTGCTGCCAAAAGACTCTTACAAAGTCTTATGAGAGTGCTTAAATAGAGGGCTCAAAAAACCCTAAAAAAACTCAATTCGGCCATCAAATATCGTATTGTACGATCGCAAGATCGTCCAATACGATGTGCGGAAATTGACCTGTTAGTACTGTACGAATAGTTCAGTTGAAGTTCGTACTGTACGATGTCCTGTATGATGTTCTGTATGAACAATTCAATAAAAGTGCAGTTCGTCCAGGACAAAGCATGGGACGGCCAGACTTGTCTCTGTTGATCGTACAGTACGATCCAGTTCGTACAGTACGACCAAAATATCAAAATTAAGCCGTTTTGATTGAACAATCAACGGATTAAATTAGGCAATATTTGAAACATCGTACAGTACGATCATAATCGTACAGTACGATTAGAATAACTTTTCAAATTCAAATCTTTGCCTAATTTAATGGATGGCGAGCTTTCTAATTCTAATAGATCGTATGGTACGATGTGGTGATCGTACAGTATGATTAGTTATATTCAAAAATAATTTTTCCAGGAAAAATAAAATATTTTAATTTATTTATGTTACACCACATCTTATAATACGATAGATATCGTACAATACGATGAACAGAAAAGTTAAAATATTTATAATCATTTTTTGCTCCCTCTATCTGTGTGCATGATCAACAAACTAACATATATCATTACACGACTTGACTCAATAAATGAAAATTACAGACTCATTTAATACGACCAATTTTACACAATCTTAAGCCTTGAATCTTCAAAGAACGGTGCATGATGTACCTGAAATATTAGTCAACATAGAAAGAAATATGCACTGCAAATACCTGGAGAAATAAAAGATTAATAAATATTATTTGTTATCATCAAAATCATAAACTCAGAAGCCCAAGTTGAAACACCTTTATGGCACATTCCTAGCTTCTATCCAATTTAGGTCCTCTATGTGGAGCAAGCTTCCTCCATGCATAACCATAAACTAGTGGTGGAGTATGCTCTTTGTGGCACCATCCTAGTTTCAATCCAATTTTAATCCTCTATGCAGATCAAGCTTCCTCCCCATTTGACCATCTACTAATGGTGGATAACACCCATTATGTAACCATCCTAGTTTCCATCCAGTTTTGATCCTCTATGCAGACCAAGCTTCCTCCCCACATGATCATCTACTAGTTGTGGATAATGCCTTTTATAACACCATCCTAGTTTTCATCAAATTTAGTTTCTCTATATGGAGCAAGTTTCCTCCCCACATGATCATCTACTAGTAGTAGATAATGCCCTTTATGGCACCATCCTAGTTTTCAACCAGTTTAGGTCCTTTGTGTAGAGCAAGCTTCCTCTAAACATGACTGTCTACTAGTAGTGGATAACTTTCTTTGTGGCATCATCCTAGTTTCCATCTAGTTTAGTTCTTCTATATAGAGCAAGCTTACTCCCCACATGATCATTTAATAGTGGTGGATAATGCCATTTGTGGTACCATCCTAGTTTTCATCTAGTTTGATTAGGTTGACTAAGTTAACCTTGGTTTACCGAATAAATCCTTAACGTACACTAATGCCAATTTTGATGCTTGAACCATTTTAAGTTAAATTAATCCTCTAAAATCGTTGAATTTGATATTCCATACATGTCAAAAGATGTTCAAGTTAAATCTCCCATGGTTTGACTTAGTCAACTCACTTAAAGGGGTCAAAACCCTCTCTAATTTCATTTATTTGCTCAAAACTCCAATCCTCTTGTGATAATTTCCTACAGCTCTCTTAACCTTCTTAAAACCTATCCCAATCACTATTCACTAGTCAATAGGTCAACAAGTCAATAACCCTCTTTGAACCAATGAGAAAGAGGCCAAGTTATGGACATATTACCAAGCCACCTTGGCAATCCATGTCTTAATCTAAAAATTGCTCAAACCTACTAGAAAATTGGAGAGTTTGGATAATTGTATTTAAAATTAGAAATTTCACCATCTTATACTTAAAGTAAATGGTGGGGAAATGGATGATGGACCCGATCAAGATCCCATGGTTTCATCATCCCAGGCCATCGTGGTCTCTAGTCTACTTAGTCAGAGGAGTTAGTCGACACAACCTGATAGAAGGATTCTTGTTAGCTTCCATGGGTTGCTTCATCCAAGGGTTCCTTATGAAATTTCATTAAGGTTTTTAAGCACTTATGAACTAGCCCAAGGTCAACCAATAGGGGGGGGGGAGGTTGTGAATTGGTAGTTCTAAAAATTCTTAAATAAAAGGCAAGATCTTTTTGAAAACCTTTTTGAAAATTTTAATTCAAACACAATCTATCTTTGATGTGGAAGCGATTAACAAAATGAATTAAAGCTTTTAACCATACAATCAACCATAAAAAATTAAGGTGCAAAAATTAAAATATAGAAATGTAATAAGAAAGAATACATCAGATTTTATAGTGGTTCGGTGAACCTAACCTACGTCCACTCCTCAGAGGCACCCTTTGAGTATTGCACTAATAACTATAATGTCTCTCCTTTTTCTCCCACAGCAAGGCGGATAAGCCCTTACAAAATCCTTCTCATCGACCCCTATGAGGTAGAGAACCCAAACTCCTTTTTCTTCATCCTAACGTAAGCAGAGAACCCCAACACCTTTTGCTTCCTCCTGAAGTAGGCAGAGAACCTTTATCTAGTGCTGACAAAGACCTCCCAAGTTCCACCAAGGAGCCAAAGATGACAATTGAAGGAGATAACTTGAATCCTTGCTTGGAGCAACCTTTGTGAACACCTCACAAACTTCCTCTCACAAGATTCTCTCTCTCTCTCTCTCTCTCTCTCTCTCTCTCTCTCTCTCTCTCTCTCCCCAAGCTCTCATTCTCCTTTCTCCTTCTCTAAGCTCCCTTAAGTCAGAATAAGGGCAAAAGATCTATCTATCAATAACTAAGAGAGATTAAATAGAAGGCATTAAAAAATGCCCTAATTTTCAACTTAACATCAAAGATCATCCAGGACGATAGTTAGATCATCCTATACGATTAGTTTAAATCAGCCCTTCCAGCTAAGATGATTAGGGTTTGCAATATAATTAGAACACAATATTTGTTCTAATAATCGAGGATGATTTGAATATCACCATATACAATTAGTTCAAAATTATTTGTTATCACTCTACAGCTAGTTTGGAACGTCTAGGGGATAAATTGGGATGATATGAAAAAATAACTGATTATCTAGGCCGATGTGGATATCGTTGCATATGATTTGTTCAAAATCATACCATATAGTCTAAGAGATAGTTTGGGATGTCTAAGATATTGATTGGGTGATTTCCACCTTAGTTCAAAATCATACCATATAGTCCAACAGATAGTTTAGGATGTCCAACAGATAGTTTGGATGTTTAATTCCACTTAGCTTCAGGATCCATAACATTACATTTAACTTAAAAAAAGGTAAAAAATGTATTCAAATAGAAATTACAGACTAACTCAATCCTAGTCTACCTGATCTTGACCTGATTGATGTTCAAAGTAAACTTATGGACCTGAAAGATTAGTGAGTTGGGCATATAAAATAGATATGCATGAATGATAGTAGTCAAGAAATAATAATATTTGTTATTATCAAAGTCATAGTACTTGGGTCATAATCTACAACACCTTATAGACCTATGTGGAGTGTTTATTTAAGGGGACAAATTTGAATCCATCTTAGCTAATATAGGGCTTTTTTTCCCTATCGATTATATTTTATTGATTCATATCTCAAGGATTTGATGTTACTAAGGAATGTATGGCGTATGGACATAATTATTATCTTGTGGTGCTATTTAGAAGCAAAAGCACCCAGTTTAAAGGGCCCCAAGTCATAACCATTTATCCTATAGTGTCTTTTTGAAATAAAATCACCAGTAAGAGGACACATACTACATCCTTACTAGTAGAAGATTATTTGAGAATAGATCCTATTTATATTCTTGATTAGACATTAGCTCTACGTGAGCTGAAATAAATTTCAATTTGTTCACCCTAGTAAACTATTACAGAGGATGGATGGATTTAACTTTAAGCATTGATGTATAATTTCAATTTTAAATATCTTGGATTTTGGAATTTTTGGGATTTTTGGAATCTTTGGATTTTGTGGATACTTGGGATGGCATTTGAAGTATTTGAAAATAACCCCTTTGATTGAGTTCTACGTTCAACACAGCCATCATTGTTGTATTTGGGGACATTTTTATTTATGGATTGAACATTGTCAATTATGTTAAACTATCAAGAGAGGATTGGTTTTTGTTGGATTTATGTATTTATGAATGAATTTTCTTTGTTTGAGGCCTTGAATGCCTTATATGAATGTATAAAATAGATATTATGGTTGACACCCAGACTGTATATATTTTTAATAATTTGAGCATCGTTGACTCCTATCGTTCATGTAGAACGATTGTGCTTAAATTATATTCATTTATTGACTCGTACAATATGCCTAAATGTCATGTGCATATCCAAAACACACTCAACGCAGTTCATGTGGGTATATTATATATTTATCCCTACTATATACCTATGTGTATATAAATTACGGTGCATGTGTAAGGGTATTTTAGATATTTGACAAGTCTTCTACAATGGCTCATAGAAATTTACATTTGTTGTAATAGTTCAATATTTATTTGTAGGAGATATGTTGGATACATGATCATTATTCAGCAACAAAACTTGCAAGCCTCAATAATCTTATCCAACTTAGTGCTCTAAATTTGGTTTAACTGAGACTCACTCTATAATAATTTGATATGGTTTTCTCTTCTTAGAACTTGCATTGAGATTGATAAACAACTACTAGGTTAGTCCATCATCATCATTTCTAGTATTGGCTTAAATAAAAAAATCAATCAATTCAACTTCATATAATTATGCCCTTGCTGATGTCATATATATTAAAATTAGTAGTTACTGCCTCAAGCATGCATCGTAGTGATTTAAAGCCAATTGGATCATCTAGGAAAAATATACATGATATTCATTCCTAAAATGATTTTTGCAACCCTCAATGTAGTTGGAGTAGCAGGTATAATTTTTATTTTGTTTGTGGAAAATCTTTTGTATACACTTTAAGATTCATCACATACATTGAGTTATCTTGTGCACTATATATCTGACATTTCTTCTTGTTGGGGACAAGCATGTATACTCGCCATGGTATTATTACCAGTGATGTAAATGATTTTCATTGACTTTTGTATTCACCATAATATGTAAACATGTAAGATCTCCAAACTTTTACCCATGCTTGTATCACTGCACCACTCATGGATAGGTCATTACGGGTCTTTGAAGTTCCCTTATCCTTGAAGGTCACTTGTGGTATGTATAATAAGTTTACCATTCTTATTATCCTTAATGCTCATGTTAGCATGACAGCTTTTAGCACTTACTGGAGAATACTTCAAATATATTTTCTCATATGCACAAGTAGGTTGTATTGATGCATCTACGGTTATTGAATTTTCATTTGATTATTGTTTGAATAATTATGATTGTCACTTAATGTTGCATGAAAAACTTTTAACTTAAGACACAAATCTCCATTGCCCTTTTGAGTTCTTATTAATTATTCACGCTTATTTAAGTCCGATATGAGTTCCCTTCTTTTTTAATTGATGCTTATTTAGATTATTTGGATGCATCATTTGATTTTTATATTTTTTTATGATGTTCACTTATTATTTGGTTTTGAATTATGCTATGTTCATGTTCATTTTGTTCAAAATCAAGTTCAAGTCCAAGTCCCCTCTTATTTGTCCAAGTACTTATATCTTCTGTCCAAATTTTGGAAGCCTCATGACGTCTCTCCTGTTTATAAGAAAAACCAAGAGACATAGCCTACCCACCACATCAAGAAAGATGTGTACAGTCAGTGTTGGGGGACATTGTGGTTGTAATCTTCATCATCCACAATGCTAGGAAAGGCATGCGGTGTCTTTCGAAAGCAGCTGTTTGAAAAAGAAATAGTTTTTTCTAGCATATGGGTACTTATATTTTTGCCCTACCATGCTAAGAAAACTATGCATAAGGCTTGCCTACCTCGATGTAAGCACTACATTAACTTTCCACCAACCACATTAAGAAAAGCATGTATAGAGGGTCTCTCGATGTGTAACAAATATCAAAAATAGGATTTTGGGATATTACCCGCCTCATCGCAAGCATCATAACAAATTCTCTCGCACCATGCTAAAAGAAGTGCGCATGGGTGGTTGTTCATCATGTTGCAAGTATCAAAATGGGTTTACTCATGTTAGGGGAGATTATACCTTCTGCTGTGGAGTCAATGGTAGCGAGTGTAATGCATGAAATCATAGAAATCCCCCACTTTCTGTTGCATATTTTTTCCTTTTTTTTTAACTATCTCAATTTTATTTCTCACTCTTCCTTTTCTAAATTCTGTTTTCTTTTTTTTTTTACTCTCTCACTTTTTTTTTCATTCTTTATATATATATATAGTGTAAAAGATGCCAAATCAGTGGAGAATGAGTGTGTTAATTCCAATGTTTATGAATAAAGGTGATGCACAGGAGTGTGCAAATTATAGAAGAAATAAGTTATAATGTCTTACTTTAAAACTATGGGAGCAGCTTATGGAGCGTAGGTTGTGGTGTGATACAAATGTTTCTCAAAATCAATTTGGATTCATACCGAGAAGGTTTACTATGGATTCCATACATTTATTGAGAGTTTTGATGGAGAAATATAGAGATATGAGGATCTACATATGATATTTATTGACTGAGAGAAAGCATATGATAAATTTCCAAGAGAAGTGGTATGGAGAGTTCCTGAAAAGAAAGGAGTTAAGAAATGCTTATATTCAAATCATCAAAGATATGTATGTAGGAGTTATTACTTATATTTAAGCACAAGGTGGTTTGACCAAGTATTTTCCTATGTCAGTTGGATTACATCAAGGATCAACCTTAAGTCCATATCTTTTTTGCTTTAGTCATGGATGTTCTCACTAGACATTTGCTAGAGGATATACCTTTGTGTATGCTTTTTGATAAATATATTCTTCTTGTTGATAAGACTAGAGATGGAGTTGAAGGTAAACTTGAATTATGGAGATCAACTTTAGAGTCTAAAGTTTTTCTCTTGAGTAGATCTAAAATTGAATATATGGAGTGTAATTTTAGTTGCAATAGACCTAGTGAGGGGATTGTGACTTTGGGCGATCAGGTCATTAATAAGAGTACATGTTTTAGATATCATTGATCTATTGCTCAGAGTGATGGTGAAATTGATTGGGATAATATCAGCATAATTCAAGTTGGATGGTTGAAGTAGAGCAATGCATTAGGCTTATTGTGCGATAGAAAAGTCCCCCTCAAACTTAAGGGAAAATTCTATAAGATGTTAATGAGACCTGCAATTCTTTATGGTGCTGAATTTTGGCCATTAAAAGAGAAGCATAACACTATGTTAAGTGTTACAGAGATGAGGATGCTTAGGTGGATGAGTGGCTTGACCCTTAGAGATAGGATATGAAATGAGCATATACATGAAAAGGTTGGAGTAGCTCCAATAGAAGATAAGATTAGAGAGAGTCAGCTTAGATATTTTGGTCACATTAAACGAAGACCTTTCGATGACCTAGTTAGGAAAGTTGAGGTATTAGATTTGACTTATATTAAGATAGGTAGAGGTAGACCAAAAAAGACTTGGTTAGAAAATATTATAAATGATCTTTCTTTATTAGATTTAAATGCGAGTTTGACTTTTATCCATACACAATGGCGAGAAAGGATTCTTATACCCGACCCCACGTAGTCAGACAAATGCTTGTTGTTGTTGTTGTTGTTGTTGTGTGTGTATATATATATATATATATATATATATATATATATATATATATATATATAATTATATATATAATTATTGTAATAATAGTAATTAATATAGTTAATATCTAAAAAATCAAAATAAGAATGTATACCTAATTAACTGTAAGAGGCTGGGTATGTAGATCAAATGGACTTGGCAAGGTGCCATCGGTTTGGCTTAAGCGACGGGCTATACAAGGTCTTCAGCCGATGTTCGACATAGGAGGAGATCGGCCATAGCTCTAGGCTGAGATGGGGTTCGGGTATGGGGGTAGGAAGAGGATGGCTATTGGAGGCTTCTAGCAGTTATGGAGTGCGAAGTTAGGTCAAATATGAGGTCAACCAAGAGTGAATGCTCTGCTAAGGCTTTCGGCTAGAGCACTTGAAAGAAGGTCAAAGAGATCTAGGCGGCTATGGAGGGAGGCAATATTCATCCTAGAGTTCAATTTTTAAGAGTAAGGTTAATGGAGGTCAGATCGGGAAGAGGGGAGCTGCAAGAGGAGATAGGAGTCATCTTGGAGAAATTTTAAGCAGTGAATTGAGTTAAACTTAGAAGAGGTGAGAGAGAGGAAGAGGTGAATCAAGAAGAATTCAAAAGGCTTATGTGGGTTTTGACTGTATCGTGTGGAAGAGGAGAGTGTGGAAGGTTTGATGATAAAGGAAAATAGGAGAAGTAGAGTTGAATGTCGAGAGCCTTGAGCTCTCATTTTAATGACATGGAAGAATAGCAATTGAGGTGAGCTCGTAGGATATCTGGGAAGAGACGGAAGTCAAGCGGCTTTAACAGGATTTCTGGTACAATTTGTGGATGCTTTCGATAGATATAAGGTACGGATCTTGTTCTAGATTTTTTCTTTTGTTGATTTTGGTTATTTATCTAAAGGTCAATAAATCCACCCCCCCCCCCCCGTAGAAATGTGGTATGTGTCTAGAGAGAACCACATTTGTATAATGTTGATTGACCTATGGCTCTGCACATATTTCTCTCTAGATATCACATTGAGGGTTTTATTTAGCAGATTTCCAAAACCTTATTTGGATGTCATGCTATGATCTTCATTTTATAGATCTTCAAAAGTCTATTTTTATGCTTTTGTAAATCTATAGATGCATTTGTATACAAAAATATGCTTGATGTGTTGGCTTTAGTCAAATAGGGACCCATAGGATAGTAACATATCTCTTCATACTCATATCCCTAGTGTTAGTTTATAGATTGACCATAAAATGTAGCGTTGCCACCTCTTGCTCTTTTTTTTTTTTCACCATCGTCACTTTAACTTCTAGCATTTTTATAATTGCTCGCATCTTTTTTACCATAGTTATATATTGATATGATATTTTTATTGTATAATTGCTGGAATTGTTCATAATTTATCCAAACTTTGCAGATTAATCAACCAGTGGGATTTTGCTGCCTCTTATACTTATTATATCTTGCTCAAGTTATATTTTTTTGCTGATTGCACATTTAGTTTATGGAGGATCATTCATTCTTCCCTCCTTTGGTTGCATTTTGACAAAAAAATTTAAATATTTAATTTGGGATCTTGGCATACAGTGCGGTGTCGATCCAAATAAAAATTTAAAAAGCCCACATTCTTTAGGAACACTTGTAGATGCCATTCAAGAGGTGGCTTCTTTTCATAGCTTTAGCTTGAGTCCTCAGATTTTGATTCCTTTAGCCCTGTACATTGTACTGTAGACATTGATAGAGAGTTTCCTAATTTTTCTTTACTAACTTGATGAGGGATTTATGTACCTTCGACCCTATGCTTTTTTCTTTGGTGGGCTTGATGAAGGAGTAGATGTCGGTGACCTAAACCTTTTCGGTTTATAGTAGGTTGGTGGCGAAAAGTCATCGGCCCAAAGCTTTATATAAATGGACTTATTGATGATGAAATCCTCTTAGTTCAGCCTTAGGCATTGCAAATAATATTGAATGGCTTCTTCGGCCCTTTACTTTGTGCTTTGGTGGACTTGTTGAAGAAAAAATCCTTTGATCCTTGTTTGATGCTTTTTAGATTTGTTGAAGGATTTGCAGTTTCGAATTCGGTTGATAGTATCAAATGTGGGTAGTATCTTGATCCTTAACTACTTGAGGAGACTTCAATCCAAGTTACTTTAGTTCATCAAATTAGGTAAGCTATGATTTCATAGCTCTTCATTCTATGGTTACTAAAATAAGGGTTCCTCTACCATAGCCTTTCTTATGACAAGTTGAGTAGATGGAATCACCAGCGATTTGACCATATATAAACTTGTTGGATCTAGATTCTTACACCCATTCAAGCCTCAAACTTGAGCTATGGGAAATGTGCTTCTAAATGCTAATTTTATTAAAGTTGGTAGATTTAGAGTCATCCTTTGTGGTTGAAAATTTGGAGTCTACAAACAACCAGTAGCTGCTCGTGACTCATCCTTCATACTAAAACTTTCATTCTTCAGTTAATTGGAGAATTTGGTAAACTATGATAATTTAAACTTATTGAGTTGAATTAGTTTTCATACTTCATACAGACCCTACTAACGAGTTAATGAAGTGGGGGTTCCACTACTATGGCCTTTCTTATGGCATATTGAGTAGACAGAGCTACAAGCGATCAAGCCATATTTGGGCTTGTTGAATCCATCCTCTTACACCCATTCAAATCTTAAGCTTCAGGCTATTGAAAGACATCAAGCTATTCTGGATTGACTTGTTAGAGTGTGTAGTCATAAAGGTCTCATTCTTGACTTTCAAACCTTGGTATATTAGAGAAGATGGTGTCCCAAACTTTTGAAAGGTCACCTACATATACTTTGAAAAAGAATTTGTTGATAGAGAAAAATTTTTTGTATACTTCTATATAAAGGAATATTCGTGTTGATGATTTTAAATATTTATTCAGGGATCTCAACATGTAGTGTGATGTCGACCCAAATAAATATTTAAAAGACCCCCTATCTTTTAAGGACATTTTAGAATAAAATAAATTTAGAATTTTAAGGTTTTAAATATTTATTTGGTGATCTCAATGCGTAGCACAATATTAACCCAAATAAATATTTAAAATACCCCTATCTTATAGGGAGATTTTGGATATATTTTGTATCTTGAGATTTTAAATATTTATTTGGAGGTTTTAGCATGTAATGCGATGTTGACCTAAAAAATATTTAAATTTCCCCACTTTTATGGGACATTTTAATGGAATTTTTAAAATACAATCTTGAAATATAAGAGAATTTTAAAATTTAAGATGTACTTATGTAAGAGAATATATATAAAGTACATGACATTTTAATACATAACCATTCTTATACATAGTATTTATTTAAGTATCAACCAATGACCAATGGCATGGGCTTTTGGCCATCCAGATAGATTAACTAGTAAGCTCCTCCTTGATACACCTTCTCGATGATAACGGGCCCCTCCTATTTTAATATAAATTTGCCATCAATTTTTTAGAGTGGGATTATTAGCCTTCTCAGTACCAAGATAATTTCTCCTTATTAAAATGACCGATGACATACCATTTAGTCAAATGATTTTATCATTTTTTCTTAGTATATCTCCAAATTTTGTTAAGCATATAGCCTGGTCTCATCGAGCACATCAAGTTCTTCCAATCTAAATCGAGCATTGTGCTTATAAGTGAGAATATTCCAGATTAATACTTAGAGTTATGAAAGTTCAACTTCTAGTGGTAATATTGCTTCAACTCTGAACACTAGTGAATAATAAGTAGTTTTGGTTGCCATTTTGGAAGTTATACAATATGCCTATAGTGTCTCCTCCATTTTAGTATGTCATTCTTGAAAGTTCGTTCGGGATGTTAAGCCCTATGAACTTAGTCCCAAGCTAACCAAGAGGGGGGGGGGGTGAATTGGTATTTAAAAAAAACTTTTAAGACAAAGAAATAAAATCACAAACCAAATCACACCACAAGAAATTAATGCGAAAATAAAAAGTGCGGAAGCAAAAATAAGAACACAAGATTTATAGTGGTTCGGTCGACTCGACCTACGTCCACTCCTTGGAGGCACCCTCCAAGTATTGCACTACAAAACGTGACTCTCCTTTAGCCCCCACGGCTAGGCGGAGAAGCCCTTACAAGAACCTCCTTTTTGCCACCCCGGCAAGGCAGAGAACCTACCTCCTTTTGCTTCCTTCTGAAGCTGGCAGAGAACCACAACCAAAAGCAAACTCCTTACCTCTACCGGCCCTTCCACGGACGAGAAACTCCAGACGAAAGACAAGCAGAGCGATCCTTGAAGCAACCCTTGTGAATCCCCCTCACAAGCTCCCCCTCACAAGATCCTCTCTCTCTCTCCTTCTCTCTCTTTCTCTCCTCAAGGTCTTCTCAGGTCAAGGCAGCAGCAAAAGATCTTCTAAAACGTTTGGACAAGAGCTCTTAAATAGAAGAGCTCTCAAGGAGCTCATTAATTGCAAGTAGCCGACTTTATCGTCCCGGCCGATATGTACATCGGCCTGGCCGATCAGTACAAATCAAAGAAGATCGGCCAGAGCATCGCCCTGGGAACAGTCCTGGACGATTGAAATTTAGCTTGATTGTCCAGGCCGATCATACGATCGTCCTAGCCTATTAGTTCAAATCAGAGGCAAATCGTTCTGAGCATCGCTCTGTTTATGACCTGGCCGATATTTATCGTCCTGAAGCAACTCAAGGATTTTGAATGTATCGTCCTTGCCGATCCTGCGATCGTCCAGGACGATATGATCATATCAATCATCCTTAATTACTCCCTTGATTTCCTGATCAATTAAGGCATAATTTAGTAATTTCGTCTAGGCCGATATGGGTATCGTCCTGGCCGATAATTTAAAAATACAGTGTACCTTAACTGTCTAAGGCGGCTACTTCTTTCTATTTTGAGCTTATCGTCCTGGCCGATACACGTATCATCCAGGCTGATATGTTAATGTCGGCTGCCTTAATTAAGAATCCTTAATTAGACTTTCTGTTTTAAGCTGATCGTTCAGGACGATATGAATATCGGCCTGGCCGATGTGGGCAAAAATAGAAATTCTAAGTCTCTCAAGTGTGTGTGTGTGTAGGGTTACTTAGCATCAGTCTCTTTGACCATTACAAGTAGACTCAAAAAGAGAAAAACAAAAGTACAGATTGACTCAACCCTAAACCTACGCAATTCTGAACTTGGCTTTTTCATGATCGTCCGGTCTTTGATTCCTGAAAAGTTAGAAGCAACAAGTAGTCCAAGAGAAGTAGTGTTTGTCAATCATCAAAACATAAGCCATGAAAAAATAGATTTGCAACAATTCTCTTTTATTCTTGGTGAGGATCTTCTTCAACAGTTTCTCCAACATCTTGTTAAAGGCCTTTGCCAAGCTATTTTCCCTTGGATTATATATTAATGAGTATCGCTAATCAATCTTATGTCACTTGATAAACATATAGATTTTAGTACTCTTGAATGTTGTACCATTATGTAAGATAAAGCAGCGTGGTGTACCAAATTTGTATACGAAATTATGGATAAAAAAGTTAATCATATGATCGAACATGACTTCTTTTATGGAGCTACTTATGCCAATTTTGAAAAGTAGTCTATTGCTTCCAGTATGAAGTGGTGTCCTACTGATGATGGTGGATCTATCCATCTAATTATATTTATTCCCCAGCATTCGAATGGCCAGGATGCTACTATTGGGTGTAGTGGATTTAATGGCTGATATATAACATTATAGTGAATCTGATATTCGTGGCACCTATAAGTGTGGTCAATAAAATCTACCATAATTCTTGGATAATAGTAACCTATCCTCTTGCATATAACGTCCTTCATAGACTTATACTCCACTCTATTAAGTTCCTTGGTCCCTATGCACATTAACCACATTTGATCAAAAGCTCATCAATATAACGTGTCATTGAAAAACTCATATCGCAACACCCTTTTCAAGATTTATATGGCTATAGATTTTTCTAATGAGAGTTTATTTTCGTTAAAGTAGTCGATGAATGACTATTTCTAATTATTTTCTATTTTAATATCTAAATAATGCCCCCATGATTATAAAGCTTGACTAGCTTTATGTCTCTTGGCTATATGATACCCTTATGGATAATTTTCCATAATGATTTGATGGGGAGGTTGAGGGTCACCTAGAGTTATATCCCGCTGGCTTGAGTTTGGTACTTTTTCTGCCTTCGAGAATTGTAATAGAGCGAGCTCCAAGACCTGACGATTATAAACTCCAATGAATATTGGCCTCTTATCATTTCTATTTTCCATTTCCCAAGCCAATTTGGCCAAGTAATCTGCTTTGGCATTTTTTCATCAAGGAACTCAAACTATTTTAACATTTGGCACCTACTTCAGGAGCTTAAGAGCTCACTAGTGGTAGTGGGCCAATTCAAGTTTACAAATCTTGTAAATACCCAGGACTTGATTTATTATAAGTTGAGTATCACCAAGGATTTGGAGATTTTGAATTTAGATATAAATTAGAATTTCTAGTCCTACTATTAGAGCTTCATACTCAACCTCATTATTGGTTTTGGGTTTACTTAAACTAAATAAAAATCTCATTATGTCTCATTCAGTTCCTATGAAAATGAGATCAAAATCGACCAAGGCTCTTGCAATATTTAGAGGTTGGGCAGGTTCGATGATGCACCACTGAAATGAATCTCCCAAAATTATCATTTTTCATCCTCCTCAACCTGCATGATTTATTCATCAAGAAAATTATTATTTAATGTTGAATCTGTAGGGATAGGATACGTTGTGAGAAAACATGCTAAGGCTTGCCGTTTTACTGTCTTTTGTGGTATATATGTTATATCAAACTACATTAATAGTACTGCCCACCTAGCTAGATGACATATCAATGTTGATCTTATCATCAAAATCTTCAACGGATTGATCTTTGATATTAATATGATTTTATATGACAACATATAATGGCAAAGTTTCTGAGCTGCAAAAATCAATGCTATATAATATTTCTCAATTAGGGCATATCACACTTATGCTCTATTTAATTTTTGACTGATGTAGTAGAGTGCATTTTATTTTCTCTCTACATAGTGTAGGGCTAATAATTCTCAAAGGGACTCTTCTAGTGCCACTGTGTATAGTATGAGAGGCTTTCTTAGAATTGGCACAGCCAGAATAGGTGGATTCAACATATATCTTTTAATTCTATTGAATGCTTCCTAGCACTTTATATTTTATTTAAAATGGACATCCATTTTCATTAACTTGAATGGCTGGCACCTACTTGATAAATTTGATATGAATAACTAAATAAAAGTCAATTATCCTTGTAATGAGCGAAGCTGTCAAAGATTTCTAAGAGGTGACATCTCCATAATTGACTTGATTTTTTTGGCGTCAATTTTGATTCCTTGATGTCAAACGATGCATCCCAACAATTTACTAGAGGAGAAACTTAAGGCACATTTGAGAGGTTTCATCTTCAAATCAAACTTTTTAATCCTCTCAAATAATATTATTAGGTTATTTAAATTATCTTTCCAGTCCATGCTCTTGATGATGAGATCATCTACATAACACTCGACCTTCTGATGTATTAATTCATCAAAGATAAACATCATTGCCCACTGGTAGGTAGCACCAGCATTCTTCAGGCTGAAAGTTATAACCATGTAGCAAAATATGCCAATGAGTGTCTTGAATGATGTGTGTTTTTCATCTTTAGAAACATCTTGATCTGATTGTAACCTAACAAACTGTCCATAAATGAGAACATGTCATAGTTGGATGTGTTATCCACCAATAGTTCTGACATTATAAGTGGAAAATTATGTTTTGGGAACACCTTATTGAGGTTCTGAAAGTCAATATGGATACGAATATACCCATTCTTCTTCTTCATAGGGACGATGTTGGCAATCCAATCAGCATATTTTTCTTCTCTGATGAAGGCCACTTCTATAAGCTTCTTGGTTTTGTCAATCACCTATTCTTGAATCTCCAATCTCAATTTTGTTGGAGCTTATTAGACATGTACTGTATCATGCTTGATGGCTAATTTATGAACTACCATATTAGGGGATTAGCTGGGCATCTTAGTATATGTCCAGGCAAAGCAATCCCTAAATTTGCAGAGATGCTCTTTCATTTCATCCACTTGGTTTTCTAGTATTAAGGAGATAATGAAGGTTAGGCTAGGGTCCATAGTAGCTACCTATCTATCATCTTCCAGTTCTTCTAGTGTAGGATTAGCTTCCACGTGTGATCATCATAATCATCAACTTTATAAGTCTCTTCAGCACCACCATCATCGGA
This sequence comes from Dendrobium nobile, assembly GCA_022539455.1. Classification (NCBI taxonomy): domain Eukaryota; kingdom Viridiplantae; phylum Streptophyta; class Magnoliopsida; order Asparagales; family Orchidaceae; genus Dendrobium; species Dendrobium nobile. Next base: position 18,056,420 of record CM039724.1, on the reverse strand, counting down.
TTCAATTTCCCTGCATGGGAAGGCTTGACTCATCTCTTATTTGGGGTGCTTTTGCACAACAAATCTAAGACCTCTCCTTATGAGAATATCCTTTCTTCATAATGCATGGGATTTCTTTAATAACAAAGCCTTAAGTAGACGCGAAGTTGTCATATAGAGGTATGGATTCTGGCCTGCTTCTATAATATCCTCCAGATATTTCTAGTAATGAATATGGACATTCTCGTAGGCATTAATTCTCTGAGCTCGATGGGCCTATGGAGCCAGTCTCGATTCTATTCATCTTTTTTCTCTCCATATTTATAAATTAAGGTTCCTGCTCCATCCATATTCCTTATAGTAGGCACATAAAATGTTACATGCTCCTTAATATTATGCACATCTCATAAAATGATTTCTTTGAAATGTTATGAGGGAATACTCATGACTACACATTTATTGTCTAAAATTAATAGATTTAATATTCTTTTTTAGAGTATATATTGCACATTATTCATGTAGGTAGATTCATAATCATCATGTAAATATTTGTCCTTCTTTTTCTCCCTAACTATTGATTGGCATATTTCCCAAAATTTAGTAGGGATGATGTCATCTTCATTCGTGTCACTCTCTAGTTGAGGCATGTGTTTTCTTGATGTAGGAGAGATCGCTTCTTTAGGAAAGGTTGATATTGCATTCTTTCTTACTGCTGGCTTCTTCTCTTCTTCTTATTTAGGCCATTTTGTAGCCTTTTGATTCTCTATTAAGAGGACCTAATGGCTTTAGTTCTTTGGAGATGACCTAGCATCTTTATAGATTTATATCTCATGAACCACAAAAGATTAAATATCAGCGGAGATTCAAAACTCTTCTCCATCCCTAATATACTTCATATATTGATGTAGTCTCCATGGGATAATACCATAATCGTGCAATAACAAGTAACCCATAAGTAAAAAAAAAAAAAGGGATCTCGCTTGCATAAAAGTAAATAAAAAAAAGTGGTCAATGATGCCAAAAATAAAAGATGTGCCAAGTCATCAAATTTAAAAAATTTATACACAGAGTGTATCAAAAATAAAAAGGATGAGCAAAGCGCCAATCAAATTGATAGGAGGCATAAAATGAGCCCACCAAACACAAGCTTCTTCCGTTTCAAAAATTTTAAATCTTAGAAGACTTTATGTGTCACTTAATATTTTTTCAAAGGCTTGACTTCGAACATCTGATTGAAACTAATTACTTTGATATATTATTCCATAAAATATTTTTCTGGACACAAGTTTTTGAGTGGATCTCTTCTTCTAAACCAATTGGCTTTTCTGATTTGGATTCTTGTTTTTCAAAAGTAAATTTATCCTAAAGAAGGTTGAGTTATGGCTAACAGGATTGGTTGTTCTGCTGCTTTTTCAGATTTGGATGATGTTAACTAATTGATTTTGCAAATTTTTGAATTCAATCATATAGAAATGTTATAATATTCAGTTAAAAAAAAAACTGTGTTTTTATGTTTTTTTGTTCATTTTTGTCTTTTTTTGTATCTAATCTTTTGTTTGTTTTTATTATTTTTACTATTTTTGGGCCTGATCTGATCATCTCCATCCACCCTCAATTTTCAAAATTTTCACATCATCCTGGACGATCCTCATATCATTATGGATGATTGGTTCCATTCACTTCTTGAATCCATTTGCTGACTATTCTATTTATCTGTTGTTTATCATCTTGGATGATGTATTATCGTCCTAGATGATATGATCGTCCTCAGCTTCAATTATCTTTGATAATCCTAGATGATCCTCTTTTCATCTTGCATGATGCCTTTGATTATATACAACTATTGGTCATCGTCCCGTACAATCCACATGTTTGTCCTAGATGATATACGTGGAAATACGTTTAATAAGCCTTAAATTTGGCCGGTATGATCCATTAATGGAGAATCATCCTGGACGATTCACCTGCTCCTCCTAGACAATACACGTGGTAGTGTCTTTAAATGTTTTAAATTCGACCGGTATAATCAATAATTTATCATCGTCCTGGATGATCCATATATCGGCTAGGACGATCTACTTTTTTCAACGGTCATCAGAATTGTCGCCTTGGGACGATCGCCTATGTCTTATCAACCCGGACGATATCTGATCGGCCTGGATAATACAACCGCCTTTTTAACCAATCATCCAAGCCTCAATTATTGCACTAGATCATCCTAGATGATTTTGCGATCATCCTGGATAATCTGGCCAAGTCTTTAAATACCGACCTTTCCAGCCATTTTTTCTCACATCCTTTCTCTCCACTTGCACTCTACTTTCTCCTTTCTCCATATTTTGTGCTAATGGCTGGTGGCAAACGTTCTCATCAAGTTGTAGGAAGTTCCTCAAGGGCCACCTTGGACCCTCGCATCATGGAGGCAGAAGATCAAGCCGCCTATCATCATTATAAATTAGCTGGCATCATCATGTCTCGCTCAATCAATCCCAACCATCTCTCTTATCAAGTACTTGATCTTTTCTCGCACACCTCTCTTTGTTTTATTCTAACACTCGCAGTCCCCTTCAATTCTAAACTTTTTTTTTTGAATTTTTTTAGAGCCTTAGAATTAATTCTGCTTTCACCTATCTCGGCTCCTATGTGAATTGATGCCCTGTCAAGATCACATACGAAGATTATGCAGAATTTTTGCAGCTCTCCACCACAGGAGACAAACTTCACACTCTCTGCTCCGATCCTGATTATGACTGGGCTCCGGCCAATCACTTTCTTCGAAACACCACAGCCCACTTTCATGTTGGCGAGACTAGCTCTTTACTCAAAGATGCTAGGACTGTTCAACATATCCTTCGCACCTCTATAATCCCAAAAGCTGGTGATCGGGTCCACATTACTTCTCTTCTTACAATCACCACCTTTTAAATTCTAGCCCATCGTGAATTTAATGCAACTAATCTGATTTTTTGCTACATCAAACACTTGATCATAATTCGCGATCCAGGTCATAGGAGAAAGCCCAATCTTGCCCTAGGAAATCTCATTGCTTATGTCCTAGAATCCAAATACAATCTCCAATACCCTGCTCCTCCAAAGTTCTAGCCTGCCTTCTACTCGAACAACTCTTTTAATGCCCTTCATAGTACTCATCTTCATTTAGAGAATGAGGAACCTCAGGGGGCCGAAGAGCAGGAGGCTCCTGCACCTGTTCCAGCACCTGTTCCACTCCGCCAGCACTCTCAGCTAGACCAGTTGGTGGAGCACTTTGATCAATGAGAGGCCCGATTTGACATGTTTATTGCTTCTCTACAGCAGCAACATGCTGAGGACTTAGCTCATTTTGACGCCTACGTCAATCACCAACAGCAGCAGAATGACCAGGATATGGCCTGGTTTGGAGCGCAGTTCTCCAATCTGACTAGCTACTTTCAACAGCCTTCACCATCCCCACCTCCTCCTTCGGATGACCAGGGCCCATCATTTTTTTAGTTTCTTTTGTTGTAGTTTATTTATGTTTTTATGTTAATTAGTTTTCTATTTTTTTCTCTGTTTTACATTTCTCCTCCTTTTTGTGATGTCGAAGGGGGAGTAGTCTGCGTACTATTAGCTGCTTTGTACTTTGATTTTGATGGTTGAATTGTATTCTTTTCTTCACACTATCTTGCTTAGATGTTCTTTAACTCACACTGTCTTTCTTAGATTTTCCTTTGTGTTTTCCATCATAAAAAAGGGGGAGATTATTGCGTATCTATTTTCAGAAATAGAATTTTCATGATAGAAAATACTTTTATTTTACTTCGGCTGCCTTGCCTACTAACATTTCAGGACCACAACATCGAGACTACAGGTTGAACCAGCTCAAGATTGGGTAGATTAGGTCTGAGTCAGTCTGTGATATACTTTTTCCCTTTCTTGAGTCAAATGTAATCCTTATGATGCCTGATGCTAAGTAACCTTGCACACACAAACCTGAGTGAATTTTTTCTGTCTAAACTTAAAGTTCTGTATTTTCAGTATATTGTCCAGGATGATCCAAAAATCATCCCGAACGATCTGTAAAAAATATAAACCCTAATTAGGGCATCCTAGTTAAGGAAGCCATCATTAAGCATATCGTCTTGGACGATAGGTGCATCGTACGGGACAATAGGCTAAAATCAGAATGAATCAACCACCAGATCAATTTAGGATGCTTTATTTTTTAATTATCATCCAGGACATCGTCCTAGACGATGTTGTTCAATTATGCCTAAATTGACCTGGATATTAAGGAAAGTAATCAAGGTTGATTGATACAATCATATCATCCTTGACGATCACAGGATCGGCCAGAACAATCAGTTCAAAAACCTTGATTTCTTCTGGATGACCAGAGCGATGTGCTGGATGATTTAGGCAGATTTTGAACTAATCGGCCAGGATGATCGCGAGATCGTCTAGGACGATCAAGTCATTTTCTTCTGATCGTCCTAAGTCATCCAAGCAGATTGAGCTTAATTTGTACTATTTGTACAGGACGATAGGAATATTATCCTGGACGATAATGTCAGTTCTTAAAAATCTATATAAAGGACCTGTGACTTTTCATGCACAATTCCTTGAGTGCTACTGTCTTGACCTAAGAGAGCCTAGGGAGAGTGAAAGAGAGAGAAAGGAACTTGTGAGGGGGAGTTTGTGAGAGGGTTCACAAAGGTTGCTCCAAGTAAGGTTTCAAGTTGTCTTCTCCATTCTTCATCCATGATCCTTGGGAGGTTCTTGGGAGTTCTACTTCAGCAATCAGTCTGGGTTCTCTGCCAGCTTTAGTAGTAAGCAAAAAGAGTCGGTTCTCTGCCGCACCAGGGTTGGTGAAAAAGAGTTTGTTGTAAAGGCTTCTCCGCCTAGCTATGGAAGCTAAAGGAGAGACACTTGGTTGGTGCAATACTCTGAGGGTGCCTTCGAGGAGTGGACGTGGGTCAAACCTACTAAACCACTATAAATCAAGTGTGTTCTTTCTTTGTTTCTACTTACGCATTTAATTTTTGCACTCATTATTTTGTGGTGAATTATTTTGGTTTTAGTTTTGTGCTTTGATCGTAAAAAGTTTTAAAAATACAAATTCACCCCCCCTTTGGTTAGCCTCAGGACTAGTTTATAAGGGTTTAACATATCTAACAAAATTTCAAACTCGACTTACGTCCACTCCCTAGAGGCGCCCTCCAAGTATTACACTAAACACAGCGACTCTCCTTTAGCTCCGACAGCAAGGCGGAGAAGCCCTCACAAAAACTCCTTTACGCCGACCCCGACGAGGCAGAGAACGCAACTCCTTTTGCTTCCTCCTAAAGAAGGCAGAGAACCTAACTCATTTTGCTTTCTCCTGATACAGGTAGAGAACCTTGATCGATTGCTGAAGAAGACCTTCTCTCAACACTCCAAGGATAAGAGACTCTAGTGGAAGAAGAATAAGTGGAACAATGCTTGGAGCAACCCTTATGAAATTCTCTCAAAAGCTCCCCCTCACAAAATCCTCTCTCTATCCCTCTTTCTCCCTCTCCTCTAGGCTTTCTTAGGTCAAGACAACAGCAAAAGATTTGCTTTAAGGTTGAACAAGAGATCTTAAATAGAAGAGCTTCAGAATAGCTCTTATTTTATACAAACCGACTTTACTGTCCATGCCGATATGGATATCGTCTTGGCTGATCAGCATAAATTTTGCTCAATCAGCCCGATCGATTTGTGATGATTAGAGTAATTTTGGTCACATCTTCTAGGCCGATAGTATATCATCCTGGACGATTAGTTCAAATCTAAAAAAAATTGTCCTGAACATCACCCTGAATAGAAGTAGGCTGATGTCAATCGTCGACGCCATCATCCCGGTCGATCCTTCGATCGGCCCGGCCGATGTGATCGTGCAATCAACCTTAATTGCTTTCCTTAATTACCATATTAATTTAGGCATAATTGTGTTGCATCATCCAAATCAATAGGATATCATCCTTGATGATGTCCTAAAATAAAGAATACCTAAATAGATCATGGCGATTAATTCTTTTTTATTTGAGCCTATCTTCCCGGTCGATACAATAACGTACAGGACGATCTGCTTAATGACTGCTGTCTTAACCATAATGTGTTAATTAGGGTTTCTATTTTTGAATTGATCGTCCAGGTCGATATAATATCAGCCCGACCGATGTAACCAAAAATAGTAAACTCTAAGAAACAGTTAAAAATTCTCCCAAGGTGTGTGTACAAGGTTACTTAGCATTATAAGCCACATCTTTTATAATAAGCTCAAGAAAAAGGAAAAGTATGCAAAGTGACTTGGACTTTGTCTACCTAATCTTGAGCTAGTTCCAATTACCGTCTGATCTTATTGACCTGAAATATTAGTAGGCAAGGCAGTCATAGAAAAATAAGAGTGTTCGCTATCATCAAAATCATAATCCATGAAAACAGATTTGCAACACTCCCCTTTTTTGATGATGGCAAACAAACAACGAACAATTCTAAGTAGTTAAAACAACAGTGTACTAGAAGTAGTACAAATATAGACATATTAAATTATTAGAACAGAACAGTACAAGTACAAAAATACTACTCCCCCTTTTGACATCTCAAAAGTAGGAGACAAACAAAATATAATACAGAAAGTAAATAGTAGAAGAAAAAATAGAAACTAATTAATGAAAAAATAAAAACAAACTAAAAGAAAAACCTGAGAAACGATGGCCCCTGATTATCTGAAGGACGTGGTGGTGAAGGTGCCTACTAAAAGTAGCTTGATAATGTAGCAAACTAGGCACTAAACTAGACTATGTTCTGGTCGTGCCGCTGCTGCTGGTGAGTAACATTGGCGTCAAAATGGGCTAAGTCCTCCATGAGGTGCTGCTCATAGAGGGCTATATCCACAGCATATTACTGCTCCGTGTAGCAATATAAGTATCAAATCGGGCCTCTCATTGGTTAAAGCGCTCCACCAACTGGTCCAGCTGAGAGTACTGGCAGAGCAGAACAGGTGCAGGAGCCTCTTCTTCCCCTGCCTGAGCTTCCCCGTCCCCTGGGTGGAGATGAGTATTGTGAAGAGTTTGAAAGGAAATGTTAGAGTAGAAGGCAGGTTGGAGGTTTAGTGGAGTAGGATATTGGAGGTTATACTTTGATTCTAAGACATAAGAAATGATATATCTTAGGGCTAGATTTGGTTTCCTCCTATGACCTGGATCCCGAATAGTAATAAGATGGTCAGTGTAGTAAAAGATCAGGCCGGTAACATTGAATTCATGATTTGCTAAAATGTAAAAGGTGGTGAGGGAAAGAAGGGGAGTGATGTGAACACGATTATCAGCCTTAGGAATTATCAAAATGCGAAGGATGTGCTGGATGGTCCTAGCATCCTTGAGTAAGTTGCTAGTCTCACCCATGTGAAAATTAGCATTAGAAGTGCAAAGAAAATGATTGGCCGTAGCCCAGACAAAATCAGAATCATAACATATGGTGCGAAGTTTATCCCCTATTGTGGAAAGCTGCAAAATCTCCGCACAATCCTGATATGTGATCTCGACAGGATGTTGATTCACATATGAGGCAATAGAGGTAAAAGCAAAATTAATGCGAAGACTTGCAAAGAACACATAGAGCAATTCAGAATTGAATGGGACAACAAGAGTCAAAAGAAAGCACAAGGAGGTATGGGCAAATAAGTCTAGTACCGGATAAGAGAGAAAACTTGGATTGCCCATCCGGGAGATTGTGATTCCGGCCTCCTTGTAGAGCTGGTAGGCGGCTTGATCATCCGGCTCCAAAAAATGAGGGTCCATAGTGGCCCTTGAGGAACTTTTGAATGGGTGACGAGAGTGTTTTCCTCCAGCCATAGCAAGAAAATAGAAATCAAGAAGTAAGGAGAAATTATTGTGAAGAAAAGGGCTGGAAGGGCTTAGTTTATAAAGAATTGGTCGTATCGGCCAGGCCGATCACAGGATTGTCCTGGCATATATGGTTCAATAGTTACATACTAGCTGATTGGTCAAAAAGGCAGTCAGATTGTCCGGGCTGATCTGATACCAGCCAGGATGGTTAGACACAGGCGATCGTCCTGAGTAGTGAAGCCGGATGACCGTTGAAAAAACAGATCGTCCGGGCCAATTCAATTGATCTTCTTGGACGATTTCTAATAATGGATCATACCGGCCAAATTTAAAACATTTAAATCATGTGCTACATGTATCAGCCAGGATGAACAAGTGGATCGTCCAGGCCGATTGTCCAAAATGGATCGTCCTAGTTGATTTTAAAGATTTTAAATGTATATCCACGTGTATCATCCAGGATGAACATGTGGATCAGTCAGGTCAATTTTTCATAAAGAGGAGAACATTATTTAGGCCGAAAAATAGATCGGCTACGCCGATAAAAAATGATTGAAGTAGAAGATGATCAGATTGTCCAGGCCGATAATGGTTCGTCCAGGATGATCAGAAGTAGAAAATCAAATTAGTCGACAGATGGGAGTTTTTAGAGTAAATTGATAGGATTGTCTTGGCCGATAGGGGTATCGGCCGGGACGATGTGAAAACAAAATTGAGAATCAGAGGATGGAGATGATCAGAGAAGGCTCAAAAACATCAAAATTCAGTGAAAACAAAAAAAAATGATATGAAAAGACTAACACAAGCAAAATAAGTATTTTTTTTTTCAAGGTATGAATATGACATAGTCTCTATATAATTGATTTTAAAATTTTGTAAGGATCATTGAGTAAACATCGCCAAAATTTGAAAAATAATTAGAACAACCGATCCTGTAAAACCTAACTCAGTCTTCTTCAGGGTAAACCGTCTTTCGAAAACAAAAAAAAAATCTAAATCAAAAAGCCAATTGGTTTAAAAAAAGGAGATCCGTTCAAAAACTTATTTCCAGAAAAATATTTTATAGAATAATATATCAAAGTAATTAGTTATAATTAGAAATTCGAAATCAAGTCTTTGAAAAATATCAAGTGACACATGAAGTTTTCTAAGATTTAAAAAATTTTAAAAGGAGAAGAAGCTTGCTTTAGCGGGCTTATTTTATGCCTCTTGTCAATTTGATTGGCGCTTTGCGCATCTTTTGATTTTTGATACACTTTGTATGTGTGTGTGTGTATTCAATTTAGCGTTATTGCGCATCTTTTATTTTTGGCATCATTGGTCACTTTTTTTTCATTAACTTTTATGCAAGCTAGATCCCTTTCAAAAATTCTTAAATATATTTAGTTATGATTATATATTCTAGATATTAGAGAATAAAAATTCACTCTCTAATATAGGAAAGAATGAATCACAAAGAAGAATAAAAAAGTTATATGATATTTTTAATAACAAGATTACAAAAATCTGAAACTAAAAAAAACTTTAAACATTATATTTATAAAATAGATTACTATAGCAAGATTGAAAAGATCTCGATTTCAACAACCATTTGTTAATTTAAAATAGATTTTTGTTTAGAGAAGAAGATTACACCACTAAAAGAGGTTAGAGAAAGAGACACAATCAACGGTATTTTCACCCTTTAACAGATTAAGAGATGTAAAAGCATTGACTCATAAAATTTTAAAATAAAAATAAGGCATAAAATATCAATTTTAGTGATGATTTCTAAATCAAAAAAATAAGACAAAAGAAGTAAAAAAAAGTTAAAACAACAAAAAAATAAACAACAGAAAATAGATCAGAAATCAATAGGAATCAAATTCACGCATTCATGTCAATCACATCCAATCTGATCCTTAAAGTACTGAAAGTGTCTTAAGCCAGTGATTTAGTAAAGATGTCAGCCAGTTGATTTTCAGTTGCCACGTGGTGAACTCAATGTCTCCCTTGGTCACATGGTCTCTAATGAAGTGATGTCATATGTCTATGTACTTTGTTCTTAAATGTTGGATATGATTCTTAAAAATACAGATGGCACTAGTGTTGTCACAAAGAATTGGAATTTTGCCTACAGGTAATCCTAAATCCATAACTTGCTATTTCAACCAAAGAACTTGGGCCACACAACTTTCTAAAGCAATGTACTCAGCTTCAGTAGTGGAAACTGTAGCAGAGTTTTTCTTTCTACTAGACAAGGAGACTAAAGAATGTCCTATAAATTGGGATGTCCCTGAAGTGCTTTTTCTATCAACCTTACATCCTTAAAAAAAGAATCAGAATATACAATAATCTCAAAAGAAGTGTTGTGCCTAGGGTACCAGATTCCTAAGTTTTGGGTCCCTAAAAGATATCTAAGAATTCTCTAAACTGTTGTCAAGTGGGATTCCTTAGGATCAGCTTAAAATCTAGCACAAAGATAAATGCTAAACATTATATCAGGTCTGCTAGCAGTCAGGTAAAGTAAAGATCTAATCATCCCTCGGTACTTCTTTTGATCAACTGATTTTCCATTATGGTCCTTATCCAACTGAACACCTGAGATCATGGGAGTATTAATTGGCTTATCTTTGTCTATTTCATATTTTTTCAAAATGTTCTTTATATATTTTGATTGATTCAGAAAGATTCCATCATCCAATTATCTTATACTAAATGCCAAAAAGTAAGACAACTCACCCATCATACTCATCTCAAACTCCTTACTCATTATTTTAGAAAAATCATCACATAGCCTTTTATCAGATGATCCAAAAAGTATATCATTGACATAGATCTAAACAATGAGTAAATCATCTCCTACTTTCCTCAACAAAAGGGTGGTGTCTACGCTCCTCTTAACAAACTCACTCTCTAGTAAAAATATGATAAGCCTCTCAAACCAAGCTCTAGGTGCCTACTTTAATCCATATAAGACTTTTTTGGGTTGTTCTACAAATACATCCTCTTTTATTATCCCATTTAAAAAGCCACTCTTAATGTCCATTTGAAAAAGCCTAAATCTCTTATAACAGGCAAAGGCTAATAGTACTCTAATGGCTTTCAATCTAGCTATAGGGGAAAAGGTCCCCTCAAAGTCTATTCCTTCTATTTGGCTATATCCCTTAGCCACTAATCTTGCCTTATTCCTAACCACCACACCAGAATCATTCATCTTATTTTTAAAGACCCATTTGGTTCTAACTACACTTTATCCCTTTGGTCTTTCTACAAGCTCCCAAACATTATTCATAGCAAATTGGTTCAACTCCTCTTGCATGGATAAGATCCAAAACTTATTAGAAAGGGCTTGATTGATGTTAGTGGGTTCAATCATTGAGATAAAGGCAGAGTAGTTCACTTCCTTCCTAAGTCCATGCCTAGTCCTAACTCCTTCAGAAGGGTCTCTTAAGATCAATTCTTTGGGGTGACTTGAAAAGTATCTCCAATCTCTAGGCAAAGTGTGTGTAGGTTCAACCCTTTTCTCCATATCTTCATTTTCTACTCCTTGGGTAATCTCTCCTACTCCTTCAATATTCTGGGGGTCCACCATCTTCTCTAAATTTTTTACTACAGTGGTAATCTCTCCAACATCATCATCCTCACCTCTAGGCTTCCTAGGATCAGATTCATCAAACACTACATGAGTAATCTCCTCCACCACCAATGACCTCTTATTAAACACCCTAAAAGACTTCCCAATACTAGAATATCATATGAACACTCCTTCATCAGATTTTGGGTCAAATTTTCTTAAGTGAGACTTTCCATTATTGTGAATGAAAACCTTACAACCAAAGACATGAAGGTGTGAAAGATTTGATGTTCTACACTTAAGGATCTCATAAGGTATCTTATCTAATTATTCTCTAACATTCCCCTTATTCAACACATAAGAAGTTGTGTCAATCGCTTCAGCCCAAAAGAATTTTGGAAGTGAATACTCAGCAAGCATGGCTCTAGCGGCCTCCACTAAGGTCTGGTTCTTCCTTTCAACTATCCCATTTTACTGAGGGGTCCTAGGAGCTGAGAAGTTGTGGCTAATCCCCTTATCCTCACAAAAGTCTCTAAATTTCTCATTTTTAAACTCTCCCCCATGGTCACTAAGGATGATCAAAATCTCACAACCTAGCTTTTTCTGGATCCAAGTGAAGAAGGTTCTAAACTCATCAAAAGACTCATTCTTGTGTGATAAAAATCTAGTCCAAGTGAATCTTGAGTAGTCATTAACAATCACAAAACCATAGACTTTCCCTCCTATGTTGGCAGTGCTAATGGGTCCAAACAAATCCATTTGAAGGACTTCTAAAGGTCTAGAGATGCTAATGTCCTTAATAGAGTGAAAAGTGGAGTGGACTTACTTTCTTAATTGATAGGCATCACAAAGGTGGTCTTTTAAAAACTTAAGTTTGGGGAAACCTCTAAGTAGGTCTTTATGGGTCACTTTCCTAAGAATTTTCATACTAGCATGACATAATCTCGTGTGCCACAACCATGAATAATCAACAGTAGTTTTTAAGCAAAAAGAAGTAGCACATTCAATATTATTTAAATCAAGCATGTAAACATTGTTGATCCGCTTTCCTTGCAAAATAGTGTTATTATTTAAGCTAATAATGCATAAATTTGCCAAAATTTTTATGATGAAGCCCTTATCACAAAGCTGACTAATGCTGAGTAAGTTATGTTTCAATCCATCTACAAGAAAAACATTTTCAATCAGAAGGTTCTTGAAATTTCCAATTATACTTGAGCCTACCACCTTCCTAGTGGTGTTATCTTCAAGAGTAACCTTGCCTCCTATCCTGGTCTCTGGAAAAATGAATTGATTGGCATCGCCAGTCATATGTCGAGCATCCATTGTCTAGGTACCACATGCTCTCATAAGGCCTTTTGTGAGAGTTTGCCTCTTCTTGGTCACTCTGACCATGATGATCATCTGCCATTAAGCATAAGTTTGTTACCTCCTCTTCAAGATCATTCTTAGAGGAGTCTGATATAGAATCCGCCCAGAATGCCTTTTTGAATCTCTTCTTGTCCTTTTTGAACTTAGGTTTCTCCTCACCCTTTTCCTTGCTTGGGTGAGACTTAAGTGTAGGGCAATCAACGTGAACATGTCATAGCTTCCTGCATTCAAAACAAATCATATCATTATAACTCTTAAAATTTTTGTATCCCTTACCTTTATTCTACTTTTGATGGTTCTTTTGCTTCTTCTTTAGAAAGATTTTAAATTACCTTATGAATAAGGCAACATCATCGCTTTCAGACTCGAAAGATTCAGTGTCCATGTTATTGGCCTTCAGTGCCACAGTTTTCTCTTTCTTTTTCTCACCTGCATCAAGATTTCTTTGATTCACCCTTTGCTCATAAGCAATGAGTGAGTCAAGTAAGCTAACAATCAAATAAGTATTCAAATCTTTAGATTAAGTAATTACAGCGATTTTAGCATCAAAAGAGGAAGGCAAGCATCTCAAAATTTTATTCACCTTTTCATAGTTAGGGAGTTCTCTTCCTAAGGCATGCAAAGAAGTTATAATTTGAGTAAACCTTGTATATATTTTAGAAATTGATTCAGATGATTTCATACAAAAAAGTTCCTAATCATGCAACAAAATATTTAATCGAGATTGCTTGACTTCTTTAGTTCCTTCATAAGTAATACACAATTTATCCCAAATTTTTTTACCAGTAGTGCAAGTTGAAACACACATGTAATCTTTGAATTTTAAAGCACAGAAAAAATAGTTCAAACATTTTGCATTAAGTTGTGCTAAATCTCTATCATCGAGGGTCTATTCATTAAAAGGAAGAAGAATATTAACTCCATTAAGTTTTCCAGTCGGAGGTGTATAACCATCCTTAACAAGCATCCATATGCGATAGTCAACCGATTGTACAAAGGTAGACATGTAAGTTTTTCAAAAATTAAAAGGAATATTGTCAAACAAAGGTGGTCGGGTAATGGAATACCCTTCTACAGTATTATAATTACCGGAGTTAGCCATGGATTAAAATTCAAAAAGTTGTCAAATTTTATTTTTATAAATCCCGCTCTAATACCACTTGAAAGTTCGTTAGGGATGTTAAGCCCTTATGAACTAGCCAAAGGCTAACCAAGAGGGGGGTGAATTGGTATTTTAAAAATTATTTAGATCAAAACACAATCACAAAACTCTAACCAAATCACCACAATAAAAATCAAAGTGCGAAAGAATAAATGCAGAAAGCAGTAGTAAAAGGACATAGAAATTTATAGTGGTTTGGTCAACTAGACATACGTCCACTACCTGGAGGCACCCTCCAAGTAATACACTAAACACAGTGACTCTCCTTTAGCTCCCATAGCAAAGCGGAGAAGCCCTCACGAAAACTACTTTCTGCCGACCCAAGTGAGGCAAAGAACCCAACTCCTTTTACTTCCTCCTGAAGCAGGCAGAGAACCTAACTCCTTTTGCTTCCTCCTGAAACAAGAAGAGAACCTTGATTGATTGTTGAAGAAGACCTTCTCTCAACCCTCCAAGGACAAGAGACTCTAGTAGAAGAAGAAGTAGTAGAATAATGCTTGGAGCAACCCTATGAAATTCCCTAACAAGCACTCCCTCACAAAATCCTCTCTCTCTCTCCCTCTCTCTCCCTCTCCTCTATGCTTTTTCAAGTCAAGACAGTAGCAAAAGATTTGCTTTAAGGTTGAACAAGAGATCTTAGATAGAAGAGCTTCGTAATAGCTCTTATTTTATACAAACCAAATTTATTATCCAGGTTGATATGGGTATTGGCCTGGCCGATCAGCATAAATTTTCCTCAATCAGCCTGGTCAATTTGGAACGATTAGAGTAATTTTGGTCACCTCATCTAGGCTGATAGTATATCATCCTGGAAAATTAGTTCAAATCCGAGAAAAATTGTCCTAAACATCACCCTGAATTGAAGTAGGCCGATGTCAATCATCCACGCCATCGTCCCGGCCGATCCTTCGATCGGCTTGGCCGATATGATCGTACAATCAGCCTTAATTGGTTTCCTTAATTACCAGATTAATTTAGGTATAATTGTGCTGCATCATTCAGTCTGATAAGATATCATCCTAGAAGATGTCCTAAAATAAAGAATACCTAAATTGATCATGGCGGTTGATTCTTTCTGATTTGAGCCTATCGTCTCGGTCGATACAATATCATCCAGGCCGATCTACTTAATGACAGCTAACTTAACTATGATCCCCTTATTAGGATTTCTATTTTTGAATCAATCGGCCCTGCCGATGTTTTCAAAAATAGAAAACTCTAAGAAACAGTCAAAAATTCTCCCAAGGTGTGTGTGTGCAAGATTACTTAGCATTAGAAGCCACATCTTTTATAATAGACTCAAGAAAAAAGAAAAGTGTACAAAGTAACTCGAACTTAGTCTACCCAATCATGAGCTGGTTCCAATTGTCGTCTGATCTTGTGGACCTGATATGTTAGTAGGCAAGACAGTCGTAGAAAAATAAGAGTGTTTGCTATTATCAAAATTATAATCTATGAAAATAGATTTGTAATAGGATGTTCTTTGTAATTCAAAAAAAGATGGAGGTTGGGGAGAGCAATCTATTGTGAAGAAAATAGGCCCTTTAAGGGGTAAATTTGCTTGGAATTTTATTACCAAGCCCAACTCTCTTTTGAACAAAACTTTGGCGGCTAAATATGGCAATGATGTGTGGAGCTCATAATACAAAAATAATTTTTCATCCACTTGGAAAATTATATCAAATGGAGCAAAATTTCTTCATCCAATTGTAAGAAGGAAAGTGTCATCTAGTTTGGAGATTAAAACAATCAAGGATACTTGGATTTTGGACAATTGTATCAGCAAATGGCCTACCTTTGTTACAAATATGAATGGAGATACTAAAGTTATTGTTAGAATTATAAATCATGGGAAGTGGAATGAATGTAAGCTGAAAGAATTCTTTGGGCAGGAACTCGTAAATGTCATTTTATCTATTCCTATCCAATCAGAATTATCAAAGGATCAACTAGAGCTAAAGTCCAAATATTCTGGTAAAACCATTTCAGTTTTAACATTGGAAGCTTCTACCAATAATGAAGTAAAGAATGATGACTAGAGCTGCATGAAAAATATCAGAATAAGGCCTAGAATTGCCCTATTCTGGTGGTAATTGAAGAGAAATGTGATTCCTAATAATCATTTTTTAAATTATAGAAGAGTTACTGAGTTTGACATTTTCCCAAGAGGATGTGAATTAGTGGAAAATTCTAAACACATTGTGGTATTCTGTACTAGGTTGCATCAAATTTTTAGCTTTCTTACTATATGGGGATTTAGCACCCTGTCATTCCAATCATTGGAGGATTGTTATTATGGTTTGAAGCTTCTTGCAAAGTCAAATCCATTTCAAGGTAATTTATATTATTCAGTGGTTTTCTTCTATTGGAAAAGTAGAAATAAACTAGTACATGAAGCAGTTGAAGATGGCTCTTCTTATATAGCAGCAAATTTAGTTTGTCATGTTATTGCCTCATTTAACAAGAATCTCATTTGGGAGAACTGGGATGCCAATCAGCTTTGCAACATTTCTTTACCATCTTGGCATCCTCCTCCTCCTAGATGGATAAAAGTTAATGTTGATGCTTCATTCCTACATACAAAAAAACTAGAATTGGAGGAGTATTTAGAGATTTTAAAGGAAGATTCTTATGTGCTTTTGGAACCAATTACCTTTATTGGGACTATTCACAACTTGAGATATTATCTATTCTTTCAATAAAAAGGTTTATTCAAGATTGGATGTTTGAAGCAAAAGATATAATAATTGAAGGTGATAACATTAATGTTATCAAATTCTTGCAAGATGTTATGAATAAGGTTGATGTCAAGAATGTTGACCAAGATCCCAAAGATATAGAATTTCTTTATCATTTCAAGCAAGTTTAATTTCTTTATTCTAGTAGAAATTGTAATAAGTTAGCGGATTTAAGTGCTAACTTAGCTTTGTTTTCATTTTTTTTTTAGGATGACATTAACTCTAATAAGATTCTTCCTTTCTCAAAATTGTTAAAGGAAGAATTTGATTATTTGTAGTTCTTTTTTTTAAAAAAAATTTTCCATTTGCATTTTCAAAAAAAGGACAAAGTGTTCTATGTTATTTCATATTTCCCTTTATATTACCGCAAAGGTTAGTCTCAAATACTTGATTCAAACCTATTTAACGTAGCGACATCCTAAGGATAATAATTAAGGATCCATCTAGCAAAATTAAAAAAATTCTAGGAGCTAGGACATCTCCGATTGACATGAAACTTTAAATATTTGAACTTAGTGACACCTTAAACCTCCTGGAATTTTTTACGAATCTTTAGGACTCTTTAGACACCTTAATTAACAAACTCTAATTTAACCCCTTAATTAAGCTCCAATAAATTCAAAAAATTATAATAAATTTAAAATAAATCCAAAAATTAGATATAATAAATCAAACTCTTCAAAATGTAACCCGTAATCTTAGAAAATTAAAATCCTTTAATTTGAATTCAGTATGAACATTAATTTTAATCTGATTAAAAAGCACTCTTTTAAATAAATTAAATAATTAAAAATTATTATGAATTCCATATTTTCTTAAAACACTTGGAAACATTACTTTAAGTCATTTCTGACCTTTGGGGTTGATTTCAAGAAGTTTGGAGCTGAATTGGATTAAAACCCCTAAAATGCCATTATTTAGACAATTCTAATAATTTATTAAATGCCCAAACTTTGAAAATTCATAACTAATTCCAAAAAATTCTTAATTGGGTAAACTAAAAGGCATTCAACTCCAACTAAAATATAGCATTATTAAAAGTATAAACTTTCCAAAAATCAACCTTAATTAAGAAGTCCACTCTTTGATTAACCGTAGTTTGATAACATTTAAAATTCATAACATTGCCTAGAAAATTCTAAATCTAGCAAATTGAAAGTCTAATTACTCCTTATAAGATCTTATATTTAATAAAAATATTACAATCCCAAAACCTATACTATTTCTAAAAGTGATCTTTTGGACCCCTTAACTTAGCAAATAGGATAACTCTGGACCTTATAAAATCTGCTAATCCAACTCAAACTTCAAATAAAAATACCCTAAGTATTAAAACTAACCAACCAACTAAATCAATTAAAATTAAACCCATTATATTAATACTCAAACTTTAATTATTTTTAAGGGAACTAGGGCGGGGCCTACACGTTCATTAAAAAAATTAATACACAGTCCTTAAAGGGAACTCAAGCTCACTACTATGCACAAGAGCTACAAAAAAACCTAAGAGCTTGAGTTCCCTGCTAAGAAAAAATATAAAAAATCCAAGGTACATTATATGCTGCACAAGAGTGAGCACACAAAAAATAGAGAGCTACAAAAAATAGTAGTCAGCTCCAGCTTCCCCACCAACCAATCATTACCACAATTATCTGCACTATAAAAATTCTACAAAAAATGATAATACATAGAAAAATTAGAATAGAAAAAGTAATAATAGATCATAGTATGAAAACACCAATAAAAATACAATTACCACAAACCGATAAGCAACTAGGACAAATGGGCATAATCCACCAACTTAGATACATGTAATCATATATAAGAACCATATCACCAAGCCACTTCCATATTGACCAGAAAGGACAACCAAAACCATATCCCCCAAATAAATAGATGACATATGATTACCCTTGTTATAATTAAGATCATTCGAAATAACAATGAAAACCAAGATCCAAAAAAATCTGAGAACACCAATAACCCAGCTCAAAAGGTCCCAAGAGAACCAAACAGGATCATTGAGAATAGCCGCCAACTAGACCCAAACAAGATGATGAGCCACAATAAAATTCACCTAGGAATAACTGAACATCCCCACAACAAACAACTCATTGATCCAAGAAATTGACATGTAGCAGGCATCAAAAAGCCTAAAACAAACACCAACAATATAGAAGCAAAGAGGATCACACCTAGACTAAAAAAACTCCAGCCTATATGAAACAGCCTCAAAATGCTCCCAGGAATAAGGCGTCAAGCCTAGCCACCGGATAAAGTGACTCCAAAAATCCAAGCAACAGAAATAATTATGCTGGTAAAGTACAACTAGACAATCAACCAAAAAGAAACACCCACAAAACCATTAAGAATTAATATAAGGTAAACCATTCTTATCCAATCGTAAAAGGACTTTCACTGGAAGAGGAAGATTAGAAACTGAGAAATCAGCCATGGAAATCAATCCACATCCCCACCTGGCCATCAAATGAGCATAAGCATTTCCCTCCACAAGAATAACATAAAAAGAGCAGTTTAAAAGACTCAATAAATTCTTAATGTCCCTCCTCATATAAAACAAGGCAGAATAACAAACAGTATCATCCCTTGAGTTAAAAGATTGATAACAATAATTAGAACCAACCTCAACCATAATATTAATGTAATCAAGAGAGAAACAGACTCTTAAACCATGAAGAATAGCATAGGTAGTAGCAAAATTGACATCACAATTAACTAAAGGACCAAGAAAACCCAAAATGAAATTACCATTAGCGTCTTTGATGACACCACCACAGCCCATAATAGAATACATGTTCACACCATGTACATTCAACTTAAGAAAGTTGAAAGGAGGCTTCATCCAAAAAATACACCAAAAAACCTTATGAACAATATCCACCTCCAACATAATACCTATATCAGCAGCTGTAGAGAAATAATTTTTTAAATTTTTTATGGAAAGTAACTTAGCAAAATAAAGAGCCACAACCTTATCTTTAACATTTTGAGTAATTCTATGGTTTTTATAACCACACCAATAAAATGAGAATTATTCCTATCCAACCATAAGTACCAAAGAAAAAGGGAAGGAATGACATTTTTGATATGACCTTTGGATTTGACAAAGCAACAATTAAGCAAAGAATTAATAGAACTCATAGCATTAAAATAATTTAAATTGAAATTATCATCAAAATAAGTTTAGGCTTTGACAGCTAATGGACCATAAACTAAAACATGGTGCATATTGTCCATATGATAACAACATTGGGATTTAGACGGAAGGATAAAGCCTCTTTTAATCAAATTATCATCTGTAGGAATAAACTTATCTAAAATTCTCCAGCTAAAAATAGAAATGATAGAAGGAATACTTTTATGCCATATAATATGAAAAATCTTGGAAGCCTCTTCTTTATATCTAAAAGAATGCCAAGCATCCTTTAATCAAAAGCATCCATTTTTAGCCAAAGCATATAACTAAACATCATTAGAATTAGTGTTCAGAGGTATCTTCAAAAATTGTTGAGTAATAAATTCAGGAAGAACACTAGAAAGTTTTTCAAAATCCTAATCATTATCAATAAAAATATAATTCACCTTCATAGTAGCATTGGAGGGCATATTAGTAATATAATCAATTGATTTTCCCCCCAACCAACGATCATGCCAAAAAAAAAGTATTACCACTACCAAGGCCCCAAAAGATAAAAGGCTCAATAGCCCATTTAACTTTGTAAAGATGCTGCTAAACTTTAGAGTTACCTTTATTAAAATAACATGTGGTCGGATGCTTCCCACCACAATATTTGGCAACCATAAAATTAGCCCAAAGGTTCAAATTAGCATGAAAACTGTAACATAACTTGAAAGAAAAAGCATAAGCTAAATCATTTATAGACTTACACCCCAAAGCCCCTTCATCCAAAGTGCCACAACATTTATCCCATGAGGACTAGTGAATTTTAGAGTTGTTACTAGCTCCTTTCCAAAAAAAACTTATTAAAAATTCTATCAATCCTATTACACACTGCCTGACTAGGAAGCAAAGTTTGAAAACTATAAACATGTACAAAACAAAGAACACTCTTGATAAGAATTAATCGACCTCTAAAGCTTAAAAAATTAAAATCCCAAGACAAAAGTCTGTTTTGCACAGCCGAATTTAAATCATCAAGAAGAAAAGATTTCTTTTTATCCTTATAAAGAGGCACCCCAAGGTACTTTAAAGGCAAAAGACCATGACTGAAACCAGTTAAATTCTTAATAGCCACAAAGCGATCATAAGAGACTTTCTTTGTAGAAATAAAGTAACACTTATGTTTATTAAGAGCCAGATCACTCACCAATTCAAATTGATTAAGGAACCTCAAAAGTCTATGAATCTTATTCATCGAAGCATTCATAAAAATAATAAAATCATCAGCAAAGCAAAAGCGAGATATATTAAAACAACCTAAAATTCTAAAGCAAAGTCTAGGATACTTCTCAAAAAGATCGGCAAGATCTCTAGAAAGGTACTCAACCGCAATAATGATGAGGGCAGGAGAAATAAGATCACCCTGTCTCAGTTGATGAGAAGCCTTTAAAAAATCATGGCTCTTACCATTAACAATGAAAGCAAAATAAGGGCTTTTAATGCAATGTTTAATGAGGTTGATAAAATTTAAATCCAAACCAAACAACTTCATAATATTGTAAATGAAATTCCAATCAATATTATCATAAGCCTTTACAATATCAAGTTTCAAAATCATATTACCACCTCTAACCTTGACATCCAAATCTTGAAAAAATTCTTAAGCCATAAGAATATTATCAGCAATAGCACGCCCTTTAACAAAGCCCATTTGGAAAAGAAAAACAAGTTTATGCAAAAACAATATTAACTGAATTATCAAAATTTTAGAAAGCAGTTTATTAAAAAAGGTGCACATACTAATAGAACTAAAGTCATTCCAAGTACTCACAAAATTATTCTTAGGAATAAGCACAATAGAAGTTGAAGGAAAAAACATAGGAATAGAGTTACCATCAAAGAAATCGATAACAACATAAAAGAGATCATTACCAATAATAGGCCAAGTTTTTTGATAAAACTTCATCGTAAAGCCATTCGGACCAGAAAATGACTCACCATTCATACCAAAAATAGTCTCTTTAACCTCCTCAAAAGAAGGAGATTTAGACAAGTAAACATTATAATGAGAAATAAGATTAGGTATGATAGAAGGATTGTCAAAAATAGAAGGGTTAAAAGCTTTATTAAGATGATTATGAAAATTTTGATCAACTAAATTAGAAAATAATATCATCCTCAGTAATAGAGCCATCAACATGATTAATTTTATGAATATAATTAATAGCATGTTTCTTCTTAACCAAAGTATGAAAATATTCAATATTATTATCACCTTCAACCGGAAGTTTAACATCCACTTTTTGGTTCTAAAATATTTCCTCCTAAGCTTGTAATTTATAAAGGCCATCTTTAGCCTCTCTTAGTAAACAGAGATCAGCATCAGAAGGGACCAAATGACACTGAGTCTCATAAGAATTCACCTTATCTTCCATAATTAAAATGATGGAAAAAAGATTCTTAAAAATATTATGATTCCACCAATTTAAAACTAGCTTAATCTGTTTCAACTTAAACCAAAATCTTCTCATACTATAAATAGAATTATCTAGATAGAGGCATGCTAGTTATCCTTAACTAAGCCCATAAAAATCATGAAGTAACCACATGTTTTGATATATAAATTAAGAAGGAAAATCCCTAGCTCTAGTCTTAATTTTAATAAGAAGAGGAAAATGATCAGAGAGGGTCCTGCTAAGATGCTTAACATTAGTAGACTCAAAAGAATTAAGCCAGTAATAATTAAATAAAATCTGATCTAACCTTTGCCATAAATGCCCACGATGCCAAGTAAAATTATTACTAGAGAAACCAATATCAATTAAGTTTCAATCCATAATCATACTATTAAAATCCTCCATAGAATGATAGATAGGGAGAGAGCCCTCCATGCGCTCAGACGGGTTATCTATAGTATTAAAATCTCCTCCAACAAGTCATGGAAGATTATAAATACTGTGAAAGTGAGTAATTTGCTCCCATAAAATCTTTTTAGTGTAACAAGAAGAAGCATCATAACAATAAAAGCACGTCATTAAAAATTAAAAATTTCAATATTACAACGCATAACTTGAGTAAAATCACAAATAATGTCTACTTGAACAAAATCTTTCCAAAAAAACCCAAATTTTATTGGCCACATTCGACATAGCATATTTAAATCATAAAAATTTAGTAGTACCAAGTAACTTATCAGATGTGATAAGAGGCTCAAGTAAAATAAGAATCAATATATTATAAATACAACATCAATTTGTAACTCTAAACTTAGAAGAAGGGCACCCAATGTCCCTAACATTTCAAATAATAGCATTAAACATAAAATATAATAGGTTAATGAGAAGTATGCTAGTGGGTATTTCTAGGTGATTATAAAATGTCATTCCTTTGCTTCCTACCTCTCCTACCACGCCCCTTGGTATAAATAGTATCATTATCATCTCTAGCAAAATATTTATCCAACATATTCATATCCTCTATGTCAGTAAAAGCATCACTAAGATAATGATCATTCAAAGGAAGCTTACTTTCATTAATCATACTTGACTGCTCCCTAGAAAGAGGCAATTCTCCTTCCTCATAAAAAACACCATCTTCCACAATAGTTTCATTGTTCACTACATTACCACCTTTCTCCTTCACCACATCGGTATGGACAATATCCTGAATAATCACATCAAATTAATCAATCTCCTCATCGAAACCAATATAATTTAACAATCCATTCTCAATGAGAGGCTTAATAGAAAGAGAAACATTATTTAGATTAGTATCAATGCAATGATCTTTTACATTTTGACAAACAATAGGTAAAGAAGGAATAGAGTTGAGGTTAACATCCTGCACTTGATTCAAATCATCAATAATAGTAGGATTTGGCTCAACCTAAATAAAAACCATAATTAAGGATTCATTAATTAGATATTTCACTTGAGGAATAATACCCACATTACCATCAGGATAATGAGTAACATTTCTAGTTCAATTGAAGGTAAATCACTTTTATGCAAAGGTTTTGAAGAATCCTTTTCCTTTTAGAGGTGCAGGTGTAATTTATAACAAACATTTAAACCATACCCATGCATCTTATAATGAAAATACAAAATAGGTAAATTTTTTAATTCAACTTTTTAAAAATGACCATTAAGTTCCGAGCCAATCCATAACACATTGGGATGCTTCTTCGATATATCCAATTCAACTAACACATGAGCTATAAACAGCCATGAAAGTGATGCTATAGCTTGATCAGTTTGCAGCAGTCTACGAAAGATAGAAGCCAAACCAAATAATATTTGAGAATTGAAAAATGCAATCGCATATTTTGGAAAGAAATCAAAACAGAGGCTATGGGAGATTCTTCATGCACAGCAAAATTAGGTGTCCATTCAAGCAATCTCATTTGACAACCCTGAATGTAGTAAGACCTTCTCAAAAAATATGACTATAATCTAAATCGTTGTTCAGTTGAATCATAATATACTCAAAATTTAACAAACCAACTTTAAACGAAACAGACAATTTCAATTTCATAAAGAATTTATGAATGACAACCAGGTTCAATTGCCTAAGTTTGAACTTCCTAATAAGAGTGATCGTAAAAGGTGCAACCAGCAAAGAATCCATAAAATCATTAAGCAAAAACGTCATACAGCCTTTAAAACAAAAGTAAACAAATGGAAGTTTGGAGGAAGAAGAAGATGAGTGACACAAAACTTCCTTAAACGAACTAGACTTACCATTCGGAAGCATAGTATGAGGAGGGATAGATTATGACAACTTTTTCATATCCTGAAGACCACAAAACCCAAATACTCAATAAAGAAACCAGATGAAAACAAGATGAAAATAAAACCAAAGAAATAAACAAAGAAGGAAAATCTATGAAAAACATGCCATAAACAAAGAAAAAAGAGAATGGGAATGAAAGCCCTAGATCGCCATAAAAATGCCTTAGAGCAGAGAGTAGAGAGTCGTTGTACTGATTTTTTTTTGAAGAATTGAAATGACTTGACCTTTGAAAAAAGCCACACTTGAACTTTAATCAATATTTTCCCTTTCAACCTTCAACAAATTTGATCATAAGCAACTTAAACTAATTACCCGATATAGGATATATCTAGAGCCATATAGTCTACTACACACATAAAATTATTTGCTAGGGCATCACTTCTAACTCTAGGTTAGGCTGGCGCTCTACTTTTTATTTATGTAATATGATGCTCTACATGTGACACATGTGTTGTTTGCTTTAATTTATTATGATTAATATAATAATGAGTTTTATTTATACATTATTTATGTGATGTGTTATGTAATAGATTATCCACATGTTAGCTGCGATCTTAATACTAACAATATTTTCTACAAGTGGCGATGCTCATGCACTGCTAATAAAGAGGGCTAAAATAATAAGTAATAATTATATAAATGCTTACAACATATGCTTTAGCGCTTAGCCCCAAAATAAATAACAACATGACCAAGTGTGGCTGGCATGAGTATTCTCATTTCGATATATAATTGCTTGTGTTGTTTTATATTACCTGCTTGAAATAATCATGTAAGAGAGTCTAGATTTTTTTTTCATAATGTAAATATAATTTGTATGTAACATATTGAGTTGTGAAAGTCTTCAAAATAAGGCATTTCAAATACCAAGGATCCAAAGGAAAAAAGAAATGCCCTTTATAGGGAATTTCTTTTTCATTTGAGGACCCTTTTTGAAGGACAAATTCTACGAAGAATAAAGGGATGATCCGTAGAAGAACTTGAAGACAAAGATAAAGATGAAATACCTTATTTTTAAGACTTGCGTCATTTAGTAGGATTAGAATCCATCTTATTGTCGGTGGGGCCTATCCAACATTATTTTTCTGCATGCTCTGGATTGTACTTATGTAGCACTTGCCAAGGACTTTCTTTTTACTCTGGTAGTTTTATTTATATTGATGTATTTATTTTGTTTGTGCCATAAAAATTAGCTGATTTTCATATGTTTCTTTCCGGCATGTGTGTCTCTTGTATGTCAGCACTGAAGTCAATGGTTATTAGTTAAATAGAGTTCTCATTCACTAGGGAGCTTTAGTTAACATCTTGAGCTATGAAACTTTAAAGGGCCTCTCTCTCGATCATTTGAAGCTTACTTCTGATAAGATTATGTCACCTTGCCTTTGAAGTATGGAAATTTCCTAACTGAAGCAAAGTTTCATATGATCAAAGTTGACACATCATACATGGTTCTCTTAGGAAAACCTTAGATTCATGAATATGGAATGGTGTCCTCTACCTTACACCAACGTATGAAGTATATGAGGAATGATGTGGACTATTCCATTCCTATAGATACTCAGCCTTTTTCCATGCATGAGATCTTCATTTATAATATATTTGAGCATTATATGCCTTAGAAGACTTATAGAGCTCCCCTTTCCTAATAATCAATGATACCTGCTAGTATTTTATAGGGACCTATGCAGTCACTTACATAAGATCCTATGAAACCACCAGTATAGGGACCATCACATGTTGGTATTGAGGCATGTGCTTTCACTGCATATTCTAATAGATCACCTTTCCAGTTTGCAGTTAGGCATGATGTTCCCCATAGCAGAGGTAGGGGAGGATGAGGTAAAGGTAGAGGTAAAGAGTTGGCTCACCCTCTGAGAAACTTTGACACTCGGATCCCTCCTCCCTCGTATCTTTATACTTCTTCTTTGACTCAAGTCTAACTCTTTAGATGATGAGATGATCAATATTCCTCATTATTCAATTCACTCATCACCCTCAAATTCTGCTGATTAAAGTTTACTCCCTCCCTTTTGTAGGTATATGATACCTAAGGGTAATTTCATTGTTGATAGTAACTCAGGTTAGAAAGGAGACTTTTGGCATCTAATTAATAGAAAATAATCCCTTTCCCATCAGATGTATGGAATAAGAGTTGAGGAGTCTCATCAAAGATCTTCTATTACTCCTTTCACTAGTGGTTATGGATAACTACAAACTAACAAGCATTATATACCTCCACTATATAACTCATCTAAGCCACCACGATCTAGTGAGTGTGCCTCTTTATCCCATAATGTAGGTGCCCAACTAGGTCCTAGGAGTCAGGTCCTGCAGTGACTATTATAAATAAGGAGTTTATAAGTGTCCCTTATTACTTTTTCCCTATTGTGGAAGGCTATGTTGAGCGGGGTGTCATTCCCTTAACTTGGTCCAATGAACAAGCTCTATAGTAAGCTTGTGTTTGGTAAACTAATTTGCCTCAAACCCAGGAAGGTCTGGGTTATATGGGGAAGAATCAGTCTCCTCATATCAATATTCATGTTATCTCTCATTCATATCTGGTTGACCAAGATGATATTGAGAATAGGGTCCTCGATGCCCCGCATGAGTTTAAAGATGGCACCACTTATATTATAAGTGAACTGTGTGAGGTAAACTTGGCAATTGAATTATATCCTGGACCTATTTTATATTATGCTTTATTATCTGACTTAGATGCTCAAGAATATATCAAGCTATTATTAGAGTTTAAAGACATACTTTGCCTGAAATTATACTGAGATGCCTGGTTTAAACCCAGAGGTAGCAATCCACAAGTTGGATATTAAGCTTGATGTAGTCCCTATTAAATAATCACCTCATAAGATGAGGTTGGAGATTGAACAATAGGTGATCACTTAAACTAAGAAGCTCATAGAATTTAGATTTATTCATGAAGAGAAGTATCCCACATGGCTTGCCAACATTGTTTGAGTCCAAAAGAAAAGCGGATAAATTCATATATGTATTGACTTCCATAATTTAAATAAAGCATGCCCTAAGGATGATTTCCCTCTCCTTATCCCCAAGCTAATGGTTGATATCACTTTATCCCATATAATATTCTCCTTCATAGATAGTTCATCTGATAACAATAAAATAAAGATATCCCTTGAAAATTAGAGGTTTACTACATTCCGCACACCTATATGTGTGTTTTGTTACAAGGTGATGCCCTTTGGTCTCAAAAATATTGGGACCACCTATTAACGTGCCATGATTATCATCTTTGATAAGATGATATATGAGCAAGTTGAATGTTATATGAATGATTTGGTGGTCAAAAGCAAGATCCGTGGAAATCACCTTTGAGATTTAAGATTCATTTTTGAATGCCTGCACATGTATGATTTAAAAATGAATCCTTTGAAATGCACATATGGTATTAGTGCAAGAAAGTTTTTAGGATTTATAGCTCACTATTGTAGCATGTAGATTGATCATTCTATGATTAAAGCCATAGTGGACTTGAAGCCCCCTAAAAGTCTTACCAAGTTGAGGTCTTTCTAGGGTAAGCTTACTTTCTTGTAGAGATTTATCTCCAATCTTTCTTGTAAATATCATCCCTTCACTAATCCAGTGAATAAAGATGCTTGTTTTCATTGGGATGAGCATTATTAGGAGGCCTTATAGAGTATAAAGTGGTACCTGATAAACCTCCCTATTTTAGCTGCACCTATCCAAGGGAGGTCATTAATTCTTTACACTATGGCCCTAGATGAATCCCTGGGTGCACTTTTAGCTCAGGAGAATAAGGAAGGTGAGAAAAATATCTTGTACCACCTCAGCATATGGTTGATACCTATAGAGCTAAAATATGCAATGATGGAAAAGCAATATTTTACTTTGATCTTCGTAGTGTAGAAGCTTATATATTACAAGCTTTCACACAAGGTTAACTTGATTTCTTGAGTCAGCCCCTTATAGTATTTGATGAATTGTCTAACTCTCTTAGGTAATCTAGCACGCTGGTCTATGATCCTACTTCAATTTGACGTTACTTTTGTCCCTCAGCGGGTTGTCAAAGCATAGGCTCTAGCTGACCTTCTTGTTACTCACACAATCCCTATGAATTCCCCACTTAATAATGATTTACCTGATGAACTAATCATGAGTGTGGATGAATAGGAGTCCTCTAATTAGGAGTTCTACTTTAACAGTGCATCATCTATTAAAGCTTTATATCCAAGTGAAACTTCCACAGTTAGGGTAGGTTTGGGCCTTATTTTTATATCCCCTGAAGACCAATAACCTCCTGATTACTCTTACAATCTTTCAAAACCTCATACTAATAATGAAGAGAAGTATAAAGCTCTGACTTTGGGACTAGAGTTGGCCATTTAGATGAAAATTATGTTGGTGAAGATCTTTGGAGACTCCTAACTAATCATAAATCAAGTAACCGAAGTCCTTAAAGTGCTTAAACCTTAGCTCTTGTCATATCATAATAAAGTAATGGAGCTCTTATATTTAATTCCCAAAGTAACATTGGTTAAAATTCCTTAATCTAAAAATAGTAAAGCATATGCATTGGCCAAGCTAGCTAAGGAACTAGCTGAGCCAACTAGAACCTCAATGTCTATTATTGTCTAGTATCATCATGCCATGTGCCTCACAGACTTATCTTCTCCCGATCAGACCATCACAGAGTTTTCTATTAAGGAAGAGTCATATTGGAGAGTTCCCATTATTAAGTATTTGAAGCATGGTAGGCTTCCAGATGATCGATCTCTCACTGCTCAAATTAGAAAGAGATCATTATTATTTATTTATGTGAATAATAACTTGTATCAACACTCTTTTAACCAAATGTGATTATGTTGCCTCAATAATGAGGAGGCTCATAAAGTCAATGGAGAGACACATGAAGGGCTTTGCGGTGCCCATCAATTCAGACCAAAAATAAAAGGCAAAATTAAACAATTTGGTTACAATTAGTCAACCAAAATCTACGATTGTATAGAGCACATTAGAAAGTGTAACCAATGCCAGATTTATGGTATTGATTGACCAATCCCCTAATTCACTATACCCTACTATGTTGTCTTAGCACTTTGAAGGTTGGGGGCAGCTGTAGTGGGTCCTATCAACCCTCCTTCCTCTAAGGGTTAGTGGTTTATTTTAGTTTACCACTAATCATTTCTCTAAGTGGGTGAAAGTTATCCCACTCAAGGAAGTCAAATTAGAGGATGTGATGCACTTCTTTTGCAATCACATTATTTATCTCTTTGGTGTTCCATGCTGTATAATTTTTATAATGGCCCATCATTTAGGAGCACCAAGATTGCTAGATTTTCCCACCAACATAGCATTAAATGGAGATACTCTTCAATTTATTATTCTAAAGTCAATGGCTTGGCAGAGGCATTTAATAAAACTCTCTTGCAACTGATAAGGAAGATCCTTATGACAAATAAGCAAGAGTGGCATGATAGGTTACCTTAGGCATTATGGGCCTATAGGACTATATACATTACTCCTACTTAGTCTACCCCATATTCTTTGGCTTTTAGGGTTGAAGCAAACCTCCCACTTGAGGTTGAACTCCCCTCATTGTGAGTGACAGTCAACCACAATCTTCCCATAAAGATAATGCCCGACTATGGTTGGAAGAACTTGATGGTTTAGAG
This sequence comes from Dendrobium nobile, assembly GCA_022539455.1. Taxonomy (NCBI): domain Eukaryota; kingdom Viridiplantae; phylum Streptophyta; class Magnoliopsida; order Asparagales; family Orchidaceae; genus Dendrobium; species Dendrobium nobile. The sequence goes on along the minus strand of CM039724.1, from coordinate 18,026,165 downwards.
GAGCTTTACCTACAAGCTTATCAGAACCTCAAACTATACCAGACCCATATGACCAGGTCACATGATCGCCTTATTTGACCCCATGCTTTTCGGGTTCGTGACTTGGTTCTTGTCTTGTGTAGGCCTATCATTTTGTGTCGTCACCAAAGTGATAAGTTTGAACCTATTTGGGAAGGCCCTTTGCTACAGAGCAAGTCTACGAAGGTGGCACTTACCTACTTATTAATGTAAATGGTGTTCACCCTATGTCGATCATCAACATGCAATACATGAAAAAGTACTATGCTTGTGTTTTACACATCGTAGGGGGAGCCTCTCTAACTCCTATAAATATCCCTATGTATATGTATCCCCTGAAAGGATTCATTCTTACTTTTGGCAGTTTGTGTAGCCATGACGATTTTTCCTTTATCACACGATAATTGTTACAAAGAGTATAAAGCTATCCATAAAGGTGATACACTGATACATCATAAGGATATTTATGCTTATGTTCGTGCACACCAATCACATTGGTGCTAGCATATATAACCTTCAATTTGTCCTTCCCTTGTGAGGATTTGTTCTCCTTAGTTTCTTGTCACCCCCAAGTGTGATATGGGATATCAAAACCACTAACTCAAACCCCTTACAAAAAGTAATACAAGGTCCATAACTAACTTATATTAGTCAGGTGTGGTGATGTTTACTCACTATCCCTATGTGAATTTCTTTCTCCAATCAATTTTATTAAGATAGTTATGCTCCCCAGGTCATTCATATGATTTGAATATGATATAGGATATCAAAACCATTGACTTAATTCCTTTAGAAATGTGATACTAGGTCCATACCAACCTATATTAGTAAGGAATGGTAATGTCGATCCACTATCCATAAATGAATTTCATTCATACATAAATTTTATTATGATTGTGCTCCTCAGTTCATTCATATGAGTTGAATATGACCTGTGTTATCAAAACCAACATTCCACTTCTTTATAAGATCCTATATAATTTCTCTCTCCCTAATTTTATTCATATAGAGAATAGGGCCTAGTTTATTAAAGTCATCCATATCTCCCTCACCTTGTGTTCCATTCATTAGAGAATATATCATACTATGATTAACTCATGGATATCGTAAATATTACCTCTATCATGTATTGTCTCTAATAGTATGGGGTATGCACAATCTATGATTGTGAATAGATAAAAAAAAAATATAAAACACATATGATGATAAAAAAATGGGAAGCTCTCAGGTGAGCAAAATCGATTGCCTTATGATATGAAGATGTTGCAACCCATGACCCCGAGTTTGAGATTTTGATGATGACAAAGAATGCCGTCTGAATTATCTATTCATTGAATATTATTTTGTTTGCTATTGTCCATGAGTACTAATATTTAAGGAAGATCACAAGCTACTCAGGATGACAGAAAGACTCAAGAATGGGTAGATTAGGAGTATGAGTCTGACAATGTATTTTTTATTTATTTTATTTTTATTTTCTTGAGTCTGGTCATAAAATGCATAAAAGTTTGAGCAATCATGCACACACATAGGGGGAGAGGATTTTTTAAAAAAACTTTTTGAAGATTTTCTTTCTCTGAAGATCGTACTGTACGAAGTTATCTCGTACTATACGATTTTAGCTTGTAGGACGATTCTGTGAATAAATCATACCGTACGAATCAAAATCGTACTATACGATATATTCAAATCCAAAACCCTAGCCATCAAATTAACTTAAGTAAGTATTTTCTCCACCGTTCATACTGTACGAAGTCATTCATACTGTACAATTTATTTTAAATACTTACTTAAATTAACAGGTGATTAGTGGAATAATTCAAGGCTCAATTTAAATTGAATATCATACTGTACGAATCAGTTTGTACAATACGATGAACAGACACAAATTTTGATCATCCTGGACAATCCACCAGTTTTCCCTCATCACACAGTACGATGTAGATCGTACTATATGATGAATAGAGATGACTCTTGATTGTCCTGGAATTTATCCTGGACGATGCCTTGAATTCTGACCATTCGTACTGTACGATATATATCGTACAATACGATGAACAGAGACGACATTTGATCGTCCCGGCTATTGTCCTGTACGATCAGTAATGTTGAGGATCATACCGTACGATTCATTATCATATTGTACGATTGATTTTGAACTGTTCGTACATCTTCTTACCAGGACAAAGCTTGGTATACAAATCGTACTGTATAATGACAAATCATACTATACGATAGTAACGACTACTTTAAAATTTTAGGGATTTTTTAGCCCATTTTTAGGTGTCAAAATAGTTATGTTTTAAGTGTGTGAATCAGAGAGGGGAATGGGGTTAGAGAGGAATTCCAAGGGAGAGAGCTCTTGAGAAGTTCCTTAGGGTTTGAGAAAGGAAGGAGAAGGTGAGCATTGTGAGGGAGAAGAGGTGTGAGGGAGATCACACGGTTGCTCCGAACTTGCTGCATCTTGCTCCTCCTGTGGCCCTAGAAGAATTTATGAGAGGATCTCCAAGGGGAAGGCTCTTCTACATCTGTGACCTCAAGGTACTCTGCCTTCTCTAGGAGGGATAAAAACGAGAAGGTTCTCTGCCGTCGCCAGGAGGGTGAAAATAGAGTTTGGCACTTTGCCACGCCAGGTTGGTGAAAGGGAGTATTGTAAGGGCTTCTCCGCCTTGCCAAGGGGGGCAAAAGGAGAGCTATTTCTTGTAGTGAAATTCTCAGAGTAGAGGACTCCGGGGAGTGGACGTAGGTCATGGTTTGACTGAACCACTATAAAAATCTGATGTGCTTTTTCCTTATCATTTTTATTCTTGCATGCATTTTTCATTTTCAGTATATTTGTTTGATGAAATATTGTGGTTGAACAGGATTCCATTGTTGCACTTTATTTTCATATTAAAACCTAAAAAAAATATCAAAAATATTAAAACTCCTGCTTAGGTTTTATTTATTTCTATAAATCTTTGATAATTTACCCCCCTCTTGTCCATCTAGTAATTTCAGTAGAATCCGCCTTTACTCTCCAAGAACTCAAGTTCCCCAAAAACTTCTCTTTTTCTCTTCTTTCAAGCGTCTAGGTGATCGCTCTGGTGATGACCCTACACTTATCTTTGTAATGATTCTTTATGATTCTCATTGTCCTTGTTGGTGATATTGTATATCTTACCCTAAGTGTTAACATCACTTCCTTGTGGGCTTGCATTTTTTGAGGAAATATCATACCTCTTATTTATTTTGTTTAGCAACCCACTTTCTCATTCATATCATGCTCTTAGTTGCCAGAGTAGTTTTATGAATATGTTGGTTTTACTTTCACTTCCCATAGGATCCCACCAGTTGGATTGGTTATTACCATTATGGACTTTTGATGATTATTGGTCATACTCATAGTTACTATTCTTGGTGGTGAGTGTGTCCCCTTGCTACCTTGAGTTATTTTCCTAGTGGTGATGGAGTACACCTAGTCTTAGGTTTTAACATCAGTGTTCTGAGAGCTTTGATTTTCTAACAGAAGATCAACTCCCTCGCTTCCCTTAGCAATCCACTCTCTCATCCGTACCCTACGCTTAGTTGCCATAGTAGTTCTACTGATGTGTTGATGTTGTTTTCACTTCCCATAGGGTCCCACCAGTTTGTGTAGGTGTTACTGTTTTGAGCTTTTGATGATTATTGATCTTATTTGTACTTATTATCCTCTGTGGTGAATATTTCCCCTAGCTACCTCAAGTTGTTTCCCTAGTTTTGATGTAGTAGATCACCTTTTAGATATTAGCGTCGCTTCCTTGAGAGCTTGGATTTTCTAGCTGAAGATTACTCCCTAGTTCTTTTAGCAACTTACTTCACCATTTATACCCTACTCTCAGCTACTAGAGTAGTTTTGTGTATGCATTGATGTTGTTTTCACTTCACAAAGGGTCCCACTAGTTTGTGTGGGTGTTACCACTGTGAGCTTTTAATGATTATTGATCCTATTCATACTTATTGTCCTTGGTGGTGAGTGTGTCGTCTCACTACTTCAATTTTTCTTCCCATTTTTGATGTTGTACATCATGTCTCAGATGTTACCATCAGCTATTTTCAAAGTTTGATTTTCTAATAGAAGATTAGCTCTCTAGCCTCCTAAGCTGCATACTTGCCCATTGGGACCCAACTCTTGGTTGTCGGATAGGTCCCTTGGATATATTGATGTTGTTTCTACTTCTTACAAGGTCCCCATCAATTAGTATGGGCACCACTGTAAATTCTTAATGATTATTCCTCCTTGATGTAGTTTGCTTCTTCATAGCGAGTATGTCCCCTCGCTACTTTAGTTGTTTCCCACTTAGAATGGGATTGCCCCTCTGGCACTCTATTGAGGGAATATCTATTCCTGTTGTCCCTTAAGGCATTAGTCTGATGCTTTCGTTCCATATAATTCTACTTTTTCCTAAGAAATTTTGTGAGCATTCGGATACTCCTAGCCATGATGATTTATCTTCTACCAATGGTAACCAAAAAGCTAGCTTGGGATTCCTTAGACAAATTTTCCCTTGGAATTCTCCTACTTACCATTTCCTTTCTCCCTCAATCACAGATGTCTTTCAGGTTATTTTTGAGGTGACTTTTCTCTTTTGTACCGTTGTTTGATATGGTCAGGTAAACATTAGACTTTGTGGCTCCTTTATTTGCTTTTTTTATATGGTCAAGAAAATATTGAGTCACCCCTATTCACTATTTCAATATGGTCAGGTAATCGAGGGATCCTTTCACCTTCTATTATATTGTTTTGATATGGTTAGGTAGGTAGTTGATTTACTTCCTTACTTTGACTCCTTCCTAACTGTTTCAATATGGTCAAGTGAGTATTGAGCCTTTCACATTTTCTATTTCGATATTGTCAGGAAAATATTGAACCTTACCTGGTTGGGTGCCCGACCGAGTCCCTGTGAGGCATACCCCACAACCCTTTGACTCCTTACTCACTATTTTGATATGGTCAGGTGAGTATTAAGCTATTTATATTTGTTATTTTGATATAGTCAGACAAATGTTGAACATTATCTAGTTGAGAGCTCGACTGAGTCTCCATGAGGCATTACTCACCACAGCTTCACTCTTTGTTTCACTATTTCAATATGGTCATGTGAACATTGAGTTGTCTACATTCACTATTTCAATATGATCATGTGAATATCAGACTCTTTCCTGATTGTCTTAATATTTTGATATTGTCATGCATACATTAGATTTTGTGAATTCTTTATTTTTTGTTTTAATATGGTCAGGTAAGTATTGAGTCACCCCCATTCACTAGTTTGATATAGTCAGCTGAATGTGGGATCCTTTCATCTTCTATTCTACTATTTTGATATGGTCAGACAGATAGTTAATTTACCTTTTTACTCCAGCTCTTTATTCACTATTTTGATATGGTCAGGTAAACATCAAGTTGTGCACATTCACGATTTCAACATGGTCAGATGAGTATGAGATCCCCCCTTTCTCTTTGTTTTCTTCTCTATTCAACCCTTACTGTAGAGTAAGGCAGGTAAAAGATCCCCCTACTTCCATCCTTAGATGATCCCCCACATATTCTTTATCTCACTTCCTTTCCTATATTCGGTCAAAGCCAATACAAGCTGTTCACTAGTTGTTCACGGCCCCTATTGGGGGCTTATTTATTGACCTTATTTTTCATCAAATCCTTGCTTAAGAGGGTTGACTTGGTCAAATTGACCAAACCAGACCCTAAGACCACATCCCTTGGGTTTAATGGGTTAAATAAGCTCTGTTGGGCCCAAACCCAGGCCCTGGCTCAACCTAATTGAACAGGTCAACCTAAGTTGGTCCAATTAACCCAAATTCCCTTCTTTTGGTTTCAAATCAATTTTAATCCATCCTAGGCTCAATCCCCCACAACCCTTAAGTTTAGTGCGTCAAACTATGTCTATAGAGCCCAGACCCTGGGTCAGCCTAGTTGACCAGGTCAACTTAGGTTGACCCAAATGGCTCCAAAGACCTTTATATGAATTTTGATCCATTCTCATTCATTCTCTTGCTCAACCTCTCATCCCTTGGACATGTTTGACCATGTTAACCAGGTCAACACTTTACTTGGTCAACCATAGCCCTACATGGTTAAATTTGGCTGATTTAAGTCAAATTCAATCCTCTTAATGCATTTAAATGTTTCTTAATCTTGCCTTGACCCAAAACCTTGGCTAGGGAGCTCAAGTATATCCTAATAATCCATAGATGTGATATAGGCCATCCATTCAAGGCTTAGGTCTATATGTAGGCTTGTTAGGGTTTCATTAAAGAGGATTTTTACTCTTGATGTCTCTCTAAGCCCCCTAAGCCTAAAAAGCTTTGCATGTGAGCTCTCATAGACTCCCTCTACCATCCCCAAGTCAAACCCACCATTAAGACCTTGCCAGTGGCATGATCTTTGACGAACTAAGCCTAAGAACCTTCCAAAGCTTTTTATACTCAAACCAAATGTTGGGAGCTCAAGGGGACTTTTATAACTTTATACGTGGATAATCAATAAGTTTAGAGAGTCATTAAATGGGTTAAACCATCTACAAGCCGAGGTGAATTCCCTAAGCCAAATTTTGGACACATAGATCTAAATAACTTCTATAAAATCACCTCTCCATGAATGCTCTTAACTTGTAGATACTACATTTAAAATTTTATATGATTTGGTGGAGCCGATCGAGAGAGTGACAAGAAACACCATTCTAAGGCTCGAGTTTAGTCTTCTGTCCGCTGGGGTACAATCTGGACCGTTGATGTCATGATCAACGGTTGATATCCCATCATTTCGTGGTTCGGATCGATCATAGAGTTTGATCTCGCAGCTACATTGTTCATCAAGCTTAATCATAGCCATTAATTTCAAACCACGGGCGATTGGATGATTAAGCCACGTTTGACCTAGTTTAAAGCCGCAGCGATGATTTCAATGCCATGACAATCATTACTAATGATTGCATGATAAGACAATCATTGGAAATGATTTCCCACATTTCTAGGAGCCAACTAGAGCCTACCTCGTCTGCCGCTGCCACCATTATTTATTTAAATTGGTTTTAAATTCATTTTTAATGTATTTTAAATTCAAAAAACATTAAAAAAACTATTATAAATTATTTAAAAATCCAAAAATAACATATCATGTATCAAAATTTTTAGAAAATAATTCTCTTTAATTTAAAAATAAAATTAGTTTAAAATAAAAAATTATATTTTAAATTATTTTAATTATTAAATATTTGAAATTTTAAACTAAAAATTAATTATAAATTACTAAAAAAATTTATAAAATTCAAAATCTTATTTTTAAAAATAAATTTTGTAATATTAGAGAAATATTAAATATATTTCAATTTAAATTTTAATTTATCATTTTATTATTTTTAATAATTATTATTCATTAAGATATAATAGATATTTAAATATTATTTATTAATGAAAATTATTTTTTTAATAATTAAAATAATATAATTTCTTTTAATAATTCAATAATCAATCTTAGTTATTTATTTTTAAATTAGTTTTAATACAAAATATATTTTTAAAGAAATTTTAAATATATTAAATATTTAAATAACTAATTAATAATAATTTAAATTTAAATTCAAAATATTTCTAATAGTTTTACAATTTTTTTTAATTATTTTAAATTTAAGAGAGCCTTAACATTTAATTTACCTTAATTTATTAAATATTTTAAAATTATTTTAAAATACCTTTTAAATACTTTAAGATTTAGAAATTTGTAGTTAATTCATTTTAAATCAAAAAATACATATAATACCTTATATTTTTTTAGAAAATTAAGTACTTTAATTTAAAATTATCTTCAAATATTGAAACTCTATTTTTCTTAATTATTTATCTATTATTTAAATACTTGTATACTTAAATATTAATTAATAAATAATATATTAAGTATTGTTAAATTAAAACTAATTTTTTAATTATTTTCAAACCTCTCTTTGGGTGACCAGTTGATCTCTTAAATTTTATACATAAGGTATGTTAATCATTCTTTAAACTTCTTTTACATGTGTAAGATGCACAAGCACTTAATCTAGGCTATCCTAATTCTAAGGACATGGTATACTATGATGTGTTGCATTTCCTTTTATATTACCTCAAGGGTTAGTCTCTAATAGTTGATTCAAACTTTAAATACATCCAACTCAAAGTTTAATTACTCTTTATAAGGTCTAATATTTAATAAAAATAATAGAAGCCCAAAACCTAACCTATTCTAAAAGTGATCTTTTGGGCCCCTTAACTTAGCGGATAGGATGACCCCGGATCTTCTAAAATCTGCTAATCCAACACAAACTTCAAAGAACACAACCCTAAATATTAAAACTAACTAACCAACTAAATCAATTAACATTGACCTCAAGATATTAATACTTGAACTTTAATTAATATTTTCTCTTTCGAACTTCAACAAATCGGATCACAAGCAACTTGAACTAATTACTCGATATATGACATGTCCAGAGCAACATAGTCTACTACACATATAGAATTTTTTGCAAGGGCGCCACTTCTAGTTTGAGGTTAGGCTAATGCTTTACTTTTCTATTTTTATAATGTGACGCTCTACATATGGCACATGTGTTAGTTGTTTTGATTTATTGTGATTAATGTGATAATGAGTTTTATTTTCATATTATTTTTGTGATGAGTTGTGTGATAGATTAGCCATAGGTTAGGGGTGATCTTGATATTGATGATATTTTTTGAATGTGTCCATGCTCATACATCACTAATAAAGCGGACTAAAATAATAAATAAAAATTATGTAAATGGTTGCTAAATGTGCTTCAGTCGCTTAGCACCCAAATAAATAATAGCATGACCAAGTGTGATTGGTATGAGTATTTTCATTTTCATATATAACTACTTGGGTTATTTTATATTAACTTCTTAGGATAATCATGCAGGAGAGCCTAATTCTCTTTTTCATAATGTAAATGTAATTTGTATGTAATGTATTGAGTTATGAAAGTCATTAAAAAGATAAGGCATTTTAAATACTATGGATCCAAAGGGAAAAAGATAGGCTCTTTATAGGGAATTTCTTTTCATTTGGGTACCCTTTTTGAAAGATGAACCTTACGAAGATCGAAAGAAGAAGATCTGTAAAAGAACTTGAAGATGAAGATGAATATGAAATGCATTATTTTTAAGACTTGTGTCATTCATTATGACTAGAGTCCAAGTTATTATTAGTGAGGCTTGACCATCATTACTTTTATGTAGACCCTGGGTTGTACTTATATTGTACTTGCCAAGAAAATTTTTTTACACTTATGATTTTATTTATATTGATGTATTTATTTTATTTCTATCATATAAATTATCTGTTTTTCATAGGTTTCTTTCTTGCATGTGTGTGCGTCTAATTTTGCCAGGCTCTTTATGAACTAAAACTTTTTCTACTCGTAATTCAAATTTAAAATTTTAAGAATTAAATAATATAGAAACTTAATAATTTAAGGAATAACTAAAATAGTCCAGAGTCACATGCATTTAATGCATCTTCTCTCTCTTTACTTTAAGACACTTCCCCACCCATGGATAAAGCTTAGATAATCTGACCTATGAGAATGAGATACTGGATTTGGGAAAAACTAGTCTTTTATAAAAAAAAAGTATTTTTAAGCCTTCCTTAAATTTTAAACATTCATGATTTAGAGACTTTAAATAGCATGCATTATGTTAGATTTTAATTAAATTAAAATTTTAATTGTATTAATTCTAGAAGCATTCTATCTTATATAAGTACAAGGCCATTTAGGGACTTCTCTACATGTTGGGCTTACCTCTCAAAAATTGAGCCACCCACCCATCTTTTATAAAGACCGGTCAACCATGAATTTTATACGACTAAGTTGTTAGCTGGCATTTCTTTTTTTTTTTTTTTTTTTGAAGAAATGCAAAATTTGCATTAAAATGAAAAAAATAACCTAATACAAACTAAAAAGAAGAAACTAATGGTTCCTTTATCAACATGAAAAAGGAACCTTATTGAAAGCATATTTGTTAAATTAAACTTATTATAATTGAAATGAAACCCACTAATTCCTATTTTAAAACCCTTGAGATGCAGAGGATACCAAAGTTTAGAACATCCCAAGGGTTGATTAGTATCCCAGAGTTCCCAACCGATTAAAGAATAGGACTTAGTAACGATCCCATAAGCAATTAAAGTAGGTTTAAAAAACAAATAATAAACTAAAGGAAAAAAGAAGTAACAAAAGTAACCATGAAAAAAACAATAAATCAATAACATCCAAAAACCATCTAAGAATATCACTGATAGATATTCCAAATGCAATTCCCAACTTCCAAAGTTGCAATCCAAAGCTCGTGTAATGACAAATACTTTGATAAATTACTCCATCTTCAAGTAACTTTCCACTTTGTTGATAGCAAAGGAAAAATCATCTTGCATATTAACGAGATAAAAGAGAAGAACCTCTAATATCGTTCTTCATTTTGAGTTCAGCCAACCTTCTTCTAGGTAGATCTCTCACCGGTCCTAAAGTTTGAAGTTCTTTGAACAATATGTGTTTAGAGCCGGAAGAACCACTTATCTTAGTAGAGAGAGTTTTTCCCTTCTTAAAAACAATTTTTTTAAAATTCAAACTGATCTTAGAAGGAGGAGAAATATCTCTCATACCATCCAAATTCTCTTTCATTTTAGATAATTCCGCTGGATTAGTAGTTGGAGATTCAGCCACTAAGTCATTTAAAGTAGGAATAGCATCCAATTCAATTATAGAATTAGTGGCATCCTTTTCCACCTCCTGAACATCCGATTTTTTGAAATCAAAATCAAATTTGAAAGCTCCCAACCGATCAGCAACAGTATTGGGTTTGTTAGAAACTGCCTCCAACAAATCAGCTTTATTACAACCAGCTCACTTATCATCTTCCAAATATTTAGCAAATTTGAATTCAGAATTTGAATTTAAAATTAATCCATTTTCTGATTCATGAGCTCCCATTAGGCCAGCATCCAAAATAGGATCATTCCAAGCAGCTCCCAATGGATCAGCACATAAATCGGAATTCAAATTCTTGACTGGAATCTGCTGTTTCACGAAAAAAGTTGTAGCCTCACATGGATCATTCATCATACCAGTAACAGCATTAACAACTTTATCTACTGCAGCCAAAGATTGGGAAGAATTGAATTCAAAATTTGAATTACAAGCAACAAGATGTACATCATTCAAATTCAAATTATGGCTAACCGCATCATCACATCCTTCCTTGATTTCAGCATCTTCTGCATTTTGAAAATTAATTTCTGCAGCAATCAAAGGGTCGGTCACCAATTTTTGAACATTATTATCCTGATCAGCCAAAGGTTCAATTATAATTTTTGAATTAGCAATAACAACTTCTTCACCTCTTTCCTCAAATTCTGCATTTTTGAAAGTATGAGAAAAAGCATCTGATTTTTCCTTGGTTGAAAAAACTTTGGATTGTTTTTTCACAAAAATTTTCCTATTATTGCTTTTGAACTTCACATGCATCCAAGGTCCATAAGGATTATCAATCTAAATTGAATTGGCACCATCTTTAACATTAGGACATACGGAATCAAAATATCCTATTCTCCAACATTTGAAACAAATTGATGATAGATTTTCATATTCAAACTTCTGAAAAAATCTACCATGCAACCCTTCAACCCCAATACCAGATGGGAGTTTAGAATTCAAATTAAGCCGAATGCAGGCTCTAGCAAATTTTCTTCTCCCCCATCTAAACATGTTACCATCCAACAATAAAGGAGTCCCTATTCTAGAAATAATTCTAGTGATATTGGATTCATCCCAACAATGCAGAGGTAAGTGAGGAAGACGAACCCAAATCGGAGAAGAAACTCCATTCAAGGAATTAGGAGAGAAGTTAGGAGACCACTTGTCTAATCCTACAACCAAGCCTCCCACAAACCATGGACCTCCATTAAGCACTTCTTCCATGGCTTCATGAGACTCAAAAGAACAAAGTAGCCAATCTAGACCAAGCAATGTTATATCAAACCCTCCATACTTCATCCATTGCTTCCTCAATTCAATAGCACATTTTGAAAAGGTAAATTTTTCCCAAGAATTTTCACAACCAACGATTTACTCAAAACTTGAATATTGGAATTTTCCTTCTCCACATCAAATTTAACAACATTTGCATCTTCAATCTCATCATGCATTTTATTCAAATTAATTTTAAAATGTGGTTTTTGGATCCACACATTAGAATTATCCAATCTTGATGAAATAATTGGATTTTTTATATTGACATTACCATTGTCAAAACTCTTATCATTCTTCAATATATCAATGAAACTGCTTCTTGAAGAAGAAGCCTCCTTGTCATTTTCTCCAGAGATAATAATCGATAAAAGTGATTCTGGAATCTTTCCCAAAACTGAAATTACCTCTTTCCGTTTACCTGACTCCGGCAAAGGCCTATGTTTAGCAATCAAACCTCCCTCTTTGAAGACAAGAGGAGATTCCAAAACCCAAAGATTGTGAGGGGAGATGCGTTTGAAGGAGATTCTACCTTTTGAATCCAACATAATTGGACTCACTGTAGAAAGAAAAGATTTGGTGATCCGGTCATCCTTGACCGGCTACCTTCTTCCTCCAAATTTTCCATGGATGCTGGCATTTCTTTTTAGGAAGGATATAAGTTCAAAATACATTAACTATGATACGGGTGTTAGTGTTGTGTAGAACACTAAATCCACTTTAGATTTAGGTTTTAAGGCTAATACTATCTATATCTTATAGTATCTCTCATCGGTGGATAAGTCCTTTATTCTTCAGAGGTTATAAATCATATCTATCCATGTCACATAAATAACGTCACCTCCATCCTTCTCTCTCGTATTCCTTGAGAGTATTGTTTATTTTTTTCTCTAGTTTCTTCTCATTACCTTACTCTCTCCAAATGTTGATATAGGTCTTGTATGTTGACTAAGCCAAGTTGAACCTTTCCTTCCCTTTAAGTAAGAACTTCCTAGACTCCTTCCTATATGACAATCCCATTTGAGGAGATAATGTAGGAACCTTAATCGAGAGTCTTCTTAGGCCCCGGCTTGAGATGTAATTAACCATGGGGGGTTTGTGCCCATGAGAAATTGAGTCCCACATAAAATAAATCTCACTCGAGCTGATATATAGAGTGGTGGAAACCTCGTTGTTTTGATCAGATCATGCATATTATTATCCATCAGAGTGCATAAATGAGAGCCACTAGGCTTAATGGTTAATCGTATGTACGATCTAATATTCCCTCCCATTAGCCTGCTTTGAGCCTGCTTTCAAAGAGCTCGAAGATCTATGATCCTTTCATCCATGGATCGTGCGATCATACCCACTGCACTATGTCCCTCGCATGATGATGTTTCCATTCAGAGGTCCACAATTGTTGCATGAAAAACTTTTAACTTAAGACTTAATTCTCCATTACCATTTTGAGTTCTTATTAATTATTCAAGCTTATTTGAGTCTGATATGAGCTCCCTGCTTTGTTGATTGATGCTTATTTAGATGTCTTGAATTTATTATTTAATTTTTTTATTTTTTATTATGATGTTCACTTATTATTTGGATTTGAATTATGTTCATGTTCAATTTGGTCCAAATCAAGTTCAAGCCCAAGTCCTCTATTATTTATCCAATTACTTGCATCTTCAGTCAAAATTTTGGTAGCATCTTGATATCTTAGGAGAAAAATCAAGAGTCATAACCTGCCCGCCACATCTTAAAAAACTTGCACGATCACTGTCGGGGGACACTATGGCTATAGTCTTTGTCCTCCACTATGCCAAGAAAGGCGTGCATGGGTCTTTTGAAAGCACCTGTTTGAAAAAAAAAAAATTTCTTCCCACATACGGGTACTTATATTTTTGCCCCGACATGCAAAGAAAAACGGCACAAGGCTCGCTTGCTTTGATGTAAGCATTGCACCAAGTTCAATCACATCATGTTAAGAAAAGCTTCCATAGCGGTCCCTTGGCATGATACAAACACTAAAAATATGACTTTAGGAGATTACCCGCCTCGCTAGCATCGCAATAAACTCCCTCCCATTGTGCTAAGAAAAGTGTGCATGGGTGGTTGTTCCGCGTGTTGTATGTGTCGAAATGGGTTTTCTCAAGTTTAGGGAGATTATACCTTCTGCTAAGGAGTCGATGATAGTGAGTATAATGCATAAAATCATAGAAATCCCCCTTTCTTTTGCAATTTTTTTTCCTATTTTTTAAATCTCTCTTTTATTTGCTCACCCTTTTTTTCTACTTTCTTTCTTTTATTCTCTCTTTTTTTTCTTTCATTATATATATATATATATATATATATATATATATATATATATATATATATATATATATATATATATATATATATATATATATTACTGTAATAATTGTAATAAATATAGTTAATAACTAAAAATAAAAAATAAGAATGTATACCTAATTAACTACAGGAGGTCCGGTATGCAAGTTGAATGGGCTCGTCTAGGTTTCATCGGGTTGGCTTAAGCGACAGGTTATAGAAGGTCTTTGGGCCTACTTCGACACGGGGAGATCAAGCAGAGCTCTTGGCTGAGATGGGATTCGAGTATGTGTACTGGAAGAGGTTGGCTATTGGAGGCTTCTTGCGGATATGTAGGGAGGAGTTCGGTCCAATGTGAGGTCAACCAAGAGTAAAGGCTCTGTTAAGGCTTTCGGTTAGAGCTCTTAGAAGAAGGTCGATGGGATCCAGGAGGCTATGGAGGGAGAAAGAAAAGGAGGCAATGTCCAGCCTGGAGTTCGGTTTGTAAGAGTAAGGTCAGATATCGGCTTCAAGTTTGGCTAAGTAGGGTTTCGATTGGGTCTAAATCGGAGATGGGTAGGGAGATTAGGAGTTTGATTAAGGTCAGATCAGGCAAAGGGAAGCTGCAAGAGGTGACGGGAGTTCGGCTTAGAGAAATCACAAGCAGCAAATGGAGTTCAACTGGGAAGAGGTGAGCAAGAAGAAGAGGTGAATCGAGAAGAGGTTGGAAGGTTTACGTGGATTTTATCTTTATCACATAGAAGATGTGAGTGTTAAAGGTTTATTGAAAGAGGATAATAGAAGTAGAGCTGACATTCGAGAGCCTTGAGCTCTAATTTTAACAACGCGGTAGAATAGAGATCGAGGCGAGCTCGAAAGATATCCAGATGTTGACCTCTGCCATTAAAAAAAAAAAGAGAATAACAAATATGTATGAATGATTACTTGTAGCCAAATCTTGCAAATCTTGTTGCAGTCAGCGACCCATGCCCTGTAGCATCGAACCATCCTATCTCTAGCGTGCAGAGAGCAAGCAGCTCGATCGGGTCATTAAATACGACGAAAAAAAGAAGATCTCGACCTCTCCCTTACACTCGAACTTCTTCCCTGTCGCAGAACTCCCGAAGCTTCTTTGCCTCTTCTCTAGCATCCGACCAAATCCCTAGTACCTCCAAATCCTATCAATCGCATCTAACCTCCAACCCAAATGAAGCCAGACCTCCTGTTATTTGGTTCTTTAGCTTCAACTGATTCCCCGATGCCTCCAAACTCGCTACCATCGAACCCACAGCCTCAAGCCGTACACACCCGAGGCCATCCGACTGTCCTCTAAGCCCATATCAAACCCAAACTGAGGTCCATACCTGATTTGAAATCCCCTTGTTGAAGCCATCTTGCCAATCACATCTTCCTCTTAGCTCAAGCCACCTCCTTCTCTTTGCCGCAAATCGCAGACCACCCGTGCCTCCCCTAAATTGAACTCCTCCTGCCTTAAATCTCCACCTACAACCGAAATCTCCTTCTCTTAGTAGCAAGCATCGGCCCATTCAAGCACATGGAGAGAGAGAGAGAGAGAGAGGAGAAATCTTTCTCTATCCCTACCTCAAACCTCCCAAGCCGAAGCCTCCTCTCCGACTCCGTTGTCGTTCCACTCTGTGCCTTCAACAACTTTCCCTTCTTATTGGACTGGGAGTTACATTATTTTGATCGAAAGTAATGCCTGGCGGCTCGTTCATTAAGAAGGTAATCATCCTTCTTGCCTTCGTGTGCTACTTCAGCTAAGTCCCGTCAATCTGTCGAACTATAAGGGGCTGTTTGGTAGCAGGATTTAGGCCGGATTTGAGGCGGATTTGAGCGAAATCCAGCCAAACGGACTAAAATGCAAAACCAAATCTCTCGGCAAGTGAAATCCGGGATAGACGGAAAATTCCGCCGATTCGAGCGAAATCCGGGATTTCAGAAATCCTGTATTTTGCCAGATTTACGAAATCCAGGCGCTAGAGTAAGAGTCCCTTGGGTAAATCCTGCTCTATAGCCAAACAGTCACACAGGATTTAACTGGATTTATCATGAATGTTACCAAACAGTTTTCAGAATTTAACCCCTCAGAATTTCGTAAATCCGAGATTTGGAGGATTTACGAAATCCTACTTAAATGAAATCCTACATTCTGCCAAACAGCGCTAAGGATTAGCAAATCCGGGGTAGAAGAAGGAATGAGAAAGTTTAACTCTCTATTTATCAGCATTTTCATTAACTTGCTCTAATCCCTCATT
The DNA here is from genome assembly GCA_022539455.1 of Dendrobium nobile. Classification (NCBI taxonomy): domain Eukaryota; kingdom Viridiplantae; phylum Streptophyta; class Magnoliopsida; order Asparagales; family Orchidaceae; genus Dendrobium; species Dendrobium nobile. Next base: position 18,009,523 of record CM039724.1, on the reverse strand, counting down.
AATCATAATTAATCAGGTTTGATTAACTATGATTATTTATAATCGAATGTTATTATTTATAAATAATTATAATTAATTAGTAATTAGGATTAAGTTTAATTAATTGCTTTAAATACTTTTAATCTTTAGTCATAATTATTTATAATTATTCATAATCAATTATTATTAATTATAAATAATTATGATTAATTAATAATTATTATTAATTTTAATTAATTATGTTTAATTACTTTTAATCTTAATTAAAATTTATTTATGATTATTCATAATTAATTATTATTAAGTAATTATAAATATTACTAATTATGAATAATTTTAATTAACTATATTTAATTAATTTTAATCTTAATTAATACCTACTTATGAATGTTCATATTTAAATATTAATTAATTATAAATAATTATAATTAGTTACTAATTATGATTAATCTTATTTGATTATATTTAATTACTTTTAATGTTGATTAATAATTATTATGATTATTCATAATTAGTTATTAATTAATTATGAATAATTGTAATTAATTACTCTTGATTCTAATTATTTGTCCATATGTAAGTGTTTTCCTCGTATGTCAACTCCATCTCCGACATCCCTCGCTAAGTTATAATATCCTAAACACGGAAAAATTCATCTAGGCGCTTGCAACATGGTGAAAAACCACCTATGAACGCTTTCTCAGCACGGTGGGATGAAGTTCATCGCGGTGCTTGTAGCGAGGCTAGTAATCCCCTTCAAAAGTCATATTCTTGGTGTTTACAGCATGCCGAGGGATCCCCTATGCACGCTTTTCTTAGCGTGGCAGTAGAGAACTCAGTGCGGTGTCTACGGCGAGGCGGGCAATCCCTATGTGCACTTTCTTTAGCACGACAAGGCAAAATATAAGTACCAGTATGCATGAAAATTTACTTTTTCAAATATGTACCCGTAAAGACCCATGCACGCCTTTCTTGGAATGGTGGGGGAAGAAAACTACAGCCTCAGTGTCTTGCAACACCGACTGTGTGTGTCTTTTTTGACGCGGCGTGCAGGTTATGACTCTTGGTTTTCTCCTAATCGGGGGAGATGCAGGGAGGCTGCCAAAATTTTTACTAAACCAAGGGACTTGGACTTGATTGAATTCAAAGGATGACAGAACTTATGAACTCAAATATGAATAAATTTGAACTTGAACAAGCAAATGTGAACTTGAATGTGGACCTGAATTTACAGAGACTTGGACTCAATTTGAGTTGAATTTGAACTCAAAAAGATCACATGAAACTCATACATTTGACGACGATAAATCAAAGTTAAATGAAGTAAAGTCAAAAGATTTTGACTTGGTTCCAAACTAAACTCAAATACATTGATAAGAGATCATAATTGAATTTAAAAGGATAATATAAATAATCCAATTTAAATTCATATAAAGGATCAAATTGGACTTGATTTGAAAGGACAGCAGGGGACTATATTTGGACTAATATTTGAACATGGACTCAAACTTGAACAAGGACATGGACAAGTTAACAGCGGCCTTGTGGACTTGATTTGGACTCAAGCAAAACCAAAACTTGAACATTTAATGAGCAATAAAAATCTAAATGCCATCATTGATCAATAAGAATGTGTAATCTAAATTTCAAATAGTTACACAAGAATAATTTAATGAATATTGCAATTCATATGTGATATATCTCACTCACAAGTGATAATGAAAGCTCAAGTGATTGATGATTTGGGATAACTTGCATTAACTGCTAAGGCATGAGGAATGTAGTGGTAGATGATACCATCATACAGACATGTGATAACTCACTAGCGATAGAGAATGAAAGGTTGCTCATAAGTGATGATCCAATAAATTCATCAGTATCCTTATAAGGTCAATTTGCATACAACAATGGTCCAAATCAAGGAACGCATATATAGCCTATATGCAATGATGAAAGAATCCTCTTGCATACAATCATTTGCTCATAGATCAAAGCAAAAATGTTTATAAGCAGTCATATGTGATTTCTTCATATGCGCAGTAGTGATGAATGCAACTCACCTGGAGACTAAATGAAAGGCATTTAGCAAATAAAGAAAATACTTTGCAACACAGCCTCGTGAATAACAAAGCTAAAGTTGATACAATCAACACAACAGTCATGCAAGGAGATGTAGCAATTTTTTTTATATCCACTTGAGAGCACTAATGAAGAGATATAAATAGTTATAAGACAATATAACTTGCCCATGAATGATTGTAGAAGACATGTCTACAATCAAGAACATGAAGAATGGTAGAAAAGATAGCATGTCCATAGCACATTCGAGGTACCTACCAATTGTTATGGCAAAGATACTATAACACCTCCATGGTCGACTATCCGTCAAGCACCTGATGTGTCATCTATAGGGTAAATACAAAAGAGAACTATAGCAGATACGAGCTCTTACAAGATGTCGTTGAAGACCAGCTATATACCACATGTTATCTACAAGAAAATACTGAATGATATGCAATAAATGCAAGTGTTCACTGGCCCTTGTAGGAAACATGTTATACATATTAAATGGCATATATAAATATCATGTCAAATGACTACGACAAGTGAAAATCTTTATGAGCTTCCATAGAAGATTGGTTGTATGCCCGGTGTATCAACCATAAGCAAGAGGCCAAAGGACTACAACAAATGCCAGTCTCCACGGGTTGTTATAGGAAATTCATCGTACATATAACACACCATTTACAAGCAAATACAAATTTTCAAAGACCTGTTCTACATTCAACATGCTGCCTATGGGCAAATGTGAAAGAATCATAATAGATGTAAGCATCTACCATTGAAAGCAGGAGATTCATTAGTGCATTACAATCCTCCAAGAATAAACAAGTAGTGCATGACAGTTTACCTGTATGCAGTGGGAGGAGGTTGGGGCCGAATTTTTAGAGCCCACGGATTTTTGGTGACTCCACTGGAGATTTGATTTCTCTTTCCATCTTTGGCAAGTCATCTTAGTACTATAATAATAGCCATACCAATCCATACTTAAAACTTTGAATCATTCAAAATGAGCATTTAATGGATTAAAATTTTGAGAATTCTAAGAATGATCATTCAATTTAAAATTTTCTAAAATGATTATTCAATGCATTCATTGAGATAATGCATTTAGCAATATTTTAAATTAATATTATTTGAAATACTTGCTAATGTTATATGCTTTTATTTTCTATTATGTGCAAGTCTCTACACTTTGAAAGTGTGGGGTAATGTATCAGATTCTGATTACTAATATTTACCTTTCATTCATACAAATTGATCTATAGAATACTCGAATGATTGTTCAATTGGGACAAAGTGCTAGGATCCAACTGGCAAATACTATCATTGAGATAAGAAATGCTGGAGCTGTCATCCAGTTTGGAAGCCTTGACTTCTCTATAGTCGTTGCAAGGACTATCGTCATTCCTAAGAATCATGTGAGTACTAAAAGGCCTGCCATAAGGCCTCAAGCTTCCACTTGTCATGTGCATATACCAGCATAATAACCTGCTACCGAAAATCCTTATAGGAGGATTTCTATGTTCGAGAGGTTTTCACAACCTAAAACCCCTGTCACTAAAAGAATTGTAACTGGTGGGAAGATTTTTGTGGTGGCTGCAAACACCACTACCCTGTCAACCGGGTTATCAGCACCTAGAAAATATAATGCCAAAGTCTCCTCATTTGGAGGAAGGCTTATAAGAAGACAAAGAAGAAAGATGAATGTTGAGATTCGACCTTAATTGCAATAATCCCCTGTCAATCCCTCCAACCTACCAGCCCAGAAGCCTGAGGCAGCTATTCTCACCTGGAATGGGTTTACGAGTCTGAAATGGGTCAAAAGAAATAGCTCGACTAATGAGCTAAAGAAATCATTTTGGTACCAACAACCTAAAGTTCCAACTCTATAGAAGAAAGGAACCCAAAACTCTCTCAACTCGAGTCTATAGGTTCCTGAAACTGTGAAAGAGAGGGGATTAAAGAAGAGAAAATATTAGTGGCCACTGATGGTCGAGACCAGGAGAACTCCGCCAAGAGAATGCTTATATGTTATGATGGAGAGAAAAGAAAGTAAATATGTCCCAAGGAGAGGACGAAGTGGAGGAAAAAGAGGCGAATCCCCTCGATGATGAAAACACCACACTCGATGACATAAGAAGGTAGATGAGGCGATATATGAGAGTCAAGATAGGGAAATCTCTTAGTTTAATGAGATGAGGGCTTAGATGGGAGAAATGATGCAGATGATGCAGTCCGTTTTTATTGGCATCATGTCTAATCCTCCCTGATCATCCAAACTTCCAAATGCCTCAAGTCTCAGGAGTACGGGGAGCTCTTGAAGGCAATAATGAAGTCAATAACATTACCCGCCAACCCACTCCATAGAATATTATAAGTACTTCTAAACCTATGATTGATGCACTATTAAAAGGAATTATCACCGAGAAGATCAAGGCCATCATAGCCATTTATCAGGCAAAGAAAGTAGTGCGTAAGAGTCATCCGTACCCTACTGAATACAATCAAGTGCCGTATCCAAAAGGATATTCTGTACCAAAGTTCAATACTTTCAATGGTACTAATAAAGCAAAACAACACTTGGCACAATTTAAGGCAACTTTTGAGAATACAGGAAGAAACGACGTCCTACTCTTTTAACAATTCGTTAGTAGTTTAATAGTAACTACTTTTGAATGGTATGCCAAACTACCAAACGATTATGTGAAGACCTTCACAGAATTGGAAGCTATGTTCATGAAGAGATTATCCGGCGTTATCGAGAAGTTCACAATCGTTAATCTTGATCATGATAAGAGAAAAAGGGAAGAATCAATGACTAAATACATCACTCGCTGGCGCAACTTGAGTATAAAATGTTAACAAATACTTCAAGAAGAGCATGCTATGTAGTTGTTAATGGGAAACATTAATAATAAGATGAAACCATTTTTATGTATGTCTACCATAACTGTATTTCAGGATCTACTGGACAGAGTGGCCAAGTTTGAAAAGTTAAAATTGTCAAGATCAGAGAGTCACTCTAATAAGCCCAATAAGAATAAAATCTCAGGTGCTAGATGAGGTGAGGATGACTCCATGTTCTTCTCCAAAGATGATAAGGGGAAACAGGTGGCATATAATATAGATAAAGAAAAATAACTAATACAGTATGAACAAAAGTCAAAGCAATCCTACCACCCTAACCCCCAACCAAAGCTAATATTTAGGGGGAAGAGCCATAAACTTACCAGGGTGGTGGAGAATGCTCGAGATAAATAATGGGAACTGGTGATAAAATGTTCCACTCCCTCAATGAAAGGATGAATAAAAAATATGCATTCAAGAGGGAGTGTCGCCAAGTTATTTTGACAGGCGTTGAAAGTGGGCATAGAACTGTTAGAATGCAAGAGGCCTAAGAAGTCAAAACATAATGATGATCTAAATTATTTCCCATACCATCGGGTACTCGATAAGGATTGGCTCGAAAGAAATTATCGAAAAGGGAAACTCACATTATCAGATAATGTTTTGACTCCCCCTAGGAAAGAATCAATTCGAGTGGTTATGTCCTCTTTCGTATCCCCAATTAAAGAAAGAAAAAATGAAAATAAGCTAGCTCAAGAAGAGTTATGGGAGACTGCGGTCTCTAAGAAGACTAAAAATGTTAAAACAACTCAAAGGAGTTTTAGGGGTGAAATGGAAATCTCTTACGGAACTAGTGCTAAATTTGAAAGCTCTACCTATGACACGAGCTTCTACTTCTAAATAATTCTTCAACCAGGCTGGCACTTCAAAGTCTGGAAAGGTGAAGCCCTCCAAAAAGAAGACTAAACTGAAGAAGCCGAAAGAGAAAAAGACTGCAACTCAGAGAGCTATCGACAATTTAGATGAATATTATCAGACTGTGAGGCGACCTGTCAAGCTCGTTGAGTTCATTTCAGAGCTTAAAATAGATAGAGCCAAAAAATGTGATGAGAATTCCCTTCCTTCATAAGTATGTCGGGTCATTTTTATAGCATGAAATAAATTGATAACAGAAGAATACACTGAAGAAGTTGCTTTTGAGTCCTATCTGATGGTGACATCAATGGATTATTGCTCGAAAGAGGACTTGTATTTCTAAAGGAAGATGGGACGGACCCTGACATAGCATCCCAGACGGGACATATAAACCTGGGTGGTGATTCTGAATCAACAGATGAATTTCTAGGTGCAACAATGGCTAACTCTAAAGAAATATGTCATCAAATGACTCTGAACACGAGGAGATCACTCAAGTGTAGTTGAGTAGTAGCAATATACTATCATCTCCACCGAAGAAAAAGATCTCCAACAAAGATAAGGGGAAGGTTATAGTTATCAATGAAGATATCATCCCAAAAGAATCCAAAAAGAAAGATACTTCAGCCAAGAGAATAGATTATAATATTTTATCCTATTTGAGAAAATAACTGCACAACTCAACATATATGATGCCTTAGTAATATCTAAGAACATTTGGGAGACTTTGATTCAAGCTCTCTAAGATCCAGAAAGATACGACTTGTACTTTGCTGAACGTAATTTGATTGAGGTTATACAAGTTCGTAATAAGCTATTTATTACCTTCTTCGAAGATGACATGATGCTTGGGACTGCAGACTATAATCGTCCTTTATATGTTACTATAGAGAGCGATAAGTTGATCATGAGTCAAATCTTGATTGATCTTGGATATTCCATAATTCTAATGAGCATGAAAGCATTGAGATCACTCTATATTAATGTGGAACACCTCCGGCCAGATAAATTGATGGTGCATGATTTCAACGAGAAAGGGCAGAAGACTCCTGAATTATTCATGCTCCCTCTTATACTTGAAGAACTTCATATAGAAGCCAAGTTTCATGTAATTGATGCAGACACTTCTTTCAAGGTACTGCTAGGTGCCGACCAAAGTTATATGAATATGGAGTCATCCCGTCAACATTACACCAGTGTATCAAGTATCTCAGAGATGGAGAAGAATTCAAGATCTCTGATGACATTCAGCCTTTTATATTACATGAAGCAAAAGTTAATAAAGATGCACAATATTTCATGACAAAGAAGCAAAAGACTTCAAGTTCTCTCGAGGCTAAAGCATCAAACTCAAAGGCTGCGAAGCAACCTAAATAGGAATGTGAGAAAAAGCACGTGGGGAGAAAGAAGGCAATGCCAACTCTTCTCAAAGCACTGATATTCACAAAGAGAAAAAAATGCATGCCTTATCTAGGGAGTGATACGGATGAAGATGATGCCACTCCAACTAAATTCTAAAGAGTATGTCTACATACAAATGGAGTAGGGAGGTGGAATATTTAAATTATGATTATGATTATGAATCTATCTACATAAATGTAGTATATGGTGTATTCTCCATAAGAATAGATAGCATGTCGATCTCAGATAGCATACTCGTAGTCACATGTATCCCCCTACAACACTTCAAGGAGATCATTCCACACGAGGTGTATAAGGTTGAAGAATTCACCACCCTTTATCTACCTCCTCTTAAAAATGGGATTATGCTAGGGAATATATTATATTCTATAGGAATATGCAAAGAAGAGAATAATGACTAGTTCTGAAGAGTTACTACCTATAAGGCTACCTAAGTTTAATATCAAAGGTATTCAAAGAATGCTACGAAAGCAAATCAATATTCTTATCACCAAATGACAACTTCATATAAGCCTGGGCCTATAGTATGGAAGGAATCCACGTCCATTACGATAGAAGAATATAACTACATATAAGGGTATCAAATTCATCAAGTAAAAACTCCTCTATAAAGAGACTTACTGAGCCATCACATACAGGTAAACCTGATGACATTGGTGCTGAGGAGATATACGAAGTTGATAATTATAATACCCGAAGAGGCCAAACCTGCACCAATAGAGCTTGAAGATAGTGAACATGCAGTTATTATAGATGAGTTAAAAGAAGTTAACTAGGAATTGAGGAGGATCCTCGCCCAACCTTCATTAGCCCTCTTCTACTAGAGGAGCAAAAAGAGTAAATTAAAAAACTTCTCTTTGAATTTAGAGACTATTTTGCCTGGATATACGTTGAAATGATTGGCTTATCCCATAATATAACAATTCACATATTGACAATTAAACTAGATGAAACACACGTCAAATACACTCCAAGGGGAATGAGATTGAAGATTAAAGAATAGGTGATTGTAGAAATAAAGAAGCTTATAGAAGCAGTCTTCATCTATGAAAAAAATATGCCAACTGGATTGCCAATATTGTCTATGTGAAAAAGAAGAATGATCAAATTCTTATCTGCATTGACTTTAGGGACCTTAATAAGGCGTGTCCGAAAAATAACTTTCACTCCTTGTATTAGAACTTCTAGTTGACAACACATCCAATTATGATATGTTCTCTTTCATGGGCAGATCCTCATAATACAATCAAATCAAGATGGCGCCTGAGGATGAAAAACACACATCGTTTAAAATGCCCATTGGCATTTTCTACTATACGGCCATGCCCTTTGGCCAGAATAATATTGGTTCCACCTATCAGCGGGCGATGACTCATAGCTTTGATGACCTAATACATCAAAACGTTGAGTGCTATGTGGATGACCATGTTGTCAAGAGCACGGATCAAAATGATCACCTAAGTGATCTAAGAATCATGTTTGAGAGAATCAGAAAGTTTGATCTAAAGATGAACCCTCTCAAATGTACTTTTGAGGTCTCCTCAGGAAAATTCTTTTGTTACATTGTTCGTCATCGAGGTATCGAGATCAACCCTAATAAAATCAAAGAAATTATGGAGATGTCGTCTCCTAAAAACTTTTGATAACTCTACTCCTTATAAGAACAACTGGCTTTCATTCGATGATCCATATCGAATCTATAACTCTGCTCCTTATAAGAACAACTGGCTTTCACTCGATGATTCATATCGAATCTATCGGGTAGTTGCCAGTCATCTTTAAAGTTGATGAAGAAAGATGTTCTTTCAAATCGGACAAAGAGTGTCATAAAGCATTTGATAGTATTAAATGATACTTATTAAATCCGCCCATTCTTGCAGCGCCAATCATGGAGAATCCTCTTATATTATATATAGCAGCACTAGAAGAGTCCATTGGAGTATTATTAGCCTAACACAATGAAGAAGGTAAGGAGAATGCATTATACTACATCAGTTGGAGGATGATCGGAGTAGAAATCCACTATTCTCTAATTGAGAAGTATTTCTTAGCATTAATTTCACAATTCAAAAACTCTGCTATTACATGCTCTTTCACAAAGTTATATTGAAATCAAATATTGATCCACTGAAATTTTTTATGATAAGACCAGCATTGATAGTTTATTTAGCCAAGTGGCCAGTACTACTACTATAGTTTGATATCACGTACTTACCACAAAAGGTGATAAAAGGGCAAGCCTTGGTAGATTTTCCCATCGTACATCCTATACCGGCAGACTACCCTCTTAATGATGATTTACCCGATGAGCAAATCATACAGGTCAAGGAAAAGAAGAAATTACTATTCTGAGAGATGTACTTCGATGGTGCATCCTCAATTAAGCCTGCTCATCCTCCAAATATTATAAGGGCCTGATCCGGCAACAATCTCGATTTCATAACACCTGAGGGAGTCTTAATGAGATTTTCATTCATTTTGACTAAACCCCGAACCAACAATAAAGCCGAATATGAAGCCCTAATAGTATGACTGGAGATTGCGATAGATGTCAGAATTCAAAATCTCTAAATCTTTGGTGATTCTCAACTTATGATAAATGAGGTCCTCAGCATTTATAAGGTTGACAAACTTAAATTGGCTCATTACCATCAACAAGATCTTGAGCTTTTAAAATAAGTGCTAAATGTTATCATAGGTCAAAATACCAAAGAAGATTACCTAACCAAATTAGTCAAGGATGTGGTGAACAATGATAAGGAGATGCCTATACAAATTATGGTTCACGATCATTGGGTCTTAGAGCCAAGAATCTTTTAATTCACGTAGGTAGAGGGAATATTAAATTCAAGCCAATAGGATACAACCCTGGTTGATCCTCAACCACACCAATAAATCATTATTGAAAATCAACCAAGAGAATGTCATGTAGTCAAGAGACATAAAACTAGTAGATGCTCAGAGTCATTGCTATATTGCTTAGACATTGAGGAAGGAGATGACTCGAGACAACCCTTCATCAACTATTTCAAAGAAATAAACTTCCAGTGGATAAATCTATAGCTTTACAAATTTGAAAAAGGGCATAAGGACATGCTTTTGTCGATGATACATTATATCATCGAGCTTTCGATCTAATGTGTCATAGATGCCTAGGGACCAAAGAAGCTGATAAAATGGTAATAGAAGTCTACAAAGGACTTTGTGGTGCACATCAGTCAGGTCCTAAAGATGTCAGTTAAAATTAAAAGAATGTGTTACTATTGGCCGATAATGGTAAGGGATTATGTTAGCCACGCTAAGAGGTGCCATGAATGTTAGATCCATGCACCCAATAGTAGCATCATGGCCATTTGAATGTTGGAGAAAGGATATAATTAGGCCGATAAATCTGTCATCTTCAACGGGACACAGCTTTATTCTAGTAGCAACAGATTACTTTTCAAAGTGGACAAAAGCGGCTCTATTAAGAGAGGTCACATCTAAGTATGTGATCAATTTCTTTACTCACAATATTATCTACAAATTTGGTGTGCTAAGCTGCATAATCTTGGATAATAGTACAACTTTTAAAAATACAAAAATTTATAAGTTCGTTGATCGGCATAAAATTATTTGATATTATTCATCTATATACATCCAAAGGGCAAATGGCTTGGCAGAAGCTTTTAACAATACGTTGGTGAAACTGTTGAAGAAAATTCTAACCAAGAACAAAAGAGTGGCCTACGAAAATGAAAAAAGTATTATGGGCGTATCATACAACTTACAAAATGCCAACCAAAGTCGCTCTTTATTCACTGGTATTTTAGAGTTTGAAGCAGTATTACTACCAGAAGTTGAACTATCATAACTCCGGGTAGCAATCCAAAATGATCTCACTCAAGAATAGAATGCTTGATTAAGAATAGAAGAGCTTGACACACTTCATGAAGTTAGACTACAAGCTCAACAAAACCTAAAAATCTACCGAGGAAGAATGGCAAAATCAATTAATTGGATGGTGCGTCCTCGTGCATTTCAAGAAGGAGAATTGATCTTATTACTGCGATGGTCAATCATCTCACACTGAAAAGTTGGTGATAAATTTGTATTCAATTGGGAGGGCCTCTTCGTCATTGAGAAGGTGTATCAAGGATGAGCTTATTAGTTGATCAATCCTAATGATTAGAGGCGTATGCTGCAGATCAATGGTCGATGCCTGAAGAAATACTACTAATGAAATTGTCCGAGAAAATGTTATGCTTAATGTGTTACATTTTCTTACATGTTTATTAATACATACATTTCATATTTTAAAATTATCTTACGTATCAAGAATGTATTTTAAAATCCCCCAAAAAATTGGATGTTTTAAATATATATTTGGGTTGATATCACGCGGCATGCTTACCCCCTAAATAAATATTTAAAATCTCAAAATTCAAAATCTATCCAAAATCTCCCCTAAGATAGTAGGTATTTTAAATATTTATTTGGGTTGACATTGTATTATGCGTCAAGATCCTCAAATAAATATTTAAAATCTCAAAATTTCAAATTTATTCTATTCTAAAATGTCCCTACGAGATAGGAGAATTTTAAATATTTATTCAGATTAACATTGTATTACATACCGATATCTCCGAATAAATTTTTAAAATTATCAATACAAATATTCCTTAAAGAAAGAATACAATGAAACCATTTTCAAAGTATATGCATGTGATCTTTCGAAAGTTTTAGACACCACCTTCTCTAACGTACCAAAGTTTGAAGGTCAGAAAAGAGACTTTTATGATTATACACTCCAATAAATTGAGCCAAAATAACCTGAAGTCTTTCAACAACCTGAAGCTTAAGGTTTAAATGGGTATAAGAAGCCGTATCCAATACGCCCAAATATGGTCGGATCGCTGGCAGCTCCGTCTACTCAACACGCCATAAGAAAGGTCATAGTAGCGGAACCCCCACTTCGTCAACCCGTTAATAGGGATTATAGAAAGCACAAGGGCTAATTTCACTCAACAAGTTCAAGTGATCATAGTCTATTAAATTCTCTTAATTGATTGGAGAATCAAAGTTCTAATGGGAGGATGAATCTTGAATAACCACTGAATGCTCGTATAGTCTAAATCTTCAACTACAAAGAAAAACTCCAAATATAGCAACTTCTGCATATTCAGCATTGAGAAGCTTATTTCCTATAGCTCAAATCCAAATACTAAATGGGTGTAAGAGGTTGAATCCAATAAGCCAAAATATGGTCGGATTGCTAGCAGCTCCATCTACTCAATATGCCATAAGAAAGGTCGTACTAGAGGAACCCCCTTCTCAACAACTAGAGAACAAAGAGCTATCAAATCCCAGCTCTCTTAATATGATAAACTCAAGTGACTCAAATTAAAGTCTCTTCAAGTGGTTAAGGATCAAGATATTACCAACATTTGATATTATCAACTAAATCTGAAACCTATAAATCCTTTAACAAATTCATAAAACATAAAGCAAGGATCAAAGAAACTTTTCTTCAATGAGTCCTTCAAAGCATAAAGCAAAGGACTGAAGAAATTTTCCCAAAGTTCATGTAAAGTTTAAGATTGAACTAAGTGGATTTCATCATCAATAAGCCTGTTATGCATAAAGCTCTAGACTGATGACTTTGTGCCCCCGACCTAATGCAAACATGAATGATTTAGGTCACCGGCATCTGCTCATTCATCAAGCCCACTAAACTTAAAGCATAGGATCGAATATACAAAAACTACTGACAAGTTAGTGAAGACAAATCAGATAATACTTCATCAATGTCCGCAGCATAAAGCACAGGGCAAAAGAAAATCAAAATCTCAGGGCTCAAGTTAAACTTTTGAAAAGTAGGATCCTAAAGGACATCTATAAATGTTCCTAAAGACTGTGGGCATTTTAAGTATTTGTTTGGGTCAATATCACGTTACATGCCAAGATCCCTAAATAAATATTTAAAATTTCTTGCAGTTGAATGTGTTATAAGCATAAAGTTTATTTTGAGCAAGATACAAATCATTTAAGAGGTAGCAAAGTCCTGCAATGTGATGACTCTACAGAGCTTAGAGAAATTTTGAGCAATACTTGCATATATACGACAGAAATACTACATTCATAGAAGACTACAATGAAGAAAGATATTGAGTAGTTATAAAAACACTATTAATTAAGATGATAGTGATGGAAAAAAGAAGAACACAGGGCAGCAATGCTATCTACTATCATCAAACTATGAAGTAATACTCTAGGGATCTGAGTATGAAGCACTCTATCACTATCACATAGATCTCTACTTGGCCAAAAGCAAATATAGCAACTATACTAAAGATTATGAATGCATTTAAAGATCCATGAAGGCATAGAGATTGATTTTTAGAGATCCACCAAATGAAAATCTTAGTGTGACATCCAAGCAAACTTTTAGAGATCCACTAAGTGAAGCCCTTATTATGACATTAAAATGTGATTTTGGAGATCCACAAAAAGGAAAGTTTATATGTGACATTAAGAAAAAATATATGAAGATCCACAAGGTCGATCAACTTATAACAAACGTGATTTATTTTGGATGTGAACTACATTTATTAAGGGGCATTTGTTGACCTCTACCCTTAAAACAAAAAAAAAGAGAGAATAAAAAAATATGTATGAATGATTACTTGTAGCCAAATCCTGTTCAAATCTTGTTGCAATCATTGACCCATGCCTTGTAGCACTAAACCATCATATCACTAGCATGTAGAGAGCAACTCCATTGGGTCATTAAATACGACAACAAAATAAAGCTCTCGACCTCTCTCCCACAAGCGAACTTCTTCCCTGTCGTAGAACTCTCAAAGCTTCTTCACCTCTTTTATAGCCTCCGACTAAATCCCTCTTACCTCTAAATCCTATCAACAGCTTCTAATCTCCAACCCAAATGAAGCTAGAGCTCCTATCGTTTAGTTCTTTGGCTTCGACTCAAACCCCGACGCCTCCAATCTCGCTACCTTCGAAGCAACATCCATAAGCCACACACACCTGAGGCCATCCAACTGTCCTCTAAGCAAAGATTAAACCCAAACCGAGGTCCATACCTGCTCAAGCCATCTTTCCAGTCACATCTTACTCTTAGCTCAAGCTGCCTCCTTCTCTTAGCCGCAAATCGCAGACCACTCGAGCCTCCCCTAAATTGAACTCCTCCTACCCAAGATCTCGACAAACAACCAAAATCTCCTTCTCTTAGCCGCAAGCATCAGCCCATTCAAGTATATATATATATATATATATATAAAGAGAGAGAGAGATAGAGAGAGAGAGAGAGAGAGAGAGGAGAGAGCTTTCTCTATCCCTATCTCCACCCTCCCAAGCTGAAGCCTCCTCTTCGAGTCCTTCATTATTATTCCAGTCTGCTCCTTCAATGACTTTCCCTTCTTATTGGACCAGGAGTTCCAACAGTTTGATCGGAAGTAACGCCTGGGGGCTCGATCGTTGAGAAGGTAATCATCCTTCTTCCCTTCACGTAATACTTTGGCTAAGTCCCGTAAATCTGTTAAACTATAAGGATTTGCAAATCCGAGATTTATTGTAGATGAAGAAATGAGAGAGTTTAACTCTCTATTTATCAATATTTTCATTAATCCTGCTCTAATCCCTCATTAATCATAATTAATCATGTTTGATTAACTATGATTATTTATAACTGAGTGTTATTATTTATAAATAATTAGAATTAATTAGTAATTAGCATTAAGTTTAATTAATTTATTTAATTACTTTTAATCTTAATTCATAATTATTTATAATTATTTATAATCAATTATTATTAATTATAAATAAATATGATTAAGTAATAATTATTATTAATTTTAATTAATTATATTTAATTACTTTTAATCTTAATAAATACTTATTTATGATTATTCATAATTAAGTATTTTTAATAAATTATGAATAATTATAAATAATTACTAATTATGTTTTTTTAATTAACAATATTTAATTAATTTTAATCTTAATTAATAATTACTTATGATTATTCATATTTAAATATTAATTAAATATAAATAATAATAATTAGTTATTAATTATGATTAATCTTAATTAATTATATTTAATTACTTTTAATCTTGATTAAAAATTATTATGATTATTCATAATTAGTTATTAATTAATTATGAATAATTGTAATTAATTATGCTTGATTGTAATTGGTTGTCCATATGTAAGTGTTTCCCTCGCATGCCAACTCAATCACTGACATCCCTTGCCAAGGTATAACATCCTAAACTTGGGAAAATCCATCTCGGTGTTTGGAACAACGTGAACAACCGCCCATGCACTTTTTTTTAACACAGTGGGAGGAAGTTTGTCGTGGTGCTTGTGGTGAGCAGGTAATCCCCTTCTAAAGTCCTATTCCAGTGTCTGCACGGCACCGAGGGACCCCCTATGCATGCTTTTCTTAGTGTGGTAGGAGGAAACTCGGTCCGATGTCTACAGCGGGACGGGCAATCTGTATGCCTGCTTTTCTTACCATGGTAAGGAAAATTATAAGTACATGTATGTGGGGAAAATTTCTTTTTTCAAAAAGGCACCCCTAAAGACGCATGCACGCCTTTCTTGGCATGGTGGGGGAAGAAAACTATGGCTGTGGTGTCTCATAACACCGACCATGCACGTCTTTTTGATGTGACGGGTAAGCTATGACTCTTGGTTTTTCCCTAATCGGTGAAGACGCCAGTAAGCTGCCGAAATTTTCACTGAATCGGAGGACTTGGAATTGATTGAACTTAAAGGATGACAGAACTTATGAATTCAAATATCAATAAATTTGAACTTGAACAACCAAATTTAAACTTGAATGTGGACCTGAATTTACAGAGACTTCGACTCGATTTGGGCTAAATTTGAACTCAAAAAGACCACATGGAACTCATACATTGGACGATGATAAATCAAAACTAAATGAACTAAAGTCAATGGATTTTGACTTGGGCATAAACTAAACTCAAATACATTGATAAAAGATCATAATTGAATTTAAAACGGCAATATAAATAATCCAATTTAAATTCAGATGAAGAGTCGAATTGGACTTGATTTGAAAGGAAAGTAGGGGACTATATTTGGACTCATATTTGAACATGGACTCAAACTTGAACAAGGACTTGGACAAGTTGACAATGGGCTTATGGACTTGATTTGGATTCATGCAAAACCAAAACTTGTACATTTAATGAGCAACAATAATCCAAATGCCAACATGGTTAATAAGAATGTGTAATCTAAATTACATATAGATACACAAGAATACTTAAATGAATATTGCAATTCTTTTTTGAGGGAAATGCAGAAAGTTGCATTAAAAGAAAAGGAACAAAGAAATTATTACAATCCTAAAGAGACAAAAATAGTAGATTTCTCCTTTAACAATGACATGAATAAAGAAGGAATCTTATTAATAGTAATGTCATCCCAAATAAAATGGCTCAACACACCAAAGTTAGCACATAAATCTGCCAACTTGTTACAACTTCTATCAACACAATTGAAAATGTCGTTATTGAATTTGCCAAAAAGATAAGTATCTTCATACCTTGTGTTTCCCTTTAGTTTGGCCATCTTCAAGAATTCCATGACATTATGATTGTCTCCTTCTATGATAATACCTTTGTATTTAAAAATCCAATCCTTCAACACTTCTTTAATGGATTGAGTAGCAAGGAGTTCTAAGGAATAGATATCCCAATGGATATACGGTTTACCAAAAGCTAGAAGGAATCTTCCTTCGTGATCACGAAATATACTTGTAATTCTGGCTTTATAATTTGAGAGAAGAGAAGCATCCACATTCACTTTAAGCCAATCGGGTGGAGGGGGGTGCCAATGAGATAAAGACAACCTTGAAGATTAGTTGACATCCCAAATACCTGAGTATTTACTAATTCCTTGGACAGAGATTGAAGCAAAGCTTATTGCATTGGAAGAAATATACAATGAGCTATCTTCCTTCCCATTATGTATTAGATTATTCCTAGACTTCCATGCCAAATATACCACTGAACAATAGAGATTAAAAATAAAGGGATTTAGGATAGAAAGGTGCTTATAGCAATCTTGTTAGGAATGAAATTCTTTGAAGGAAAATCCTCATTCCTTGAGTTGAGAAATAACTTCCCTCAGCTTATGGCAATTTGCTATCAAATGATCTCTGTGTTCTGCAACATTACAGCTTCTTGGGCAAAGATTGAACCTTTGCAATTTTCTATGTTCTAGGAAATCATTGGTAGGCAATCCATTATTAAAGATCCTCCACCAAAAAGTCTCCAATTTTGGATTAAGTTTCGCTTTTTTTATCCATCTCTAGTAATAATCTGATTGAGAATGTTTTACCAAATTTTCAAACACCATAGCTGATAAGGATCTACCATTGCCCTGAAGTAATAGCTCCATTTTATCTTCTTCATTATCAACCGGGTTAACGGTTTGTAAAATAAGATTTACAAGATCTTATTTCATAATCCTTCTCATTAGCTCCACGTTCCATCTTCCATTCTCTAAAAAGTTGGAAACAGGAAATCTGCTGTCTTCTGGAGGAGAAATGAACATGGGCCACTTATTCAAACATTTGTCTAAGATCCATGTATCTTTGTATACATCAATGTCATTGCCATTTGCCACCCTCAATCTAATAAATGGCCTTAATGATTTTCCACCTATCTTCAAGATTTTCTAGGAACTAGAGCCAGATTTTTTCAAATCTACCTTATCGAGTAGATTTCCATATTAGGGAAGAATACTTTGTGAAGAAAGGAATCTTTCTCATATATGTATTTTCATGCCAATTTGGATCTCAATGGGCCAACTTTAGTAGAACAAGAGTGAAGAGCTCTATCTCCCCATTTAGTTGGTAAACACATAGTTAACCAATTAACATAGTGTAAAGCATAACCTCCATTAGATTTGTTCCAAATAAAATTTCTACAAATCTTATCCACCTCATCTAGAATACTTTTAGGCATAAGAGACTTAGTACAATGAAAGGTGGTGAATGAAAGCAAAACCGTTTTAGTTAAGATAATTTTTCCAGCCAAAGAAAACATCTTACTCCCCCAAATATTAGTCATTTTCAATGCTTTATCAATAATAAAAAGAAAGTCTTGTTTAACTAACCTTCTCAAAGTAAGAGTTACTCCAAGATAGGTTAATTTATTTACAGTTTTGAAATTCAACAATCGGCTAATGACTTTCTTCCTTCTTCTTCTTACAAGTTTGCTGAAAATCATAGAAGATTTGTTTGAGTTGATAGACAAACCTGTCCAACTGCAGAAATTACCCAAAATAGTTTTAATTTCTTTGGTAGCCTTCAAGGTAGCTTCTGAAAATATGATAATGTCGTCTGCATTCAACCAGTGAGAATTGGAAGGCCCATTTGAAGAAATCCGAACTCCCAATGAGTCACCTTTTTTTTTGAAGGCATTAGAAAGCAATTGAGAACAAAGGATGAAGAGATAAGGAGACAAGGGACATCCTTGTCTAAATCCACATTGACCTTCAATCCAATTAGATAAGCTACCATTTATAGAAATTGAGAAATTGGAACTTTGAATACAATTTAAAATCAGCTTGGAGAAAAAATCTAGAAAACCGAAATAACACAAAGCCTTTTCCAAGGTTAACCAACCCATGGAATCATAGGCTTGTTCCATATCAATTTTGAAGGCCACAAAACCTTTAGAAGATTTGGAGTTCCTTAGTTTATGCATTACTTCTTGGCCAATTAACACATGATCATTAAGAGATCTTCCTTTGATAAAAGCTACTTGTTCATATAAGATCAATTTTGAGATGTAAGGAGCCATTCTATTCAAGAGTATTTTAGCCACCAATTTATAGACCGAATTACATAAACTAATGGGTCTATAATTAAAAGGAGATAAAGGATTACTAATTTTTGGAATAAGCACAACAATTGTTTCTTTCCATTTAGGATCCATTACAGCATTTTCAAAGAAGTCATTTATTGCATTCCATAAGTCAAGTTTGATAATCTCCCAATAAGCTTTAAAGAAGGAAAAGGTGATACCATCTTTACCTGGAGAGATATTATTACCACTTTGTTTGATAACAATTTCCATTTCTTCAATAGAGAAGGCTTTGTTTAAATTTCTTCTATCATCCTCATCAAGACAGCTCCAAGAAGAAGGCCAATCCTCTAGAATGCATCTCCGGAATTTCCATTTCTCCTGAAAATGTTTTATGAAAGCATTTTCAATAAGCTTTTGTTCCTTTACCACTTCTCCAACTTCATTCTTAATCTTGGAAATAAAGTTAGCATTTCTTCTAGATGAAGCAAATGCTTGAAAGAATTTAGAGTTCCGGTCTCCCTCCACCATCCATTTCACCTTTGCCCTTTGTTTCCACCAAGTATCAAGTTTTGCAAGAGTGGAGTTGAACTCTCCCACTTTAGCCTTTAGCATCCAGCTTTCTTCAATCGAAAGACTTCCTTCATTTGCCTCTTTCCTTTGAAAATTCTCAATTTGAATCAAAAGATCCTTTTTAAGAGAAAGTAAATTCTGCATTTTAGATTTGCTCCAATAGTAAAGGGCTTTGATTGAATTTTTCATTTTACAATTCAAAATGTTGGCTGCATTTCCTCTATATTTCTTTTTCCAAACTTTGTTCACCACAGCCATAGAATCTTTTTTTTTTAGCCCAAACATCCTCAAATCTTAAGATCCTCTCCTTTGTTTGATGAACCATTACGTTCAAGATAATCGGACAATGGTCCGAAGCCACACGTGCTAAGTTCCTAACATATAGATGATTGATGAAGTAGTAGCGGCTGGGTTTATAAAACACTTATCTAATCTTTCAAGGATACGTTCCGGCCCTTGTTTGTTTTTGCACCAAGTGAATTTTGGTCCCACAAAACCAACTTCATGTAAGTCATTATTAGCTAGAAAAGTCTTCATTTCTTTGGATCCAAGGGAAAGTTTAAATCTTTTCCCTCCCCTTTTATCTTCACTTGAAAGGATGCAATTGAAATCTCCTCCTATCACCATAGGAAGTTCCTTGTTAGCAAAGAATTCTAGCCTTTCCCAAAGCAATCTTCTTCTATAAACATCCTTACTACCATAGATTGAAGCAATCCTCCAAGTACCTTTATTGAGAATCTCCAAATCCCTCACAATGAATTGTGAAGAAGATTCTAATATTTGAAAAGAGGCAATGTTGCCTTTCCATAACACAAGGATGCTCCCATATATACCTTCTGATGGAACACAATAGAAGTTCCAATCGGTGCCACTGAGAATATCCACTTTCTTTCTCTCAAAAGAATTGATTTTGGTTTCCAATAAACCAATGAAAAAAATTCCAAAATCTTTTACAATCTCCTTCAAGTATAGAGAAGCTCTCCTCTTCCTAGCTCCTCTACAATTCCAAAATGCTATGGATGAATTCATTGCATAAGAGGGGATGAAGTCACCAACTTATCTTTGTTGACTTTTTCAGCCCTCCTACTTCTAGGAGTAGAGTTGATAGAACCTAGTCCTTTGAGTTGTTTGTTGCCTTTATTATTAATAACAGGGGGACATCCATCCTTAATAGGCATAGAATTGCTTTAAAACTCTTCCTTATTGATAACTTCTTTTTCTGTAACATTAGAATCTTCTTCTAGATTTATACAAGCATTATTTTCAACCAATGCAGCTGGTGTGATTTCTCCTTCTTCAATCAGATCATCTAGCAAACTGAATTTGTTAGTATAGATTAAAGAAGAGTTATGAACATTTAACCTTTTATCCATGATGACTTCTGAAGAGATTTCTGGATGCTGCCATTTAGAAGATTCCTTAATAGCATCTTCAGTGACTCCTTTCTTAATAGAAAACTGCACCACATTATTAGGAATTTCCATAGCTTCAACTTCCTTCCAGATTTGTTTTTTAAAGACAGATTCTGGAATTTTTTATCCAGCAGCTTCTTTGTATTGAGAAACTTGATTTTGAACAAACTCCTCTTCTTGCCATAATTAACTTGAAGCCAAGGACCATAACCAAAATTATCTTTAACAGCCTCTTTAGAAACAATGTTGTTGTTGGAATTGTCTTCATTTATAGCCTTTGAATGTTCCCCTTCCTTAATAGAACCAGAAAAGTCAGCAGAGGTGTTAAAAAAGCAATTGGACTTATCATGTCCAATTCTCCCACAACTGAAGCAGAAATCAGGGAGTCTCTCATATTCAAATTTTTGATAGAACTTGCCCGAGCTACTTTCAACCCAAGTTCCTTTAGGTAATGCCATCTCTAGATTAATACGAACACATACTCTACCAAACTCTCTTCTTCCCCATTGAAAAAGATTACCATCAATCATTAGGGGCTGACCAATTGTAGAAGCAATTCTACAAATGTTGATTTCATCCCAACATAGAAGTGGGAGATTGGGAAGCCTTCTCCATATAGGAGCACACAACCCTTTTAAGGAAGAAGGGTCAAAATTAGAAGACCATTTATCCATACCAATTATCTTCCCATTAACAAACCAAGGTCGTTACTGAAAACAGCATCCATGGATTCATTATTGTAGAATGAGCAAAGGATCCAGTCCATTCCTAACATTGTTAAGTAAAACTTCCCGTAAGGAGACCATTGTCTTCTGAGTTCTGTACTGACCACTGGGAATGGAACTTTGCTTTAGAAAACTTTGATAACAATAGAATTTTGAAACCTTCTTGAGTTTTCCAACACCTTGTCCTCATTTAATTAAACAGAAATGCCATCTTCAGATTTGAAATCACCTAAATCAAGGTGAGCTACTGGGATATGTTCCATTTTGGTCCAACCATTTTGTTGTAAGACAGGACGAGTTGTTTCAGAAATTACATTAACTGTTTCATTGCACGATCCAAGTTCTCCGTTATTGCATTCACGTACATTTTCCAGATCATTTAATACTTGGCCTTTATTGCCTTCAGTAGCAAAATTATTCAGAAATTATGTCCTTGAATTATCCATAGCTTGAACCTCCTTGCTATTTACATCATTTAGAGTTTCAGTAACATTTTTGAAAGCATTTTTTTTACCATAGAAATCAGAATCATTTTCAGAAGACTTTTTAGAAAAATCAGTAGCAGCAAGCTCTTTGACATCAATGAGATCTCTATTCTTCAGATTCTTAGAAGACGGATTATCTTCTATCACACCTTTACCTTTCCAGAAACTTCTGTTAATTTTTTATGAGACAAAATTAGACCTCCTTCATTGATTACCAAAGGCGCACCTGAACAAAACTTCGATTTAGAACCTTGAAAAAGACTTGACAAAATATCACCAAAAGCCTGCAGAGATGCAGAAAGCGACTTCGCTGAACCATGAGACAAGCATGTGGAAGAGCGACGAACATCCGTAGAGCCACAAGAGATCGGTGGTTGGCGACCTTCCGTCGCTATTGATCCCGCGAAAAAACTACAAATTTGAATTTTTGAAAAAAAACCGCAAAAAACTTTAACTTATCTCAGAACTTCTCTCTAAATTCTCTAAACCGAACAAAACCCAATATTGCAATTCATATGTGAGATATTTCACTCACAAGTGATAATGAAAGCTTAAGCGATTAATGATATGTGATAACTTACATAAACTGCTAAGACATGAGGAGTATAGTGGTGGATGATATCATCATATAGACAAGTGATAAATCAGTAGTGATAGAGAATTAAAGGTTGCCCGTAAGTGATGATAAAGAACATGCAATAAATACATCAGTATCTTTATAAGGTCAATTTGTAAACAACAACAGTCCAAAGCAAGGGACATATATATTGCCTATATGCAATGATGAAAGACTCTTCTTACTTACAATCATTTGCTCGTAGATCAAAACAGAAATGTTTACAAACAATCGTATGTGATTTCTTCATATGCGCAATAGTAATGAATGCAACTCACCTAGAGACTGAATGAAAAGCATTTAGCAAATAAAGCAAATACTTTGCAACACAGCCTCGTGAATAACAAAGCTAAAGTTGAAACAATCAACACAATAGTCATGTAAGGAGATGCAGCAATCTTTTCTATGTCCACTTGAGAGCACTAATGAAGAGATATAAATAGGAATAATACAATAAAACTTGCCCACGAATGACTGTAGAAGACATGTCTACAATCAAGTACATGAAGAATGATGAAAAAGACAACATGTCTGTAGCACATTTGAGGTACCTACCAATTGTTGTGGCAAAGACACTATAACACCTCCATGGTCAACAATTGTCCAACATCACTAAATTACACGGACCCTCTATATGGAAGGATAAATGATATGTAGTGAAGTACAAATATCTAAGGGGTTTTAGAATATTCGTCATACATAATACATGCTATTTGCAAGCAGAAGTAGATGAGATACAGAAAGTGCAAAATATCTACAAGTCATTATATAAGATTCATCATGCACCTGATGTGTCATCTATATGATAAATACATAAGAGAACTGTAGCAGATACGAGCTCTTAAAAGATGGCGTAGAAGACCCGCTATATACGACATGTTATCTACAAGCAAACATCGGATAATAAGCAATAAATGCATGTGTCCACGGTGTTGCAAATCTATTTTTTCATGGCTTATGTTTTGATGATTGATAAACACTATTTCTCTTGGACTACTTGTTGCTTCTAACTTTTCAGGAATCGAAGATCGGACGATCAAGAGGAAGCCAAGTCCAGGATCGCGTAGGTTTAGGGTTGAGTCAGTCTGTAATTTTATTTTTCACCTTTTGAGTCTACTTGTAATAAATCAAAAAGACTGATGCTAAGTAACCCTTCACACACACACTTAAGAGGCTTAGAAATTCTGTTTTTGCCCACATCGGCCCGGCCGAGATTTATATCGTCCGGGACGATCAGCTTAAAACAGAAAGTCTAATTAAGGATTCTTAATTAAGGCAGCCGACATTAACATATCGGCCTGGATGATACGTGTATCGGCCAGGACGATAAGCTCAAAATAGAAAGAGATAGCCGCCTTAGACAGTTTAGGCATACTGAATTTTAAATTATCGTCCAAGACGATTCCAGGATCGGTCAGGACGAAATTACCAAATTATGCCTTAATTGATCAGGAAATCAAGGGAGTAATTAAGGATGATTGATACGATCATATCGTCCAGGACGATCGTGAGATCGGCCTGGACGATCAAGCCAAATTTCAATCGGCCAGGACTGTTCCCAGGGCTGTGCTCAGGACGATTTACCTCTTATTTGAACTAATCGGCCAGGACGATCGTGAGATCGGCCTGGACGATCAAGCCAAATTTCAATCATCCAGGACTGTTCCCAGGGCTGTGCTCTGGCCGATCTTCCTTGATTTGTACTAATCGGCCAGGCCGATGTCCATATCGGCCTGGACGATAAAGTCGGCTACTTGCAATTAATGAGCTCCTCTTGAGCTCTTCTATTTAAAGAGCTCTTCTTCAACGTTTTTGTTGACCTGAGAAGACCTTGAGGAGAGAAAGAGAGAGAGGGAGAGAGAGAGGATCTTGTGAGGGGGAGCTTGTGAGGGGATTCACAAGGGTTGCTCAAGGATCGCTCTGCTTGTCTTTCGTCTGGAGTTTCTCGTCCGTGGAAGGGTCGGTAGAGGTAAGGAGTTTTGCCTTTGATTGTGGTTCTCTGCCAGCTTCAGGAGGAAGCAAAAAGGAGGTAGGTTCTCTGCCTTGCCGGGGTGGCAAAAAGAAGTTTCTTGTGAGGGCTTCTCCGCCTAGCTGTGGGGGCTAAAGGAGAGTCACGTTTTGTAGTGCAATACTTGGAGGGTGCCTCCAAGGAGTGGACTTAGGTCGAGTCGACCGAACCACTATAAATCTTGTGTTCTTATTTTTGCTTCCGCACTTTTAAATTCCGCATTTAGTTTGGTGGTGTGATTTGGTTTGTGAATTTATTTCTTTGTCTTAAGAATTTTTAAAATACCAATTCACCCCCCCCCCTCTTGGTTAGCTTGGGACTAAGTTCATAGGGCTTAACATCCCGAACGAACTTTCAAGTGGTATCAGAGCGGGATTCGAAAAATTAAGTTTGAAAACTTTTTGAATTTGATCCATGGCTAACATAGGAAATAGAAACACTACTGAAGGTTATTCGATTACACGACCTCCTCTATTTGACAACTTACCTTTTGATTTTTGGAAAACCCGCATGTCAACGTTTTTACAATCTACTGATTATCGCATGTGGATGCTTATTCAAGAAGGTTATTCTCCACCTTCTCGTGAAATGAATGGTATTAAAACTGAAGTTGCTTTTACTGAATGGACTTTCCATGAACGTGATTTGGCTCAGTTAAATGCAAAATGTTTGAACTGTTTTTTCTGTGCTTTGAAATCTGAAGATTACATGCGTGTTTCAACTTGCAAAACTGGTAAAGAGATTTGGGATAAATTATGCATCACCTATGAAGGTACTAATGAAGTTAAGCAAACCCGTTTGAACTTTCTCTTGCATGACTACGAACTTTTTCGTATGAAACCTCATGAATCGATTTCTGACATGTACACTAGGTTTACTCAGATTGTTACTTCATTGCATGCACTAGGAAAAGAGCTTTTGAATTATGAAAAAGTTAACAAGATTTTGAGATGCTTGCCTTCGTCTTATGATGCAAAAATAACTGCAATCACTGAATCAAAAGATTTGAATACTTATTCCATTGATAACTTACTTGGCTCACTCATTGCTTACGAGCAAGGTGTGAATCAAAGAAATCTTGATGCAGGTGAGAAGAAAAAGGAGAAAACAATTGCACTGAAGGCGCACAAATCGGATTCTGAATCTTCCGGGTCTGAGAGCGATGAAGTTGCCTTCATCACAAGGCAATTCAAAAGCTTTCTAAGGAAGAAACATAGGCATCATCAAAATTGGAGGAAAGGTAAGGAACACAAATATGTTAAAGGATCTTCTGATGTTGTTTGCTTTGAATGCAGGAAACCTGGACATGTGAGAGTCGATTGCCCTACACTTCAAGATCAATCAAGCAAAGAAAAGGAAAAAGGTGAGGAGAAAGCCAAGTCAAGAAAGGACAAGAAGAAGAAAATCCAAAGAGGATTTTGGGCAGAATCTGGTACTGATTCCTTTGAGACTGAACAGAGGAAGAGACTACGAATTTGTGTTTCATGGGAGAAAATCAAAGTGATGAAGAAGAGGTATGTAAACCAACCTATGATGAATTGTTTGAAATTTGTGAAAAAATTCATGCATCATACAAAAAACTTAAGAAAACTCATGCTAGCCTAAAATTAGAACATTTGAATCTACAAAAAGAGCATGAAGTGTTTCTCAAAGACCATGCAACGATTGATTCAAATCACATGGCTCTTCTTGATGAATTTGATGAGTTAAACAAAAAACATTTGAATTTAATTGATGAACATAATGCATTAAAAGTTTCACACACCTCACTTTGTTTTGATCTTAAGAAATCTAAAGATCTTGAGAAAAATTTAAGGATTGAGATTGATGCCTTAAAGAGAACAAATTTGAGGATTCAAAATGACCGGATGACTTCCACTATTGATCTTAAGCCAAAACCTAGGAAGAGGCATTATAACTCAAATCATCTAAGAAATCCCTTTCCTGGAATTAGATGTTTCTCATGTGGCATGCTAGGACACATCTCACACACTTGCACCGTTCATCGTAGTACTCATTGGGTGTGGAGACCTAAAATGCATGATTCACAGCATACCTTACCTGCATTACATTCTACTTTTTCTAAGAAGGATCCCAAACCTGTTTGGGTTCCTAAATCTGACTGTTGTTGAGTTTTGCAGGTGTGCTCTCACCAAAGCCCTCGTGGGAGCATAGGATAACTAGACATAAGGAGGCTTGCAGCTCAAAAATTGCTTAAACTCGCTGCTTTATCACTTGCTTGAAACATTAGTTTTGTGTGTCTTTTTACTTTTCTTCTAGTTTGTATGCTCACTTTGTATTGATTTTAGTTTGCTTTATTTTTCATTTGTTTTGTTTTGTTTTTTTTTGTTTACTCGCTGCTCTTTAAATTCGGCCTTCCATATGATTAATCCTTTCAAGCTTTTTAGATTTTGGAGTTTTTGGAAACAGTGATTTAGCTTTTCAAAATTGGTTAAAAAGGGAGTTTTCTGTTGATGTTTTCCCTCCTTCAGACTTTATTTAGTGGTATGATTTTTCTTCTTTAAAACAAAAGTCTAAACTCGGTTTAACTAATGGCTTGTTAATTAAGATCTTTTTCTTATCTTGCTACATTAATTTATCTTATGTATAATAGCCAAAGTTTTTAGTTATCATTCAAGCTTTTGAAATCTTGCCATTGCATTTATCACATGTTTTTGATTTAGTGTTGTGGATTGTTCTTCCCTATGTTAGAGAGAGAGCCCCTATTCTCTAATATTTGGAGGATATACTCACAACTAAGTTTTTTTTTAAGGGTATATTAAAGAATTTCTAGCTTGCAAAAGTTAAAAAGGAAAGAGGCCAATGAAGCCAAAATTAAAAAGAATGCTATATACACAAAAGTGTATCAAAGAATCAAAAGATGCTCAAAAGAGAAAATCAAATGACAAGAGGCATAAAATGAGCCCACTAAATGCAAGCTATTCTCTCTTTGATAAAATTCTTAAAACTTAGATAATTCATTAATTATGTGATGTTTTCAAAGACTTAATTTCAATTTTCATGATTGAGAAAAACTACTTTGATTTATTAAATATGAGATATTTTCTTTGTAAACAAGCTTTGAATGGATCTTATTATCCCTATTAGTTATTCTAAGCTGGATTTTTTGTTTTCCAAAAGAATTTTGTACCCTAAAAGATGTCCGATCTAGGGTTAACAGAATCGGATGTTCTACCTTCTACTAATTGAGATTTGTTAAACTTTCTAATCTCTTGGAACTCTAAAAGTTTAACTTTTTGAAAAAGAATTCTCATATGATGCCTCCATAAATACAAAAAAAAAAAATTTTTAGAAAACTTAAAAATCCAAAAAAAAAATATTCATTTCTGATTTTTCATTGTCCCTTTTTTTTTTTTTTTTTTGACTGTTTTTCTTTTGTTTTATTTTTTGAGAGTCTTGATCATCAGCCTTCACCTCTTGATTTCAATTTCTTGTTACATCGTCCGGGCCGATACCCTTATCGTCTTGGATGATATGACAAATTCTGTTCAAAATCCATCTGCTGACCTTTTTGTTTGAAAACAATAAACTCATCGTCCCGGACGATCCCATATCGTCCTGGACGATTTGATCGAACTCTTGGTGATAGTCCTGGCTGATAGTATATTTTGTCTGGCCGATGCATTTTATGTGCATCGTCCTGGCCGATACACTGGATCGTCCTGGACGATCCACGTGTCAGTACGTTTTGATCTTTAAATTCGGCCCCGGACGATCCATTATTGGACCATCGGCCGGGCCGATCCACTGTTCGTCCTGGACGATACACGTGGCAAGCATTTTAAACGTTTTAACTTCGGCCGGTACGATCAATTATTGTGCATCGTCCCGGACGATACACCTAATCGGCCCGGACGATCTGCTTTTTCAACGGTCGTTCGGCCTGACTCCTCGGGCCGATCGCCTGTGTCTATTCGGCCTGGCCGATATCTGATCAGCCCGGCCGATCTGACCGCCTTTTTGACCAATCGGCCTGTACGCAATTATTGTACCCTATCGGCCTGGACGATTCTGCGATCGGCCAGGACGATAGGGCCGTTTCTTTAAATTCAGGCCAATTCCAGCCATTTTTCTCACCCTCTTCCTTCAACTCTTTTGTGTTTTCCTGCTACCTCTCTCAGATGGCTGGTGGGAAACGTATTCGTCAGGCATCCGGGAGTTCTTCGAGGGCGACTCTAGACCCTCGATTCAGGGAGGCAGAAGATCAGGCTGCCTATCATCGCTACAAAGAGAGTAGCATTACCCTGTCCCGGATAATCAATCCAGCATATCTCTCATACCCGGTAATGGACCTTTTTGCCCACACCTCTCTTTGTTTTATACTCACTCTCGCCTTCCCTTTCTCTTCCGAACTTCTCGCTGAATTTTTTGCTAACCTACGCATTAACCACACCTTCACAGTCATGACCTCCTATGTGAATCGACGCCCTGTCGAAATCACATATCAGGACTGTGTTGATCTTCTACAGCTATCCACCACTGGGGATAAGCTGCACCAAATAGCCACTGATCCTGATTTTGACTGGTCTACGGCGAATCACTTCCTTCGTCAAACCAATACACATTTTCATGTTGGAGAGACTAGCTCTTTGGTCAAAGATGCTAGGACAATCCAACATGTCCTTCGCACATCCATAATCCCAAAAGCCGGGGACCGGATTCACATCACCCCTCTACTGTCCCTCATTACTTTCTACATTATGGCCCAAAGAGAATTCAATACCGCTAATCTACTCTTTCTCTACATCGATCACCTAGCTACAATTCGCGACCCAGGCCATAAGAGAAAGCCCAATCTAGCCTTAGGACACATCATTGCCTATGTCCTTGAAACCAAATACAATCTCCAATACCCTAATCATCCTAACCGTCACCCTACCTACTACTCAAACAATTCCTTCACTGCACTTCATAGTACTCGTCTTCACCTAGGAGATGGGGAAGGTCGGGGGGCTAGAGAGGAGGAGGCTCCCGCTCCCGCTCCCGTTCCGGATCCTGTCCCTCTCCACCAGCACTCGCCCTTTGATCTGTTGATTGAGAGATTTGACCGTTGGGAGACTCGGTCTGACACCTACGTTGTTGCTCAGGAGCAGCAACACTCAGAGGACATTGCCCGCTACGAGCAACACCGCGCTGAGGATTTAGCCCGATTTGACAGTTTCGTTACTCAGCAGCAGCAGCAGCATGACCAGGACATCGCCTGGTTCAATGCTCAGTTCACCTCACTTGCCACCTACTTTCAGCAGCCACCTCCACCACCTCCATCTGATGATCTGGATCCCTCGTTGTTTTAGTCTGTATTTTATGTTGATTGTTTCCTGTCTTTTTAGTGTGCTTGTTAATCTTTTTCTTGTGTTTCTAGACCCGCTTTTTGTGATGACAAAAGGGGGAGTAGGGTGTAGGAAAAAGCTGTTTGGTCTTGGATTTTGTAACCTTGCGGTGTTTTAATGAATTTTTCCTACTTGTGTTTGCCATCATCAAAAAGGGGGAGATTGTTGCAAATCTATTTTTTCATGGCTTATGTTTTGATGATTGACAAACACTGTTTCTCTTGGACTACTTGTTGCTTCTAACTTTTCAGGAATCGAAGATCGGACGATCAAGAGGAAGCCAAGTCCAGGATCGCGTAGGTTTAGGGTTGAGTCAGTCTGTAATTTTATTTTTCACCTTTTGAGTCTACTTGTAATAAATCAAAAAGACTGATGCTAAGTAACCCTTCACACACACACTTGAGAGGCTTAGAAATTCTGTTTTTGCCCACATCGGCCCGGCCGAGATTTATATCGTCCGGGACGATCAGCTTAAAACAGAAAGTCTAATTAAGGATTCTTAATTAAGGCAGCCGACATTAACATATCGGCCTGGACGATACGTGTATCGGCCAGGACGATAAGCTCAAAATAGAAAGAGATAGCCGCCTTAGACATTTTAGGCATACTGAATTTTAAATTATCGTCCAGGACGATTCCAGGATCGGCCAGGACGAAATTACCAAATTATGCCTTAATTGATCAGGAAATCAAGGGAGTAATTAATGATGATTGATACGATCATATCGTCCAGGACGATCGTGAGATCGGCCTGGACGATCAAGCCAAATTTCAATCGGCCAGGACTGTTCTCAGGGCTGTGCTCAGTACGATTTACCTCTTATTTGAACTAATCGGCCAGGACGATCGTGAGATCGGCCTGGACGATCAAGCCAAATTTCAATCATCCAAGACTGTTCCCAGGGCTGTGCTCTGGCCGATCTTCCTTGATTTGTACTAATCGGCCAGGCCGGTGTCCATATCGGCCTGGACGATAAAGTCGGCTACTTGCAATTAATGAGCTCCTCTTGAGCTCTTCTATTTAAAGAGCTCTTCTTCAACGTTTTTGGCATACCTTTGGCTGCTGCCTTGACCTGAGAAGACCTTGAGGAGAGAAAGAGAGAGAGGGAGAGAGAGAGGATCTTGTGAGGGGGAGCTTGTGAGGGGATTCATAAGGGTTGCTCAAGGATCGCTCTGCTTGTCTTTCGTCTGGAGTTTCTCGTCCGTGGAAGGGTCGGTAGAGGTAAGGAGTTTTGCCTTTGGTTGTGGTTCTCTGC
The DNA here is from genome assembly GCA_022539455.1 of Dendrobium nobile. NCBI lineage: Eukaryota > Viridiplantae > Streptophyta > Magnoliopsida > Asparagales > Orchidaceae > Dendrobium > Dendrobium nobile. The sequence continues at coordinate 17,978,021 of CM039724.1, read as the reverse complement.
CAGCTTCAGGAGGAAGCAAAAAGGAGGTAGGTTCTCTGCCTTGCCGGGGTGGCAAAAAGAAGTTTCTTGTGAGGGCTTCTCCGCCTAGCTGTGGGGGCTAAAGGAGAGTCACGTTTTGTAGTGCAATACTTGGAGGGTGCCTCCAAGGAGTGGACGTAGGTCGAGTCGACCGAACCACTATAAATCTTGTGTTCTTATTTTTGCTTCCGCACTTTTAAATTCCGCATTTGGTTTGGTGGTGTGATTTGGTTTGTGAATTTATTTCTTTGTCTTAAGAATTTTTAAAATACCAATTCACCCCCCCCCCTCTTGGTTAGCTTGGGACTAAGTTCATAGGGCTTAACATCCCGAATGAACTTTCACACGGGCCCTTATGGAGGCCCGTTATACATATTAAATGACACATACGAACAACATGTCAAATTACTACGACAAGTGCAAATCTTTATGAGCTCTCATAGAAGATTTGTTGTATGCTCGGTGTATCAACCACAAGCAAGAGGCCAAAGGACTACAACAAATGCCAGTCTCCACAAGTTGTTGTAGGAAATTCATCGTACATATAGTACACCATTTACAAGCAAATACAAATTTTCAAAAACTTGTTCTACATTCAACATATTGTCTATGGGAAAATGTGAAAGAAACTCAATAGATGCAAGCATCTACCATTGAAAGCAGAAAATTCATTAGTGCGTTAAAATCCACCTACAAGAATCAATAAGTAGCGCACGACAGTTTACCTATATACAGCGGACAGAGGCCAGGGCCGAATTTTCAGAGCCCAAACCAGAAAGAGACATAAGTTCAGTGACTTTAGTAAGATTTCAGGTAGGATTTTTGGATGCTTTTGACAGATGTGAGGTACGAATCTTCTTCTAGATTTTTTCTTTTGTTGATTTTGGCTACTTCTCTAGAGGTGAAAAGTCACATCTTCTACCATAGGTTTAAATTTGACTGAACTTAGAGCCCTTTAGGTTAGAAAATTAAACATGTCAAAATTAAACCCTTTTAAGGACTTAGAAAATTTAAAATATTATAATAAATCAAATTTAAATCCAAAAAATATAATTAATGCATCAAACTAACCAGAATTTAGTCATCTACCTAGGAAAAATAAAAGCCCCATAACTAGCCCTCTAATTTGACTTTAATTTAACTTCTAGAAAAAAAAGTAATAATTAATTAAAAAATATTAAAAATCTCAAATAATTTTAAAAAACTTGGAAAGATTCTCATGAGTCATCCTGAACCTTTGGGAGTGATTCCATGAAGTTTGGAATGAGTTTTTATCAAAACAATCAAAATGTTTCAAATTATATAATTTTAAAATTAAATTAATTAACAAAACTTTGAAAAATTATAACTAATTATAAAAAATTCTAAATTCATCAAACTTGATGTCATTAAACTCCATTTAGGGTCTGGTATTTTTTGAAAAGGTCAAACTTTCAAAATTTGGTCAAAGTCAAAAAGGCAACTTTCAAATCAATTGTAGTTCAAAACTTGATCAAAATTTCAAAAAATCATAAATTTTTATAAAAAATTCAAAATTAGACAAACTAATGGTCTAAGTACTCATCATAAGGTATAATATTTATTAAACATCTAAAAACTTCAAAATTAACTTTAATTTAAAAGTTAACTTTTTTACCCTTAATTAATGTTATTAAACAATTCCAATAATTCCAAAAATCCACTCTATTAAAATTCCTTAAAATTCTAATTTGATTAATAAAACTACTTAACTAATATTCTAATACACAATAACTATTCCAAAGATGAAGTTTTTAAGATGAACTACTCTGGGCTGCATTGCTACATGTCATAAAGAGGCTTGGTTCCTCGAGCCTGGTGGCACAATATTACAAATGAATTCAAAGGAGTGTAAATAATTAAAACTAACTGACTTTTATTTGTTTAACAATAACTAAAATCCTTAATTCAACTACATCAACAAAATTTTTAGGATGGACTACTCCAAGTTAAGGGGCTACGTGTCCTCATGAGGCCTAATTCCTCGAGCCTAGTGGCACAATGCCACGAATCGGTTGATGGAAAATATGAATTAATTTAACCTTCAAAATTATCAAATAATCAAATTTATTAGCTCTTTAATTTTTAACAAATTAAACTCACTCTTTAAATCAATCCTTAAAACATATCCTAAGTTAAGCTATAATGCATTAAAATTTAGTCTCAAACATAAATCTTTCCTTTAAACCTTAATAAACTCAAATATTAGATAACGTTAACAAATAACCCAGCTTAGGATCTACCCTAGCCTCATAATCTTTTACACACACTTTAGATGGCTTACTAGAACAACTAACTCCAGTCTAGGCTAGACCAATTTTTATTTTACTGCTATGTGCCAAGTTTTTTGAGATTTCATTATATATTGTGATTGGAATATTTGATGTGAGCATTTTTTATTTTTACTACACTTTTTTGATTGATGATGTGATGGGTGATAGTTTACTCTTAGGTTAGGATCATTCTGGTTACTCGCAAAGTTTTCTGTAGTCGGTCGTGCTTGTGCAAGGCATTAAAAAGAGGCTAAAAAATATAATAATTATTATAAATGTTATAGGTGCTTCAGCTTGCTTAGCCCCAAAATAAATAAGAGCATGGTCAAGTGTGACTGGATTGAGTATATAATTTTATTATATAAAACTGCTTGAGATTGATTTAATATTTAAATGGTCAAGATAATTTTATAAAAGAGACTAGAATTTATAATTTTATATCAATATAATTTGTTTAAAAGTTAAGAGTTGTGAGAGTCTTTGATTTTTAGATACTCAAATCCAAAATTAAATTTCAAAGAAAAAAGAATATCCCTCAGGGAGATAATTATTTTCCATTTGGAAGCTCAATTTTGGATCACTTCACTACCCAAAGTAGGAAGAATAACCTCCCCATCAGGGATAGAGTTCTCTTTTCCATTTGGGAATCCAGGTATGACAGAACCAAAGAGCCTGAAGAGGAGAAGACCCAGGAGCTAAAGATAGCAGAGTACCCCACTTAAAGTCTACTTGCGTCTGTTTTAAGATTAGAATCTAGATTTGTGGTTAGTGGTACTCGACCACTTTTAATTTTTACAATTTTGGGTTATAAGAAATTAGGTATTTGCCTATGGACATTATTTTGATAAATTAATTATATTTATTGATGTTTGATTTACTTTGCTTATGTATAAGATCTTGCCTTCTTTTCCTAGTTTTTGATGTTTGTGTTTCGATTTTGTTTCAGCCTAGATATGTGGAGGTTTGTGAGGGCACAATAAAATTGCTTCTACTCAAAATCTAAATATAATATTTAAATAACAAAGAAACTCTAACGATCTAAGAAGTAAGCCAGGACCACCGGCGACTGGGAGTTCGCATAAGCATTTTTTATGCATTCTTCTTTCCTTTTGTTAGGTACCTCCCCACATACGGGTTTTGGATCACCCAGCCTATGAGGGTGTAGATCTGTCAAGGGAAAACTGTGTAATCTCTACCATACAATATATTTTTAAGCCCTTTCAAAACTGCTTCATGCCAATTTTAATCATTTATCAAGTCAATTAGCATGCATTGTATTAGTAATAAATTAAAGAAGTGCCAAAAATTTTTAATTATATTTGTCTTAAATATTTTCACCCTACATAAGTTAAATGACTAATTAAGTTAAGCTCTAGATGTCAGACCCAACTCTTAGAAAACAAAACTTTAAGAAAAATGTCTCTACCACTTTTTCATAAAATAACTAAACTTATCGATTTAAAATTGACTAGGTGGATAGCTAACTCCCCAATTCAGGCACGGGTAAGTCTAGGTTTTTCACTGCATTAGTTAGGTTCGAGAAACCATCGTTTGGTACCCAATTTAGATTTAGGATCAGAGGTAGATTCACCCTAACCTCCGAGAATGTAATCCTAAATTTCTAATAAATCAATTAACTCAAACTAAACTCGCTCAATCCAAAACTTAAAACTCATCACTTAGATTAGGTTGAGACACTTCTAATTTATTTCAGAATCTTAAAGTGTCTCCTACCTCTATTTCGTTGACTCCAAAAATAAGTATTCAAAATTTGATCCAAACCCTATTGAAACTTTGGATTCACCTCTTTTAACATCACTCCTTAAAAATCTTGAAACGAAATTTCTGCTGTTATTTTAATCGAGAGTATTTGTACGAGACTCTTGTTTCTATGATATAATTAACTACGAGGGATTGCGTTCATAGGAGATTCAGAACTCATGTCAATTTTTCAAAACTCAATTAATATTTCTTTCAAAAAAATAAACTTATAATGATCATCATAATCATAATCGAATAATTACTAACGGATGATATTTTCTCCCCTTGGGAAAATTATCATGTGTTAATATAAATTCTGTTGAAACTTATTAAAAATGAATTAGCTTGTTAGACCTAAGTTTATATCCCAGCGGCTAACCAAGAGGGGGGTTGGTAATTTAAAAATTTTCCTCTTAAATTTTAAACCGATAAAAAAGTTATGATAAATTTTTGAAAAGGATTTTTCAACCACAGTATCACACAAAAACAATAAAGTAAAAAGGTAGCGAAAAAAAAGGCACAATATTTATAGCAATTTGATACAACACGACCTACATCCACTCCCTGAAATCTCCCACTTTAGGTATTGCACTATTACTAATTAGTGTCTCTCCTTTTTCCCCCACAGCAAGGCGGAGAAGCCTTCACAAAAACTCTCTTCCACCACTACCCGGTGCGGCAGAGAACTATCGTCCTTTTACACCCTCCAAGTGTAGGCAGAGTACCTCTCGCTGTTCACACTCTCCAAGTGTAGGAAAAGAAACTTTTTTTATTCACACTCTCCAAGTATAGGCAGAGAACCTTCCTGCTGTTCACACTCCTCGAGTGTCAGCAGAGACCGAATCTCCTTGAAAGATATTCTCACGAGAAATCTAGAAGGACGAGAGAAAAGAGTGAAGTAATCACAATTAACAATTGGATATTCTTATCTTTGAGTACCAAGTGAACCCTTCACGCTCCAGTAGTAAGAATCCTCCTTCAAACACTCTCTCCTTCAATCTCCCTTCAGTTTGCACGAAGACCATTGGACAAAAAGATTACAGGACAGTTTTATTTGGACCTTTCATATGAAAGATACGAAAAATCATCCAAAATCTATAAAAACTCAATTCTGTACGTACTCAATCGTCCTATATGAACGTAATTCGTACATAACAACAGTGAAAAACTGTTGCGTACAAGCCCAATGTGCATTGGTTTGAAATGACTTCGTACCCGATCATTGTCCTGTACAAACTAAGTTCGTCCGATACGAATAATTATTTTCAAGTTTCATCGGGAAATAACTGCATGACGGTCCTCAAGGTTAAGGAATAGAGGACATCATTCTGGGACGAATATATAAGCTCGTCTAGACGACTCAAGTAACAAGTCCAGAGAACATCATCCTTGGACGAATGGGACATTTCATCTGGATGAATAGTTCAAGTCACGAGTCCAAAGAACATCATCCTAGAACGAATGGGACATTTCATCTAGACGAATAGTTCAAGTCACGAGTCCAGAAAACATCCTAGGACAAATGGGACAATTCATTTGGACGAACAGTTCAAAGTGAGAATCCAGAGGACATCGTCCAGGGATGAATGGGTAAATTCATCTTGACGATCAGGACTTAAAAAAATTTTTCTCACTTTCTTTTCGTTCCATTGCTCTTCGAGGGGAAAACTGACCTGATCATCCCGTACGAACATGGTTCATCCCGTACGATCAGTATAAAAAAATTTTGACTTTTAAAGATCTCCCCCAATGTGTGTGTGCTAGGTTGTTCAATTACAATTACACTCTCTCAGACTCAATAAAGTGAAAAATACAGACTTCAATTTACAAATTATCTTATGCTGCATTTGATTTGAAGTCTTTATTAGTCTGGAGTACAATTATCCTGAAATGTTAGTCCACACAAGAGCAAAAACAATTCTTCCAAAAAATGTTAGGAGAACAATAGTATTTGGAATCATCAAAACTATACAAGTTGCAAGAATGTAAAACATGCAAAAGCTAAGTAGCAACTCTCTTAACAATCTCGACCTTCTTGATGATGGCAAAACAATTATTATAGAGCAGCTGGCGCAGGGCAGCAGGTTAGTGGGCGCGGTATGCGGAGCAGCGAGCCTAGGGCAGCGAGTCAGCAGGGCAGTGGGGCAGCGGGGCAGCTGGCGTGGGGCTGCGGGGCTGCTAGGTTTCTGAGTCATTCATGGATTCACGGGTCAACCCAAACTCAACCCGGTTTTACAAACGGGTCGATTTTCAGGACCCGAACCCGACTCGCTTCGGATTCGGGTCAACCCAAACCCAAAATTTTTGAGTCAGGTTTTTGGGTCGAGTTCAATGTTGGCACGTCTAGTTGCATAGAACAACAACTTTTTTAATTCCATTAGCATTTCAACATAAGTATGATTGTCTGATTGCACTTTGAAGATAAAAGCTAACATTAATGAATTTTCCTCCCATGCATTCAAAAGAGATTGACCTAACACCTGCTACATTAAAGCTTATGCTTTAAGTGAAATAATGTTGTTGTCTTGAGTTTGTGATAATATTCTCAGTCATTTGTCTATTGAAACAAATGAGTATGTGTTAGCCCTTCCATCATAAATAGCACCCACATTAAATTATCAAGGCTACTAAAAGATTAGATGGAACACATCCATATCCACTACATTACATAAAACCTCACACATAGTTCTTTCCTAACGAGAATGTTACCCAACGCATTTTAGAGACTAAAATATCCATACCTGACTTAACCTAGTTTGTTCTATAAGGGTGAGGATTTTTCGTTAAAAAAAGAAAAAAAAAAGAATAAAAATAAAAATTAAAATTAAAAATGGGTGAGGAATTTTTGTTGTTTTTTAATTATAAACTTTGAACAATGGATCGTGACACTAAATTTTCAGTTCATCCTTGATCAATCAATAACTAACAAACCTACCCATTGACAGTGCACTTGGCTCGAAATATGGCATTGTGGTGTGAACTGTTATGTTGCTTGGGGACAAAAAACAACTTCTCTAGAACACAAGCTAATCAATCTCCTTTATGACCAACTACATTTTTTGATTCCACATCTCTTTCAACTTCTAGATTGCCGAAGTTGTTCTTCACCATTAGACTCCTCTTTTTTTTTTTTAAATGTCTATTTAGACAATCATTTTCTCAAAATCAATTTGGATTTATGCCGGGTAGGTCGACTGTGGAAGCCATATATTTATAAAGAGGTTTGATGGAGAAATATAGGGAAAATAAGGAGGATCTACATATGATATTTTATTGATTTAGAAAAGCATATGATAAAATTCCATGAGAAGTGCTATGGAGAGTTCTTGATAAGAAAGGAGTTAATAAGGCTTATATTCAAATCATTAAAAATATATATGCATGAGCTATTACTTGTGTTCAAACACAAGGTGGTTTGACCAAGTATTTCCCTATTTCAGTTGGGTTACATCAAGAATCGGCCTTAAGCCCATATCTTTTTGCTTTAGTCATGGCTGTTCTCACTAAATATTTGCAAGAGGATGTACCTTGGTGTATGCTTTTTGCTGATGATATTCTTCTTGTTGATAAGACTAGAGAGGGAGTTGAAGGTAAACTTGAATTATGGAGGTTAACCTTAGAGTCTAAAGGTTTTTGCTTGAGTAGATCTAAAACGGAATATATGGAGTGTAATTTTAGTAGTAATAGACATAGTGAGGGGATTGTGACTTTGGGAGATCAAGTCATTAATAAGAGTACACGTTTTAGATATCTTGGATATATTGTTCAGAGTGATGGTGAAATAGATGGGGATATTATCAGCATAATTCAAATTGGATGATTGAAGTGGAGGAATGCTTCGGGCTTGTTGTGTGATAGAAAAGTACCCCTCAAACTTAAGAGAAAATTCTATAAGATGGTGGTTAGGCCTACAATGTTTTATGGTGCCGAATGTTGGCCATTAAAAAAGAAGCATAATACTGAGTTAAGTGTGGCAGAGATGAGGATGCTCAAGTGGATGTGGCTTTACCATTAGAGATAGGATATGAAATGAGCATATATGTGAAAAAATTGGAGTAGCTCTAGTAGAATATAAGATTAGAGAGAGTCGCCTTAGATGGTTTGGTCACGTAAAACGGCGGCCTTCCGATGACCCGGTTAGGAGAGTAGAGGTATTAGATTTGACTTACGTTAAGAAAGGTATAGGCATAGCTAAAAAGACTTGGTTAGAAAATATTATGAATGACCTTTCTTTATTAGATTTAAACGAGAATTTGACTTTTAATAGGACACAATGGAGGAAAAGGATTCATATAGCCGACCCCACGTAGTAGGATAAAGGCTTGATGTTGATGTTGATGTATTTAGACATTCATTGAATTTATGGCCCGGTTGGAAAAAATGAAAGCACTTAACAGCGGCAAAGTTAGAGTTGAGGTTATCTCGTAATGTAGAGTTTTTTCTACCATGACGTATCAAAGGTGACAGGAGCTGCATTGTTCTATGGAATGTACTTGATCGGTGTTGCAGTTGCTTGGTCCAACTAAGAGGTTAATTGGTATTGTGATGAAGTTGTTCAAATTTAATACAACCTAATGGCCAACTTTGTGGATGTCGTGCCAATTGCATTTCAACTTTGAGTGCAAAGTTAATGACTTGTGATAGCGACCGCATAGAATTCAACTCGAATTTATCCTGCATAACATCTTTTAAACTACAAATATATTGTGCAACTAGTTGGTTTGTGGTCTCGTTCAGATCATTCTGCGCACTTAAACGGTAATACCCTTAAGTGTACTCACTTACTGATATGTTTCTTTGTGCAGAATGTCATACTTAAGATAAAACCTTTGCTCAAAGTCATTTGGTAGGAAATGTGCATGAAGTTGTTTCATCTTATACCAACTCCACACCTGCCTGTGGCCTCCACACCTCCGTGATAATAATAACTAAAGCCACCAAACACCAACACCATATTTGTCCTAGCACACAATGTTTAGTGGGTATTCATTTGAAAAATGTTATTTTCTTGAAAATAAGTAGAGCATTGAAATTCCTACATTGCCTTGGTAGTCTCATGAACATGACTATGGAGATGATGAAGGGTTCAAAGTATTCAACGATATGGAGACAATGATTTAATTAAAAGCTTATCATTTGGAGAATTTGATAGTTCCATCATCAAGATGGGATAGAGATTCCAATAATGGATGAGAGTTTCACGTTTTGAAGATTTGTTGAGGGCATGGTACCATATAAGTCAATGATAAAGAATAATAAAGGAAATCAACTAATTAGAGAACAATCTTCAAAACGTGGAACTCGTCTTTGCGTTGATTGTACACAAGCAATGATTTTTTCACCATCTAAATTAGAGAAAATTTTCTAGATTGTAACTACCCACAACTTCTAAGTTACCTCTGTGAGACCATAGCTGCCCTTCACCTCACTTGGCTTGGATTGCATGTTCGTTTAGCAACAAGGTTGGGTGCTGGCATTACTATCTGAGTCTTCTGATGATCATCTAAACCCGTCTTGAGAGATTGCAACTCTCATTGCATAAAATTCATATTCTATTTAATCTGATTGTCGGATTACTCTATAATGTGCGGCCCACAGAGCCACAAGATTGTGATCATCATCACAAGTCATGCGCTTGCTGCAATCAATCATGCGCTTGCTGCAATCAGCCATCCTACCTTAAGTCGATCGCTAGGGTAGAATACTCGAGTTCGAAATCTCTCAGATTTTCAAAATTTGAATCTTCTCAAACTTCAAACTTTCAATCCAATTTGGGTTTTGATGTTTCACACTAAACGAGTCAATATTGTGAAAATGTTCAATCCCGAATTTTCAGATTCTCTATTTATTTTTGAGAATCATTATGTCGAAAATAAAACTCGACGTTTTGCATTCCAAAGAGTGAAGGAGAATCACCCGAATCAGATTTGGTGATTGTTGCTATGTGTCTTCTACAACACTTTGTTGTAGTTGAACGCATCCAACATGAATCCAAATTCTCTTTCAAAATCCGTTTGGTCCCTGACATCTTACCCCCTAAGTTAATTAGCAAGGCAAGAGAGTCGAGCCAAATTTTTTTTTAGGCTCCTTTGATTTGACAAACCGTCATGTCAAAGGTGAATCAAATCAATCCGGACTTCAAAATCAAAAGAAATTTCTTCAAACCTCCAAAATTCAAAGTCTTCCTCTCAAAATTCTTCCAAATCAAATTCAGACTATCGTTGTTATATATCCTTCTATAACATCTTCTTGTAGTTGAATATACACAATGAAAATTCAAATTTCTTTTCAATCAAAACCAATCTCTATATTTTATCATTCGATACCGGGTAATAACTCGTATAACCTGATATATTTGATGAAATATAAATTTATTTTCAAATTCAAATTCAATTTTCTAATTCGAATCTTCTCCTTTCCAATTCTCAGACAATCAAATCAGTTGCAATGGCCGGAAAGCTTTTGTTCTCAATGGACCGAGACCTTCTGATTGAAAAAATGATCCATGAAAATACGATTCAATTTGGACTGGGATTTAAATCATTGAAGTTAAGTCTGAATGGAGAAACCTTGGTGAATCTGGCAGTCGAGGGTGAAAAGGATGCCCCTCTAGTAGAATTAGCAGTAGGAGCTGGAAACGATGTCGCTCCCAACCTCAGGACGGTAGTAGCCATCATCTTTGAACCTGTTGCATCCTCTGAGAAGGATCAGACGAGGGAGATAATCACTGAGAACAAGATTGTACTAGAGAAAGGATCTTCCAGTTCTGAAACCCTGTATGGCAGTAAGAATGCCAAAAAGAATTACCTGAGGAGGGTAAGGAAGAAAATCAACAAAACCAAGAAGGTGGCCGAGCTGAAGGCCCTAACAAAAGTTGAACTCGAGGATGCTAAGGAGCTGCCCATCCCTGCCTCTTATCCACTCCTTAAAGGGAGTCGCTTTCACCCCCTCGCAGTTACTGCAGGAGAGGAGAGAGTCAGTCGGATAGCTAGCACTCCGGCTAGCCTGGTCGACTATTCTGTGAAGAGAACTCCAAAGGAAAAATTCACTCTGAGAACCAGGATGCTAAGAAATATCATCAACACCTTGTTGCCCAAATAGGTCAGACTAAGGAGCAATATGTGAGACACCTGAAGGGAGTGTCTTACATAAACTTGAGAAAGAAGTTCTGAAAGAAGAAAAATTTGAAGCCAAGAACCTAAATCCTCAGCTAGTGAGGAAGAACAAGAAGTTTGTTAAACAACCTGTGACGTCAGTATTAGTATATGGATACCATTGGGTGCCTCACCTCCCATCTGCAAAGATAGAGGAGATATTATTAACCGGGTATGGCCAGAGTCGCTCTCTTAGTGGTAGACCTCCGACCCCACCTTCAAGACTGTCAAAGCTGGCCCTAGTGACTGCCAGATCGAAAGAAATCATTAAGGAGATGAAACCTATTGATGTTAAGGGCAAGAGGCCCATGCCTCCGGATGAGCCGTACGTGCTAATGAAATTGAACAAACCTATTGGAATTCAAATCAAGGTGAAAGTTTGTTAGGGATGTTAATCCCTATAGAATTGGCCCAAGCTAACCAAGAGGGGGGGTGAATTGGTATTTTAAAAATTTCTTTTTCACAAATAACAAAAATCACATAAACCAAAATCACACCACGAGAAAAAAATAAATGCGGAAATTAAAAGTGCGGAAGCAAGAAACAAGAACACATAAATTTATAGAGGTTCGGTCAACTTGACCTACGTCCACTCCCCGGAGGTGCCCTCTAAGTATTGCACTTCAATCGTGACTCTCCTTTAGCCCCCACAGCTAGGCGGAGAAGCCTTTACAATGAACTATTACGAACAATGGTTTATGATTTTGATGATAGCAAACATTTTTTTCTCTACAACTGCCTTATGTACTAACGTTTTAGGTTCACTTGATCGGACTGCAATTTCGAATCAGCTCAAGTTTGGGTAGACTAGGTCTGAGTCAGTTTGTAATCTTTTTCTTTTCTTGAGTCTGTTGTATTTGGTGTGGGATCTAATGATTTGTAACTTAGAAGATTTCCTATTGTTCCCTATAAGATTTCTATTTTTGGTAATATCGGCCCGGACGATATTCATATCGTCCTGGAAGATATGTCCAAAATCAGAAACCCTAATTATGGCATCCTCATTAAGGTAGCCGTCATTATCGGATCGGCCTAGACGATACCTGTATCGGCCAGGACAATAATCTCAATTTAGAAAGAATCAACCGCCATAATCAATTTAGGAATTCTTTGTTTTAGGAAATCGACCAGGACGATATTATTATCATCCAGGATGATCTAACTCAATTATGCCTAAATTAATCTGGTATCTTTGGAATGCATTAATGGTTGATTGATACGATCACATCGGCCGGGACGATCTCCTGATCGGTCAGAACGATGTCCTGGACGATCTACATCGGACAGCTTGAATTCAGGGCGATGATCAGGACGATTGAAATCTGTTTTAAACTAATCAGCTTGGACAATCGCGATATCGGCCAGGACGATGTAACTAATTTTCTTCTGATCATTCCAAATCGTCCCGGGCTGATGAGCTGAATTTGCCCACATCGGCCCGGCCGGTATTTATATCGTCCAGGACGATCAGCTTAAAATAAATTGTCTAAGTAAGGATTCTTAATTAAGGCAGCCATCATTAATATATCGGCCTGGACGATACGTGTATCGGCCAGGACGATAAGCTCAAAACAGAAAGAAGTAGCCGCCATAGTCAATTAAGGTATGCTGTAATTTTAAATTATCGGCCGGGACGATCCACGTATCGGCCTGGACAAAATTACCAAATTATGCCTTAATTGATCAGGAAATCAAGGGAGTAATTAAGGATGATTGATATGATCATATCGTCCTGGACGATCGCAGATCTAGTCAAAAACCTTAAGTTACTTCAGGATGATCAATATCGGCCAGCTCGTATTCAGGGCTATTGTCAGGACGATTTTCCTCTGATTTGAACTGATCAGCCAGGACGATCGTGAGATCGGCCTGGACGATCAAGCCAATTTTTAATCATCCAGTTTTGCATCCAGGGCGATGCTCTGGCCGATCTTCTTTGATTTGTACTAATCGGCCAGGCCGATGTCCAGATCGGCCTGGACGATATTGTCGGCAACTTGCAATTAATGAGCTCCTTTGAAGCTCTTCTATTTAAGAGCTCTTGTTCAACGTTTTTAAGAACTTTTGGCTGCTGCCTTGATCTGAAAAGACCTTGAGGAGAGAAAGAGAGAGAGGATCTTGTGAGGGGGACCTTGTGAGGGGATTCACAAGGGTTGCTTCAAGGATCGCTCTGCTTCGTCTTCATCTAGAGTTTCTCGTCTGTGGAAGGGTCGGTAGAGGTAAGGAGTTTGCTTTTGGTTTTGGTTCTCTGCTAGCTTCAGGAGGAAGCAAAAGGAGGTAGGTTCTCTACCTTGCCGGGGTGGCAAAAAGGAGGTTCTTGTAAGGGCTTCTCCGCCTAGTCGTGGGGGCTAAAGGAGAGTCACGTTTTGTAGTGCAATACTTGGAGGGTGCCTCCAAGGAGTGGACATAGGTCGAGTCAACCAAACCACTATAAATTTTTGTGTTCTTTTTCTTGCTTCCGCGCTTTTTAATTCCGCATTTATTTCTGTGGTGTGATTTGGTTTATGCAATTTTCTTTCTTTGTGAAAAGAGTTTTTAAAATATCAATTCACCCCCCTCTTGGTTAGCTTGGGACTAAGTTCATAGGGCTTAACATCCCTAACGAACTTTCAAGTGGTATCAGAGCGGGATTCGAAAATTAAAGTTTGAAAACTTTTTGAATTTGATCCATGGCTAACATTGGGAATCGTAACACTATGGAAGGGTATTCCATTACCCGACCTCCCCTGTTTGATAACCTACCTTTTGATTTTTGGAAAACTCGTATGTCAACGTTTTTACAATCTACTGATTATCGCATGTGGATGCTTATTCAAGAAGGTTATTTTTCACCTTCTCGTGAAATTAATGGTGTGAAAACTGAAGTTGCTTTTACTGAATGGACTTTTGATGAACGTGATTTAGCTCAATTAAATGCGAAATGTTTGAACTGTTTTTTCTGTGCTTTGAAATCTGAGGATTACATGCGTGTCTCAACTTGCAAAACCAGTAAAGAGATTTGGGATAAATTGTGCATCACCTATGAAGGTACCAATGAAGTTAAACAATCCCGTTTAAACATTCTCTTGCATGACTACGAACTTTTTCGTATGAAACCTCATGAATCGATTTCTTACATGTACACTAGGTTTACTCAGATAGTTACGTCATTGCATGCACTAGGAAAGGAACTTTCGAATTATGAAAAAGTTAACAAGATTTTGAGATGCTTTCCTTCGTCTTATGATGCAAAAATTACTGCCATTACTGAATCTAAAGATTTGAACACCTATTCTATTGATAACTTACTTGGCTCACTCATTGCTTACGAGCAAGGGGTGAATCAAAGAAATGTTGATGCAGGTGAAAAGTAAAAGGAGACAACAATTGCATTGAAGGCACACAAATCGGATTCTGAATCTTCCGGGTCTGAAAGCGATGAAGTAGCCTTCATCACAAGGCAATTCAAAAGCTTTCTAAGGAAGAAACAAAAGCATCATCAAAGTTGGAGAAAAGGTAAGGATCATAAACATGTTAAAAGATCTTCTGATGTTGTTTGTTTTGAATGCAGGAAACCTGGACATGTGAGAGCCGATTGCCCTACACTTCAAGATCACTCAAGCAAAGAAAAGGAAAAAGGTGAGGAGAAAGCCAAGTCAAGGAAGGACAAGAAGAAAATCCAAAGAGGTTTTTGGGCAGAATCTGGTACTGATTCCTCTGAGACTGAACCAGAGGAAGAGACTACGAACTTGTGTTTCATGGGAGAAAATCAAAGTGATGAGGAAGAGGTATGTAAACCAACCTATGATGAATTGTTTGAAATTTATGAAAAAATCCATGCATCATACAAAAAACTTAAGAAGACTCATGCTAGTCTAAAATTAGAACATTCAAATCTACAAAAAAAGCATTAAGTTTTTCTCAAAGATCATGCAACGATTGATTCAAATCACATGGCTCTTCTTGACGAATTTGATGAGTTAAACAAAAAGCATTTGGAATTAATTGATGAACATAATGCATTAAAAGCTGCACACACCTCACTTAAGGTTGATCTTAAGAAATCTAAAGAGATTGAGAAAAATTTGAGAATGGAGAATGATGCATTAAAAAGAACTAACTTGAGGATTCAAAATGATTTTGATACATATAAGAAAAATCGGATGACTTCCACTTTTGATCTTAAGCCAGAACCTAGGAAGAGGCATTATAACTCAAACCATTTAAGAAACCATTTTCCTGGAGTTAGATGCTACTCATGTGGCATGCTAGGA